>CM060675.1:4800025-5415025 GCA_030686955.1 Odontamblyopus rebecca
TGGTGAGATTGTGCTCAATATTCTAACACCAACTCCTCCGCTTATGGCAGCAACACGGAAACCTCGAGGCGATTTATGCTCGAGGAAGGACTTTTTCTGACACTCTAAACCTCCTTTCAACGAAACAGAGGCGCTGTCATTTATTTTTATTAGTCTAATCAAAACTATTGTGGAATTTTGACACGTTGTGAACACAGACGCTATAAAAACGTGGATTAAGAAATGTCAACCGTAGTGTTCGGCTCCAGTCAAACGAAGCTCATTGAGGCCAGCGGTTACAGAGGCGCATTTGGAGCCGAGTTTCACGTTAGGAATTTATTTGCGGACAAAATTGCGAAATAAAAACAGCAGGATCTCGTACAGCGGGTTAATAAGCGCATTTTAAGAGCAAAATGAGGTTTTCAGCTGGATTTACAGAGAGCGGAGTGACGGTTCTCAACGTGATGTGCGCCCGTGTTCACTTCCTGTTTGGAACGTGGTGGCTAGCAGGCTAACTACGTACATTTATATACACAACCTATGCTTTTGAGCCTTTGTAACCCAGATGAAAAGCCGTAGTTATTCCTCGCCAATAAGAAATAATCATTTTTTTTGTTCTTTTGTGTTTACGTCATTGCCTCCGGTCACCGAAATGAACAGGACACTGCTGAAGGTACATTTACCGTTTTAATTGCTATTTCCTTATGTCGCACTAATAGTTTAAGCAGATGCGGTTTTAAGTTTAGTTTGTGTAAGATGTAAACGAATGTGCCTAAGCTGCGTTAAACACATTCTGATCTCACACTGATGTGGCTCTGCACTCAGTTTAGATGTTGTAAAGGTTATTTCTGCAGATCAGAAATAGTAATGAGGATAACTGTCATATAAAGACGTTCCCCCGACGATCGATTGAGAACATTTAACGCCCGTCCCGAGTAGTAAATTGTCCAACTGGGCAAGGAAATCTAGGAAAAATGATAAAATGTCCCAGTTTTCTTCATCTCTACACGTCCGACTAATCAAAAGTTCCAACCACGCCTCCGTTTTCATCATTTCCCCACTGACTGACGCACGACTCCGAACGCGAACAGAAGAGACGAGGGGACGATTCCGAACAGCGCGTACGTATGGAGACTTCATTTTACCAACGATTGTCGCACTTTACTTTACAGGGGGTTTCGGCGTTGGGAGCTCCACCAGAAGCCGCCGTCGCACGTTTCCAAACGCCTTCCGTCAGATTCCCTTTAACTATCTTTTAAAATCCGCTGTGGTCCACGGGCGCAGACGAATATTTGTGCTCCGGATCGTTCTAAAGACTTTTTCTGTCCTGTTAATCGTATTTTTTAGTACCGATACCTGCGAAAAACAAGCCTCTAGTCTCGATTCTCGCCGTAATATCGATGAGCGTCTTATTTTCGATACTTTCGCCAGCCCTACAACACAAAGCTTTCCCTTCCACATAATATTAGTGTTGGAAATCTTCTTGCTCGAGCACCTATTGGCGTGTTGGTGTCATTATTTTCGCGTTTTACAACTTCTCGCTCATTACCGCAAAACGTTAAGGCACCGAGCTCCTCCACGGTTGAGAGCGAACTTTCCTGGACGCGCGTTGCCTTTGCGATGGTCTATAAATATCTCAAAAGGAAAAGTATTTGCGAGGGAAGATTTGGCGCTCCGTGAGGTGAGAAATAGAAAAATGCATGACCAAACTTGAGCATGTGACGAGAGCCGGGAACGTGCAGATATAGAGGGGCTCGGAGCCGCTACCAGGCCCATACAAGGAGGCTTAAAGTGGGGGAGAGACCAGAGCCCGTGTCCTTAACCAGGGTTATGATGCTCTGGGTTCACTAGACACACCGAAGTATCGCAGAATCGGTATCGTTTAAACCGGAGGAAAGGGTTGAACGACACACCTTACGCCTTTTTCTGATGTAATAATGTCGTTTCCTCGTCACAAATAGACTTAAAGTTGAAGTTTTGTTTCATTTACACACGTTTTAACGCACAAACGCTGCAGATTTAGGCTCCGTCCGTCGCTCAAACTGAAAATACTCTGTTCTCCAGTGCGTTTTTTAAATCCATACACATTTAATACAATAATCTGGGCGGTTTCTGCACTGGAATTGACCATCTCCGCTAAACAAAACATAAAAAGAAGCTGTTGAAGGGACAGTTCCGGGCTCATGAAGTCGATGTGATAAAAAATGATGATAAAACTCCACAAAACTAGTAACGATAAACGATCTGAGGCTGTGGAAAAGTCTGTGTCAGTCTTTAGTGATTTGCTTTTGATTCGTATTTTATAGAATAACACAGACTTTTCCGCAGCCTCAGATCGTTTATCGTTACTAGTTTTGTGGAGTTTGTTGACGTCCTATAATTACCGTAGAAATAATAATGAATAATTGTAGAAATAAACTCGCACAAATGAAAACTGTCACAGCACAAACGAAATACAAACGTTTTCTATAATTTTCTGCCTCTTTAAAGCTTTGTTTAACATTTTGAGGTTCTGCTCAAAACTGCAAATATCTTAAGAACCAGACTCGCACAAACGAAACACAAACGACTGACTCCATTTTGGGCTTTTTTTAGTGCATTTTGAAGCTTCCTGTGGATCTGACCCCAATTTGACCTGTGAAAGAATCGTTAATTTCTCCAAAACTAAAGCAGCACAAACAAAACTTTTTGCAGTACAAATGACTGACACAGTTTTTGTGTAGGTTTGCGTCTGATGGGGGCGACTTCACGCAGGTCATTAATGCAACATTTCAGACCGTAGCACCATCTCTACGGAAACAAGCAGGTGGCGGACCCTCTTCCCGAAAAGTCACACAATGCAGCTTTAAGTCGAGCACTTTCACTGCTTTTACTGTCCCGTCCCCCCGCTGTGTTCAAGCACATGGAAAATTAACTCTTTCGCTCAAACCTGGTTTAGTGCTGTTTATTCCTAGTTTAGTCCTAGTTTAGTCCTGGTTTAGTCGTGGTTTAGTCCTGCTTTAGTCCTGGTTTAGTCCTGGTTTAGTCCTGCTTTAGTCCTGCTTTAGTCTTGCTTTAGTCTTGCTTTAGTCCTGCTTTAGTCCTGCTTTAGTCCTGCTTTAGTCCTGCTTTAGTCCTGCTTTAGTCCTGGTTTAGTCCTGCTTTAGTCCTGGTTTAGTCCTGCTTTAGTCCTGGTTTAGTCCTGCTTTAGTCCTGCTTTAGTCCTGCTTTAGTCCTGCTTTAGTCCTGCTTTAGTCCTGTTTTAGTCCTGCTTTAGTCCTGTTTTAGTCCTGCTTTAGTCCTGTTTTAGTCCTGCTTTAGTCCTGTTTTAGTCCTGCTTTAGTCCTGGTTTAGTCCTGCTTTAGTCCTGCTTTAGTCCTGCTTTAGTCCTGTTTTAGTCCTGCTTTAGTCCTGTTTTAGTCCTGCTTTAGTCCTGGTTTAGTCCTGCTTTAGTCCTGCTTTAGTCCTGCTTTAGTCCTGTTTTAGTCCTGCTTTAGTCCTGCTTTAGTCCTGCTTTAGTCCTGCTTTAGTCCTGTTTTAGTCCTGCTTTAGTCCTGTTTTAGTCCTGCTTTAGTCCTGCTTTAGTCCTGGTTTAGTCCTGGTTTAGTCCTGCTTTAGTCCTGCTTTAGTCCTGCTTTAGTCCCGTCCCCTCCGCTGTTTTTAAGCGCACGGAAAATTAACCCTTTCGCTGGGACCTGTGGAGCCGCCGCTAAAGCCCCTGATCTTTTACGAGCGCGAGGAGCCGCGCGGTGACGTAAGAGCGCCGGGTTTAAAGGCGGCGCGCGGAGGGGCCGGGCCCACGCCGTGACCTCTGACCCCCGCCGCCGTTAGCACGCGCGCTACAGCACACACGGCGCGGCCTGGAGACGGTTGCTGTTTGGGAGGCCACACAAACGGGCTTCCAGGAGACGCTGGGACGTGGAGTTCAAACGGGGGGCGGGAGGTGATAAAAGGGGCTCTATCCCGCGTCCCGTCCGGCGTCTGAGGGAAATGTGGACGGGTTTGGGCCGCAGGAGCCGCCCCGAGGTCAGAATAAGTCCACCGTGTCCTGCCCGCGCCTGATCACACACCGTTTTATTGTGCGGTAATGAGAAAATTCACCGATAACGTGCGATGCTGGTGTCTGAAAGCTGTAAAAAGCTCTTCTAATTAAGACGCTCTGAATGCATCTGGACCACTGCAAACAATAAAAGTGATGTATTACTTATTTTTAAAGGGCCTGTGTTCCACTAAACTGACTCTTGTGAGCTTAAAGTCGTGTTAGAATTTTGTTTCTTGGTCAAAAACAGACAAAAAGTTGGGTTTTGTTTCATTCAATCAATCAATAAAACTTGATTTATAGATTTACAAAAACATCATGTTTGAGTCACATTTATTATTCATCTGTCTTCATTTCCAAAGCTCAAACTGCTCTGTTCCACTTTTACTAGAAAAAAAACAATATTTAGGTAAAGTTAAAGTGACTTAAATTGACTTTATTTGAGTAGATTATGGACAGAACAAGTGTATTTTTGTTAATTCAACCAATTTTGTTTCTTCTTTTAAGTGCACCAAGATGTATTTTCATATTTTAAGTACAAAAAGAAGATCATTTTAAGTGAAATTTACTCAAATCGTGATAAAACTCTTAATTCAAGTGATTTTAACTTGGTTAGATTTTGTCTTTTGCAGTGTTGTGATATCACAGTGCAAAAAAAATGGCCAAAATGTCAGATCTGAACACTTAAATCTGTCAGAAAATGACTTAAATTAACTTAATTTTACAATTTATCTTAAAATAAACGACCTCTGGGCGAGAATGAAGCAGTGTCTGGTTTAGTAAATCGAGAATAAATCTGAAAACAAGACGAACTATGAAACAAAACACAACTCCGGGTCAGTTTGCAACGAGGAAATAAATAAATAAATGTGTTTGTGGGAAACTGGGGGCAGATTAGCGCAGATTAGACGTGAATAAAATAAAAGTCTAAAGGTCCCGGACACAATAAACCCTAAAGTCGCTGCAGAGTTGCTGAAATGTCCGTAATCCCGATGTGTCGGTCCCGGAGCGGAGCCGGGATAAGCTGATTTCAGTGTGTCAGCCGCGACATGGAGCTAACCGACGCCGACGGCCGTTCACTGGGCTCGGAGCTAAAGCTGCACCGTGGAACTTTTCCCACGGAGGGCGACGCCGGACGAGACCAGGACGGAGTTAGGATTAAGGACTGAAGAAAAACAAGGAGCAACCACAGGGATTAAACTAAACTAAACTAAACTAGGAGTGCTGGAGGGCGTTTCACTTGCCTGTAATGTCCCGCACTATGGCATTAAACTGATCTATCTCCATGGAGACGCCACAGGGAAAGGTTACGGGGCAGATCCGTGGAGAGGCGACCCTCATTCACAGTAAAAACGCAGATTTTTTTGCATATTTTTAAGGTATTTTTTAGTTTCTTTTTCACCACCTGCTGTCAACGCGAGATAGACACTGTACTGTACGTTTAATGCCACACTGCGGGACATTACAGGCGAAGTAATTACGTCGCCATGGAGACAAGGAGGTAACTGTATCTAAGATTAACTAGAGACATTTGGCCCGCCCCCAATTCAGGCCAACGATACAGGGCCCTGGTTTAGTCCTGTTTACTCCAAGTTTAGTCCTGGTTGAGTCCTGGTTGAGTCCTGGTTGAGTCCTAGTTTAGTCCTAGCTTAGTCCTGATTTGGTCATGATTTAGTCCTGGTTTAGTCTTAGTTTAGTCCTGGTTTAGTCCTAGTTTAGTTCTAGTTTAGTCCTGATTTGGTCCTGATTTAGTCCTGGTTTAGTCCTAGTTTAGTCCTGATTTGGTCCTGATTTAGTCCTGGTTTAGTCCTACTTTATTCCTGGTTTAGTCCTTGTTTACTCCAAGTTTAGTCCTGGTTTAGTCGTGGTTCATTCCTAGTTTAGTACTAGTTTAGTCCTGATTTAGTCCTGGTTTAGTCCTACTTTAGTCCTTGTTTACTCCTAGTTTAGTCCTGGTTTAGTCCTAGTTTAGTCCTGATTTAGTCCTGGTTTAGTCCTACTTTATTCCTGGTTTAGTCCTTGTTTAGTCCTGATTTGGTCCTGCTTTAGTCCTGGTTTAGTCCTGATTTAGTCCTAGTTTGGCCAGATAGACGCTGTATGTTTAATGCCACACTGCGGAACATTCCAGGCAAAGTATTTACGTCGCTGTGGAGACGAGCAGGTATCAGTGTCTGCAGATTAACGATACAGGGATACAGCAGGACGGGAGGGCATCTGGGTTTGAGAATATGAGATAAATATGACGTTGCCATGGCAATTAGCAATTAAAAAAAACTCCCTATAACAAACAAAAAGCCCCTATAACAGGTCTGGAACAAAAACGTGTCCAAAATGTAAGAAATAAACACTTAAATCGATCAGAAAATGACTTAAATTAACCTAATTTTACAGGTTTTCTTAAAATAAACGACCTCTAAATGAGAATTAATAAGTTTCAGAACTAGAAAATCGATAATAAATCTGGAAAAAAAAGACGAATAATCTGATAAAAGTGGTAAAATCTTGGCCTGATCAGAGAAAGGTGGACGGAAGGGCATCTGACACACACAGAAATACACAAAATAGTGCATTAAAATCGCACGTTATTCCGCACGAAAACAAATATTTAAATTTCGTTTTCAGATTCCCCCTTTTCCCCTCTCGCCTCTGCCACATTTTTTGGAGATTTTTTCCTGACAGCCACTCAGCAAATTCACGTTTTCCACGTTTTCTCGAAGCCACCTTCAGTCTCACCCTCCTCCCGCCGGGGTCAATGTGGACATGGGCCCCGGCCGTGGAGCAGCAGCGCCACCCACGGCCCGTGACGGAGCACTGCGGGCCCCGAGCTCTTAAGGTGGACCGGAGGAGATACGGGGACCGGGGTCCAGGCAAAATCACAGGGGAAAAGTGTCCAGAGGGAGAGTTTTGGATCATTTTAAAGTCAAACAATGCAAACGAAGAGAGAGTTTGAGTCCTTAAAGGGATCAGTTTGAGACTTTTCTTATGGTCCCCGGTTTAGTCCTGACTAAGTCCTGGTTTAGTCCCGGTTTAGTCCCTGGTTCAGTCCCCGGTTTAGTCCTGACTAAGTCCTGGTTTAGTGCCGGTTTAGTCCCTGGTTCAGTCCCCGGTTTAGTCCTGACTAAGTCCTGACTAAATCCTGGTTTAGTCCCGGTTTAGTCCCTGGTTCAGTCCCCGGTTTAGTCCTGATTTAGTCCCTAGTTTAGTCCTGGTTTAGTCCCTAGTGTAGTCCTGACTAAATCCTGACTAAGTCCTGGTTTAGTCCTGGTTTAGTCCTGGTTTAGTCTCAGTTTAGTCCCTGGTTCACTCCCCGGTTTAGTCCTGATTTAGTCCTATTTTAGTCCTGCATTAGTCCTGCTTTAGTCCTGTTTTAGTCCTGGTTTTGTCCTAGTTTAGTCCTGATTTAGTCCAAGTTTAGTCCAAGTTTAGTCCAAGTTTAGTCCTAATTTGGTCCTGCTTTAGTCCAGGTTTAGTCCTGATTTGGTCCTGTTTTATAGTACTGGTTTGGTCCGGATTTAGCCCTGCTTTAATCCTGTTTTAGTCCTAGTTTAATCCTGTTTTAGTCCTAGTTTAGTCCTGCTTTAGTCCTAGTTTAGTCCTGCTTTTGTCCTGTTTTAGTCCTAGTTTAGTCCTGTTTTAGTCCTGCATTAGTCCTGTTTTAGTCCTAGTTTAGTCCTGCTTTAATCCTGTTTTAGTCCTAGTTTAGTCCTGCTTTAGTCCTGCATTAGTCCTGTTTTAGTCCTGCTTTATTCCTAGTTTAGTCCTGCTTTAGTCCTAGTTTAGTCCTGCTTTTGTCCTGTTTTAGTCCTAGTTTAGTCCTGTTTTAGTCCTGCATTAGTCCTGTTTTAGTCCTAGTTTAGTCCTGCTTTAATCCTGTTTTAGTCCTAGTTTAGTCCTGCTTTAGTCCTTTTGAGTTCTTAAATGATCAGTTTGAGACTTTTCTTATATTTCACTATTTTTTCAGTTTTTCGAATGTATTTTCCTCATCACAAACGCGTCTGGAGTTGTGTTTTTTTGTTTCATTCGCACGTGTTTATCGCACGGACCTGCAGATTACTCAAGCACGTGTGAATGAAACAGCAACGCCGGGTTTGTTTTGGCTTTTTTGTTGAGCTAACGGCTTTGTAACGCAGCAAAAATAGTAAAAAGTCGTTGTTTTGAGATGGGATTTTGGTATTTCACATGTGAAACTTATTCAGACTCATATCATAATGTTGAATAGTGGTTTAAACTTTGAATTGAGCAGCAGCAGCAGCAGCAGCAGCAGCAGCAGCAGCAGCAGCAGCAGCAGCAGCAGCAGCAGCAGCAGCAGCAGCAGCAGCAGCAGTAGAAGTAGCAGTAGCAGTAGCGGCCATACCGGCTCATCAAAGCCTGATCCCGTCAGATCTCAGAAGCTAAGCTGGGCAGGGCCTGGTTAGTACTTGGATGGGAGACACTGGGAATTCCAGGTGCCACAGTGGGGCCAGTGGCAAAAACTGTCGTAGTGTCCTTAGGCAAGACACATCACCAAGTGGTGTGTGCGTGAGTGTTGGTGGTGGTCGGAGGGGCCGATGGTGCAGATTGGAGCCTCGCTTCTGTCAGTCTGCCCCAGGGCAGCTGTGGCTACAATAGTAGTTTACCACCACCGGGTCTGGAGTGAATGAATAATGCTCTGTAAAGAGTCTTTGAGTGTCCTGAAAAGCGCTGTGTAAAACTGATGCATTATTATAGTAGTACTATTATAGTAGTACAGAAAAGCGCTGTGTAAAACTGATGCATTATTATAGTAGTACTATTATAGTAGTACAGAAAAGCGCTGTGTAAAACTGATGCATTATTATAGTAGTACTTTTGTAGTAGTGTCTAAAATCCTCTAAATTCTTGCCTGTTTTGAGGTTGGAGGCATGGGCCAAACCTCGTGTGAAGTCGTTCTAAAGTCCAGCTCTGGTCTGAGGCAGGTCTGCAGACGCTCACAACACACACACACGCACACACACACACCTGAAAAAGTTCCAGAGTGCAGCTTTAAAGAGAATTAAAATGAAATCAGCTTAAATTTGAAAAGATGGATCATCGTTTCTATAAACTTGGGCAAGGCGCAGTGTGATTTCAGCGCTGGAACTGACCATCTCGACTGAACTAAAGGTTAAAGGAGCTGTTCAAACTAGCACTTCATGACATCACAAGGTGGAGCAGAGCGTTTTGAGCTTTGGAGACGTAAACAGACGAATAATAAAGTGTGACTCAGACACGTGAACGAAACAAAACACAACTCCAGGTCTGTTTTTGAGGAGGGAACTACATTATTATAACAGGGCTGTGTAACTTTCAAATGCTTGTCTCCATGGTGATGTCATTGTTTTGACTGAAATGTTCCACAGTATGGCATTAAACACATATACAGTATCTTGTATTTATTCGATTAAAGGTGTTTGTATTTCCCCAAAATACTGCAAAAAACATGCAGTATTTCTGTGAACGGCTCCACTTCTCTACAGTCCTGGTTTAGTCCCCGGTTTAGTCCTGATTTAGTCCTAGTTTAGTCCTGACTAAGTCCTAAATAAGTCCTGGTTTAGTCCTGATTTGGTCCTGGTTTGGTCCTGGTTTAGTCCTGCTTTAGTCCTGACTAAGTCCTGACTAAGTCTTGGTTTAGTCCTGATTTAGTCCTGATTTATTCCTAGTTTGGACCTGCTTTAGTCCTGCTTTAGTCCTGCTTTAGTCCTGTTTTAGTCCTGCTTTAGTCCCTGCTTTAGTCCTGCTTTAGTCCTGCTTTAGTCCCTGCTTTGGTCCCTGCTTTGGTCCTGCTTTAGTCCTAGTTTAGTCCCTGATTTAGTCCTAGTTTAGTCCTGCTTTAGTCCTGTTTTAGTCCTGTTTTAGTCCTGCTTTAGTCCCTGATTTAGTCCTAGTTTAGTCCTGCTTTAGTCCTGTTTTAGTCCTGCTTTAGTCCTGTTTTTAGTCCTGCTTTTAGTCCTGCTTTAGTCCTGCTTTAGTCCTGTTTTAGTCCTGCTTTAGTCCTGTTTTAGTCCTGCTTTAGTCCTGTTTTAGTCCTGCTTTAGTCCTGTTTTAGTCCTGCTTTAGTCCTGTTTTAGTCCTGCTTTAGTCCTGTTTTAGTCCTGCTTTAGTCCTGTTTTAGTCCTGCTTTAGTCCTGTTTTAGTCCTGCTTTAGTCCTGTTTTAGTCCTGTTTTAGTCCTGTTTTAGTCCTGCTTTAGTCCTGTTTTAGTCCTGCTTTAGTCCTGTTTTAGTCCTGCTTTAGTCCTGTTTTAGTCCTGCTTTAGTCCTGTTTTAGTCCTGTTTTAGTCCTGCTTTAGTCCTGTTTTAGTCCTGTTTTAGTCCTGCTTTAGTCCTGTTTTAGTCCTGCTTTAGTCCTGTTTTAGTCCTGCTTTAGTCCTGTTTTAGTCCTGCTTTAGTCCTGTTTTAGTCCTGCATCACAACAAAGAGCAAAAATATAAATGTTAATAATAAACTCTAAACAGAGCAGGAGTCGGGTGAGCAACAAGACAAAATCATATAAATATAAACGCACAGGTCCGTTTTTAATCTGATTATTTGAAAGTGCAGCAACAAATTCTGATTAATCCCAAACTGTAAGTGAGTGCGATTTTCCGTTTTTTGGCCTGTAACGTCGGCTCTTAAATCGTCGTTTTTTTCCCCCACTTTCGTCAGGCCCCGTCTCACCAGCGTCACTGGATGCCGGGGTTAAAACGCAAAAGTCCTGCCAAGTCCGAGCGAAGATAAACACGGCGATCCAGCGGAGGAGACGCATCTGCTCGGGCCAGAGATCCGCGCTCGGAGCTCCTCACTCGGCCAAACTGTTTACAGACGAGCCGAGATTTATGAACGGGCTGGAGTTACGCCGCCCCGATCTGTGCTCAGCCACTTTCACTACTGGGATAATAGGGATAAGACAAGATAATAACACGTAACACTTGACACGAGACCCGTCACCACAGCAAATACATACATTACAATCATACACACACACGCCAAAGATAAGGTGCAGGTCATTTTTCCCCAGAACTCGTCAGATTTCTTCATTTTAAATCGCAGTTTTGCCGTTACTCTTTCCATTTCCGTCACATCTTTAACCCCGTTCCCACCACTTTTCTTTGCCAGGATACAGTTAGCGTTGTATTTTGCTGTTGTGCTTCATATTTCAATCACTTTCCTGTTCTTTGGGGGCGGTTTCTGGTACGATATTCAATACAAAATGGCTGTGAATCCAAATTGAGTTTACAAATATTTTCAGTTTTCTGTTTTGCATTGCCTCAGTGGTCTCTAATTATGGGGCAATCCTAAAGTGTGTGTGCGTAATCTCCTGTCTGACTCATAGAGCGAATATAAGAGTGTCTAAGTGACTGTGACGCCTCCACAGCGTCGCTCAAATGAGGCTCACGTTGTCACGGTTACAGGAGCGAATCTGGCTCCATATTTGGAAATCCGACCGCGAGTATCATAGCAACCACAAGAGCCAATCAGGACTGAGGTCGGTAAACGTGCCGCCCTCCTCAGAGCGGAGATACTCTGGATTTCGGTGATTCTTGAGAATAATAAGGAAACTTTTAGCTTTTATCATCAAACTTTAAATAGTAAGTTTAAGTCATTGATTTATGTTGTATGTTCTGTTACGTACGAGCAATAATAGAGTCACAATTTAACAAAATTCACTTTACTTGATGCTAGTTAAGATTCTAGTAACTTTAGCTATTGTAATTGTTTGAGATATTTTGTCACTTTATTTCAAAAATCATTAATCAGGGCAGGAAAGCAGAAGGGAACTTGCAAAATGCACGAGCTGTCAATCAAACCTGTTGCTAAGGCTAGGGGGAGGGACCTCGGGGAATGAAGGTGTCTGATTGGTCCGTTATTTATGTTCATATCTTGATTTAAGAACAAAATAGTGACATGAAACATTCAGGATCCTGTGTCCCGGGTTCATACGAACATTTTAAGACCAAAATGACGAGACTCAGTGCAGCAGGTACAGAGAGAGGAGCGAGAAGATCTCAGTGTGAGTCAATGGGAAAAAGGAAGAGAAGGAGCCGGAGGAGCCTCCTGGAGCACTTCCTGTTCGGCACACGGCGGCTAACGCTTTAGCTTTGTCCACTCATATATACGGACTATTGTCTGACCACAACCCTCCTGCATTTATCTGAATTTGCGCTGTTTTTTGTGACATTTGTTGGAACAATAAAATTTTGCATCTTAGATTTCCATTCGAACTCTCTCCATCAAATAGTGTTTAACATTTATGTCTTTAAATGATTCCTCCCAGTATTAATATTGTAATATTTCTTTCCCATTTGTCTTTAATGCCAGATTCTTGTCACCAGACTCAACCTGTAGGGCTTTAGATATACTTTTAATACATTTTTTTGTGTCACACGTACTCGTCATTAAAAAATCTTCTAGATAATTAGGTTCTTTACAAATATACTTCCTTATGTTCTGTAAGAATAAAAAATGTATAGACGTCTTATCGAAGTCCAAATTCCTTTTTTAACTGTTCAAAAGATTTCATGTATCGACCTTCAAAAAGCGTAAAGCGCTTTTTATGACACTCGAGATAAAAAATAATAATAATAACAATACATAACACTTGAATAATGCTTTTTGTGACACCCAAAGACCAAACAGATACACGGGAGATGCAGGTATTTAAAGGAAGTTTTGGGGGGGAAATGGCGGGAATGGGATGAGGAATATTAATAAACCTCGAAAAACTTCATAATCGCAATTAATCAAAGTCAGTTAATCAACAAATCCAGTAAAAATACAATTTAGACCAAAGCCAAATTGGCAAAACAAGGACCTATCCGCCCAAATCTCTCCTTTTTTTTTTTTTTAAATGTGCCACAAAGCTCAACATAAAAGAGAAGAAGAACCTGTATCTGTACATGAAGTGGTTTTATTTTCTTAGTCATTATTTTCAACACTGAGTTTATCCGTCCAGTACATTGTTTAAGAATCTCTACATAATTCATTCATATTTAATGCTGATCACTTATGCCTCTGTTTCATATCGTTTCGTCTTGTAATTATTGTATTGTCCTTTTCTGTCCTGTCCAACGTCTGTACGCACGATGTATGTTGCAAATGAATTAAAAAAAGGCAGTTTTGATGAGTTTTCGGGGCTTTTTTTTTCTTTTTTAAATAGTGAGTCTCTATTCACGCTGACGTCACAAACCGGGAAAGACGTTTGGAAAGATCCCGGTGTGGTTCCCGACCGCGATAAAACTGGGGATGTGCCGGTGTTCGATATAACGTCCACGCGTTTGTGCGGTGTCAGTACGCGCGCTTCATCGGCATTTATTTTTGGTCCGAAAGGAAAACAGTTATGGCAGCGTCTTCCTCAGACGCAGCAGGAAACGGCTCCACAGCGGAGATCGAATTTCTTTAATCTTTATTTTCAGACACAAATATTATTCGGTCCGACAACAAACTCACAAGGCAGTGAAAGCGCCCAAATGAGTCCAGAAAGTTCATTTAAAAACAGTGGAGTTTCTGTGCCCGGTGCGTCCCCAAAGCAGAAGTGTAACGACCGCCTGATGATACATGATCTATTCTCAAACTCTGTCTTAGAAGTTTAGGTCAGAAAATGCCCCGGTGAGACATTTCTGTGTCATGTAACATAGTTTTAGTGTTT
This sequence comes from Odontamblyopus rebecca, assembly GCA_030686955.1. NCBI lineage: Eukaryota > Metazoa > Chordata > Actinopteri > Gobiiformes > Gobiidae > Odontamblyopus > Odontamblyopus rebecca. The sequence goes on from CM060675.1 coordinate 4,813,643, forward strand.
GCGGAAAGAGGATGTGAGAGCGCAGTGTGTAAAAGGAGCAGAGCAGTGTGGGAGGAACAGTAATCATGAAATCATCATCAAAGAAGGAAACGTTTGATAGTGCAGCTCCCCCTACAGTTTATATTAAGAGTAAACTGGCTTTATTATAAAACCACGCAGAACTTTCTACCCGTAAAAGACAGAATCTTCCTTTTCCCCTCTGAAAGTGCAGACATAGAGGTTTCTGTACATTTCTGCGGCTTTATCCTACGTCACACTCACGCTGTGTGATGACGTGAGCAAAACGAGTGTCCAACAGGAACTTTGTTTTCCCCAAACTCATGCGCTCCGTCCATTTTGATCGAGCCAAACTTTGCCAAAGAGTGAAGTGAGTCAAGATGGTCGACTCCTCTGACTGTGTGTGTTTATAACGAGGGAAAAAGTCGCTCTAAGTGGAGTTAATTCTCACATATATGGAATATTACACATCTTGGTGTGTGTAATTGCTCATCCCTTTGCTATTTTTATTTGAAATGTTTATTTCAGTCCAAATGATCAAATCCAAATGTAATAAACACCAGGGAAATGCAGAAGTGCTGTGGCTCTGGCCCTGGACCTGACAGGAGCTGTTTCCAGGACTGGACCAGGAAACTCATGGAGCGATTACACTTTTTTTTGTTTTTAGGGCAATAAGGAGATTTTTAATTTACTTACAGACTTGATATTTTGCATTTTTGTAGCTAAGGCCCTAAATTAAGCATTTTTTATGTCCAAAAAGTTGTTTACACATGTTTGCTGTGTGTTTTGTATAAAAGAGTGTGGATTTTATTTTCTATTTCTGGTCCTGTAGCTTTTATCACAGCCTCATGACACAACTACAGCAGCAGATTGTGAAATAACAGGTTGGACTGAACAAAAGGAGGTAGAACACTTCATTATGGGGCAAAAGGGGCAGTTTTAAAAGCAAAATTAAGAAAGAAAATCCAGGCGAGGAAATGTACTAAAATTACCCTTAGGTCCTCGGGGGTTAACATCGTAGTGTTATTATCTGATTTTTTGTGTGTGTGTTTGTGTCTTAAAACATAACGAATCGATCGACATACGTACTGAATCGTGGGAAAACCGTATCACTGCATCCCGGGATAAACCCCACTGAAGTAAATGTGATGTTGGTAAAGTGAAGCCTGCAGACGTATGTGCGGTTCGGATTCACCTCGTCTCTTCTAATCGCATGTTCCCGGTGCGTTTGGAGTCGTGCGTCAGCGGGAAATGAGGAAAACTGAGATATGGTTGGAATTATCGATGAGCCGAGCATGACGGAACGCTACGACGAGATGAAGAAAACTGGGAATTTTTCTCAATTTTCCTACATTTTGTCAGACTTAGTAACAAAGGAAGTTGTTGTTGCGCTTTCACCAGCCGGAGGACAGGGAAGGGCAGAAACGAAAGGTAAAAGGAGCTCCTAACATGAAATCTACCGCTTCCCGACATCACAAATGCAACTGGAAAAGGGAAGAGGGGGCGGATAACATGAGATGAATCTTCTTTCTGCTCCTTTTCATTCATTTCTTGTACAGTATGTTTTATATTAGGACACTGCTAATGTCTTTTTATACCCCCAAAGACCTGAGGGCAATTTTAGTACATTTCTCCTCACCTGGATTTTTTTCTTAATTTTGCTTTTAAAACTGCCCCTTTTGCCCTATAATGAAGTGTTCTACCTCCTTTTGTTCAGTCCAACCTGTTATTTCACAATCTGCTGCTGTAGTTGTGTCATGAGGCTGTGATAAAAGCTACAGGACCAGAAATAGAGATGAAAAAAGAAAAAAACAGAAACTAAAATCCACACTCTTTTATACAAAACACACAGCAAACATGTGGAAACAACTTTTTGGACATAAAAAATGCTTAATTTAGGGCCTTAGCTACAAAAATGCAAAATATCAAGTCTGTAAGTAACTAAAAAGATCCTCATTGCCCTAAAAACAAAGAAAAGTGTAATCGCCCCATTCACTTCCTGAACTTCCCTGGTGTTTATTACATTTGGATTTGTTCATTTTGAGTGAAATAAACATTTTAAATAAAAATAGTAAAGTGATGCACAATTACACACACCAAGATGCGTAATTTGTAATTTATTTGAGAATTAACTCCACTTAGAGCGACTTTTTCCCTCGTTATAAACACACACAGTCAGAGGAGTCGACCATCTTGACTCACTTCACTCTTTGGCAAAGTTTGGCTCGATCAAAATGGACGGAGCGCATGAGTTTGGGGAAAACAAAGTTCCTGTTGGACACTCGTTTTGCTCACGTCATCACACAGCGTGAGTGTGACGTAGGATAAAGCCGCAGAAACAACAAGTACAGAAACCTCTATGTCTGCACTTTCAGAGGGGGAAAAAAGTACGTTTCTGTCTTTTACGATTAGAAAGTTCTGCGCGGTTATAGAAAACATATTCCTCGGAATCGTATACAATGTCGTGGGTCTTTGAGTGAATGAAATAAACAAATAAATGCATGAATCAAAGCTCACAAGAGTCAGTTTTGTGTAATTTTAGGACCTTTAAGAGTGGAAATAGACACAAGGAACTGTAAAGCAAAAAGAAAAAAAAGTGAAATGCGCCCCGTTCCAACACATTGTCCCGATTTTTAAGAATCTGGGGAGGTGAGGGTCGGTTGTAAACAGATTCTGGTAAGTGTGGATTAGTGTTACTCCTTTTTGACGGTAAAATGTATGAAATCCGCTAAGTTTCAAATAAAGGGAAGTCCAGGTTTCACTCTTGCACCAGACGAAGGTTATGCCGAACTCTGACGAGAAGTGGAGACTTTTACGACCCACGCAAATGTTGTAATATGTCAAGATTCATTCATAAAATAACAAATATATATATAAAATTCTTCCTACACGACGACTGTTGCAACCAGTGTGTGGACATGTTTGGTTAGGGGTATTTTTATTCAATTAAAGGTGCTTTTATTGCTCAAAAATACTTAGAAAAATAACGTTCTGACTGTGAGCGGCGTCGCCTCTCCACAGATCTGACCTGGAACTTGGTCTGGTTTGGTTTCCATGGAGAAAAAAAAGGTTTATTGCCGTCCTGTGGAACATTCCAGCTCCAGAAAAGTGACACAATAGTCCTGCTCTAAACGCTCTCCTCTGGTCCTGGTTTAGGCCTTGGTCTAGTCCTGGTCTAGTCCTCGGTCCAGTCCTGGTATAGTTCGAGTTTAGTCCTGGTCTAGCGCTTCTGTAATCCTGGTCTAAGTCCTAGTTTAGTCCTGGTCTAACCCCTATTCTCTGGTCTAGTCCTGCTCCAGTCTTGGTTTAGTCCTAGTTTAGTCCTGGTCAAACCCCTGTTCTCTGGTCCAGTCCTGGTCTAGGCCCTAGTCTAGTTCTGGCCCAATCCTGCTCCAGTCCTGGTCTAGTCCTAGTTTAGTCCTGGTCTAACCCCTCTCCTCTGGTCCAGTCCTGGTCTAGTCCTAGTTTAGTCCTGGTCTAACCCCTCTCCTCTGGTCCAGTCCTGGTCTAGTCCTAGTTTAGTCCTGGTCTAACCCCTCTCCTCTGGTCCAGTCCTGGTCTAGTCCTAGTTTAGTCCTGGTTTAACCCCTCTCCTCTGGTCCAGTCCTGGTCTAGTCCTAGTTTAGTCCTGGTTTAACCCTTGTCCTCTGATCTCCTCTGGTCTAGTCCGGCTTTAACCCCCATTCTAGTCCTTGGTCTAGTCCTGATCCAGTCCTGCTCTCGTCCCTGGTCTAGTCCTGGTCCAGTCCTGCTCTAGTCCCTGGTCTAACCCTGATCCAGTCCTGCTCTAGTCCCTGGTCTAGTCCCTCTCCTCTGGTCTAACCCTTGGTCTAGTCCTGCTCTAGCCCTGGTCCAGCCTAGTTCCTAGTTTAGTCCTGCTCCAGTCGTGGCCTAATCCTGCTCCAGTCCTGGTCTAGTCCTAGGTTAGTCCTGGTCTAACCTCTCTCGTCTGGTCTAACTCTTCTCCTCAGGTCCAGTCCTGGTCTAACATCTGTTCTCTGGTCCAGTCCTGCTCGAGTCTTGCTCTAGTCCTGTTCCAATCCTGGTCTCTGGTCCAGTCCTGGTCCAGTCCTGGTCCAGTCCTGGTCTAACATCTGTTCTCTGGTCCAGTCCTGCTCGAGTCTTGCTCTAGTCCCGTTCCAATCCTGGTCTCTGGTCTAGTCCTGGTCCAGTCCTGCTCGAGTCTTGCTCTAGTCCTGTTCCAATCCTGGTCTCTGGTCTAGTCCTGGTCCAGTCCTGGTCCAGTCCTGGTCCAGTCCTGGTCCAGTCCTGGTCTAACTCCAGAGACACAGGGTCAGAGGTGATTTTAGTGTCGTTTTAAAACTTTAAGAGGAATCGGGACTTGACTCAAACTTTACCCATAAGTGAAAGTATTCGGCCGCAGCAGGTCTCACAGAACTTCTTTTTCTGTCCGAGCTGAAACGTAAACACGTGCACGAAATCTGGCCCCGTCTCGTTTATATTTACGCCCGAAATAAACGACCGACGGACGAGAGTAAAGCCCTGACATAAAACCTCCAATGTAAAACATCCCTCTTCATATCAGAGCCGTATCGCGGTGGACAGAACATTCCGGTTACATAACGGAGCCGTTCAGGGGCTGTTCCCAACTCACAGACGCAGTTTCGGAGTCTCGGGAACCGCAACTAGCATGAGAACCGCGCGCGTCCTGACTCTTCTACAATAAAACGCCGCACACTGAAATGCAGACAGTTCACAGCAGAGTTATTTTGACCAGTTATTTTGTTCAAATAAAAACACTTTGATTTAACTTTTTTTTGGAACTCGGTTTCAGTCTGGATTTAGTCCCGGTTTAGTCCTCGGTCTGGTTTAGTCCCAGTTGGCCCTCGTCAGAAGCCAGAACCACAGAGGAAGGTCCGTCGAAGCGTGGTAAAAAATAAAGTTTCAGATCGCGCCGATTAGAAGCCCAAGGTTTTTTGCGTCCAAAACTGGATCGATGATGATTCAGGAAGAAATTCTGAAGAAAAAGGGGAAATTTCAGAGTTGCTCAAACTGCGTGAAGTTTCCTGGGAATTGACTAATTTTGCATTTTCAAGTGAACTATTTCATGGACTTTATAAGCAACTTTTATTAAAGATGTTTCAGAGGTCGCTCAAGTGGCGTGAAGTTTTCTGGAAAATGACTAATTTCGAGTTCTCAGGTAACTCTTATGGACTTAATGGACTTTATAAACAACTTTCATGGACTTCCTGAGGGATTTTTATGTAAGTTTCATCTTGTGTTTGCAGAATAAAACGACAAACTGTTCGAATGCGTCTTATTTACTTGGTTCAGTATGTTGCAGCATAGGTCCTGTAGGGAATGGGAAGGGAAGTGGGCTGCGCAGTGCATTCTGGGACGCAAACAATTTTTGAATGCACGAAGAACTGAGTGAGTAAGTTAAAGTGGTGGCGGCTGCAGTTTAGTAACGTTTTGTTTTGTTTGCTACGCTAAAAACGAGTGGAAAAGACGGTCTGTACAGGGACAAACTCAAAATATTAATTCATTTGCATAAAATTTCGCCCCAAATATTTTGTCCAGATCTGGATCCAAATGCAGAGTTCTAATCTGGAGAATCTAAGAAAGGTTTTTTTTTTTTGGACAATCCCACTGCATTGACCCTTTTAGTGTTCGTAAACAGACTCGGTGGAGCATTTTGGTAACAGAAGTGCGGCAGAACTCAGCGGCTCGTCGAGCTCTGCCAAAGGATTAACGTCAAAAGATCGAGAATATTTCCTCGACAAACTGAACTTTGACAAATGGAGTCCGACTGCCAGATCCTCGTGCGGTCAGTGAGTAAAACTTTAAAACTTTAGTCCACCGGGAGAACATCGATTCTGAAAAACACACACAGAACAACCAGACGTTTTGGCGCTGGAAATGTTTTTATCTCCGTCTCCTTCTGTCCTGAATGAATCAGAATGAACGGGGGAACAATGACATTTCAGTTGCCAAAATGCGCAAAAATCACTTCCGCCCTAAAAGCGTCTGTATACAAACAGACGTCGCTAACCCGCTAGACACTAGTTTCCAAACACATGACTTTAACGTTGTAGCTGCTGCTGTAGCCTCGTCCTTTTGGTCTTAAATGTTCGTATTAACCCGCTCTACACGATCCCGGTGCTTTTATTTCACTATTTTGCCCGTAAATAGGTTCCTAAACTATAACCGCCGGCCTCGATGAGCCTCATTTGACTGGGGCCGAACGCCGTGGGTGACGACACGCTCACTTAAGTCCATTTCTTTACGCAGCCTTTAGTTAAAACTGGATAAACAAGTTCAGACAGTATTTTACACCAGTACTGATCAACTTATTATTTATTTACTTTTAAAAAATTTTATATACCACTGGCATGCTAACAGTGCACTTCCCGATTTTTAGACAATAGAATGCTTTACAATCAGACGCAGACATTACACATCTGACTTAAATGCCTAAATCTGGTCTAGAGGTCGTTTATTTTAAGAGAACTTGTTAAATAAAAGTATCTTGCTGCTTGTCCGGATAATTTCACGACTTTTAAGTGATTTTCTGATCGATTTAAGCGTTTATATCTTAAATTTAGGCCAAGCTTTTTTGCCGCGCGTGATCCTGGTGTTTGCCTTTCACTATTTCGTCCGTAAATAAATTCCTAAACTATAACTCCCCGGCCTCGATGAGCTTCATTTGACTGGAGTCACACTCACTTGAGTCCATTTTTTTATACAGTTTTTAGTTAAAACCGCAAAAAAACAAGTTAAGAGCGCATTTTAAACCAGTATTTATTAACGTAGCAGATGTATTTACTTTTTTAAAATTTTATATACAACTGGCATGCTAACAGCGCACTTCCTGACCCTCAGACGGAAACACTGGAGTTACATAACGCTCTGTTTAGGCACATTTCGCAGCGCTTTTTTCTTGAGTTTTGCCGTTTTCGGCGATGCAAACCGTGACAAGCATGTTAACCGCACACTTCCTGATTCTCGTACAACAAAACGCCGCATATTTAGACTTAATTTGACCTCAAGAGCCGCTTACACGAGATCTTTTTAGTCAAAAACGTGGAAAACAATGAGGCGCAGTCTCTTTTAAAAGATAATAAGAGAAATAAAAGCGCTGATTTAACTCTTGGAAAAGGCACAAAATTTCAAAATGAGTTTAGTCTCGGGTTTTGAACCTGGGCCCAAACATCAGCAGCGGGAGCTCGTGCGCTGCTCGATGGAACAACGCCGGAAGGTACGTCTGGAGTTTCCACTGAAGTGCGACTCACGTGTTTGGCACAAGAGCACAAAGGCAGAAAATAACTAAACAGGAACAGATCTGACCCACTTTAGCAGCCGACGCAGTCCTGGCTTCAAAGTTTTAGACCCAAGATTTGCAAAGTGTGATAAAAAGTTCGAAGTTGAAATTAAAATGTAAAAAAAATATAAGAAATACGCAAGTAACAGGTCAGATCTGTGGAGGGGCGAGTCCGCTCCCATAAGAATCTATTATTTTCTATATGGACGCACTTTTCTTGAAGGTTTTCTCTTTATTTCTTTGAGGATTTGACTCTTTGCTGACACTTTTTTTGTGCAGCGTTTCCTTATGCATCTGTTGTGTCTCCGTGGTAACTGCTGAACATTTTTGCCAATAAAAATACATAGATACATGTAGAAAACCTCCAGCGTGATGTCAGGGTTTGCAAAGTGTGATTAAAAAGTTCGTTCAGTTTAAAATTTGAAGTTAAAATGTAAAAACGAAGAAAAAAAAATGGGAATATAAGAAATATGCTTCTTTTTCTCAAGCATGTGATGACACCAGGTCAGGAAACCGGTCAGATCTGTGGAGAGGCGAGTCCGCTCCCATAAGAATCTATTTTCTATTTCTATTTTCTGTATACACAACTGGGTCAAAAGTTTTCATTAATGTTTTCTCTTTATTTTCTTGAGGATTTGACTCTAAAATGTGAAAAATGTTTAGTTGAGTTGCTGACACTTTGCAGCTGGCGTCAACAACATTACACTGGGTTGTGACGCTAACTGGAAGCACTGCTCTGTCTGAAACTCTGTGACTCGAAGTAGGACCGTGAACTGATCACAGGCTGCTGAAAATTTGCTCTTTAAATCCATTGTGTGTGTGTGTGGGTTTTTTTGCTTAACTCTTTTTGGCAGTGTTTGCTAATGTGTGCATTGCGTCTCCATGGTAACTGCTGAACATTCTGCCAATAGAGATACATGTATGTCACTGCAAAGGATCTATTTAACTTTTATTCCTTTACTACACCGCAAAAAAGACCTAAAAAAAATAAAAATAAATACATTTTGAGGTAAAAATGTCCTATTTTAAGTGAAACGATCTGCCAGTGCAGCAAGAAATTTTCACTTACTTAAGTTTTCTTAAAACAAGACGAAATACGGATCTTGTTCTAAGCAGAAAACACGAGTTTCAAGTATTTATGGCAAGATTTTTCAACTTATTGGTTTGAGAAGGAAGTTAAAGAGGCTTAACCTGGACTGAGTTAATATAAAAAGTGCTTAGAATAAGTTGTAATATCGAGATAAGATAAATCAGGATGGAATATCCTGAAACAAGTAAAAAAAAAATCTCATCTTATTAAGTAAAAAAATCTTAAAATGGATCTTTTAAGATGAATCTGCTTAATTCAAGTCAGTTTAACTATGCTGGAAAATAGTGAACATAATCCTGTAGATCTTGTGTCATATATTTGATGTTTTCTGTGTGTATCTAAAATGTAGAAAGTCAAACAAAAACATTAATCGAGAGGTTGTGTTCAAACTTTTCACTTGTACCATGTTTTCGAGCAACTAAAAAACACTTGGAATTGAAAAATAAAAGCACGATGTAGAAAGATGTGAATGTTCTGACGTCATGTGAACCTGACCTACTGTTAGAATGAACTGGACTCTAAATATAGTCCATATATTTCCTCTCCTCGTGAGTTTTGTAAGACTGAAATGTGATGTTTGTCTCGTGACGTGTCTCAAACACCATCATGAGTTAAACCCACGGTGGAGCATCAGGTCTGTGAAATAATGTTACGCAAAAAAGACTTCCCCGAGTTTATTTGACTAAACTTTGCAGTGAAACACAGAGGAAAACATTTTAAGATCATCGGAAAAACTCGAGAAGAAACACAAAATGGACTGGAATATCACGTTTTCAGGAGCCTGTGATCACTCCGAGCGTCACGGTTCTGTTCAGGAGTTTGATGGAGTGACTGGTTATAATAAAATTGTGAAACGAGTGCGTAATTAAGGGAAACTCTTTCATGACTTATTCACAACTAACGTGAGTCAGTACAGTCATGTTTTCTTTTTGTTTTGGTCATTTTTACGCAACTTTTCTCTATTTTACCTCAACAAGTGACAGTTTATGCCTCTTTTTACTGTTGGCAGGCGTCAGATTGGTCAAAAATAGGGACAAACGGGAACATTTCTTGTATAAAACTGGGACAAATCTGCAAATTTGGGACACAGGGTTCAAAACTGGGACTGAGACTCCGGCTAAATCAGTTCTTTCCGGTCAGGTTGTGTTAGAATAAAGCTCAGATTAAAGTCTAGCTTGAGTAACGGCGCTTCAGACAGAGCGGTGCTTCCAGTTAGCTTCACGCCCACTGTAGCTGATTTTTACTGCGTTAAAAAACATGAAAAACAAAACTAGTTCATTTTAAACCAGCTAATTATTCACCATGATGACTTTAAGAGCACTTTTCACGACTTTTAGAGTCCAGTGGAGCTGAGTTTTGCATCACTGTAATGCTAACAACAGCTTACCGGCATGCTAACGTGCACTTCCTGCTTATTTAATATATTTGTACTGGGGAAAGACACTTTTTAGTTTAAGCCTGAGTGCGTTTGACTCGTCCGTCAGTGTCTCCGGGTTAAACCTGAGCCAGGATACCGGTCTCACCCTCTAAAATCCTCTCCAAAGCCGAGTTCTTGTAATTGTGTCGATGCATTTTCATATTTACTTCCCGTCAAACTTCACTTAAAACTCCGCGCCAGTCTCGGATTCTTCTGTGGTTCACCGCTCTTATTTGTTGACTTGTGTGAATTTTTCCATCTTTACTGAAATGCCGCGCTCTGAGTGACATATTTACTTCACAAAATAATACCACCTCGGACAGGGATGGACGTCCTAAATCGAGTCTGTGTGTAGAAATGTTTTGGGACGCTACTTTTCGGTGGCTTCGGAAAAAACAAAGCTGGAAAATTCCTGCAGGGATCTAATCATAATCATCGAATAATCCACTTTTATTTAGACAAAGTACGGTAAAGCCAGCGTGATTCAGAGAGATTTTTCCTATAGCCTCGGCTCTTAAAAGTGGGATGGCATCAGCGTTCCGAAAGTAAATATGTGGAATTCCCACACGGGATTAGGCTGCTGAGAAAAAATTCCAGGTGAGGCGAGCAGTTAAAGGAGCGGATCTGGAGCCAAGGGCCATATATGGACTTCAGAGCCCGGGTGTCATGGCAACCGAAGAGCCAATCACGAGCCAAGCTGCTGAAGGTAACGCTGTCAATCAAACCTGTTGCTAACACAAGTGGGCGGGACCTCAGGGACAGAAAGCGCCTGATTGGTCTGATTGTTTGTTATTATTTTTAAACTGACTTTATTTATTTTATTTATTTATTAGTTTATTATTCACTTTTGTTGTGTTTATTTACGGGGAAAAAGGGAAATAAAAACACCAGGAACATGTAGAACAGGTTAATACGAACATTTTACTATTTATTAGTACTACTGCTGCCACTAATACTGCTACTGCTACTACTACTACTACTAAAAGTACTACTACAACTACTATTACTGATACTACTATTGATACTACTACTACTACAACTAAAAGTACTGCTACTACTACAGCTACAACTACTACTACCACCACAAGAACTACTACTACCGCTACTACTTGGACGACGACTACTACTACCACTAATACTACTACCACCACCACTAGTACTACTACCGCAACTACTACTACTACTACTTCAACTAAAAGTACTGCTACTACTACTGCTACTACCACTACTACTACTACTACTATAACTGCTACTACATCTACTCCTGCAACTACTACAACGATTGCTACTACCGCTACTACTGCTACTTCTACTACTAATACTACCGCTACTCCCGCTACCACTACTATTACTACTACTACAACTGCTACTGTTACTACGACTACAGTAATGTCAGTGCGTCGTCTTCCCGTCGCTGAAGTCGGGAACTTCTTCATTTCAGGCGTCGTGTCTGTGTGACTCTGGGAGGTCCAACGGTTTTTGAAACAAATCTCCAAACTTCTGCAGCACAAATGTTTCTCCGTCTCGTTATTTGTTCGGGATCAGCTCCACAAACTTGTCGCTTTTTCGTCGTACGGTTCAAAGCCCTTTCCACTCGCAGCCGTCACGTCCTTTGGGGATGAATGATGGCGCCGCGTTCTGAAACCGTTGTGAACAAATGATTTCACTTTTGTTTATTTATCCGGACAGAGACGAGGCTGAAGTTTGTGCCAGTTTTTGTTTCATGTGGATCGGCCCGGGAATGGCGGAGATATGAGCCATAAAGGGGGTCGTCCGCAGAGTCCTGGCCCGGGTCTGGGCTCAGACGGGCTGTTTGTCAGATGGAGGGATGAGCTCAGGCACCAGGACTCTCCCAGGTCCCGGTCCTGGTCCTGGTCCTGGTCCTGGTCCTGGTCCTGGTCCTGGTCCTGGTCCTGGTCCGGGTCTGGGCCTGGATCCGGGCCAGGTTTCCACAGGCCTAATGAGGACCATGAATGTGGAGCAGGTGAGAGTGAGAAAACGCTATTACAACGTACAAATACTATTATTACTACTACTACAAATACTACTACAAATACTACTACTACTACTACTACTACTACAAATACTACTACTACTACTACTACTACAAATACTACTACTACTACTACAAATACTACTACTACTACTACTACTACAAATACTACTACTACTACTACTACAAATACTACTACTACTACTACTACTACAAATACTACTATTACTACTACTACTACTACGACTACAAATACTACTACTACTACTACTATTACTACTGCTACTACTACTACTGCTACTGCTATTATTACTACTACTACAAATACTACTACAAATACTGCTACTACAAATACTACTACTACTACAAATACTACTACTACTACTACTACAAATACTACTACTACTACTACTACTACAAATACTACTATTACTACTGCTACTACTACAACTACAAATACTACTACTACTACTACTATTACTACTGCTACTACTACTACTGCTACTGCTATTATTACTACTACTACAAATACTACTACAAATACTGCTACTACAAATACTACTACTACTACAAATACTACTACAAATACTACTACTACTGCTACTAAAATAATAAAATTATAAACTTTGCAAAAATTAAAATACAAATTTTTAAAGTGAATCGATTTGAACTGTTTCAGTGTTTAAATATTTGTTTTTTTTATTCCTCTAACTTGTCATAAACACTTAAAAAAAAACAGCTTAATAATCGTTTAATTTACCACAGAAAAAAAACCTCTTTGTTTTGATTCTGCACTTCTGACGTAAAAAACAAAACAAACCCCATAAACTTTGACTCCGGGCGCTTTTATTTTGAAAACCGTGGCTCCTGCAGTGGCCATGAAAACTATTGGGTCCCATTAACTTCACCTGAGCTGCAGCGCGTTCCACAGATTCCATCAAAAAAAGGGAAAAAGAAAGAAAGAAAGAAAGGAGAACAGATCATTTGTTCGTGATTGCTAACACATTTCCAGACCGCTGCAGATTCGGGACCCGGAGAACGGACGAAACGCAGACTCAGGTGAAATTATGATCGTACAGATGAATTTACGAGTGGCTCTGGGGGAAAACGCTCCACTTTGTGCCATTTAAAGAGTCTGTAGGTGGTTTTTACGGACTTAAAAATAGGAGGAAAAAAAACAGAACCAGGTCATTTTAAACAGTCGTGCAACGACGACTGGCATGCTAACGTGCACTTACTGATTTTCGGACAATAAAACGCGACACAAAAGACAAAAAGGGCGACAGAAAATAAGAATAAACTACGACTGAAGCAAGACTAACCAGGACTGAAATAGGACTAAACTAGGACTATAAAACAGGACTAAACCAGGACCAAAACAGGACTAAACCAGGACTAAAACAGGACTAAACCAGGACTAAAACAGGACTAAACCAGGACTAAAACAGGACTAAACCAGGACTAAACCAGGACTAAAACAGGACTAAACCAAGACTAAATAAGGATTGAACTAGAACTATAAACTAAGAACTGCAGAAGAACTAAACCAGGATTAAACCAGGTCTAAACCAAGACTAAACCAAGACTAAAACAGGACTAAACCAGGATTACACCAGGACTAAACCAGGACTAAACCAAGACTAAAGACTAAACCAGGACTAAACCAAGACTAAACCAGGACAAAATCAGGACTAAACCAGGACAGAACAAGGACTAAACTAGGACCAAAGCAGGACTAAACCAGGAATACACCAGGACTAAACTAGGACTAAACCCAGACTAAACTAGGACTATAAAACAGGACTAACGCAAGACTAAATCAGGACTAAACTAGGACTATAAATCAAGACTAAACCAGGACTACACCAGGACTAAACTAGGACTAATCCCAGACTAAACTAGGACTAAACCCAGACTAAACTAGGACTATAAAACAGGACTAACGCAAGACTAAATCAGGACTAAACTAGGACTATAAATCAGGACTACACCAGGACTAAACTTGGACTGAACCCAGACTAAACTAGGACTAAACCAGGAGTCTAAACCAGGCCTAAACCCAGACTAACCCGGGTCTTTAAAGCCGGTCTAACGGGAAGTCCTCACGGTCCATCTGGCTCTAATAAAACGCTCACTTTACCAACGAGACTCAAAACAACGACAAACGACCTCGTGAAGCTGAAGGTCAAAGGTCCCGAGGGTCGAGCCCGTTTCCCGACTCCAGGAACAACACGGAGTCTGAAGTCCGGCGTTTAGGAATAAAAATATACAAATATACGTGCACAATATTACGTTTAAATTTGCAGTATTTTTACCCCTGACAGAGAATGTTTGGATTTATTTAGGCAGAAGTGATTTGGGTCGTTTAAATATTTATGTTTTGACCATTTTTCTGCCAAAGGAATTAAACAACTGCACTTAGGAAACAGGAAAACAGGAAAAAATGTATTCACAGGACTAGGAAATTAGGACTAAATGAGGACTAAACCAAGTCTAAACTAGGAGTAAACCAAGACTACAGCAAACCAGGACTTCACTTGGACTAAACCAGGACTAAACAAAGAAAGACTAAGTAAATTAGAACTACACCAAGACTAAAATAGGATGAAACCAGGAATAAATCGGGACTAAACCAGGTCTAAACCAGAACTTAACCAGGACTAAACTAGAACTAAATCAGGTCTAAACCAGGACTAAACTAGGTCTAAACGAGGTCTAAACCAGGTCAAAACCAGCACTAAACCAGATCTTAACCAGGCCTAATCCAGGATTAAACCAGGACTAAATTAGAACTAAACCAGCACAAAATCAGTCTTAAACCAGGTCTAAACCCGGTCTAAACCCGGTCTAAACCCGGTTTACACCTGGTCTACAACAGGTCTAAACCAGGACTAAACCAGGACTAAACCAGGACTAAACCAGCACTAATCCAGGATTAAACCAGGACTAAATTAGAACTAAACCAGCACAAAATCACTCTTAAACCAGGTCTAAACCAGCACAAAAATATTTAAATAATTATTTAAAAAACATCTTATGAAGCCGCTCTACACGGTCCTGGGGTTTTTATTTCTCTATTGTGTCGGTAAATCGATTCCAAATGTTTTATTGAGACAAAAATAGCAGATCTGACGACACATGTTTGATCCTCAGATTTTAACTCAAAGTGTTTATGGAAATCTGAACCGATCCACCAGGACGAGCAAACGCCAAGACACAACGATCACAGTTTGTTCCCTGTAATGATTTAATATGAAATAAACACAATAAACAAACCAAAACTGCTCAAAAACGTAATATTCATATGTAAATGTTTTTGCAGTTTAATTTAGAGACAACAACTTAGAGCTGAGGTCAAAGTTCACAGCCCGGGGACGAGAGAGGAGAGTCCTGGTTAAGTCCTGGTTTAGTCCTGGTTTAGCCCTGGTTTATAGTGCTGGTTTATTCAGTCCTTGGTTCAGTCCTGGTCTTAGACCTGATCCTCCTGGTTTAGTCTGTTTTAGTCCTGGTCTAGTCCTGGTTAAGTCCTGGTTTAGTCCTGGTTTAGCCCTGGTTTATAGTGCTGGTTTATTCGTGGTTTATTCATGGTTTAGTCTTGGTTGTAGTCCTGATTTAGCCCTGACTTAGACCTGATTCACTCCTGGTTTAGTCTGTTTTAGTCCTGGTTCAGCCCTGGTTCAGCCCTGGTTCAGCCCTGGTTCAGTCCTGGTTCAGTCCTGGTTCAGTCCTGGTTCAGCCCTGGTTCAGCCCTGGTTCAGCCCTGGTTCAGTCCTGGTTCAGCCCTGGTTCAGTCCTGGTTCAGCCCTGGTTCAGCCCTGGTTCAGCCCTGGTTCAGTCCTGGTTCAGTCCTGGTTCAGCCCTGGTTCAGCCCTGGTTCAGTCCTGGTTCAGTCCTGGTTCAGCCCTGGTTCAGCCCTGGTTCAGCCCTGGTTCAGTCCTGGTTCAGTCCTGGTTCAGTCCTGGTTCAGTCCTGGTTCAGCCCTGGTTCAGTCCTGGTTCAGTCCTGGTTCAGTCCTGGTTCAGTATTTGCAGCGTTAGCATTCCCGGCTCTTTGAACAGGCGTCGTCGTTTTTGATCATTTTAAATAAAGAGCCGGAGCTTTGAATCGGGACACAGTGGAATTCCGGCGTTCCCAGAGACAAAAGTGAGTTTGTCCGTGAGCGCGGGAAAGGGCGAGCGGCTAATTAGCATGAAGCATTTGTAGTTCACCGCAACAGAGTTTACACTCCGAAAGACTACAACAATTATAACCACATGGAGAGAGGGAGGAGAGGAGGAGAGGAGAGAGGAGAGGAGAGAGGAGAGAGGAGAGGAGAGGAGAGGAGAGAGGAGAGGAGAGAGGAGGGAAAGAGACGAGAGGAGAGAGGAGAGGAGAGAGGAGAGGAGAAGAGAGGAGAAAGGAGAGGAGAGAGGAGAGGAGAGAGGAGAGGAGAGAGGAAAGTGATAAAGGAAGAGGATAGATGGATAGAAAGAGACAGAAGAGAGAGGAGAGGAAAGAAAGAGGAGAGTGGGGCAGTTGTGGGGCAGTTGTGGGGCAGATCTGGAGTAAACCGCCTCAGACCAGGGGGCATTTGTGTGTCAAACTCTGGACTCAAACAGAGGCAGATTTCTCACAGTTTATAGACCTGGTTTAGTTCCGGTTCAGATCTAAAGTCAGTCCTGGTTTATTTCTGGTTCCGATCCAGTTTAGTCTTGGGTTAGTCCCAGTTTAGTCCTTGTTTATAGTCCTAGTTCAGTCCTGGTTTATTTCTGATTCAGATTTAGGTTCAGTTGGGATTTAGTCCTGGTTCAGTCCTGGTTTAGGCCTGGTTCAGTCTTGGTTTGGTCCTGGTTTAGTCCTGGTTCCTGATCCAAGTTCAGTCCTAGTTTAGTCCTGATTTTGTTCTGTACAGATCCACATTTAGTCCTGGTTTAGTCCTGGTTTGGCACTTGTTTATAGTCCTAGTTCAGTTCTGGTTCGGATCTTAGTCCTGGTTTAGTCCAGGTTTAGTTGAGGTTTAGTCCTTGTTTAATTTTGGTTCTGATCTAGATAAGTCTTGGTTTAGTCCTTGTTTAGTCCTTGTTTATAGTCCTGGTTTAGTCCTGGTTTAGTCCTGGTTTAGTCCTGGTTTAGTCCTAATTTAGTCCTGGTTTAGTCCTAATTTAGTCCTAATTTAGTCCTGTTTCGGTCCTGTTTCGGTCCTGTTTCGGTCCTGTTTCGGTCCTGTTTCAGTCCTGTTTCAGTCCTGTTTCAGTCCTGTTTCGGTCCTGTTTTAGTCCTGTTTTAAGACTTCTCTCTGCCGCTGGACGGGTTTAAAATCCAAACATTTAACTTAATTACAACATTTAACACAAAAATGCCCAATTTGACGCTTTTTTAAATTAGTTTTACCCGGTTTTTAAACCTTTTTCGCTGTTGTACCTCGTCGTCCGTCTCCTCGCTCCGTCCTGACTCTGCGCTCTCTCCTCGGGGCCTCTCGAATGTGCTGAGCGCTGCACAGTCTGTCAGAAACATGAACACAGAGAAAAATGTTCATATTTTCAATCAGGTGTGAGGTTTTTAGAGGCCAAGTCTGCAAAAATCCTCTCTCAAGGGACTGTTCGGGAACGTTACGCAACATCCACGCCACAATTCCACTGCAAATACGAGAAAAGTCGACAGAAATTGTAATTATAAAGGTTCAAAACGGGCCCTCGTGAGCTTTAAATAAAGGCACAAAACATCAAAATAAAACACAGAAATTGGCAAGAAACGCAAATTTTCAACTCATGTAAACCGGAATTTCGGCTTTCCTCAGCCTCTCGGGTTGTGTTAACTTTTTACAAGTGTTTATTTTTAGTTTTACACGGGAATTCTGAAATTACCAGCAGCCAAATATTATGACAGGAACCGTGTTTTGTTTCCTTTTTAGGGCCTTTTGTTCACTTCCCTAAAAATGTTTCTGAATGACGATTGCGAAACGGAGCAGTCGCGGAATTGCAGATGCCGAACTGTTGCCGAGGAAGAACGGCCAAAACAGGCTTTAGTCACCGCGGTTCGGTAGCACCGTTGTCATGGCAATTAGCAAATCAAAACAAACACGTTCTCTTGTTTGAATCCATGAAAGAAACATGTAATTTTTTTCATATTTTTTCCCAGTATATACACATATTTTCATCAGTTTTAAAGGTGCACGGTGTAACTTTTCTGGTTGGAGCGTCCGTCACCTGCTTGTTTCTATGGTTACGTCATCGCCCTTGCCTGGAATGTTCCGCAGTGTGGCGTTAAACAGCTCTATGTTATTATTATTTATCCAAT
Source organism: Odontamblyopus rebecca (assembly GCA_030686955.1). Lineage (NCBI taxonomy): Eukaryota > Metazoa > Chordata > Actinopteri > Gobiiformes > Gobiidae > Odontamblyopus > Odontamblyopus rebecca. The sequence goes on from CM060675.1 coordinate 4,831,698, forward strand.
TACAGGTGGTTTTATAGCTCAAAAATACAAAGAAAAACAACATTCTGGCTGTGAGCGGCGTCGCCTCTCCACAGATCTGACCTGGAACTTGGTTCGGTCTCCGTGAAGATATAAAGGTTTAATGCCGTACTGTGGAACATTCCAAAGAAAAAGCATTTGACGGACGCTCATCACGTGACGTTTTGGCTAAATAATAGACGGCGAATTAATGCTTTTTTCTCTTCTTTTATGGGCCACTGTATCAATGTGTCGCCAAGTGCATTTTTCGAACGTTTCACAATCTTTATTTTTTTTTACATTTTTTGTGACAGTGCTACAGTTTTGTTGCTTGCTAAAGGCACTCGCCTCCGTGAAGCTGGCCCCCATCAAACGCAAACCCACACAAAAACTAGTTGTTTGTGTTTTGTTTGTGCTGCAAAAAGTTTCGTTTGTGCGATTCTGGTTCTTAAGATATTTGCAGTTTTATTTTGGGCCGATGACGTCGTCCAGAACCTCAGAATGTGAAACAGAAAAACAAAACAGGCAGAAAATTATAGAAAACGTTTGTATTTCGTCTGTGCTGTTTTCATTTGTGTGAGTTTATTTCTAAAATTATTCATGATTATTTCTAAGGTAATTATAGGACGTCATTTCTGGCAAATGCTGCAAAACTAGTGTCAATAAACGATCTGAGGCTGTGGAAAAATCTGTATTATTATATAAAATATGAGTCAAAAGCAAATCACTAAAGACTGTTTTTTTTTTGCTAAAGTTTTTGCTAAAGGAAATGGCGTCCTATAATCGCCGCATATGGACGTAGTTCATCCAGTATTGACCAAAATGTTCATTCAGTACTATACAGCCTATATATAACACATCTATATTATATAATGTGTGTAGATACATATTTTGTATTTAAGTTATGAGCTAAGAGGAAGAAAAACTGAAGAAAAACGCCTAAAGAATCCCATTCACCCAAGCCAAGTCTACTCCGTCTGTTTTGTGACCTAAGCGTGAACAGAGCCTCATCATTTTAGAGCATCCCAGAAACTTAAAGCCATGTAACATTTTAGCTAAAAAACAAACTAAAAAAAAGACTGGCAGCTGTAGTTTTCAAGTGAACAGCTCCTTTTACCTTTAATTCATCAGATATGGACAATTCCGTGGCTGAAATGATCCAAAGTTTCGATCCTAGCGAAGGCGCGCGGAGTTTAAAAACGCAACGGGGCACTTCCTGTATCACCCTCATGACATCACGAGGTGGAGCGGTGTTTTTTCCCCCATTTGAGAGAAGAGCGCTGCCTAAATAAATACGCAGGTTTGTGTGTTAAACGTGTGTGAGTGAAACAAAAAAAAATAAACAAAAAAACAACACAGCTCCAGGTCCATTTGTGACGAGGAAAAACCACATTACAGCGTCTCAGATGTGAAAACAAACGGCCTAATACGGCTCTTCAGATGTTCTTTTGGACTTCGTTTTTCCACAGAATCCGTGGCGAGTTCACTGTAAAGCCGTAAACACTCGAGTAAAAATTCATTTCCAAACACAGAAGACGCTGCGTGTTGTTTTTACGCCAGTGAAAGGTGTTTACAGTCGATGCTGCAGAGGAAATCCTGCAGATCCTCGAGTTTGTACATTTACAAGAGGAAAAACACGACAACAGCGAACAACAGCCTCATCTGTCGCTTTATTTTCTCTCTATCTCTCTCTATCCATCTTTCTATCTCTTTCTCTCTTTCTTCTCTTTCTTTCCATCTATCTCCCTCTGTCCTCATCTGTCCTCCACTCTCTGTCTCTTCATCACCCTTTTCTTGTCCTTTTCCCTCTCTTTCCATCTTCCCACCTCTCTCCATCTCTCCATATTTCTTTCCCTTTCTATCTCGTTCACCCTCTGCTTGTCCTTTTCCCTCTCTTTCCATCTTCCCACCTCTCTCCATCTCTCACTCTCTCCCTCTCCATATTTCTTTCCCTTTCTATCTCTTTCTCTCCTCTTTCTTTCTGTCTAGCTCCCTCTGTCCTCCACTCTCTCTTCATCACCCTTTTCTTGTCCTTTTCCCTCTTTCCATCTTCCCACCTCTCTCCATCTCTCCCTCTCTCTCCATATTTCTTTCCCTTTCTATCTATTTCTCTCCTCTTTTTTCTATTTCTTTCCGTCTAGCTCCCTCTGTCCTCATCTGTCCTCCACTCTGTCTCTTCATCACCCTTTCCTTGTCCTTTTCCCTCTCTTTCCATCTTCCCACCTCTCTCCATCTCTCCCTCTCTCTCTCCATATTTGTTTCCCTTTCTATCTCTTTCTCTCATCTTTCTTCTTTCTTTCCGTCTATCTCCCTCTGTCCTCCACTCTCTGTCGCTTCATCACCCTCTCCTTGTCCTTTCCCCTCTCTTTCCATCTTCCCACCTCTCCCCATCTCTCTCTCCATATTTCTTTCACCTCTCTATCTCTCTCCATCCCTCCCTGCCTCACGCCCCCTCTTTCTCTCTCTCTATTTCACCCTCTAACCATCTCTCTATCTCTCCATCTCCCCCTCTTTCTCCGTCCCTCTCGCTTTCTCCATCTTTGTCTCACTCTTTCCTCCTCTCTCTCTCCATTCCTCTCTTCCTCTGAATCACTCCATCTTCATTCATTCACTGTGCACCGACACAACACTCCCCCTCTCAGTTTCCCCATTGACGCGTCACCTCCAAAAATTCCCCCCTTTTCGTTCCCACCGGAAGTCCAAAAGTCCAGAGTCAAATCCGTCCTATCGCCTCTGAGTCACTGGGGTGGAGAAGGGAGGAACTACAGGTGCCTGGACTGGACACAATTCAGGAGAACAGCTGAAGGGAGTGGGCAGCAGTGACAAAGCAGATTGGGTAATATTTTCCCAGCAGAACCTGTTTATGAGGTCTTTGTTTTGTGGAGTCTTCACGGGAAAAATGTGGGAATTTTGAGGTTAGTCAGATACTGTATGTTACGGGTTGCAAAAAAAATATTGCAGTTTCAGATTCGCAAGAAATGGTTCAACAAAAATGGTCCTGGCTCGATTCCCTGACCAAAGATGAATCAAGCGCGTAGCACATGTTCAAGTCTAAACTGGGGCCCAGCCGATATATCGGTTTGCCAGTATTATCGGCCGATACGGGCTCTTGGAAACATATTGGCTAAAAATCTTGCCGATATTCCACATGGACATGTTTTACCTCGTTCTAAAGCTCAGACTCTCTATATTCTGCTCATTTAATCCAGTTTACAGACGGATAAATGTCCTGATCTGTGGCTCCGCATCAGGATTTATCTGCAGAGTCATTTGTCTGTGTCCGTCCCGCCCCTGAACGCATCACCATGTGCATTTGTTTACACCTGCAGCCACAGATCCACCTGCACAACACTGAGATTCTCTTGTTTTTCGGGACGCTCAGTGTGAGTCTGGATTAAAGGACAGTTCTTAGTGCAGATTTGTGATCTGACAGGAGCCTGTGTGAGGCTCCTGTGAGTGTTGAAATGTGTCTGTTTTGAAGTTCGTTTTGGTTCTTTCTCATTAGCGATTAGCCGCTGTAGCTCGCACACATAAACAGGCTGTTTTCTCTTCTGTTAGCGACTGTAAAGTGACTATAGTGGCCGTATATATGTTACTGGACACGCACTGATATGTAAATGAGCTGTGAATAGAGGTGTGAATTATCGGCATTTAGCACATCATTAATTACCGCGGCGCACACGCATTTACCGCTAAAAGCTAATTGCGGTAGTTTACTTACAGCACTTCCTTTACTGGTTAGAATATCACACAAAAACACCATTAGGCCGAACTACTGTCTTTAAATATGACGTAAAGAGGCAGAAGAACAATAAATATCGCTTAAATAAACCCAACTGAAAATCAGTAGAGCCAAACCTACGTTTTATAAACAACTGAAGATTTAGAGTGAATTTTTACATCATAAATATCCAATTTCGGTCGGGCCCAAGTCTAAACCTTCACAAATTGTTTACAAATTTCACTTTTTATTCACAAGCTTCAAGCATAAACTGTAAACGGGCGCCGCCACGTTCTGAACAGGAAATAAGCATGGACGCACTTCCGGATCCATCCACTCTGGCTCTAATTGACTTTGTGTTGAAAAACTGTCACCCCTGTCGCTGAATTGCAAAAAAAAGTTTGGCCAAAATCTATTGGTAAATGACGTAAAAGAAGTGAAATTATCTGTCTGTGCAGGAAGAACATTTAACTCGACAAGTCATCAGAAAATAAACGAACTCTAGACTAGAATGAAGTGTTTCTGGCGAGTGTTCATGAGCTGGAAATAAGTTTATGGATGCAAAATTTTAGATAAACATACTCGAGTATCAGGGAAATCTGTGTCACTGAATCTACAAACAAGTGAAGTGTTGCAGGAGAAAACTTCAGTGAATGGATTACAGCTTGTTCTTTTAAACATTTAGTCTAAATTTAAGATTTTCTGAGTAGATGAGTCACGGAAGAAATTTTTTAAGATTGTACAACCAATTCAGAACAAGTAGGTCGATAATAAATCAGAAAACAAGATGAATAACCTGATATAAGTTTTAAAATCTTGTGTGTAACTGCTGATAACTTGTGATTTTGCTCTTAAATATTCGTATAAATCCGCTCTGTATAATCCTGCTGGTTTTATTTTGCCGTTTTCTCCGTAAATCAAGATATGAACATTAATAGTAAACAAAGAGGTAGCGTTTGATCGACAGCGTTGCTAAGCAGGAAGGGGCGTTACCATCCACGCCCTCGCTCCTGATTGGCTCTTCGGTTGCTATGACACTCGCAGGCGGAAGTCCAAATATAGAACTTGGCTTAAAATTTCGTTTTCCGTAGCCTCAATGAGCTTCATTTGACTGGAACCGAACTCTGCGGGTGACGTCACGCTCCATTGTAATAAATAATATGTTTTATTTACATATCATTTTTCTAAACACTCAAAGACGCTTTACAACGAACATAATTTAAAAAGTACATATTTAAAAACGAGGTAATGGGGAAAAAAACTGCATATGCATATTTTAAAAGCAGGTTAGACATTAAAAGTCTTCGTCCTTTTCTTTTACCAACTCATCTTTAAAAGTTAAAACAATGAAACTGTGATTATGGGTGTGCAAAAATATCAAAACATCGATATATCGTATAATTTAATGCGATGATACAGTCTGGATGTGGTCGGGTGCTGTATCGATATCACTAAGAGCATTTTTTGTTATATTTTACCACTTTTTTTGTTACAGCGCTACAGTTTTGTCGCTTGTTCAAAAGACCCTTATGATGACGCAAAAATCGAGGTCAGTGACGTCGCCCGGAAAGCGGTACCGGGGCCCCACCCTGGAGCCAGGCCTGGGGTGGGTGCACGTGGGCGAGCGCCTGGTGGCCGGGCCTTTCCCCACGGGGCCCGGCCGGGCACAGCCCGAAGGAGCGACGTGGGACCGCCCTCCCTGGACCCACCATCCGCGGGAGGAGCCATGGGGGAGCCGGGTGCAAAGAGATCTGGGCGGCAGTCGAAGGCAGGGGGCCTCGGCGACCAGATCTCCGGACATGGAGACTAGCTCTGGGGACATGGAATGTCACCTCGCTGGGGGAAGGAGCCTGAGCTTGTGCGGGAGGTCGGCGTGCTACCGGCTAGATATAGTCGGCCTCACCTCCACGCACAGCTTGGGCTCTGGAACCCAACTCCTTGAGAGGGGCTGGACTCTCCATTTCTCTGGCGTTGGCCGCGAGCGGCGGCGAGCTGGCGTGGGCTTGCTTATAGCCCCACAGCTCAGCCGCTGCGTGTTGGAGCTTACCCCGGTGAACGAGAGGGTCGCGTCCTGCGCCTTCGGGTCGGGGACAGGTCTCTCACTGTGGTGTCGGCCTATGGGCCGAACAGCAGTGCAGAGTACCCGGCCTTCTTGGAGTCTCTGGGAGGGGTACTGGACAGTGCACCGACCGGGGACTCCGCTGTTCCTACTGGGGGACTTCCCAACGCCCATGTGGGCAACGACAGTGACACTTGGAGAGGGGTGATTGGGAGGAACGGCCTCCCTGATCTGAACCCGAGCGGTGTTCTGTTATTGGGACTTCTGTGCTAGTCACAGTTTGTCCATAACGAACACCATGTTCGAGCACAAGGGGGTCCATCGCCGGTGCACGTGGCACCAGGACTTTCCCTAGGCCGGAGGTCGATGATCGGCTTTGTTGTCGTGTCATCTGACCTCCGGCCGTGTGTCTTGGACACTCGGGTGAAGAGAGGGGCAGAGCTGTCAACTGATCACCACCTGGTGGTGAGTTGGGTCCGCTGGCGGAGGAGGAAGCCGGAGGGAAGACCTGGCAGGCCCAAGCGTATCGTGAGGGTCTGCTGGGAACGTCTGGCGGAACCTTCTGTCAGTGTGGCCTTCAACTCACACCTCCGGGAGAGAGCTTCTCCCAGATCCCGAGGGAGGCTGGGGACATGGAGCCAGTGGGCTTCGTTCTCGGCCTCCATTGTCGATGCGGCCGTTCGTAGCTGTGGCCGTAAGGTCTGCGGTGCCTGTCGCGGCGGCAATCCCGAACCCGGTGGTGGACACCGGAAGTAAGGGATGCCGTCAAGCTGAAGAAGGAGTCCTACCGGGCCCATTACTGGCCCGGTGGACTCCTGAGGCAGCTGACGGGCACCGTCGAGCCAAGCGTGCTGCAGCCCGGGGCGGTTGCAGAGGCAAAACTCGGGTCTGGGAGGGGAGTTCGGGAGGCCATGGAGGAGGACTATCGGACGGCCCCAAGGAAATTCTGGCAAACCGTCCGGGCGCCTCAGGAGGGGGAAGCGGCCCTTCACCAATACTGTTTACAGTGCGGGGGGAGAGCTGCTGACCTCGACTGGGGATGTCGTCGGGCGGTGGAAGGAATACTTTGGGGATCTCCTCAATCCCACCGTCACGTCCTCCGAAGAGGAGGGCCGGGGCTGGGGACCCAGAGGCGGACTCATCCATCACCCTGGCCGAAGTCACTGAGGTGGTCAGAAAGCTCCTCGGTGGCAAGGCTCCGGGGTGGATGAGATCCGTCCTGAGTACCTTAAGTCTCTGGGTGTTGTGGGGCTGTCTTTGCTGACACGTCTCTACAACATCGCGTGGCGGTCGGGAACAGTACCTATGGACTGGCAGACCGGGGTGGTGGTCCCTCTGTATAAAAAGGGGAACCTGAGGGTGTGTTCCAACTACAGAATCACACTCCTCAGCCTCCCCGGTAAAGTCTATGCCAGGGTGCTGGAAAGGAGAGTTCGGCCGATAGTCGAGACCTCGGATTCAAGAGGAGCAGTGTGGTTTTCGGCCTGGGTCGTGGAACACTGGACCAGCTCTACACCCTCCATCGGGTGCTCGAGGGTTCATGGGAGTTTTGCCCAACCAGTCCACATGTGTTTTGTGGACTTGGAGAAGCCATTCGCCCGGGTCCCTCGTGGGGCCCTGGGGGGGTGGGGGGGGAATGGGGTCCGGGGCCCTTTGCTAAGGGCTGTCCGGTCCCTGTATGACCGGAGCAGGAGCTGTGTTCGCATTGCCGGCAGTAAGTCAGACTTGTTCCCGGTGCATGTTGGACTCCGCCAGGGCTGCCCTTTGTCACCGGTTCTGTTCATTGTATTTATGGACAGAATTTCTAGGCGCAGCCAGGGGCCGGAGGGGTCCAGTTCGGGGGACCACAGGATTTCATCGCTGCTTTTTGCGGATGATGTTGTCCTGTTGGCTCCATCGAACCAGGACCTGCAGCGTGCACTGGGGCGGTTTGCAGCCGAGTGTGGGCGGCCGGGGATGAGAATCAGCTGTTCCAAATCCGAGGCCATGGTTCTCGACCGGAAAAAGGTGGGATTGCCCTCCGGGTGGGTGGGGAGTCTCTGCCTCAAGTGGAGGAGTTCAAGTATCTCGGGGTCTTGTTCACGAGTGAGGGAGGATGGAGCGCGAGATTGACAGGCGGATCGGTGCGGCGTCGGCAGTGATGCAGTCGCTGTATCGGGACCGTTGTGGTGAAGAGGGAGCTGAGCCGAAAGGCGAAGCTCTCGATTTACCGGTCAATCTACGTTCCTACCCTCACCCATGGTCATGAGCTCTGGGTAATGACCGAAAGAACGAGATCGCGGATACAAGCGGCCGAAATGAGTTTCCTCCTCAGAGTGGCCGGGCGCTCCCTTAGAGATAGGGTGAGGAGCTCGGTCACACGGGAGGAGCTCGAGTAGAGTCGCTGCTCCTCCACGTCGAGAGGAGCCAGCTGAGGTGGTTCGGGCATCTGGTCCGGATGCCTTCTGGACGCCTCCCTCGGGAGGTGCTCTGGGCATGTCCCACCGGTAGGAGGCCCGGGAAGACCCAGGACACGCTGGAGGGACTATGTCTCTCGGCTGGCCTGGGAACGCCTGGGGTCCGTCCGGAGGAGCTGGAGGAAGTGGCTGGGGAGAAGGAAGCTTGGGAGCCCCTGCTTAGACTGCTGCCCGCGACCCGGCCCCGGATAAGCGGAAGAAGATGGATGGATGGATGGATGGGTTTCGAGGAAGGGAAGTCGTTTATGCAACACATTTGACATTTTCACTGTTTTGATGACTAAAATGGAGGGTGTTTCATAAGAACTTTGCCCAAGCAGTGATTTAACAAAGACTTTTAGAATCACGGCCAGGATTTAGCCCTTATTTTTTATTGGACTATATCGAATCCATCTGAAATATATCATATCAAATCGTATTGAATAAAAAGTGCACAGGTATTAACTAAACTAAATATTAACTAAACTAAACTCCTAACTCCCCAAAGCCTAAAGTAAAATCCAGCATTAGCAGCAGAATTGTCCTCATATTTATCATATTTATCATACTCGTCATATTTTCTGTTACGTAAGTGTTCGGAGTTCGGTCCATAAAGATCGCACCGACTTCAGAGAACATTCACACACACGGGACCAAACGCTCACCTGGTGTAACCCTGGACTAAACCTGGTCTGGATGTGGATTACTATTGTTTAATGTCGTACTGTGGAACATTCCAGGTGAAATAACAGCATATGGGCTCCACGGAGATAAGCAGGTAGTAGAGAGGTCACAGAGAGCAGCAATAAGGGCCCAGTAAAGTCAAATAAACCAGGGCCAAACCAGGACTACTAAATCGGGACTACACTGGGTCTAAACCAGGACTTAACAAAGACCGAACTGAGACTAACCCTGGACTAAACCAGGACTAAACCAATACAAAAATCAGGACTAAACAAAGACCAAACCAGGACTAAACTAGGACTAAACCAGGATTAAACCAGGACTGAACTCGGACTGAATTGGGACCAAACCAAAACTAAACCAGGCCTAAACCAGGATTAAACCAGGACTAAATCAGGAATGAACTGGAACTAAACCAGGACTAAAACACGACTAAATCAGGACCAAACCAGGACTAAATCAGGACCAAATCAGTACTAAACCAGTACAAAACCAGGATTGAACCAGGCCCAAACCAGGACTAACCCAGGCCTAAACCAAGATCGAGCCAGGCCTAAACCAGGACTGAATTCAGACCAAACCATGACTAAACCAGGACTAAACCAACACAAAACTAGGACTGAATCAGGCCTAAACTAAGACTAAACCAGGACCAAACAAGGAATAAACCAGGACCAAACTAGGAAAAAAACAGGACCAAACCAGTACAAAACCAGGATTGAACCAAGCCCAAACCTAGACTAACCCAGGCCTAAACCAAAATTGAACCAGGCCTAAGCCAGGACTACACCAGGACCAAACCATGACTAAACCGGGACTAAACCAGGCCTAAACCAGTACAAAACTAGGACTGAATCAGGCCTAAACTAAGACTAAACCAGGACCAAACCAGGAAAAAAACAGGACTAAACCAGTACAAAACCAGGATTGAACCAGGCCCAAACCTAGACTAAACCAGGCTTAAACCAGGACTGAACTGGGACCAAACCAGGACTAAACCAGGACTGAACAACCTTTCTTTCCTTTTTAAATCTGGGTCACCTCCATCACTCTGGGCGTTATGTTTAAAAAGCCTTAAATCTGTTTTCAAACGTCGCATTAGGCAGATTTATTATAAACCGTAGTGACCGGCTCTGTTCTGTTAGTAAACCTGCGGCTCTGGGTTGTCTCTGTTAGCGACGAGGCTAACCCGGGGTCACGCTAGCCCCTGTCTCGGAGATATACAACTGTGGCGTGCGTTGCGTAACATGCTAACCCCCGGGCTAATGCCGCTTAAGGAGGTATGTGCAGATCATAAAGAAAGTACGGCTCAAATCTGTCAGTGTCCGAGGCTGTGACCTGAACTCTCTGCTTGCGTACAGTAAAGGTGAATTCTGGGACACCTGTCGACGTTTTGCACCCAGAAGTTAGCGAGTAAGTTAGCGATAAATGCTAATAGTCGGTTCTAAGTTGTGTTAAAGGCAAAATATTGTGGAAAATCAACTTCCTACGATGATATAACATTGTTCCGTTGGCAAAAACATGTCTTTAAGGTTTCATTCGCGCATTCGAGGGCCTTTTCAAACCCTTTTTACGGTTAACTGTAAGAGTCGGTACGAGGCTCCGCCCACAAGCCTACGTCGCCCATGATCCCGCGGGACAATTCTCCATAAATGTACAAAACACATGACACCAAACTGTGCACTACGACTTCACAAACCTGATGGGATGTGCAGGAGTTTGAAGAGTCAGATGTGCACTGATGCTGACTACAACTACAACTGCTACTACTATCACTGCTACTACTACTACTACTGTTACTACTACTACTGTTACTACTACTACTGCCACTACTACAACTGCTACTACTATCACTGCTACAACTACAACTGCTACTACTACTACTACTACTGCTACAGATATTACTACTGCAATTACTACTACAATTACTACATCTACTAGTACAATTGATACTACAATGCAAACTACAGTATTTGGGTCTTTTTCCATCAGTGATTCATGCTGATTTAGCCATTTTCTTAACCCAGATGCCCTCCCTTTTGCAACCAGGATTAAACTGCACATTCAAGAGTCATTCTCAAAACATAAGAAAATTACCGTAAGTGTTTGGGACGAGTTTCTCTCAGCATAAGCAGGTTGTGGGTTAGACTCACGATCCTTTATGTTCTTTATGTTACAATTTCCTCTCAAAAACGGTTATATGAGACTCAATCAGGTCTCAGTGTTGGTCCTGGCACCGGCTCTGGACCAGAACACACAACTGCTGGTTTATTCTGTCAACAGAGCACTCACGGAGACCAGGACTGGACCAGGACTTGGCCCCGGAATCCCCAAACCTCACCTTAAATCCCCCGTGTGGTGACGCTCGTGTAAGATTTGATTTGCACTAACGAGAGGCAAAAAATGGACTTAAAGGTGGACTGTGTTTCCGCGGCGATGTTATTGCTTTGTTCCAGTCATTTCCTCTGTGAATGGGGCCGCCTCTCCGCAGATCTGAGCTGTAATGTAGTATAGATAGGTTTAATCGATACTGTGGAACGTTCTAGACAAAGACCACCTCCTCTAGAAGCACAAAACAGTGGTCCAAGAAAGAGTGAAAAAGTAATTGTCAGGACGTAAGATCTGATTTAAAGTTAAAAGTTAATGTAATTTGAAGGAGAAAATATAAAAAATCAGAATCAGAATTACTTTTATTCATCCCCGAGGGGAAATTTCCTTTGTTACAGATGCAACCGACCAAGAGCATGTAGATCGAAACAAGTTACAAAAATAAGGTAAGATAAATACAATAAGATAAAAGATAAAATAGCCTCTCTGGGAAATTATTAATTCAGTGACATATTTACAACTATATACATGTGTGAGCAGGGAAATGGATATCACAGTAGTTTGTGATTTAAAGTGCAGCGTTCAACAGTTTGATGGCGACAGGACAGATTTCCTGTGTCTCTCAGTGGAGCAGCGGCAGCCGCAGTCTATGGCTGAAAGAGCTCCTCTGACTGGCTCCATCAGGTCCTGGTGCTTTACCGGCCTTCAGTCTCTGCAGTTGACACCTCACCTGCTCCTCAATGACAGTCAGTGTGGAGGTGTCAGGAGGGGGAGGGGTGGTGTCGTCTAAGGTGTGAGCTGGGTCTTCCACAGGAGAAGGGGGAGGGAGGGGGAGGGGGGTGACTGCTGCTGGCTGGAGGTGGACAGTTCCTGCAGTGTCAAAGCGATTGAAGAAGATGTTGAACTCATTGGCTGTGTTCACGTCTCCCTCAACGCTTCCCCCTCGGGTCGGCTTGTGTCCCGTGATGGTCTTCATGCCGCTCCACACTTCCCGCATGTTGTTCTGCTGAAGTTTCCACTCCAGGTTCCTCCCATGTCTCTGTCTGGCTCAGCTGCACCTTCAGTTTCTTCTGAGCAGCCCGGGCCTCCTCCCTGTTTCCCGAGCTGCAGGCCTTCCTCTTACCAATGAGTGTGGCTTTAATGTCCTTGGTTATCCATAGCTTGTCCATAGCTTGTTGCATAGCATAGAATCAAAAAGCAGGTGCTCAAATAGAAAGGTAAAAAGTACAAAAAAGCAAGAAAAGCGAAGAAAGGATCGGAGCTCTGTAAACAGGCTGACACGCGAACTCGCGCATGCGCACAAAAACACACAAAATCTGGTGTTTTCAGAAGGACAAACACAAACATTGGACAAAAAACTGAATCAGATCTGAAAGAGCGGAGCAAAAAACGCAAATATTCTTAAAGAAATTGGTTTAGTCCTGGTTTAGTCCTGTTTTAGGCCTGGTTTGGTTTTAGTTTAGTTCTGGTTCAGTCCTTTTTTAGTCCTTCATGATATATAGTCCTGTCTCTGGTCCTGGTTTAGTCCTGTTTTGATCCTGTTTTTGGTTCTGGTTTAGTCCCGTTTAGGTCTTTCTTATATGGTCCTAGTTTAGTCCTGGTTCAGTCCATTTTTAGTCCTTCATGATATAGATATAGTCCTGGTTTAGTCCTGTTTTTGGTCCTGGTTTAGTCCTGGTTCAGTCCTTTTTTAGCCCTTCATGATATAGATGTAGTCCTGGTTTGGTCCTGTTTTCATCCTGGTTTAGTCCTGTTTTTGGTCCTGGTTTAGTCCTGTTTGGGTCTTTTTTATATGGTCCTGGTTTAGTCCTGGTTCAGTCCTTTTTTAGTCTTTCATGACATAGATATAGTCCTGGTTTAGTCCTGTTTTTTTTATCTTTGTTTAGTCCTGGTTTATAGATATGGTCCTGGTTTAGTCCTGGTTTATAGATATGGTCCTGGTTTGGTCCTGGTTTAGTCCTGGTTTATAGATATGGTCTTGGTTTAGTCCTGGTTTATAGATATGGTCCTGGTTTAGTCCTGGTTTATAGACATGGTCCTGGTTTAGTCCTGGTTTATAGACATGGTCCTGGTTTAGTCCTGGTTTATAGACATGGTCCTGGTTTAGTCCTGGTTTATAGACATGGTCCTGGTTTAGTCCTGGTTTATAGACATGGTCCTGGTTTACAGACATGGTCCTGGTTTAGTCCTGGCTCAGTCCTGTTTTAGTCCTTCGTGGTAAGTATCAAGACAAAATTAGAAGTTAATTCATGTTTGGACTGAGGGGGATTTCTCGTTTTAAATGAAAGACTTTTATTAAATTCGCAGAAGTGCATTTGCTCAAAGCAGATTCTTAGAAATGATTTTTACGTGAACAGCATGAAATTACAGTGATTTATGCCCCATCATTATTACATTATGTTTGTCCAGTGCGGCCGCAGCTGCTTCTAAATCTGCAATGAAATCACTGTACATCTGTTTTACGGGTGTAATGCAAATCAGTATCATTGTGGAGCGTTTGGACCAATCAGAGCGCGGCGTGCAGCGTTTGGACCAATCGGAGGGCGGCGTGGAGCGTTTGGACCAATCAGAGCACGGCATGGAGCGTTTGGACCAATCGGAGCGCGGCGTGGGGCGTTTGGACCAATCGGAGCGCGGCCTGCAGCGTTTGGACCAATCGGAGCGTGGCGTGGAGCATTTGGACCAATCAGAGTGCGGCGTGGAGCGTTTGGACCAATCGGAGCACGGCGTGGAGCATTTGGACCAATCGGAGCGCGGCGTGGAGCGTTTGGACCAATCGGAGCGCGGCGTGGGGCGTTTGGACCAATCGGAGCGCGGCCTGCAGCGTTTGGACCAATCGGAGCGTGGCGTGGAGCGTTTGGACCAATCAGAGCGCGGCGTGGAGCGTTTGGACCAGTCAGAGTGCGGCGTGGAGCGTTTGGACCAATCAGAGCGCGGCATGGAGCGTTTGGACCAATCGGAGCGCGGCGTGGAGCGTTTGGACCAATCGGAGCGCGGCGTGGAGCGTTTGGACCAATCGGAGCGCGGCGTGCAGCGTTTGGACCAATCAGAGCGCGGCGTGGAGCGTTTGGACCAATCGGAGCGCGGCGTGGAGCGTTTGGACCAATCGGAGCGCGGCGTGCAGCGTTTGGACCAATCGGAGCGCGGCGTGGAGCGTTTGGACCAATCGGAGCGCGGCGTGGAGCGTTTGGACCAATCGGAGCGCGGCGTGGAGCGTTTGGACCAATCGGAGCGCGGCGTGGAGCGTTTGGACCAATCGGTCGACCTTTGTGAAAGCCGGATTCCGCTTTTTGAATTCCAAAAATGCGCTGTGCTTTATGGGAGAATTTTTCTGGGCCCGAGCTTCCGCGAGCTGCAGTACCCGGAGCGGCCACTAGTCTCCGGCCGGGACAGAGGGTAATACCTTATCCCATTTTATTATAAATCCATGGTCTCTAGGCTTTTTTATCAGGGAAAAGACAGTAAATAAAGTCCTATAAAACCACTACAGTTGCGTAAACACCGTGCGTCACATCCAGGAGCTCGGGAAATGACTCGTGATGGATTACGGAAAGTTTACAGCCGCAAACGATGAATATAAAAAACTTTACAACTTTACAAGAACTTTACAAGAGCTGACGACGAAAGTTAAACGAGCAGTGTAATTAATGCGAGCGCCACAGATACCCAAAGCGTCGTTTCTCTCGTTGTCGTCGTTTGTTTTGTGATTTAAATCAGAATTCATCCAGTCAACAAAGAAAATGCAGCAATAGAAAAGAGTTTGGGGTTTAAATGTGAGAATATACAGAGGCTGGAGTCGCAGGACCTGGTGTGAATCGACGTCCAGGTATAAATTCCAAGTATTTTGACCTCGAGAGCTGCTTATACAATATATCTGAACTGGGGCAAGACAGTTTTTTGGGGGGAAAAATCGAGTACGAGCGCTTTAATTTCCCCTGACAACAAATCTCTGAGGTAGTTTCCGTCCTCTCTCAGCCCGTGACTAATTACGCTGTTTTTGTTTGGACTCTTAGAGCGGCTCCTGACTGCTTCTGTGGAGCTGAATAGTTTGGTACAATTGCGGTCATTAAACGCTCTATAACGCCGGTTGACTCTTCTGGTAAATGATGCTAGCTCAGTCCATGGTTTAACTCACGCAGTTTTACGAGTCTCTTTTTGACAAGATAACACGCGGACACGTCACCGCGCTCGGGCCGTACAAACTGTTGTCTTTACACAGAGGCGCTGCGGGCCTGTGCGGGTCTGTAAGTCACCACGATTTGGACAATACCCTTTTACGAGAGGGTTTTAAGGTGTTACCAGTCGCGATTTACGGACAAAATGGCAAAATAAAAACAGCAGGATCACGCAGAGTGGGTTAATGCCAACGTTTAAGAGCAAAATGACGAGGCTCACCGCAACTACTACAGAGGGGGTGACGTTTTTTTTCCCATAAAATGTAATTTCGAGTCGGAACGAGGAGACAAGGGCATGTGAGGACAAGCTTTTTTAAACAATAAGTTAATAATTTAAGTTCAAATGAAGATTGATTTAAAGTGACATTGTTTGGCAAGTGTGGGAACCAGACATCCCGAAAAACTCTAAGGTGTTGTCCTGAATCCCGAATCCAGCCCAAAATGTCCCAAAAATGACGCTCAAACAGAATAATGAGAAGTTATTTTCTGATAAACATTAAAAACTGTTGGTAGAGAGTTTGAGTCGAGTGTCGCAGCCCCTGACGGCATCGAAGGCCCCGTCCCCATAGTACGGATTCGAGTCGTTTTCCTTGCAGATGCAGTGTTCGTTCACACTAATCCCATGGAAAACCGCTCCAGAGACAGGATGTTTTGGATCCGCCAACTCCGACGTATTCACCTGAGCACAGATCTGACCCGTCGCTGTGTGGAAAACACTGATACCCTGACGTAGGAGGATTTTCTAGCATAGTTAAACTGACTTGAATTAAGCAGATTCATCTTAAAAGATCAATTTTAAGATTTTTGTACTGAATAAGATGAGATTTTTTTTACTTGTTTCAAGATATTTCATCCTGATTTATCTTATCTCGATATTACAACTTATTCTAAGCACTTTTTATATTAACTCAGTCCAGGTTAAGCCTCTTTAACTTCCTTCTCAAACCAATAAGGTGAAAAATCTTGCCATAAATACTTGAAACTCGTGTTTTCTGCTTAGAACAAGATTCGTATTTCGTCTTGTTTTAAGAAAATTTGGTAAGTGAAACTGTCTTAATGCACTGGCAGAAAATTTTTTCAATAAAATACGGCATTTTTACCTCAAAATTGGTATTTTCTTATTTTTTGATAGGCCGTTTGCCACAGAAGAGGCTCCGTCACCTCTCGTCCTGAGCCCACGTCACTGTGACCTTCCTGATTCACTGGTTTGTGACATCGGGCATGTGAAAAAACACTTTAAACGAACCCGAGACAAACGCGAAACAGCGTCAGTCCACGAAAAGACACGTTTTCACACTTGTCATTTTCCTCATCTCGACATCGGCTGCTGCAGCTTCCGCCGGCCGAGTCACGTGACCAGAGTTTCAGGTGATCCAGATACGTCATGTCTGGACGCAAATCGTTTCCAATACGGCGACATGGTGTTTTGTTTCAGTGTAAACGTGGTCTAAGCGGCTGCAGGCTCGGCTACAACGGATCCGTTTTGTTTATTTTTTGACGTTCTAAAATAAGGCCTGAATATGCCCTGACGATGAAGCTTATTTTCATTCACTCTACGTGGCTGGTGTAACAGAAACACACCACTAAAAAGCAAAAAGTGCCAATGCAGATACCGGGAGGAGTGGGCGGGGAAGGACCTGTGGATTGTGCAAGTTTGAAAATTCTTCTTTTATTATTGTTCTGTCCGAGATTTCAGCCACTCTCATCATTTAAAGTCAAGCAACGTTGGTCAAAACTCATTAGAAATCAGATTAACAGCCTTTTATCATTCTTTCCATGTGTGTCCAACTTCATTTGTACAGCACATTTTTATAACAAAACGGTTTCCAAACTGCTTCACACAAAAGGCGACCAGATTTTCAAAATAAAAAAACCGGGACATCCTTGGTTTGGTCATAATGAAACTGTAAAAAGAGTGAGTGATTCAGGAAAATCGTTCTGCACTCAGCACTGATGTGAGTCACTATAGTCGCATTTTCTTTGTGTTTTGGTCATGTTTTTTTAAATAAATCTGCAGGGACAGGGGACACGGGGCTCAAAACTGGGACTGTCCCGGGGAAATGGGGACGTCCGGTCACCCTGTTCACGCCATTTAACTCTAAATAGTCGGCAGACAAAAGGAACTCATAGAAACAATAGATAAAAATAATTAAATCAGTAAATAAAAGCAGTATTTGACTAAAATGTATCTTGCCCAAGTACAGATTTAATGTATAAGCAGCTCTTGGTCAAAATAAGTCCACTGTGAACTGTCTGCATCTGATTCTAAAGTGTTTTGTTGTCCGATAATCAGGAAGTGTGAAAAGCTCTTATAAACTCATCATGGTGAATCATTGAGATGCTCCGAATGCATAAGGTAAGTGAGGGAGAACTGTGAACTTAGACTTTAAAGGGCCCATATTATTCTATATCCCGATTTCACTGCAAATTTCTCTGATCTGACCAAGATTTTACAACTTATATCAGGTTCTTTGTCTTGTTTTTAGCTTTATTATCAACGTGTTAGTTCTGAGACTGCTTCATTCTAGTCTAGAGGTCGTTTATTTTAAGATAAGTTGATAGTTTCACAAGTTTTAAGTCATTTTCTGATCGATTTAAGTGTTTATCTCTTACATTTTGGCTTTCTTGCCGTGTGGGTAGGTTTTTATCTCACTCACTTACGGAAAGAGATCTGACTGTATTACGTATTAGACATCAGTTTTCTGAATAAATGTTTTGTTATTGTAAATAAAAGGCTCTTGCCTCACCCGCCCGCTCGTTCTCAGACGGTAAACTTGTTTTTGTGTCTGTAGATTTCCTTTCACTTTGGTGCTGAACCTGACTTCACTCTCTCATGTCTCTGATAATGTCCAGTTTGATCGAGTTTAGTCCGACCGAGACAGAGCTGTAAACAGGGTTACATAAGCAACAGAGGGAAGTGTCCTGCCCAGCGGCACAACGCCAGTGAGTATATGCCTGGGTCCTGGTGGTTTATCATGGTTTAGCAGCCGTTTGGTCCTAAGGGATTATTCAGTCCCGGTTTAATTCTATTTCAGTGCTGGTTTAGTCCTGGTTTAGTAATGTTTTAGTCGTTTTTAGTCCATTTTTAGTCCTTTTTTTAGTCCGTCATGGTCTCAATATAGTCCTGGTTTAGTCCTGTTTGGGGCTTTCTTATATGGTCCTGGTTTAATCCTGGTTTAGTTCTGTGTTAGCCCTGTTTTGGTCCTATTTTAGTCCTGGTTCAGTCCCTTTTTAGTCCATTATGGTATTGATATAGTCCTGGTTTATTCCTCTTTGGGGCTTTCTTATATGGTCCTGGTTTAGTCCTGGTTTAGGACTGTTTCAACCCTGTTTTGGTCCTGTTTTAGTCCTGGTTCAGTCTTTTCATAGTATAGATATAGTCCTGGTTTAGTCCTGTTTGGTGCTTTATTATATGGTTTTGGTTTTGTCCTGGTTTAATCCTGGTTTAGTCCTGTTTTAGTCTTGTTTTGGTCCTGTTTTAGTCTTGGTTTGGTCCCGTTTTAGTTCCATTAAGTCCTTTGTTTACTCCTTCATGCTATAGCTATAGTCCTGGTTTAGTCCCATTTGGATCTTGCTTATATAGTCCTGGTTTAGGTCTTTTTTATGGTCCTGTTTTGGTCCAGTCAATCAACTGCAAAAACAACTTTATTAATCCCAAAGGGCGATTCAGTTCGCAGCTCTCTAGTCCTGGTTTAGTCCCCCGGTTTGTTCCTGTTTCGGTCCTGGTTTAGTCCTGCTTTAGTCCTGGTTTAGTCCTGGTTTAGTCCTTATTCCTTTGTCTTGTTTTGGCCCCGTTTAAAGTCCTGTTTTGACCTTGTTTTGTTTCTGGTTCAGTTCTGGTTTACCCCACTTTGTAAACCTGGAGTTCTTGCATAAACAGTCTTACGTAACGGCAGCGCGAGCGTAGATAAAGAGGAGCCAGTCCAGGTCTCATCCTCCCTCTGTAAATCACACAACACACACTCAACACACACACAAACACACACTCGCACACACTCGCACACACTCGCACACACTCGCACACACTCGCACACACTCGCACACACTCGCACACACTCGCACACACTCGCACACACACTCGCACACACACTCTATTATGACAAAGATTTGGGGCTTTGGATTTGTGGAAAATACAGATTTACCGTCACCAAAACAGTTTTGACTTCAGCCCCCGCGGTCCAAACTATTTCACAATTATCCTGACTTGTTTGGCATCCGAGGCTTCGTGAGCGCTCGGGAAATGTCCGTTCTCACCTACCACCTATGTCCGCCCGCTTCCGTGTGCGTAATTACTCCAAAAAAGTCCAAAAATTCAGACTTTGGGTCCGACGTAAACGCATTTTTACAGCGAAATGCAACTTGTTTTACATAGACAAACCGCTGTAACTGATTGGGAAGGTAAACTGACAAAAAATAAGTTAATAATTTTACTTCCTGTTTGGATACGGGCACTGTTACCTAGCAACCGTAACGTAAACAAGGGCCAAAACTTGCCTAAATTACACAATTCAAGGCTGTGAATCAAACCTGCTGCTACAGCTGTTGCCCTGTATTAGGTCATGTTCTTACAGGCAGCAGTTGATCAAACAGAGGTGACGTTTGGGTTTATTTCTCCCCTGGGTTTGGACTCATCTCTTTTTCTTCTTCTTCTTCTTCATGTTCTTCTGGCCTCGGATCAGACGGTTCCGCTCTCTGCTCACTGACGCAGAGCTGCAGCCAAAGACTCGCCAAAACCGAAGCCAAAAACGCTCCCGTGTTCAACCAACGGAAAACCCACCAGTCAAACCAGTCGCGGCGAGACCTGGACCGACTTAGGGTCTGGTTAGGCCTCATTTAGTCTTGGGTTAGTTCTGGTTTAGTCCCCGGTTGAGGCCTGGTTTTTGTATTAGTTCAGTTCAGGTTTAGTCCTGGTTTAATTCAACTTTAGTCCCAGTTTAGTAATTAATTGGTAAATTCATTTTGCTTTATATAGTTCTGGTCTAACTCTGGTTAAGTCACAGTTAAGTCCTGGTTTAGTCTTGGTTTAGGTCAGGTTTAGTCCTGGTTTAGTCTTGGTTTAGGTCAGGTTTAGTCCTGGTTTAGTCCCAGTTTAGTACTTATTTAGTCAATCATGAATTTTAATTTTACAGTTCTGGTTTAGTTCAAGTTTAGTCCCTGGTTTATCCATCCATCCATCTTCTCCCGCTTAATCCGGCTGGGTCGCGGGGGCAGCGTGCTGCCCAATACTCATAGCACCTGACCCCCCCTATGAACCCCTCTGCAGGTGGTGACATGGTCAACATGGTCCTTGGTGTTAGTTCATAGGGGTGCGGGCATGTTTTTTTAGGTTGATGGGGGAAACCGGAGCACCCGGAGGAAACCCATCCAGACACGGGGAGGAGCATGCAAACTCCACACAGAAAGGCCCGGGCGACCCGGGGATCGAACCCGCAACCTTCAGCCACCGTGCCGCCGTCCCTGGTTTAGTCTTTGCTTAATCTTAGTTTAGTCTTTGCTTAGTCCTTGTTTAGTCCTTCTGGTTTAGTCGTGGTTTAGTTCAAATTTAGTCCCTGGTTTAGACCTGGTTCTGGTATTCGTTTAGTTCAGGTGTAGTCCTGTTTGAGTCCCAGTTCAGTACTTAATTAGTCCAACATGAGTTTGCTTTATATATTTCAGGTCAAATTCTGGTTAAGTCCCAGTTAAGTCCTGGTTTAGTTCAAGTTTAGTCCCAGTTTAGTACTTAATTAGTCTTTCATGATTTTGCTTTATATAGTTCTGGTTTAATTTTGGTTAAGTCCTGGTTAAGTCCTGATTTAGTCTTGGTTTAGTCCTGGTTTAGTGCTTGTTTGCTGCAACATGATATTGAATTATACAGTTCTGCTTTAGTTCAAGTTTAGTCCTTGGTTTAGTCCTGGTTTAGTGATTGGTTTAGTCATGGTTTAGTCCTGGTTTAGTACCAGTCTAGTATTTATTTAGTCCATCATGAGTTTGCGTTATATAGTCCTAGTTAAGTCCTGGTTTAGTCTTGGTTTAGTCTTGGTTTAGTACTTATTTAGTCCATCATGATTTTGCATTATATAGTTCAGTTTTTTTCCTGGTTTAGTCTTGGTTTAGTCCTGGTTTGGTCCTGGTTTGGTACTTATTTAGCCCATCATGGTTTTGAATAATACAGTTCTGGTTCAGTCCTGGTTTAGTGCTAGTTTAGTCTTGGTTTAGTCCTGGTTTAATCCCAGTTCAAAGCAGATACATCACAATGTCAGTAGGGTTAGGGTAATCTCGGTATTCTCTTGTATTTTTATAGGACGGTATAACTCAAATTAACCCCAAATCTCAGGGTAATGTTGGTTTTGCGTGATCTGTTTCCTCGTTCACAGATGAGGCCCGTCAGATCTGTGGAGCTGAAGAATGTCTCTGTGAGAGCTGCAATTTCCCCTCGGCTCCGGTGTCTTTGAACGCCCCACAAAAACACTGTCATTACACCTATCAACTCTCCCCTATGGAAAGAGACAGTACTATAGAGACTGCCGCTTAGTCCTGGTTTAGTTCTGGTTTAGTCCTGTTCTGTGAACTTTCACCCAGAGAAAAAATACAGTACGATAGCTACTGCTACTTCTACCAATTAGTCTTGGTTTAGTCCTGGTCTAGTCTTGGTTTAGTCCTGATTTAGTGTTGGTTTAGTCCTGGTTTAGACCGGGTATAGACCTGTTAGAAAACCTGGTTTAGATCTGGTTTAGTCCTAGTTTAGTTCTGGTTTACACCTGTTTGTAGATCTGGTTAAGATCTGGTTTAGACCTGGTTTAGGCCTGTTTGTAGATCTGGTTTAGATCTGGTTTTGGCTTGTTTGTAGACCTGGTTTAGATCTGGTTTAGACCTGGTTTAGTCCTGTTTGTAGACCTAGTTTAGACCTAGTTTAGGCCTGTTTGTACACCTAGTTTAGACCTGTTTATAGACCGGGTTTAGATCTGGTTTAGACCTGTTTGTAGACCTGGTTTAATTCTGGTTTAGACCTGGTTTAGACCTGGTTTAGACCTGGTTTAGTTCTGGTTTAGACCTGTTTGTAGACCTGTTTAAGATTTGGTTTATTCCTGGTTTAGACCTGGTTTAGCCCTGGTCTAGTCTTAGTTTAATTGTGTTTTAATTCTTGTTCAGTTCTGGTTTAGCTCATAAGTCTGGGCTAAATCCTAGTGTAGATCTGGTATAGTCCTGGTTTAGTCCTGGTTTAGACCTGGTTTAATGAAGGTCTCGTAGTTAGTCCATAAATTTGGACTAAAACCTGGTTCGTATCTGGTTTAGTCCTGGATTTGGGCACTTTTAGATGTAGTTTGGGCCTATTTTTGGTTCTGGTTTAGTCCTAGTTTAACACGGCTCTTACCGGACGCTCTCAGTCTCCAAAAACTCAAAACTACGGCAGCCTAAAAGAGCCAAACTTCAGCCCCAAACCCTCTTCACCCGCACTTGCTCCCCGCACAATGAAACTAATTTACGACGCCTCCATAACACAATACACAGGGCTCATTCTTCACAGACTTACACGGCCGTGCTTGTCCAGGTGTGAGGGGTAAGACGACGGGGCCGATATGGGGGGGACATACGCGGGTCTCGTTCCTAAAATAACACAAAAACACAATTAAGGTGCGCGACATACGAAACTACTTCCTCTCGCTGCGCCAGCACTTTCCCCGTGTTGGTTTTGGATCGGCCCTTCTGCATCCTATGACCAAGTGTTCACTGTCCCCCGGTGTTCGGCCAAACACAATACGGGGGATGCAGGCGGGTTTCAGGGCCGAACCAGGACTCAGCGGGGACTAAACCAGGTCTAGAAGAGGTCCAAACAACTACGAGACCACGGGTAAACCAGGACTAGACCAGGGCTAATGTAGGACTAGACCAGGACTAAACCAGGTCTAAAAGAGGTCTAAACAACTACCAGACCAGGGCTAAACCAGGACTATATCAGGGCCAATATAGGACTAGACCAGGACTAAACTAGGACTAGACCAAGAATAAACTAGGACTTAAGTATGCCTAGACCAGGACTAAACCAGGTCTAAAAGAGGTCTAAACAACGACTAGACCAGCGCTAAAGTAGGACTAGACCAGGAGCAAACTAGAATTAGACCAGGAATAAACTAGTACTAGACCAGGACTAAATTGGAATGACTAAACTAGAACTAAACCAGGACTAAACTAGTACTTGACCAGGACTAAACTTGAATGACTAAACTAGAACTAGACCAGGAATAAACTAGTACTAGACCAGGACTAAATTGGAATGACTAAACTAGAACTAAACCAGGACTAAACTAGTACTTGACCAGGACTAAACTTGAATGACTAAACTAGAACTAGACCAGGAATAAACTAGTACTAGACCAGGACTAAACTTGAATGACTAAACTAGAACTAGACCAAGACTAAACTAGAACTAGACCAGGACTAAACTGGGACTAGACCAGGACAAAACTAGGACTAGACCTGGAGTAAATTAGGACTTAGCCAGGACTACACCAAGACTAAACTAGAACTAGACCAGGACTAAATTAAAAGGACCCATCTCCAGATCATGGTCTAGTCTTGGTATAGTCCTGGTATAGTCCTGGTATAGTCCTTGTTTAGTCCTGGTATAGTCCTGGTATAGTCCTGGTATAGTCCTGGTATAGTCCTTGTTTAGTCCTGGTATAGTCCTGGTATAGTCCTGGTTCAGTCCTGGTATCAGTCGTCTTGGGTTAATATTTTTGGTTGATGGACACGGGAAGAACATGCAAACTCCACACAGAAATCCCAAGTAGTCAAACCAAGAATCTTCTAGCTATGGGGCGTGAGGGCTAACCACTCTGCCACTGCCCCTGTCTGCCCCTGTCTGCCCCTGTCTGCCCCTGTCTGCCCCTGTCTGCCCCTGTCTGCCCCTGTCTGCCCCTGTCTGCCCCTGTCTGCCCCTTTTACACATTCTCTACTCCAAAACCTCGTCCTTTGCAGGGTTAAAATCATCTCTTTCCAACAGTTTTTTTCCCCCCCCGAATCTCCAATGTGTTAAAAAGTGTTTGTTGACACAGGGGGAATATTTAGGGAATATTGAGGGAATATTTAACCGGCTTCGGGGGGCTCATTGTTGAAAGTGGAACCGCAAATAGAAGTAAGAGAAACAACATGAGCCGGAACACGTGATACAGATTTAACATGGGTTTGTTATTGTAGAGTTTAACCTCGACGTGCAGACGGAGAGTCCGAGTGCTCGACAAGTATGAGGAGAATGAGGCTGTTTGGACTCGACGACCAACACGAGAAAAAGAGAAAACAGCTCACGAGGACGATTTCGAAATACTCTACCATAAACACGGCAAAAATCCAGGCCAAAATGTAAGATATAAACACTTAAATCGATCAGAAAATGGCTCAAAAGAAGCGGAATGATCCGTCCATGCAGCAAGATCATTTGACCCGACAAGTTCTGTTCAAATAAACGAGCTCTAGACGAGAATCAAACAGACTCCGGTCCAGTAAAGTCGATAATAAATATGAAAACAAGATGAATAACATGAGATAAGTTGTAAAATCTGGGACAGATCAGAGAAATTTGTAGTAAACGAGGACAGAAACAGGTCTAAATAAGGTCTAGAAGAGTCCAAAAAAACAGTAAACAAGGACAAACCCAGGACGAAAACAAGACTTTTCCTTCTTTGGAAAACTTAAATTCTACTACTACAACTTCTATTTCTACTACTACTGCTACTACTACTACAAGTGTTCCTACTACTACTGCTACTACTACTACTACTACTGCTCCTCTTCCTGTTACTAAAGTAAGTTAATCAAAGTCAAAGCCACTGTGTACCTCACGAAATGTAAAAATGTACTGCTAATTACATGAAGTAACAGGAATTACTACTAGTGCAGTACTACTACTACTACTGCAACAATTACTACTACTACTAGTTTTACTACTACTACTACTACTACTACAACTGCTACTACTACTACTACTGCAACTGCTACTACTACTGCTGCTACTACCACGACTACGACTACTGCTATTACTACTATTACTACTACTAAAACTACTACTCCCCATTTCCAGTTTTTATTGCTTGTAATAAATAAATAAATACACTTTTGATGTCTCCTTCTTCTTTCAGGATGTTTGTTGTATCTAAAGCTCCTGTTGCTCGGTTCTTCCTGCAGGTTTAAAGTTTTGGTTTAAAGCGTCGCGTTGTGAACCCGGTGAACCACAGGCTGCACTTACAGCCCGTCTGTCATCTGCACCACACAGGAAGTGTCTTTAAACAGCAGCGGAGGAGCTGTTTGTCTGTAGGGCCGTGATGCTACATGTACATACACACATGTACATACACACATGTACATACACACATGTACATACATGTACATACACACATGTACATACACACATGTACATACACACATGTACATACACACATGTACATACACACATGTACATACACACATGTACATACATGTACATACACACATGTACATACACACATGTACATACACAATGTACATACTCATATGTACATACACACATGTACACACATGTACATACATGTACATACACACATGTACATACACACATGTACATACACACATGTACATACACACATGTACATACACACATGTACATACATGTACATACACACATGTACATACACACATGTACATACACACATGTACATACACACATGTACATACATGTACATACACACATGTACATACACACATGTACATACACACATGTACATACACACATGTACATACACACATGTACATACATGTACATACACACATGTACATACACACATGTACATACACACATGTACATACATGTACATACACACATGTACATACACACATGTACATACACACATGTACATACACACATGTACATACATGTACATACACACATGTACATACACACATGTACATACACACATGTACATACATGTACATACACACATGTACATACACACATGTACATACATGTACATACACACATGTACATACATGTACATACACACATGTACATACACACATGTACATACACACACGTACATACACACACGTACATACACACATGTACATACACACATGTACATACTCACATGTACATACACACACGCACATACACACACGTACATACACACACGCACATACATACATGTACATACACACATGTACATACACACATGTACATACACACATGTACATACACACACGCACATACACACACGTACATACACACACGTACATACACACACGTACATACACACATGTACATACACACATGTACATACACACATGTACATACACACATGTACATACACACACGTACATACACACATGTACATACTCACATGTACATACATGTACATACAGAGGAGGACTAAACTAGAACCAAACCAGGACTAAACCAGGAGGACTAAATTAGAACTAAACCAGGACTAAACTAGCCCAGGACTAAACTAGGATGAGCAGAACTAAACCAGGACTAAACTAGAGCTAAACCAGGACTAAACTAGGACTAAACCAGGACAAAAGTAGGACAAGACCGAGAATAAACTAGGACTAGACAAGGACTAAACCAGGACTAAACCAGGACTAAACTGGTTCAGTTCTGGTTTAATCCATAAATACAGATTAAATCCCAGTTTACATCTGGTATAGTCCTTGTTTAGTCCTGGTATAGATCTTGTTTAGTCCTGGTATAGTCCTGGTTCTAGTATACATAGATGGACGTCGCTAACCTGCTGGCCGCCACTTTCCAAATATTTAAACAAATTTCCACTTTGCAATATTTACGTAGAATATTCCAGCGGCTAAAAAACATGTAATTACTTTAGGATCTGTTTACGAGACGTCGCCAAAATCAGCGTTTCTGTTTTTTTTTTCTTGTAAACTTCAGTTCACACCTTAAATGAACTCTTGTAGCGGTCAGATTTGTGAGCCTAACGAATTATTGTAACGGGACTAAGCCAGGGCTAAATCAGGACTTACCAAGGTTCGATTCAGAGCTAAAACAGGAAGTGAGCAGGGGAGAACTTCCGGCTCCATCGACTATGCCTCCAAATTCACTTTGTATTGAAAAAAACATGGCCCTTCCCTCTGTAACTGCTGCTGTTGGGCTCATTTTGGTCTTAAAATCTTCTTATTAACCTAAGCTCTACGTGATTCTGGTGTTTTTATTTCGCCGTTTTTGTCCATAATATGGAACTGGCTCCAAATTCGCTCCTGTAACAAACTCTATTCACGTCACAAACCAGGAAGACGTTTGGAAACAAGCGATGACGACTTCCGGCGTACTTCCCGACACTGGGATCGCCGACCGACTGTGACAAAACGGTAAAATGAAGACTGCATGTTGGAATCATCTTGAATTCGGCGCCCTCGTCTCTTTTAATCGCATGTACCCAGTGCGCTCGGAGTCGGAAAATGATGAAAACTGAGGTATGGTTTTGACTGTCGATTCGCTGAACGTAATGGAACGCCGCCATGACATGGACATGAAGAAACCCGGTACATTTTCTCATTTTTTCTACATTTTGCCAGACTTACGACCGCGAACAGTGCTCTGGTTTGTGACGCAAAGTGAACAGAGCCGACCGCGGGCCACAGTGAGCTTCATTTGACTGGAGCCGAACGCTGTAGGTGACGTCACACTCGCTTAGTCCACTTCTTTATAGAGTCTGTGGCGACTTTCTGGAAGTGACGTGTCCCCTGTATGAAAATTAAAACCACATTCTCCGTGGAATTTACGTTTTATGCCGTACCGTGGAATGTTACAGCTAAAGGGGAAAAAATCCATAGAAAAAAGCAGGAGAAAGGCCAAAAAATAAGAGTCAGGTTTGCGGAGATGCAAGCCCGCTCACAGTAAAGACACAGGTTTTTGCATGTTTTTCAGTCCAATAAAAACTAGCAAAATGAAAAACATGCTTTTATTTATTTCTATGTCTGTGTTTTGGTTTAAAAGTTACAAACTGGGGCTTTAAGGGTAGACTTGACTGTCCTTTGTCCAGCTCTGGACGATTTAAAGCTGCACTAAGTAACTTTTTGGGTGTCCGCCACTCGCCTCTCCACAGATCGGACTTGCAACATGGTCTGGTGGCATCTACAGCCGGTCTCCATGGAAAAAGACAAGTTTAAGTGTGAGTCGTACTGAGAAACATTCAAAAACAAGTAGGGATGTGACAATAACGTAAATCTGGTGATATCGTATCGTCAAAGGTCTCACAATAACATCGTGGAGCATCACAATATATCGAATCCCAAGTCTCTTTGCTTAAATGAACAGTTCTGATGCAGAAATTGCTAAAAAAAAAACAGAGGGAACTACATAGACCATGATCCTTTGCTCCATTTCAGTGCAGACGACATGAAGAAATAACTGTTCTAAGCACTTTTACATCTTGACTCTTTGGATTAAGTCTTGTGAAGCATTTTTAGAGCTAAAAGTCGCAGATTCAGTTTTATATCGTAATAAATCTGGTTCGGTGAGATGTTTATGGTGAAAATATCGTACAGAGAGATTTGGATTTCATTCCATCCCTAATGACAATAAATGTTGCACCAAATGACTAGTCATTCAGTCATGTTATTGTTATGTAGAATATCGTAATATCGTGAGCTTTTCCGCAATAAATCGCAATAAATATCGTACTGTGACGATGTTGCAGCAACATTAGCTACAACAAAATGTTCTACAGTGGAGAAGGCAGGAGAGCACGCCACCTTCGCCGGTTTTATACGGTGTTGAAAGGCGTTTTGAATAAATAAAATCATAAATAATGTATGAATATGAAATGTCTGCTTCTCAAATGGCCCCGGTCCGTTCACTGTTGTCATCAGTCGGACCTCCAGCCTCCACCTGCACCCAAAGGACCCCCGCGGGCGCCACAAAAACGCGATAATGACCGCGAGGAATGCCGCCATGTTGGAATCCTGGCAAAACCTCGCCATTCCTCACGAGCCGACGGAAGTGAACGCGAGTGTGGAACAACAACGGATCGGTTTACAACGGAGGTGCGAGGAAGTGGAGGAAGAAGAAGAAGAAGAAGGAGGAGAAAAAGAAGAGGGAGAAGACCAAATTATCGCACGGGCCAAGTTTTCTACACGCGGCGTATTTTTGTGGTTGCAATTTCCCCCACTTTACGGTAACCCTAACCCGTCTGCTGGTATGCCGGCTCTGAGCTTTGACGTCAAGAGAAATGTCCCAGGAGGCCGCGGGGGAGCCCTCCCGAAGAAGCAACCAAGAGGGAAACGTGAAAAATTATAAGGAAGAGTCACCGAAACGGGCTCCAGCGGATAATACGGGTGATTACGTTTGAGAGATGGGACTAAAGGGACTGGAGACGGTGCGGTGGTTTTAAATGAGGTCTAAACCAGGACTAAATAATGTCTAAACCAGGACTAAATAAAGTTTAAACCAGGATTTAACCGAGACTAATGCAAGACAAAACCTGGTCTGAACCAGGCCTGAACCAGGACTAAACCAGAACTAAACCAGGCCCGAATCTAGACTAAAGAAGGTACGAACAAAAAAGTCTAAACCAGGATTTAACTGAGACAAAAGCAAGATAAAACCAGGTCTAAACCAGGACTAAACCAGGCTCAAATCTAGACTAAAGAAGGTACAAGCAAAAAAGTAAAATCCAGGATTTAATCGAGATTAATGCAAGGCAAAACCAGGTCTGAACCAGGACTAAACCAGGCCTAAATCTGGACTAAAGAAGGTACAAACAAAAAAGTTTAAACCAGGATTTAACCGAGACAAAAGCCAGATAAAACCTGAACCTGAGGTCTGAACCAGGTCTAAACCAGGACTAAATCGAGACTAATGCAAGATAAAACCAGGTCTGAACCAGGTCTAAACCAGGACTAAATCGAGACTAATGCAAGACAAAACCAGGTCTGAACCAGGACTAAACCAGGTCTGAACCAGGACTAAACCAGGTCTGAATCAAAACTAAAGAAAGTACAAACAAAAAGGTCTAAACCAGGACTTAATCACAGCTAATACAAGACAAAACCAGGTCTGAACCAGGACTTAACCAGGCCTGAATCTGGACTAAAGAAAGTACAAACAAAAAAGTCTAAACTAGGATTTAATCGAGACTAATGTGAGACAAAACCAGGTCTGAACCAGGACCAAACAGGCCTGAATCTGGAGTAAAGAAGCTATGAACAAAAAAGTCTAAACCAGGACTTAATCGAGACAAATACAAGACAAAACCAGGACTAAACCAGGACTAAACCAGGCCAAAATCTGGACTAAAGAAAGTACAAACAAAAAAGTCTAAACTAGGACTTAACCGAGACTAATGCAGGACTAAACCAGGCCTGAATCTGGACTAAAAAAGGTACAAACTGAGTCTAAACCAGGATTTAATCTTGTTTTAAAGGTCCTAGATTAAGTAAAAGCGACTCGTGTGAGCTTTAACTCGTGTTTTAATGTTGTTTTCTCCTCAAAAACAAACACTTTAACCTGAACTCTT
The DNA here is from genome assembly GCA_030686955.1 of Odontamblyopus rebecca. Taxonomy (NCBI): domain Eukaryota; kingdom Metazoa; phylum Chordata; class Actinopteri; order Gobiiformes; family Gobiidae; genus Odontamblyopus; species Odontamblyopus rebecca. Next base: position 4,862,576 of record CM060675.1, read on the forward strand.
GGGTTATTTGCATATTACACCTGATTTAACCCTGAACAAAACCACCAAATTACTGTAACGACCGCCCGTGTCCTCCTCTCACCCAAACCGCACATGTTTAAGTATTTCACAACGAGCTCCAAACATTATGAAGATGTAAGATAAGGTTTCGCAAATGTTATGCTAATTTCCACTTTGTAATATTTATGTAGAATATTCCAGGGCGTAAAAAACATGCGACAGCTTTAGGATCTGTTTACAGGACGTCGCCAACCCAAACTGCTCCCATTTTTTTCTTTTAAACTCGAGTTCACACCTTATATGACCTCTTGTAGCTGAAGAAAAAAATGATTGGAAAAATGCAAATTACAAATACAAAAGGGAAGAATTTGTGAATCACTTTTACAAATTATTATAATGGGACTAAACCAGGACTAAACCAGGATTTATCGAGGGTTGATTCAGGACTTAAGTAGACCTAAAACAGGTCTAAAAAGGAATTATACCCAGAATCATAAACTAAACTAGAACTATTGACCTTGGGCTAAACCAGGACTAAACCAGGTCCAGATCTGGACTAAAAAAAGGTATGCACCAAGTCTAAACCAGGATTAAATCTGGACTGAATCTAAACCAGGACAAACCAGGTCGACTCTTAGAGCTGAACTAAAACTATCTTCCTTGGACCAAACCAGGTCCCAACCAGGATTAAATAAGAACTGAACCAGGACTAAACCAGGTCTGAATCAGAAATGCAAAGGGGACTAAACCAGGACTAAATAAGAACTGAACCAAGACTAAACCAGGTCTGGATCCAGACCAAAGAAGATTAAATCTGGACTAAAGAAGGTTTTAATCAGGGCTAAAAGAGGACTGAACCAAGTCTAAATGTATCACTAAACTAGAACTATTTACCTGGTCTTAAAATAAATCAGGACTAAATCAGGACTAAATAAGAACTGAACCAAGACTAAACCAGGTCTGAATCTAGACTAAAGAGGGGATGAATCAAGTCTAAACCAGGATTAAATCTGGACTAAAGAAGGTTTTAACCAGGGCTAAACAAAGACTAAACCAGGTCTAAATTTATAACTAAACTAGATCTACTGACCTTGGACTAAACCAGGTCTTAAAAGCAACCAGGACTAAATAAGAACTGAACCAGGACTGAATCTGGACTAAAGACGGTATGAACCAAGTCTAAACCAGGATTAAATGTGGACCAAACCAAAGTCTAAACCAGGACAAACCAGGTCTAAATTTATAACTAAACTACAACTACTGACCTTGGACTAAACCAGGTCTTAAAAGCAACCAGGACTAAATAAGAACTGAACCAGGACTAAACCAGGTCTTAAAATCAACCAGGACTAAATAAGAACTGAACGAGGACTAAACCAGGACTAAACCAGAATTAAATCTGGACTAAACCAAGTCTAAACCAGGACAAACTAGGTCTAAATTTATAACTCAACTAGAACTACGGATCTTTGGACTAAACCGACTGAACCGGGTCCAAACCAGGATTAAATCTGGACTAAACGGGATCTAAACCGGGATTTTGACCATCAGCAACCTCAGTTTTTGTATTTGTTTCTTTGCGAATACTTCCTAACCTCATCTGAACCCTCGCGGATGACACCGGTATCGATTGGGAGTAGGGAGTATTGGGTTTCGGGAGTACAGAAAACATGGAGTAAAATTTGCGAAACAGCTGGGCCGGGGCAGAACACGTCTTCTGTTGTCTCTCATTTGGGTCGGGGCCTGTAATCTTTGAGCTACAGATGTGCGAGTGAATAATGACCACCTCTGGACCGCAGCTGCTCTTACGTAACGGGGGCTTAAAGGTCCGACGTTACGATAACAGGCCACTTAAAGCGACTCTACGTGATTTTCTTTTTCCATGTTTTGAGCAGAAGTACAAACATTTCCCCGGCGCAGATTTATTACACAAGCAGCACTCGAGGGCCACAAAAGTCCACCGTGTACTGTCCGCGCGGCCGCTGTTAGCGCTGCGTTTGTTAAAGTTGTGAAAAGGTTTTGTAAACTACTCCTTGGTGAATAATTAGGAAAAAGAACTCGGGACCAAAGTGCAAACGATTAAAAATGAACTAGTTCTGTTTTTCATGTTTATAAAAGAAAGAGACGTGAAAGTGAACTGCAGACGGCAGCTCGTTCAGTTTAATCTGGTGTAAACTTGTGTAATCTTGTGTAGTAGTAGCAGTACAGTAGTAGTAACAGTAGTAGTAGTAGTAGTAGTAGTAGTAGTAGTACAGTAGCAGTAGTAGTAACAGTAGTAATCGTAGTATTCGTCTCCGTTCTCTGTGTCTGTGTTTCCAGGTGTAGATTATGTAAAGATGATGGACATTGAAAAACACACAGTTCTTTGTGTCAATATAAAACTGTGGACGGGCCCCACGAGCCGACACTTCACAAATATATAAGTCTGCACACGTCACACCAACTGTCCAACTGTTTCAGCGTCTCAGTGTCCAACTGTTTCAGCGTCTCAGTGTCCAACTGTTTCAGCGTCCAACCGTCCAACCATCCAAATGTCCAACCATCCATATGTCCCAACTGTCCAGATGTCCAACTGTCCAAATGTGCAACTGTTTCAGCGTCCAACTGTCCAAATGTCCAACTGTCCAAATGTGCAACTGTCCAAATGTGCAACTGTCCAAATGTGCAACTGTCCAAATGTGCAACTGTCCAACTGTCTAAACGTCCAAATGTCCAACTGTCCAAATGTGCAACTGTCCAAATGTCCAACTGTCCAACTGTCCAAATGTGCAACTGTCCAACTGTCCAAATGTCCAACTGTCCAAATGTGCAACTGTCCAAATGTGCAACTGTCCAAATGTGCAACTGTCCAAATGTGCAACTGTCCAACTGTCTAAACGTCCAAATGTCCAACTGTCCAACTGTCCAAATGTCCAACTGTCCAACTGTCCAACTGTCCAACTGTCCAACTGTCCAAATGTGCAACTGTCCAAATGTCCAACTGTCCAAATGTGCAACTGTCCAAATGTGCAACTGTCCAACTGTCCAAATGTGCAACTGTCCAAATGTGCAACTGTCTAAATGTGCAACTGTCCAACTGTCCAAATGTGCAACTGTCCAAATGTGCAACTGTCCAAATGTCCAACTGTCCAACTGTCTAAACGTCCAAATGTCCAACTGTCCAACTGTCCAACTGTGCAACTGTCCAAATGTGCAACTGTCCAACTGTCCAAATGTGCAACTGTCCAAATGTGCAACTGTCCAACTGTCCAAATGTGCAACTGTCCAAATGTCCAACTGTCCAACTGTCTAAACGTCCAAATGTCCAACTGTCCAACTGTGCAACTGTCCAAATGTGCAACTGTCCAAATGTGCAACTGTCCAACTGTGCAACTGTCCAACTGTCCAACTGTGCAACTGTCCAACTGTCCAACTGTCCAACTGTGCAACTGTCCAAATGTGCAACTGTCCAAATGTGCAACTGTCCAAATGTGCAACTGTCCAAATGTGCAACTGTCCAACTGTGCAACTGTCCAAATGTGCAACTGTCCAAATGTGCAACTGTCCAAATGTCCAACTGTCTAAACGTCCAACTGTCCAACTGTCCAACTGTGCAACTGTCCAAATGTGCAACTGTCCAACTGTCCAAATGTCCAACTGTCCAACTGTCCAACTGTGCAACTGTCCAAATGTGCAACTGTCCAAATGTGCAACTGTCCAAATGTCCAACTGTCCAAATGTGCAACTGTCCAAATGTCCAACTGTCCAACTGTCCAACTGTCCAAATGTGCAACTGTCCAAATGTCCAACTGTCCAAATGTGCAACTGTCCAAATGTGCAACTGTCCAAATGTGCAACTGTCCAAATGTGCAACTGTCCAAATGTCCAACTGTCCAACTGTCCAACTGTCCAACTGTGCAACTGTCCAAATGTGCAACTGTCCAACTGTGCAACTGTCCAAATGTGCAACTGTCCAACTGTGCAACTGTCCAAATGTGCAACTGTCCAAATGTGCAACTGTCCAAATGTGCAACTGTCCAAATGTGCAACTGTCTAAATGTGCAACTGTCCAAATGTGCAAATGTCCAAATGTGCAACTGTCCAACTGTCCAACTGTCCAAATGTGCAACTGTCCAAATGTGCAACTGTCTAAATGTGCAACTGTCCAACTGTCCAACTGTCTAAATGTGCAACTGTCCAAATGTGCAACTGTCCAAATGTGCAACTGTCCAAATGTGCAACTGTCCAACTGTCCAAATGTGCAACTGTCCAACTGTCCAACTGTCCAAATGTGCAACTGTCCAAATGTGCAACTGTCCAAATGTGCAACTGTCTAAATGTGCAACTGTCCAAATGTGCAACTGTCCAAATGTGCAACTGTCCAACTGTCCAAATGTGCAACTGTCCAAATGTCCAACTGTCCAACTGTCCAACTGTCCAAATGTGCAACTGTCCAAATGTGCAACTGTCCAACTGTGCAACTGTCCAAATGTGCAACTGTCCAAATGTGCAACTGTCCAAATGTCCAACTGTCCAACTGTCCAACTGTCCAACTGTCCAAACGTCCAACTGTCCAAATGTCCAAATGTGCAACTGTCCAAATGTGCAACTGTCCAAATGTGCAACTGTCCAACTGTCCAAATGTGCAACTGTTCAACTGTTCAAATGTGCAACTGTCCAAATGTGCAACTGTCCAAATGTGCAACTGTTCCAAATGTGCAACTGTCTAAATGTGCAACTGTTCAAATGTGCAACTGTCAAATGTCAAATGTGCAACTGTCCAAATGTCCAAATGTGCAACTGTTCAACTGTCCAAATGTGCAACTGTTCCAAATGTCCAAATGTGCAACTGTCCAGATGTCCAACTGTCCAAATGTGCAACTGTTTCAGCGTCCAACTGTCCAAATGTCCAACTGTCCAAATGTCCAACTGTCCAACTGTCTAAACGTCCAAATGTCCAACTGTCCAACTGTCCAAATGTCCAACTGTCCAACTGTCTAAACGTCCAAATGTCCAACTGTCCAACTGTGCAACTGTCCAAATGTGCAACTGTCCAACTGTGCAACTGTCCAAATGTGCAACTGTCCAAATGTGCAACTGTCCAAATGTGCAACTGTTCAAACGTCCAACTGTTCCAAACGTCCAACTGTCCAAATGTCCAACTGTCCAAATGTGCAACTGTCCAACTGTGCAACTGTTCAACTGTCCAAATGTGCAACTGTCCAACTGTCCAAATGTGCAACTGTCCAAATGTGCAACTGTCCAACTGTGCAACTGTCAACTGTCCAAATGTACAACTGTCCAACTGTCCAAATGTGCAACTGTCCAACTGTGCAACTGTCCAAATGTGCAACTGTCCAAATGTGCAACTGTCCAAATGTGCAACTGTCCAACTGTGCAACTGTCCAAATGTGCAACTGTCCAAATGTGCAACTGTCCAAATGTGCAACTGTCCAACTGTCCAAATGTGCAACTGTCCAAATGTCCAACTGTCCAACTGTCCAACTGTCCAACTGTCCAACTGTCCAAACGTCCAACTGTCCAAATGTCCAACTGTGCAACTGTCCAAATGTGCAACTGTCCAAATGTGCAACTGTCCAACTGTCCAAATGTGCAACTGTCCAAATGTGCAACTGTCCAACTGTGCAACTGTCCAAATGTGCAACTGTCCAAATGTGCAACTGTCCAAATGTCCAACTGTCCAAATGTCCAACTGTCCAACTGTCCAACTGTCCAAATGTGCAACTGTCCAAATGTCCAACTGTCCAAATGTCCAACTGTCCAAATGTGCAACTGTCCAAATGTCCAACTGTCCAACTGTCCAACTGTCCAAATGTGCAACTGTCCAAATGTCCAACTGTCCAAATGTGCAACTGTCCAAATGTCCAACTGTCCAAATGTGCAAATGAGCAAATGTCCAAATGTCCAAAAGTGCAAATGTCCAAATGTCCAACTGTCCAACTGTCTAACTGTGCAACTGTCCAACTGTGCAACTGTCCAACTGTCCAAATGTGCAACTGTCCAAATGTGCAACTGTCCAAATGTCCAACTGTCCAACTGTGCAACTGTCCAAATGTCCAACTGTCCAACTGTCTAAACGTCCAAATGTCCAACTGTCCAACTGTCCAACTGTGCAACTGTCCAAATGTGCAACTGTCCAACTGTGCAACTGTCCAAATGTCCAACTGTCCAACTGTCCAACTGTGCAACTGTCAAAATGTGCAACTGTCCAACTGTCCAAATGTGCAAATGTCCAAATGTGCAACTTTCCAAATGTCCAAATGTGCAACTGTTCCAAATGTCCAATTGTGCAACTGTCCAAATGTGCAACTGTCTAAATGTCCAAATGTGCAACTGTTCAACTGTCCAAATGTGCAACTGTTCAAATGTGCAACTGTCCAAATGTGCAACTGTCCAACTGTCCAAATGTGCAACTGTCCAAATGTGCAACTGTTCAAATGTGCAACTGTCCAAATGTGCAACTGTTCAACTGTCCAAATGTCCAGATGTCCAACTGTCCAACTGTCCAACTGTCCAACTGTCCAACTGTCCAAAAGTCCAACTGTCCAAATGTGCAACTGTCCAACTGTCCAAATGTGCAACTGTCCAAATGTGCAACTGTCCAAATGTCCAAATGTCCAACTGTCCAAATGTCCAACTGTCCAACTGTCCATCTGTCTAACTGTCCAAATGTCCAACTGTCCAACTGTCCAACTGTCCAACTGTCCAACTGTCCAACTGTGCAACTGTCCAACTGTCCAACTGTCCAACTGTGCAACTGTCCAAATGTGCAACTGTCCAAATGTCCAACTGTCCAAATGTGCAACTGTCCAAATGTCCAACTGTCCAACTGTCTAAACGTCCAAATGTCCAACTGTCCAACTGTGCAACTGTCCAAATGTGCAACTGTCCAAATGTGCAACTGTCCAACTGTCCAAATGTGCAACTGTCCAACTGTCATGTGCAACTGTCCAAATGTCCAACTGTCCAAATGTCCAACTGTCCAAATGTGCAACTGTCCAAATGTGCAACTGTCCAACTGTCCAACTGTCCAAATGTGCAACTGTCCAAATGTGCAACTGTCCAAATGTGCAACTGTCTAAATGTGCAACTGTCCAAATGTGCAACTGTCTAAATGTCCAAATGTCCAAATGTCCAAATGTCCAACAGTCCAAATGTTCAACTGTCCAAATGTGCAACTGTCTAAATGTGCAACTGTCCAACTGTCCAACTGTCCAAATGTGCAACTGTCCAAATGTGCAACTGTCCAAATGTGCAACTGTCCAAATGTGCAACTGTCCAACTGTCCAAATGTGAAACTGTACAAATGTGCAACTGTTCAACTGTCCAAATGTTCAAATGTGCAACTGTCCAACTGTCCAAATGCGCAACTGTTCAAATGTCCAAATGTGCAACTGTTCAAATGTGCAACTGTCCAAATGTCCAAATGTGCAACTGTTCAAATGTTCCAAATGTGCAACTGTTCAAATGTGCAACTGTCTAAATGTTCAAATGTGCAACTGTCCAAATGTCCAAATGTCCAAATGTGCAACTGTCAACTGTCCAAATGTGCAACTGTTCAACTGTGCAACTGTTCAACTGTGCAACTGTTCAACTGTCCAAATGTGCAACTGTCCAAATGTGCAACTGTCAAATGTGCAACTGTCTAAATGTGCAAATGTTCAACTGTCCAACTGTCCAAATGTGCAACTGTCCAAATGTGCAACTGTCTAAATGTGCAACTGTCCAACTGTCCAAATGTGCAACTGTCCAAATGTGCAACTGTCCAACTGTGCAACTGTCCAAATGTGCAACTGTCCAAATGTGCAACTGTCCAACTGTCCAAATGTGCAACTGTCCAAATGTGCAACTGTCCAAATGTGCAACTGTCCAAATGTGCAACTGTCCAACTGTCCAAATGTGCAACTGTCCAAATGTGCAACTGTCCAAATGTGCAACTGTCCAACTGTCCAAATGTGCAACTGTCCAAATGTCCAACTGTCCAAACGTCCAACTGTCCAAATGTCCAACTGTGCAACTGTCCAAATGTGCAACTGTCCAAATGTGCAACTGTCCAAATGTGCAACTGTCCAAATGTGCAACTGTCCAAATGTCCAACTGTCCAACTGTCCAACTGTGCAACTGTCCAAATGTGCAACTGTCCAACTGTCCAACTGTGCAACTGTCCAAATGTGCAACTGTCCAACTGTGCAACTGTCCAAATGTGCAACTGTCCAAATGTCCAAATGTCCAAATGTCCAAATGTCCAACAGTCCATGACGTCAGGAGCAGCTGGTCTCCAACATTATTATGGAAAATCTTACATAATTAGAACAGATTGTATATTTTAGCAGCATTTGTAGGTTTATATTCTTAATAATCACTGTTGAAATGCTTAAAGGGCCCGTATTACACTCTTCTCTGATCTGTTCCACCTTGTGATGTCACGCGGTGATACAGGAAGTGCTCCGGGGTGTGTTTTTGAACTCCATAAACCTTCACTAGAATCACATTTGGATCATTTCAGAGCTGGAATCTCGACTGGACTAAAGGTAAACGGAGGAGCTGTTAAGTTGAAAACCACCTCCTGATGACATCGCAAGGTGGAACGGGGGTTTCTGACGTGGGTTAAAGTTCACCAGAGTCAGTTTGGTGTAAAATCTGAGTTTTAGTTCAGAAACAGTTGGTGCTGAGGCTGTTTTCTCCTCCCACTCGGCTGCAGACACTTTTACTATCTCTGTTCTGACATTGTCCATGTGTCCACTGGCCCCTCGCTCCTCTGTCTCCTCTCCTCCGCTCTCTCTCTCTCATCCTCCCCTTTCTGCCTCCATATCTGTCCCTCCCTCCCTCTCTCTCTCTTTTCCCTTCATCTCACTCTCCCTCTCTCCTTTTTTTTCTCCTCCTCTCTTATTCAACTTATTCCACCCTTGCTTTGCCGCTCACCCTCACTCTCGCCTCCTCTCCTTCCATCTTCTCTCTCCCTCTCTCTCTACTCTCTCCCTTGCCTTCTCCTCCTCCCCTCTCTCCCTCTCTTTCTGTTCAGCCTCTCCCTCCTCCCTCTCTCTCTTCCCCCTCCTCCCGTTTCTCCTCTCTCTTTCCCCTCTCCTCCTCCTTCTTTCTCTCTTTCTCCTCTTTCCCCTCTCCTTCTTCTTTCTCTTTCTCCTCTCTCTTTCCCCTCTCCCCCTCCTTCTTTTTCCTCTCTCTTTCCCCTCTCCTCCTCCTTCTTTCTCCTCTTTCCCCTCTCCTTCTTCTTTCTCTTTCTCCTCTCTCTTTCCCCTCTCCTCCTCCTTCTTTCTCCACTCTTCCCCTCTCTTCCTTCTTTCTCCTTTCTCTTTCCCCTCTCCTACATCTTTTTTTCTTTCCCTTCTCCTACTTCTTTCTCTCTTTCTCCTCTTTCTTTCCCCCCATCCTCCCTCTCTCGGTCTTCCTTCTCCCTCCCTCTTCCTTCCCTCCCCTATTTCTTTTTTCTTCCCTTTCTCCTTCTCTCCTCCCCTCTTTCCTATTTCTTCCTTTTCTCTATTTCTCCTCTCTCTCCTTTCTTCTCCCCTCCTCCCTTCCCCTTCTCCCCTCCTCTCCCTACTCCCTCTCTTCCCCTCTTTCCCTTCTCACCCTCTCTTCTCCTCCCCTCTCTAACTCTCTCACACTTCTCTTCCCTCCACCCCTCCTCTTTCTCTCTTCTCTCTCTTCCTTCTTCAATCCCTTATTTCTTTTTTCTCCCCTTTATCTCTTTCTCCACTCTCCTCCCCTCCTCCCTCTCTATTCTCCTTCTCTCCCCTCTTCCCCTCTTCTCCCTCCACCCCTACTTTTCCCTCCCTCTCTCCTCTCCTCCTCCCTTCCTTTTTTCTTCCCTTTCTCTCTCTCTCCCCTCCCCTCCGTCTCTGTCTTCCTCTCCTCCTCCATTCCCTCCCCTATTTCTTTTTTTTCTTCCCTTTCTCTCTCTCTGTCTCCTCCCCCTCCTTCTTCTCTCTCTTTTCATTTTCTACCTCATCTCCTCTTCCCCCTCTCTCGCCCTCTGTCTCTCTTCCCTCCCTCTCTCCTCTCCTCCTCCGTCTCTCCCTCTGTTTTCTGAGAAGAGGCCTCGGGGGTGGAGCGGCTACTGCACAGCTGACCCTGATATAACACTGCACATTCACCTTCACGTTTACAAAACAAAACAGAGCGGAGTCCACACAAAAACACCACCGCAAACCCCACCGCACGTTCAGCCCGTCCACACGTCCACACGCCCACACGTCCACACGCCCACACGTCCACACGCCCACACGCCCACACGCCCACACGCCCACACGCCCACACGCCCACACGTCCACACGTCCACACGCCCACACGTCCACACGTCCACACGTCCACACGTCCTCGCGCGCGTTCGCAAAATAAAAATCACACAAAATAATAAACATATAGGAAAAATAATCGTTAAAAAGTTCAATTTGACCTCGACATTTGTCCCTTTCTTCAGTGTTAAACCGGGTCAGGAGCAGTGGACTAAAAAAGGACTCAACCAGGACTAAATAAGGACTAAATAGTAGTAAACAAATCAGAATTAAACCGGGATTTAACCAGGACTAAACCAGAACTAGACCAGCGCTAAACCAGGACTTAACCAGGACTAAACCAGGACTAGACCAGCTCTAAACCAAGATTTAACCAGGACTAAATAAGGACTAACTAGTACTAAACAGGTCAGAATTAAACCAGGACTTAACCAGGACTAAACCAGAACTAGACCAGTACTAAACCAGGACTTAACCAGGACTAAACCAGGACTAAACCAGGACTAAACCAGGACTAAACCAGCTCTAAACCAAGATTTAACCAGGACTAAATAAGGATTAACTAGTAGTAAACAGGTCAGAATTAGACCGGGATTTAACCAGGACTAAACCAGAACTAGACCAGTGCTAAACCACGACTTAACCAGGACTAAACCAGGACTTAACCAGGACTAGACCCGCTCTAAACCAAGATTTAACCAGGACCAAACCAGGACTAGGGCGCACACAGACACATGCAAATGCAAACTCCACGTAGAACCTTTTCCTGGTTTAGTCCTGATCAAAACCAGATTCAGACGCGATTCCAAGTCCTGATGTAGTCCTGGTTTAGTTCTAGTGTAATCCTGCAGTCCAACTCTTTTGTTAGTCCAAATTAAGATCTGATTTAAACCAGATTTCAGCCTGTTTTAAACACTATACAGTCCTGTTTTATTTGACCTAGTTTAGTCCTGCTTTAGTCCTGCTTTAGACCTGGTTTAGACCTGGTTTAGACCTGGTTTAGTCCTGGGTTAGACCTGGTTTAGTCCTGGTTTAGACCTGCTTTAGACCTGGTTTTACATCTGGCTTCACAGCGGGGCCTTTCACTGTAACATGATCCAGGTTTGAACCAGTGGAAATATGAACCCACAGCGCCCCCTGTGGCCTCACAAAGGAACATCAGCACAACCTCTTTGTATAAGAGTCCGTTCTGGCTTTAAGGGACTTTAATTTTGCAAATCTGGGTTTTAAAATCTGTGAAATAACCTAAAGTTAATGCAGATTTCCCATAACAGTAGCAGTGCTTTGTACGTATATGTAAAACTGACAAAAACAGTAATAATAATAATACTAAATAGTTTTTTGTACCACTTACAGCTGCAAAAAACTATTATCTTTTAGCAGTTTTGTAGGTATTTCTATAGCAACACAGTGAAATTGTATTAATATATTTCTAACCAGATAAAAAATCGAAATAAAACTGGAAAAAATACTTAAAGTCTTAAAGATATAATGATAATATTCACAATTAAAGTGTGTTATTGATACTGCAGGGCTTTATCAATGCTGGGGGTGTTCTGAATGCACGTGTATGGGGTAATATTCAGCAGTTACCATGGCAAAACAATGCGCACATTATCAAACACTGTCAAAAAGATTTAATATGAGTCTGAAAACTCAAGAAAAAAATACCAAATGGATTTAAAGAGCACATTTTCAGGAGCATAAACTGTGAGGAGTAGTATTAATAATAATAGTAGTTTAGTCCTGGTTTAGCCCTTATAGACCAGGTTTGGTCCATGGTTTAATCCCTGGTTTAGTCCCTGGTTTAGTCCTGGTTAAATCCTAGTTTATTCCTGGTTTATTCCTGGTTCAGAACAGGTTTAGTCCTGGTTTAGACCTTGATTTTGTCCTGGCCCAGTCCTGTAATAGTAGTTTAGTCCTGGTTTAGCCCTTATAGACCTGGTTTAGTTCTTGGTTTAGTCCCTGCTTCAGTTTATTCCTGGTTTATTCCTAGTTCAGAACAGGTTTAATCCTGGTTTAGCCCTTATAGACCTGGTTTAGTTCCAGCTTCAGTCCTAGTTTATTCCTGTTTTAGTCTTGGTTCAGAACAGGTTTAGCCCTGGTTTAGCCCTTAAAGACCTGTCTTAAACCCTGCTTTAGTCCCTGGTTTAGTCCCTCCTTCAGTTTATTCCTGGTTTAGTCCTGGTTCAGAACAGATTCAGTCCTGGTTTAGCCCTTATAGACCTGGTTTAGTCCCTGCTTCAGTCCTAGTTGATTCTTGGTTCAGAACACATTTAGTCCTGGTTTAGTCTTTGATTTAGTCCTGGTTCAGTCCTGTTTCTTTAGTCCTGTAATAGTAGCAGTAGAAGTACTTATATCTTAAAAATGTAGTAAATGTTAAGATCTACTGTATCCGATTCAGTTCGAAATACGATTATGTAAGAAGCTAGGCCACAGTTAGCAGTTAGCGTAGCATGCCCAGTGTTTTTTTTTTAAATGTTTTTAGCTTTGTAGACGTTAAACAACATCCTGTGTGCAGCCGGGGGTCCATCAAACTGTCCCCTCACACGTCCAGCACCAGCCCCTTAAACGCCTTTACGAGCTGTGGGCAAAACTCAGCACTTTTCACACGTCCCTGGAACAAGCTGAACGATGACGAGACACGTTTCAGCGCAGCACGGTTTAGACCTGGTTTAGACCTGGATTAGACCTGGATTAGACCTGGTTTAGACCTGGTTTAGACCTGGATTAGACCTGGATTAGACCTGGTTTAGACCTGGTTTAATCCCTAGTTCAGCCCTGATTTATTCCTGGTTTTGTCTTAGTTTAGTTGCTAGTTTAGTCCATGGTTAAGTACTAGTTCAGAACAGCCTTAGTCCAGGTTTAGTGCAGGTATAGTCTTGGTTTAGTCCTTCATTCAGTCCTGGTTTAGTCCATGGTTTGATCCTGATTTAGTCTCAGTTTAGTCCTTTAAGAACAGATTTACACCCTGTTTTAGACCTGGTTTAGTCCTGGTTTAGTCTTGGTTCAGTCCCGGTTTAGATCTGGTTTAGTCTTGGTTTAGTTGTTGGTTTAGTCCCTGGTTCAGTCCTGGTTTAGTCTGGGTATAGTCCTGTTCAGTCCTGGCTAGTCTCTGTTTAGTCCATGGTTTGGTCCTGATTTAGTCCTGGTTTAGTCTCAGTTTAGTCCTTTAAGAACAGGTTTAGCCGGGGTTTAGTCTTGGTTTATTCCTGATTCTGTTGTAGTTTAGCTCCTAGTTTAGTTCCTGGTTTAGTCGTGGTTTAGTCTTAGTTTGGTCCTGGTTTCATCTTGGTTTAGTCCTGGTTTAGTCCTGGTTTAGTCTTGCTTTAGAGCTGGTTTAGTCCTGGTTCAGTCCTGGTTTAGTCTTGGTTTAGAGCTGGTTTAGCCCTGGTTCACTCCTAGTTTATCCCCTGGTCCAGTCCTGGTTTAGTCCTGGTTCAGTCCTGGTTCAGTCCTGGTTCAGCCCTGGTTCAGCCCTGGTTTAGTCCTGGTTCAGTCCTGGTTTAGTCCTGGTTCAGTCCTGGTTCAGTCCTGGTTTAGTCCTGGTTCAGTCCTGGTTCAGCCCTGGTTTAGTCCTGGTTTAGTCCACACTTGCGCTCCTCTTCCCTCTGCTGTATACTGAGTTCTATAGTAAACCTGGGAGGCGGTAGGTCATCAGGTTTAAATGTGGGCGAACCATCAGTTTTATGGCTTTAGCAGCTCGGTCCGACCCACTCGTCCCGTGAGAACCTCAGTCCGAGGCCCCGTCAGAGAAAACGGGACCAGAACATTTCACTAAACACGAGTATTATTATCGTCCAAATGAGTTTAAAGGAACAGTTTGGGGTTTTTTTATGCGAATCTGAAGCGCGGAGTGATACGACCGGGGAGAAAATAGTACCAAGAGATGATGAGGTCTGACTTTTTCCCCCATTCAAGTTTTGTTTTGAGAAGAAAAACGCTTTATTTTCATGACTCCAGCCAACTTCTCGGACACTTTCGTCAGCACCGAAACCGGGGAAGAACTCGGCTCAGACGCCGTCGGGAGGTAAGTCAGTGTTGATGCACGACTCTGCTGATGGGGACGTACAGATTCATGTCAAAAAACCCAAACTATCCCTTTAAACACATTTTCAGGAGCCTCTGATCAATACTATATTTAGAACTGAAAAGCTGTTGGCTACAGTGCAAAAATCTCAAGATAGAAACACTTAAATCTATCAGAAAATGACTTAAAAGCAGTGAAATTATGTTGCTGCTTGATAAGTTCTCTTAAAATAAACGACCTCTAGACCAGAATGAAGCAGTCTCAGAACTGTTAAGTAGGAAATAAATCTGAAAACACGACGAATAACCTGATATAAGTTTTAAAATCTTGGCTATAACTCCGATAAAACTGGATTTCTGTCATAAATAATGAGCCGATAAGACTGGCACAAAACAAACATTCAAAAATATTCACAGCATTTTTTTTTTTTTGTTGTTGTTTACCGAATCCCGCGGTATCAGTTTCATCACCGTCATTAAAAAAAATCAGCATAAGGACCTAAAACCACAGCAGGACTTTCTCAAACGTGGCTCCGCTCGGAGATTTCCATCCACACGCAGCGAGGAAGAAGAAAAAAAACCCGACTGACGCTTCGCGTGCGACGTTGAGCCCAAAAGTTTGTGACGGAGACGTTTTACTGAAGCCGAGAGTCGAGAGGGGACGAGGCTGAAGAGGAGAAAGTTCCCGAGGGCGAAGTCAGACTTTCACGGAGGAGACGGTAAAGAACAATTTATGGATCTGCATCAAAACGTGTTTGTGTCGACCGACTTACACCTCTGAAACTTTCTAACGACGCCTCAAAACGACGCAGACGATAAGGGCTGTGACTGGTCCTCTCCACCGCTCTGCATTTCCTCCGCTCATTCTAGACTTTGAGGAATAATGTGTTTAATGCAGCTTTGGCACATTTGTTTACGTTTTACACAAACCAAACTTCAAAGCGCACGGCTCATTTGCATACAGTATAAGCGCTGATAAAAACAGTTCAAATCGATACTGGGACGCACTGGAAAAGTTTGGTTTGATCAGAACTTGTGCCTCATCTTCAAATATAAAGCTGCTCTTCTGTTTCTGAATGCTACAAAATCATTTTGAATTAGTCATGGTAATACCGTAAACCCCGGTAAAATGCTGAAATGGTTTAACGGTATCAAAATCTGGATACTGCCCAAACCCTAATGGCCTAATGGACTCTTCTCAGATTCAGAGTTCCTCCAGTGTGACTGAGCTCCTATTTATAAAAATGAATAACCTTTACTTTGCTAAATGAAGGTGTAAACTGTTCAAAAGTGCTTCCTTGTGCATAAATTGTGTTGCCTAAAGTGTATTTTGGACTGAGTTTTCTGCACTGATGACACAGACCTCCGTGAAGTCGCCCCATCAAACGCAAACCTACACAAAAACTATGTCAATCGTTTGTGCTTCGTTGCAAAAAGACTCCGCAGCCTGAGATCGTTTATCGTCACTACTTTTGCGGAGTTTGTCGCCGTCAGATGAGCGGAAATGACGTCCTATAATTACCGCAGAAATAATCATTAATAATTTTAGAAATAAACTTGAAAACTGTCACCGCTCGGGAATTGTCACTATAATTTTCTGCTGTTTTGAGGCAATTTAACATTCTGAGGGGCTGGACGACGTCATCGGCCGAAAATAAAACTCCAAATTTCTTAAGAACCAGAATCGCACAAACAAAACTTTTTGCAGCACAAACGACTGACTCCATTTTGGGCGTTTTAGAGCATTTTGAAGCTTTCTGGGGGCTAATTTCTCAAAAACTAAAGCAGCACAAACGACAGACATAGTTTTTGTGTAGGTTTCCGTTTGATGGGGGACCAACTTCACGCAGGTCTGACGCAGGCAGAGGGATCATATTTAAGAACACCGCAGTACTTCCTGTAGTTTTGTATTTTTTTTATTTTTTCCACAAACTTCCACTTAAACTGATGTAAAACTCTGATAAATAAAGACCACGGTTACTCTCCACCAAACCAAATCTGAATCAGAACCACATGCAAACCTGTCGTACGCACTTTAACGCTCGGCTGATGTACGTAGAGGCATTTCAGTCGCTATGAAAACGTCGAAACGCCAAACTGGTGCGTGTTTTCCGGCGCTGCGTGTCTGTGCTGAACTCGGCCTCGGACGCAGGTGGGTACAGCCGGTGTTGAGAGTCTTAATAACTTCACTGGGGCTTGAATAAATATTAAAATGCAAGCTCCATAAAACCCACTATAGGGGTCCTGCGCAGTGTGGTCTGCTAATAAAAAGTCTATACGTAAAACACACAGACGATAATGTCCCGAGAGTGAAAATATGATTCAAAATTAAGTCCCGTGAAGTGAAATAACGCTGGAAAAACACGGCGAGCTGAAATTAGCTCAAATAGAAAGAAGTCTGGGCCAAGAAAAACGGAGAAAAACGTTTTTTTTTGGTTTTTTTTAGGAATCAGGTGATGGGAAAAAGGCAGCCGTCCATGTGACCCAGTTTAAGACGAGAGAGATTCAAGGGGAAAATTCTGATAAAAATATGTGATAAATATTATAAAATGTATTGAAAAGAAGTTAAAGGCCCCGTACCTGCTTTTTCTTAAGTATTTGAGCGAAATGAGTCTCATAAGCAACTCTGGAGGTCAAAATAAGTCCCCTGTGTTCTGTCTGTGTCTAATTACGAAGCGTTTTGATGTCCGAGAATGAGGAAGTGCACTGTTAGCATGCTATTTGGTGTTAGAAAACTCCGCTCTGGTCTCTGAGAGTTGTGAAAAGCTCTTAAAAAATGAAATAAAAATGAAAAAAAATGCATGAGACACTCAGATGGCGGATGTCCAAAAGCTTTTTTATTCCCCTCCTAGAAAAAGAAGGAGAAGAAGAAGAAGAAGAGGGGTAGGGGGAGGAGGAGGAAGAGGAAGAAGAGGAAGATGAGGAGGAGGAGGGGAGGAGGAAGAGGAAGAACAAGAAGAGGAGGAGGAGAAGAAGAAAAAGAGGAGGAGGAGGAGGAAGAAGAGGAGGAGAATAAGAAGAAGAAGAGGAGAAGGGGGAGGGGGAGGAGGAGGAGGAAGAACAAGAAGAAGAAGAAGAGGAGGAGGAGGAGGAGAAGAAAAAGAGGAGGAGGAGGAAGAGGAAGAAGAAGAAGAAGAAGAAGAAGAAGAAGAAGAAGAAAAAGAAGAAGAAGAAGAGGAGGAGGAGGAGGAGGAAGAGGAAGAAGAAGAGGAGGAGGAGGAAGAGGAAGAAGAAGAAGGAGAAGAAGAAGAAGAAGTTTTATTTATTAGGCGTCTTTCTGGACACCCAAAGTCTCCTTACAGCAACATAAACAAATTAAGTGCGATTAAAACAGTGAGTCAAAAGATTGAAATCAAGAGAAATGATCTGACAAAGGCTTTTTTTATGAAACGTAATTTAAAAATATAAAAAAAAGCTTCTGGACGTCGCTCATCTGAGTGTAGAATGCATTTTTCCCCCCATTTTTAATTGCTGTTTCTTGCAATTCCACCTCAACAAGAACTTTTTTCTGTTTCATTTTGGGGAAATGATCTTTATAAATTCATCGTTGTGAATAATTAGGATGTTCTGAATGCGAAAGGTAAGTGTGGAATAACTTTGGACCACTGCAAACTGTTTTACGATGAAACAGTTCTGTTTTTCACGTTTTTAAGACCGGAAAAATCTGAATTTAAATCAAATGAATGAGGTTTTGATTCTGATCCATAACAATAATAACGTTTAATTCAAAAAGATACAAAATGAGTGCACTGAGCATCGTATTTTATCCTGACTTTAACTATACTTATACACTAATACTTACAACAAGAGCACAAATGTTCAGTTCTCTGATAGGAAAATGTGAAATGAGCGCATGCATGTCTATGGCAGAAAGTTCAGCGGTGTGAATAAGTGAGAAACTGTCGGCTTGTGACTGTAAATAATATTTGTAATTCCAGCTGAATCCGTTCTTTCTGGTCAGATTGTGTCAAAACAAACAAGTCGACGACAAAAGCAGCAAAGCATCAACAGAAACATCTGTAGGTAAATAAATCCAAAATACGATCCGTTTAATGCAATATTGCGGTGTATTTCAGGCAAAGCTATGACATCTCCATGGCGACAAACCTTTAACCAGAAAATGTACACATCAGCACGTTTAAACGCAGAGAAATAAAGACAAAAAGTTCAGAATTTATACAGTTTATACTTTTTTGGTTTACGTAATGTGTCCCTCCCTGTGACCCAGCGAACAGACTGTGTCCCGTCCATAAAAAACATCTGCGAGTTTTACTGCAAAAACTCGACTTTTGTAGCTTCACAAAAATCACTAAATGTTTTAACAAATCTGCTTCGTGTCAATCACTTGTACCTCTGTGCGCAGGGATAAAAAAAAGCTCCGTAATGTTGCTTTAATTTGAGCGTAAAGGTTCGTGTCACGTTCACGCTCATGTTTTTCTTCGTTTGGTGGACAGTACCATAGTTATGCATCCGTTAAAGCAGCACTGTGTAACTTTTCTGCCGTCTTATCGTCTCCGCGGAGATGTTGCTGCTTCGTCTGGAATGTCCCGGCGTGGCTTTAAACGTAGCCATCTCGTTTTTACGCAATAACGTGGGTTTTTATTGACTTCAAACCTCGTATTCTCACATTCTCTCGCCTCAGATCTGACTTGGCCCTATTCCACCTGCCGTCTCCATGGAGATAAACAAGTATAATGCCGTACTCACACTGTGGAACATTTCAGGCAACATTTCCCTAAAGAGAAGCAGGTGAAGTACAAAAATACAAAGAAGCAGCGCTGAGTTCAATCAGTGGAAAACTCGGCGACAAATTAGGACTTTTTCTGACAGTTTTTTTTGTTTTGTTTTACCTTTACTTTATTGATTTTTAGTAATTATTTAAAAACACACAGTAACAATACAAACCAAAACAACAAAACAGAAGTCTGGAATTACAAAATCTTAATTAAACATTGAAGAATGACACTTGCATTGCTGTATTGCGTTAATTTACTGGTGTTATTTATAAATGTTTTCCACTTTTCCCATTGTTCATCAAATTTATATCCTTTCAGTTTAAGATTAGTAAGTTTTTCTTTCCATCACTTAAATACTCTCCACAATCCTGATCCAGTCTTGTTGTCCAGGTGGATCTAGTTAAAACTTTTTTTTTTTTAAATACACGTCTTCCTTCCTTACTAAATGTGATATATTTCCCAGCAAGTGTTTATAATTCCGTATCCCAGAATTTTAGTTAAGGCTGCGTTTCTTTTTCTGAGGATTTTTCCAAGGAAATAGAAATTTTCCACAGCTCCCTGAGTAGAAACGCCTCCTCCCGCCTCTTCCTTACGCTAGAAATCCTGCTTGTTCACAGCCGGAATTCACTGAATGAATCACTGTTGAAGTTTCCTCCGCGTCAGGCTTCAGTCGCGCCATCGCTGAAAGGAATCGCCAAGAATCTCCGTAGTTTGGCGTTGCTCCTTTTCCCCTTCGCTTCTTCTTTCAGCGACCTCAAAAACTGAGTTTCTTTTGCAGCAAACTGGTTGTAAATTCTCGTCCGACATCGTGACAGACTTTGTGCGAACCGCGAGGAAGCAACAGTTCGGGAAAAGCCGCATCGGTCGAGTAAACGGCGTCTTGCGTCTGTGAAATACGATCAGAATCGAGTTGAAGTTTCCTGTCCTGAAGTAATTTAGTGATCTTTCAGTGTTTAGACCCTTCGTCTGCTTCAGTCGCGCCATCGCTGAAAAACGGTCGCAGATTCTCGTCCGACATCGTGACAGCCTTTGTGCGAACCGCGAGGAAGCAACAGTTCGGGAAAAGCCGCATCGGTCGAGTAAACGGCGTCTTGCATCTATGAAATACATTCAGAATCAAGTTGAAGTTTCCTGTCCTGAAGTAATTTAGCGATCTTTCAGTCTTTAGACCCTTCGTCTGCTTCAGTCGCATCATCGCTGGAAGGAATCACCTTAGTTTGGCTTCGCTCCTTTTCCCCTTCTCTTCTTCGTTCAGCGACCTCGAAAACCGACTGTCTTTTGTGGATTCTCGTCCGCCACTGCAACTTTGCCGCTGAAAAAACGCACCGTCGGTCGAGTAAACGTTGTCTTGCGTATGCGGAATCCGAGAAAGGCGAATGAAAACCACGTAATCCCAGCGCTCCGGCGACTCAGTTACGCTAGAAACATGGGGAGTTTGATGGACGACCGAACAGCCGATAGATAACGAGGTATTTAATGTTTATCTGGCCCCACCACGTCCACAGATGATGGATTTTCCGTTCTTTTTTTTTTGTTTCGTCGTCATAATTATCTCTATAAAGCTGTTTTGTACTTTCATTGACAATTTTAAACAAAAAAAATCCTCTATACGACCTTTAAAGCTGTTTTACTAAGCATTTTTTTGTATTTGTCTCATCATCGTCCAACCAGTGTGTAAAATGATGATGATTATTATTATTATGAGCAGTGTTAACCATGTTTGAGTGAAACACACTGCCTAATCCACTGTTTTGTTCCATTTTATTGTGTTTGTTTTGTATTCTGAACGTACCGTCATCTCTCCGAGTTCTGCGATCACGTGGAGATCTTCAGGTCGGCTCTCTCTGGTCCCCCAAACTAAAGAAACAACATTACAGTATAAGCACCACTGATACGACTGTACAGCAGATTAATAATTAGGAGGAGGAGTAGTTGACTATTAAAGTGCATAATATGACAGGTTTTCATGTTTTTCTGACTTGGTTTGGTGGATTGGTCAATGTTTATTACAGTTTTTACGTCATTTAAGCGTTAAATTGAGAAGAAAAGTACAAAAATACAGGAAGTAGCGTTCATTTTTTAAGCAGAATCCTTCTATCTAAGCCATCAGTGTGGAAAACTTCATCCATTCTGACCGTTTAAACCTTCATTTTCACAAAATAAAGGCGTCGTCATTTATTTTTAGCAGTCCAATCATCACTTTTGTGGTGTAATTTAGGTTTCGGTTGTTGTTTACGTTGTCGTTGCGATGCCCAAACAGGAAGTAAACTCACAAACTTCACCGAAATTAAGAAAAACTAGACGGATTGTTGTGAAAATCTCAAATCTAATGACGTTAACTATATTCCAGTCAAAGGATTTTAACCTTAAGCGTCTCACATTTCGCTCGGTCACTTTCAGCTCGCGCAGATCAAGGTTTCTTGTCGGCAGTTTAATTTCCTCCCGAACTTCAGGTGGATCTCCTTTCGCCGTCGGGATAATCTGTGGACCCCAAACTCTCCCCCAACTTTGAAGAAACGCGTCCAGAGTGAAACCGAAGCTTTAAAACGCCAGATAAGACAATATCCAGTGTCCTGCGGTTCGGCGATATGAAAAGAGAGAACGACGGTGGCATAATCGGACTCTGGCCTGAATTTAAAGGTACAATTTTGGCGTAGTTTTATTATAAATCTGACTGCCTGGTTTCTATATCAACCATAATGTAAACCATAGACTAGGAATTTACCATTTACAAGGATTTACGGATAAAAATAGCAAAATAAAAACACCAGGATCACGTAGAGCGGGTTAATACGACTGTTTAAGGGTCAAACACGTCTAAATTACACGATAATTATGATTAGACGAATAAAAATCAAATAACCACTCCTTTATTTCGTTAAATGAAGGTTTAAGCTTCTCAATTATTTTTTGTCTGAACCAGGACTAAACCAGGAGTGAATTATGACTAAACCAGGACTGAACCAGGGCTGAAGCAGGGACTAAACCAGGACTGAACCAGGACTGAACCAGGGCTGAACCAGGGCTGAACCAGGACTGAACCAGGGCTGAACCAGGGACTAAACCAGGGACTAAACCAGGACTAAACCAGGAGTGAATTAGGACTAAACCAGGACTGAACCAGGACTGAACCAGGGCTGAACCAGGGACTAAACCAGGGCTGAACCAGGGACTTAACCAGGACTAAAACAGACCCTAAATCAGGGACTAAATCAGGGCTGAACCAGGGACTAAATCAGGGCTGAACCAGGGACTAAACTAGGGACTAAACTAGGACTGATCCAGGGACTAAACCAGCACTGAACCAGGACTGAACCAGGGCCAGAACCAGGACTAAACCAGGGACTGAACCAGGATTAAACCAGGGACTAAACCAGGACTAAACCAGGACTAAACCAGGACTAAACCACGGATAAACCAGGACTAAACCAGGGCTAAACCAGGACTAAACCAGGGCTAAACCAGGACTAAACCAGGACTGAACCAGAACTAAACCAGGACTGAACCAGAACTAAACCAGGACTGAACCAGGACTGAACCAGGGACTAGGGATGCTCTAAATGCAGAACCACTAAATCCTTCCGTGTGTGTAAACTGTCTTGTATTTTTCCTCAGCTACTTCTTGTATTATTTTAACTTTTATTAAGTTTGTTTTTTTTTTCTCCACAAACTGCCACTTAGCCGAAGTAAAACGAGGGTAAATATTCGGCGTCGCAGTCAGAACACGAGCGCTGTCAGACGGACCTTAACCTTTCAGGTGGGTTTGTGCAGAGTAATGCTGGAGGTTTTTCCTGGACCACCTTCTTGTAAAGTTTAAGTGTTTCCCGGTTCTGCGGCGTCTGGAGGGAATTCGTGAGAAACGGGGGTCAAACTCCGGAGTGGAAAGAAAGTCCCAGTCACAGGCACCGCTCGCTCGTCCCCATGGAGACGTTACTGCGCCCCGGAATGTTCCACGGTGCGGTATTAAGCGCCTGTCGCCGCGCAAACGTGGGTTCTTCCCGGAGTTTGGTGGGTTTAATGTCGCGCTGTGGAACATTCCAGGCAAAAACAACGGCATCGCCATGGAAACAAGCAGCAGGCAGGACCCTCACCAGAAAAGTAGAAGAAGTAGCAAAGTTGCAGTAGCACAAATAATAGTAGTAGAAGTTATTGTTGTAAGAATAATAATAGTAGTAGTAGTAGCAGTAGTAGTAGTAGTCGCATTAGAAGTAGTAATAGTAGTAATAGTAGTAGTAGTAGTAGTAGTTAGTGTAATAGTAGTAGTAGTAGTAATAGTAGTAATAGTAGTAGTTAGTGTAATAGTAGTAGTAGTAGTTAGTGTAATAGTAGTAGTAGTAGTAGTAGCAGTAGTAGTAGAGTTATAGTAGTAGTAATAGTAGTAGTAGTAGTAATAATAGTAGTAATAGTAGTAGTAGTAGTAGTAGTAATAATAATAGTAATAGTAGTAGTAGTAGCAGTAGTAGTAATAGTAGTAATAATAGTAGTAGTAGTAGTAGTAGTTAGTGTAATAGTAGTAGTAGTAGTAGTAGCAGTAGTAGTAGAGTTATAGTAGTAGTAATAGTAGTAGTAGTAGTAGTAGTAGTAGTAGTAGTAGTAGTAGTAGTAGTAATAGTAGCAGTAGTAGCAGTAGTAGTAGTAGTAGTAGTAGTAGTAGTAGTAGTAGTAGTAGTAGTAGTAGTAGTAGTAGTAATAGTAGCAGTAATAGTAGTAGTAGCAGTAGTAGTAGAGTTGTAATAGTAGTAGCAGTAGTAGTAGCAGTAGTAATAATAGTAGCAATAGTAGTAGTAGTAGTAGTAATAGTAGTAATAGTAGTAGGAGTAGTAGTTAGTGTAATAGTAGTAGTAGTAGCAGTAGTAGTAGAGTTATAGTAGTAGTAATAGTAGTAGTAATAATAGTAGTAATAATAGTAGTAATAGTAGTAGTAATAGTAGTAGTAATAGTAGTAGTAATAGTAGTAGTAGTAGTAGTAGTAATAGTAGTAATAGTAGTACTTTTAGCAGCAGTAGTAGAAATATCACACGTAGCACAAAGCGTTTCCTGTTGTAATTCTATAATAAACAGATTTGTACTCGGCCTGTGGTCACTTCCTGTTCCTCCCAGAGCTGTTACCAAACTGTACGGCAGCAGAACCGTGACGCATCAAATCCTGAAATCAGAGCCACTAATTCATAAAAGTGGAAGGAAGTTTGGGAGGGAGAGTTCACGCTGGACTCAGGATATGAGGCAGGGATCGGGCTCAGGGGCCAATGAGCAACGCACTTCCACCTAAACAGCCCCAGAGCCTCAGAGCCTCAGAGTCTGTGTCCTCCAGGATTAGACTCCCGACCTGAGTGAAATGTGCATTTCCTCCCTGCGTTACTAAGATTAAACCAGGACTAAAACGAGAATAAACCAGGTCTTAACTGGGTCCAAACCAGGACTAAAGCAGGTCTAAACCAGGACTAAACCAGTGACAAACCAGGACTAAACCAGGAATAAACCAGGAATAAACTAGGACTAAACCAGGAATGAACCAGGACTAAACCAGGACTAAACCAGGAATAAACCAGGAATAAACTAGGACTAAACCAGGAATGAACCAGGACTAAACCAGGACTAAAGCAGGATTAAACCAGAACCAAACCAGTGCTAACCCAGGACTAAACCAGCACCAAACCAAGACTAAACCAGGACTAAAGCAGGACTTAACCAGCACTAAACAAGGACCAACCTAAGACTAAACCAGCACCAAACCAAGACTAAACCTGCACTAAACCAGGATAAAACCAGCACTAAACAAGGGCCAAACTAGGACTAAACCAGCACTAAACCAGGACTAAAACAGGACTAAACCAGGACTAAAGCAGGATTAAACCAGTAATAAACCAGTGCTAACCCAGGACTAAACCAGCACCAAACCAAGACTAAACCAGCACTAAACAAGGGCCAAACTAGGACTAAACCAGGACTAAACCAGCACTAAACAAGGGCCAAACTAGGACTAAACCAGGACTAAACCAGGACTAAAACAGGACTAAACCAGGACTAAAGCAGGATTAAACCAGGAATAAACCAGCACTAAACTAGGACTAAACCACATCTAAACAAGAACTAAAGCAAGACTAAACCAGGACTAAACCAGGACCAAACCAGTGCTAAATCATGTCTAAACCAGAACTAAACCACATCCAAAGCAGGGCTAAACAAGTGCTAAACCAGAATCAAACCGCAACTAAACCACGACTACACCAGCTCTAAACCGGCACTAAACCAGGACCAAACCAGGCCTAAACTCGGACTCCCCGTGTCACCGTAGCAGAGTGGTTATCCCGTCTCCTCTCGGCATCAGCAGGTTGTGGGTCAGGTTCCTGCAGACACTCAGAGCTCCACGTGCAGCTGTGATCATGTCCATTATCACCTCGTTTAGTCCCACTTTTACTTTTATTTATCTAACCTAATTCCACCCAAATATTTGACCCTTTTCCTCAGGTCCAAACGCTTCAGAAAATTCCACGGAAACAGCCGACAGCGAGTCCCTAAACTCTTGTGAAACTCGACTTGAGATTTGAGATGTAATTGCTTTACCTGAAATGTTCCACAGAAAAGCATTAAACTCGACAAAGAGCTAAAGAGGAGTTACAGGTCAGGTTTACGGAGAGGCGCCCAAACTCACAGCAAGAATGCGTGTTTGTCAAGGCATTTTTGAGCAATAAACGTGAGATAAAGATATGTAAGTTTAATGCCACACTGCGGAACATTACAGGCAACACAATATATTACAAACACTTTTATTTATTTGTTTTTATAACGTTTTTATTGTCTTAGTTTTTACTTTTTTTCTATGTGCAGCACTTTGGAAACGCTGTGCTATTGAAATAAAAATGGATTGGGTTTGGTTGCCCGTGGAGACGAGCAGACGGCACCTCCATAAAACGGAAAAGTTACGCAGTAGAGCTTTGAAGAGCCTATGTTACGCTTTGTTGGGCTGTTTCCTCATCAAAAACAGGCCCGGAGTTGTGCTTTTTTTGTTTAACACACAAACCCTGCATATTTTTTTTATCAATTTAGCTTTTCTCTCAAACTGAAAACACTCTGTTCCACGTTGTGATGTCACGCGGTGATACAGGAAGTGCTCCAGTGTGTTTGTAAACTCCACACACCTTCATTTTCTAGAATCATTTGGATCATTTCAGCCCCAGAATTGCCGAAATCTGCTGAACTAAAGGTAAAAAAACAGAGCTGTTCACTTCAAAATGACCACAAATTATGACATCACAAGGTGGAACAGAGCATTTCGAGTAATTCTGAACAATAAACGTGTGTAAATGAAACAAAACAAAACTCCAGGTCTGTTTTTGAGACGGTAACGACATCACAGTATGATTTAAAGCTCACAAAACGATGGTTATTCTGGTCGTTTCGCTCCGTTCTTTCAGCCCTGCGTTCCCAATATTCACGGCAGAATTCCCGGCGTGCCTATATTGTGATATTGGAGCAGGATTTTGAGCGTTCCCAGTTGGATCTTTGCGGCGTTGGATATTCTCCTGCAGATTTCTGGCTCGGAGCGGTAAATTCTCACAGCGAGGCGACGCGCTGCCAAACAAAGTGCTGAGGAGGCAGAGTCCCACAGGCGCTCGCGTCACGATACAATCCTGGAAATTTATGCTCCGACCCTGAATTCGAAGGTGCGCTGCAGTCCGTCACTTGCGCGTTTCCATGGATACGCCATCGCTCTGCCCAGAATATCCCACAGTGCGACATTAAACAGCTCTACTTTACATTTATTCAACTATCCAGGTGCTTTTATAGCTCAAAAATACCTAAAAAAAACAACATTCTGACTGTGAGCGGCGTCGCCTCTCCACAGATCTGACCTGTAACTTGGTCTAGTTCAGTCTCCATGAAGCTACAAACGTTTAATGCCGTACTGTGGAACATTCCAGACAAAAAAATAACATTTCCCTCCACCAGAAAAGTTTTATTTCACTAAAATATAGTCCACATTTTAAGAATTTATAAGATTTTTGCAAAAACCCAGCACTATTTTCTGTATTTTTGGACATTTATTTTCAACTTTTTCCACACAAACTGATGTAAAACTATGATAAATATTTAGTACTATCCACCAAACTGAGTCAGAAAGAGAAAAACATGGAAATATGCACATTTACTTGAAAGTGGACGCTGCTCTGGCCACAGCTCTGTTACTCACGTTAGACGTTAATCTGAGTTTTATTTTAACACAATCTGACCAGACAGAACCGACTTTGCTGGAGCTCCAACAGCTGAACTGATTTAAACAAAGTCTCTCACACATAAAATTACAGTTTTTCAGTGAATCCTCTCAAATATTTGTTGAAAATCAAACTCCTAAAGGATCACAAAGGCTCAAGACTGTTCACAGGCTCCAGAAAATCTGCTCTTTAAATCCATTTTGTATGGATTTTTGTCACAGGTTTGGTCCTGTCTTAGTCCTGGTTTAGTTTTGGTTTAGTCCTGGTTTGGTCCTGGTTTGGTCCTGTTCTGGTCCTGTTCTGGTCCTGGTTTAGTTCTGGTTTAGTTCTGGTTTAGTCCTGGTTTGGTCCTGGTTTAGTTCTGGTTTGGTCCTGGTTTAGTCCTGGTTTGGTCCTGGTTTAGTCCTGGTTTGGTCCTGGTTTAGTCCTGGTTTGGTCCTGGTTTAGTTCTGGTTTGGTCCTGTTCTAGTCCTGTTCTGATCCTGGTTTAGTCCTGGTTTGGTCCTGTTCTAGTCCTGGTTTAGTCCTGGTTTGGTCCTGTTCTAGTCCTGGTTTAGTCCTGGTTTGGTCCTGTTCTATTCCTGGTTTAGTGCTGGTTTAGTCCTGTTCTGATCCTGGTTTAGTCCTGGTTTGGTCCTGTTCTATTCCTGGTTTAGTGCTGGTTTAGTCCTGTTCTGATCCTGGTTTAGTCCTGGTTTGGTCCTGTTCTAGTCCTGGTTTAGTCCTGGTTTGGTCCTGTTCTGATCCTGGTTTAGTGCTGGTTTAGTTCTGTTTTAGTTCTGTTTTAGTTCTGGTTTGGTCCTGTTCTAGTCCTGGTTTAGTGCTGGTTTAGTCCTTTTCTGATCCTGGTTTAGTGCTGGTTTAGTTCTGATTTAGTTCTGTTTTTAGTTCTGGTTTGGTCCTGTTCTAGTCCTGTGCTAGTCCTGGTTTAGTCCTGGTTTGGTCCTGGTTTAGTTCTGGTTTGGTCCTGTTCTGGTCCTGGTTTACTTCTGATTTAGCCCTGGTTTAGTCCTGTTCTAGTCCTGGATTAGTCCTAGTTTAATCTTTGCTCTTTTCTTTCCAGTATCCAGTGGATTCACGGAGTCACCGAGGGGTTAAAGCTCCTCTCCGGTCGAGTCCAGGTGTCTGTCTTTGGTCTGGCCCCGTTCTGAAATCTTCGTCTTCGGGTTTTATTGATGCTGAGGTCTTTGGCTCCGTAACCTTTCACTGCGCTAAACGGCAGCCAAACGGTAGCTCCGATTCAAGCCATTAAAAAACTGGGAACTCGAAGCCGCGCTCGACGCCAGCGTAAGAAATCTGTTGAATGTAGTAAAGAGTGAAGCGTAAATTTGCCGGCGTTTTTTTTTTTTGTGTGTGTGTGTGTGAAATTATAGGAGTCTGTTGTTGCTCAAATTTGGAAGTCGCGTCTGGAGTTAATGGTTCAAAGAGGCTAAAATAAATCTTTCACTTCGGAGATGTGTAAAGTCTGGAAAAGAAACACCGGGTTTTAAGGTGCACTGTGTGACTTTTCCGGTGGAGGGTTCGTCAGAGGCTTTTCCCCATGGAGATGTTATTGTTTTGGCCCGGAAAGTTCCACAGTGCGGCGTTAAACCTTTATCTCGTCGTGGAGACCGAACCAGAGCAAGTTACAGGTCAGATCTGCGGAGAGGCGACGCCGCTCGCAGTCAGAACGCATGTTTTTTTTGAGGAATTTTTGAGCTGCAAAACCTAGTGCTGTTCTAGTCCTGGTTTAGTCCTGTTTTGGTCCAGTTCTGGTTCTGGTTTGGTCCTGGTTTAGTCCTGTTCTAGTCCTGGATTGGTCCAGTTCTAGTCCTGGTTTAGTCTTCGTTTGGTCATGTTCTAGCCCTGGTTTGGTCCTGGTTTGGTCCTGGTTTAGTCCTGGTTTAGTCCCAGTTTGGTCATCAGAACGCCTGTTTTTCTTGGTATTTTTGGGCTCTAAATCCACCTGTAATTGAGTAAATGTAAAGTAGAGCTGTTTAATGTCACACTGTGGAACATTCCAGGCAGAGAAATGAGATAGAAACGAGCAGGTGATGGACCCCCGACCAAAAAGTTACACAGTGTACCATTAAAATGAGTTTAAAAATATAATAAAAGTCTAAAAGTTTGATGTTTTTTCTTCTTCTTCTTTGTCTTCAGACATAAATATTATTTGGTCCACAGTTTAAAAGAAAAATTATATTTGGAAAAAAAAAAAACAACCAAAGCTCCCAAATTAGTCCATAAAGTTCATTATAAAGTGTGGAGTTTCTGTGCCCAGTGCTAAAGCAGAGCAGAGGTGTTACTGTCCCTGATGAACAAATAAACTATTTTTATTAAACCATGAAGTCAAAATTAAAGGGCCATTAAATATTTATTACTATATATTACATAACGAAAAACAGACTCTTGTGAGCTTTAAGTCATGTTATAATGTTGTTACCTCCTCAAAAACAGACCTGGAGCTGTGTTTTATTCTGGGTTTTTTTTTCAGCGCTTATAGTTTGTGCAAATTAGCCATGTGTGGGTTTTTTTTGTTTGTTTTGTTTCTATAAAACGTAAACAAATGTGCTTAAGCTGCATTAAACACCTGACAATCTCACACGGGCTGATGTGGATGTGTATAGTTCTTATGGTTTATATGTTATAAAGTTGAGTTTATTTGTGCAGAAGATCTGAATTAATGATCTGCTGCAGTGTAGAACTTGTACAATAGTTTATTCTACAGTTAAATTATTATTTTTGTAGACATGGATTTTTTTAAATGTCACAGTAGCACTCTGTTCCTGGGTGACATGACACTGTCCAACTGCAATTTCCTCAGTTTAAAAGGTTAAAATTTCATGATTATTCACCACATTTCCGTAGAACCAAATCATTTTTTTCAGAAATCGTGAGTTATTCTGCATATTTTTTTGCACTTAAAGTGTTAAAATGTCATGTGGTGCGACCGTGCATCATGTGGTGCGACTAATAACAGCAGGAGTTTGAATAACAGACAAAGTCGACTTGGGTGAGTGGTTCTTCAGGTATTTTTCTTCATTTTTCTTCATTTTCCAGGGCAGTAGTTTGTCCGTTAAACACAAGCAGGCGACTGTCATATTGAACACCAAAAGAAAATATCCATATGCATAAAAAATCTAAAGAAACGCAACCATGTTTTAGAAAATAAAACTATTTTAAGGTTATTCTCGGTCGCACCACATGACATTTTACATTAAAAATGCTTCACATAAATGTTAAACACAGATTTATGCTCCTGACACTGGAAATATGTGTAAAAGTTTAATAAAAACAGAAGATTTGCCTGTTGAAAATCCTTATACATCATTGACCGTCCGGCCTGAGCTGCCCTCTTTGCACTTCAGTAATAAAAGACCTGGAAGAATTTGGCATATTTGTTTTTACAGGAGTTTTAGGGGTTTATTTTTCCTGTACAAATATCGAGATAGAGCAAAATATATTGATATATATATTTTTTGCTCCATATCGTCCAGCTATAGTTCATGTAACACTTTATTATTCGTCCGTTTACTCAAAATGCTCCTGTGAAGCGGTGGTTTTCAGGTTCAGCAGCTCCTTTTATGCGCAGGATTTAAAAAACAGAAGAACCTCCGTGTGTCAAACGTGTGAATCCAGGTCCGTGTGCGAGGAGGAAACCGCACGAGAACATAGATCAGGAGGACATAACGTCACGCGGCGCTTTAATATCAGATAAATCATCGTAAATACTCGTCCTCCCGGTTTCCGCTGGCCTATGCTTTTTGCAGGTACGGGATCGGGAGCAGTGGGAGGGGGCGTATGGTTTGAACAGCTGTCGCGCACTTCCTGCCTGACTCAGATTTATTCAAAGGCACTTCCTGCGGTCGGCTCCAGCGGGCCCGCGATAAAGACTTAATCGCTCTGACGTTTGGCTCGCGTACGGGACGATATCGAGGCCACGCCTTCAGCTTCCTGGCCCGATTGTGTGTGTGCGGTAATAAAGTCATTTTCCTGTTCTTAAAGGTACAATATGGGACTTTTCTGGACGTGGGTTCGTCATCTGCTTTGCCCGGAATAGTCCTGGTTTAGGCCAGGTTTGCTCCTGTTCCAGTCCTGGTTTAGTCCTGGTTTAATCCTGGTCTAGCAGTGGTTTAGGCCAAATTTAGGTCTGGTTTGGTCCTAGTCTAGTCCTGTTTTAGTTCTGTTTTAGTCCTCATCTAGCCCTGGTTTAGTCCTGGTTTAGCCCTGGCTTAGTCCTGGTTCGGTCCTGTTCTAGGCCTGGTTTAGCCCTGGCTTAGTCCTGGTTTGGTCCTGTTCTAGGCCTGGTTTAGCCCTGGTTGGGTCCTGTTCTAGTCCTGTTTTAGTCCGTGTCTAGCCCTGGTTTAGTCCTGATTTAGTCTGTGTTTGGTCCTGTTCTAGTCCTGGTTTAGTCCTGGTCTAGTCCTGGTCTAGTCCTGGTTTAGCCCTGGTTAAGCCCTGGTTTAGCCCTGGTCTAGTCCTGGTCTAGTCCTGGTTTAGCCCTGGTTTAGCCCTGGTTTAGCCCTGGTTTAGTCCTGGTCTAGTCCTGGTCTAGCCCTGGTTTAGCCCTGGTCTAGCCCTGGTTTAGCCCTGGTTTAGCCCTGGTTTAGTCCTGGTTTAGCCCTGGTTTGGTCCTGTTCTCACGTACGGGCTGATATTGCTGCCACACCTTTAGTAGTTTCCTGGTTCGATTGTCCAGCACCGGTAATAAAGTCATTTTCCTGTCCTTAAAGATATGAATATGTGACTTTTCTGGACGTGGGTTTGTCCGGATTATCCCACAGGATTCACATATTTTCTTGCTTCTATAATGAACAGTTTTAATTCCCCTGAAACGTCCAAAAAGGTAAATCCACCAAACGTTGATCCTGACCATTTCTGGCACTGACGAGACCCAAGAACTCTTTTTTTTGTGTGTGTGAAATTATAGGAGTCTGTTGTTGCTCAAATTTGGAAGTCGCGTCTGGAGTTAATGGTTCAAAGAGGCTAAAATAAATCTTTCACTTCGGAGATGTGTAAAGTCTGGAAAAGAAACACCGGGTTTTACCAAATTTGAGAATTAAAGGTGCATTGTGTAACTTTCCTGGGGGAGGGTGCGCCTGGAATGTTCCACAGTGCGGCTTTAAACCTTTCTATCTACATGGAGACCGAACCAGAGCAAGTTACAGGTCAGATCTGTGGAGAGGCGACGCTGCTCACAGTCAGAAGGCCTGTTTTACTAGGTATTTTTGAGCTATAAAACCTAGTAAGGGGTTAGTCCTGTTCTAGTCCTGTTTTAGTCCTGGTTTGGTCCTGTTCTAGTCCTGGTTTAGTCCTGGTTTGGTCCTGTTCTGGTCCTTGTTTAGTCCTGGTTTGGTCCTGTTCTGGTCCTTGTTTGGTCCTGTTCTAGTCCTGTTCTAGTCCTGGTTTAGTCCTGTTTTAGTCCTGGTTTAGTCCTGTTTTAGCCCTGTTTTAGTTCTGTTCTAGTCCTGGTTTAGTCCTGTTTTAGTCCTGGTTTAGTCCTAGTTTAGCTCTGTTTTAGTCCTGGTTTAGCCCTGTTTTAGGCCTGTTTTAGTCCTGGTTTAGTCCTGGTTTAGTCCCGGTTTAATATAGAACCAAACACAACAATCAGGTGATGCCACCCGGCCCAGTTACAGCTCAGATCTGTGGAGAGGCGATCCTGCTCACAGTAAGATTAAACACAGGTTTTTAAGGTATTTTGACCAGTAAATAAATTCAGGCTTGTAAGTTTAAAAGGCCATATATATATTTCAAAAGAGCACAGTGACGGAAATCTGAACTTTAAACTAATCCAAGTGTTTCAGATGATTTCAGAACACGTTTGCAGACGTCTAAACTGAAAGTCCCCTGGTTTGTTATGGTTGGTAACAACAAAACAGTGAAACGAGTGCGTAATTAAGGAGCATTGTTCTGCAGAGACCAACGATGACGACCGTGAGTCACATTTTCTCTGCGTTTTGGTCGTTTTTAGGCAGCTTTTCTGTATTTTACCAAAACAAATGACATCAAATTGGTCAAAAACAGGACATTTCTGGGACATTTCTTGTATAAAACTGGGACAAATCAGTGGTTTTGGATAAATCTGTTGGCTCAAAACTGGGACTGTCCCGGGTAAACAGAAACGTCTGGTCCCCGTATCTAAACTACAGCGTTAGCAACACGGGGACATTTAATTACATAGAAAGAAATGCTAAATGCGGCTGTTCAAACGGTGATTTTGTTTGTAAAAATCTGAAAAAAAAAGTTTGTGTTTTGAACTCGATTCTGACCCGTCTCTTCCCGAGGTCAAGTGAGCCGTCAGTGTCTGAGAACCGTTAGCTGCACGGGTCAGCGCGCGCTAAGGCCATCTGCTAAGCTAATTAGCCTCCTAGCGCCGCATGAAAACAGACTGCGGCCCTCGAGCTAACGAGAAAAAAAAGGGGGGGGAAGACTTTCCTGGCCGGAGTCGCACGTGAAGGACTTTTTCCAAAACGCGCAAGTGAAACCGGATCAGCCCACTCCCCAAATATTTGCACAGAGAAGCACAAAAACAAAGCCTCGGTAAATCTGGTCAAGTGGTTTTTCAGAAGAGCCCTGAAGAGACCAGATGAGGAGATGACAGCGCGATGACGAACTCGACCAGCAATGAAACAACATGTCTGAGTGTGCGAAGAGCAGAGCCGCACGCTGCGGATGAACGGATAAACTGTTATTACATCATCTACAGACGTGAGGCATCAAAAGTTAGATGGATTTTTTTTGATAACTAT
The DNA here is from genome assembly GCA_030686955.1 of Odontamblyopus rebecca. Lineage (NCBI taxonomy): Eukaryota > Metazoa > Chordata > Actinopteri > Gobiiformes > Gobiidae > Odontamblyopus > Odontamblyopus rebecca. Next base: position 4,896,535 of record CM060675.1, read on the forward strand.
GACGGTTTATGTTCAGTCACGATTTTAGACAACGTTCAGTGTCCAGATTTGCTCCCGTTGGCTCAGGCTCAGTCCGATCGTGCGGAAATTTGAGTCACTGAGGCCGATCTGGGCCTGAATATAAAACTAACACGACTATTTCACACTTTGTTTTAATTGGAAATACCACAGATATTCCATTTATTTATTTTCGCGTGCGTTGACCGTCACTGTTTGATCTCGAGCTGTGTAAAGACATCATATAATTATTTAAAAACAAAGAGAAATACTTGATATAAATATGATTTTAATTGAAAAAAAATCTACAAAATACAAGATGTAGACGTGTTAATCTCGGCCTGAATATAACACACTGTAAAGCACATGAAAAATTACACTATAGCGCCCCCTAGACATGATTAAATTCTATGCATGGCTACGAGTAAATAAAATATATTACGGGCAGGGGGAATTTTTCACTGTTGGCCAGGAGGGGGCGCAAAGACTCCTCAAAACATGCTACATACAGTAGGTCTCCAGGGAGAATAGCTGATAACTAATTGTAATTCAATTAAATACAATCAATCGATTCAAATACTGTCTAATACATTATTAAATACTAATTAAATACAAAACTAAATGAAACACTGTCCCACTTTAACTCTGGCTTTTAACTGTGTGTTTTAGTCGTACTTAATTTGTTTATGTTGTTGTAAGGCGACTTTAGGTGTCCAGAAAGGCGCCTAATAAATAAAGTGTATTATTATTATTATTATCATCATCAAAAACACTTAAAGATGCACTATATCATTTTTCTGGCCAAACTGGAAGTCCGCCATCTTGTTTGTTTGTTGTTTTTTTAATCAACATGTGCAGAAATATTGAAAAATAGTAGGGTAAGGTTAGGAGTGATGGTTAGGGGGTTAGACCATAGACACAGACGTATATACGAGTGGACTGAGGGAGTGTGACGTCTCCACAGCGTCAGATTTGCTCAAATGAGGCTCTTGTTGCCACAGTTACAGGAGCGTATTTGGTCCATATTTGGAAATCTGTCCGCGAGTATCATAGCAACCACAAGAGCCAATCAAGAGTGAGGTCGTTAAACGTGCCGCCCTCCTCAGAGCGGAGATACTCTGCACCTGCACGGACCGCTGTATTTCGGTGATTGAGAATAAGGAAACTTTTAGCTTTTATAATCAAACTTTAAATAGTAAGTATAAGTCATTGATTTATGTTGTATGTTCTGTTATGTATGAGCAATAATAGAGTCGCATTTTAACAAAATTCACTTTACTTTATGCTAGTTAAGATTCTAGTAACTTTAGCTATTGTAATTGTTTGAGATATTTTGTCATTTTATTTCAAAAATCGTTAATCAGGGCAGGAAAGCAGAAGGGAACTTACTTAGCAACGAAACGCACGAGCTGCCAATCAAACCTGTTGCTAAGGCTAGGGGGAGGGACCTCGGGGAATGATGGCGTCTTATTGGTCCATTATTTATGTTCATATCTTGATTTAGGAACAAAACAGCAGAATGAAAAATCCAGAATCCTGTATCACGGGTTCATACGAACATTTTAAGACCAAAATGATGAGACTCAGTGCAGCAGTTATGGAGAAAGGAGCGATAAGATCTCAGTGTGAGTCAATGGGAAAAAGGAAGAGAAGGAGCCGGAAGAGCCTCCTGGAGCACTTCCTGTTTGGCAGGAGGCGGCTAACACTTTAGCTTTGTCCACTCATATACATGGTCTATTATTAGGGTTAGTTTTGGGCGCGGCGTTTGCTGGGCTCTTTTTCTTTCCCCCCCATTTTGTAATAAACACTTTTAGTCACTACACTTCAGTAATGTCTATAAGAATCCCTTTTACTTCACTTTACTTTCTTTTTCGCCACATGGGAAGGCACCAGGTGGAGTCGCCGTGCTCCAGAGTCATAAAGAGTAAAAGTAACTGGAGGGCAGAGGGGCAAAGGAAATCCACCATCTTTGAACAATCAGTAAATGGTGGACTTCCTGTGGGTCTGGGCCTCAGGTGGGGACATTCTGCTGCTGTAGTGAAGCTTTTCAGGGACTAAACTGGATTTGCCCAAACAACCTCCCAGCAAGAACCTCAACCACTGCGGTTTCTGGGTCATAAAGATGAACGACATGAACGACATGAACTCAGCGCTGCGAATATTTATGTGTTTTTGTATTTTTGTACTTTTTTCCCCAATAAACTTACACTTAACTCATGCAAAACTATGACGGGTACCATCCCGCCAAACCAAAAATATGAAAACCCGTGATTTTTAAATTTAATAAAAGTGCTGATACGCCTGAAATGTTCCCCTGTACGGCATTAAACGTGTCTGTATTGTATTTGTTCAATCACATGTGCTTGTATTGATATAAAACAATATATATACATATATATATATATATATACTTGGTCCTGTGATATCACCTGCATGTCACCATGGAGACAGACAAGTTTAATGCCATACTGTGGAAAATCTCCACGTATAGCAGTAGTAGTAGTAGTAGTTGTAGTAGTAGAAGTAGTAATCGTGGTAGTAGTAAAATTAGTTGCAGTAGAAGTGATATTAGAAATGATGAAAAGACAGTTTACAGTAATTAGTAGTCGTAGAAGTAGAAGTAGATGCAGTAGAAGTAGTAGTAGTAGTTGTAGTTGCATTAGTAGTGGTAGAAGAAGTAGGAGTCTAAGTAGTAGTAGCAGTAGTAGTAGTAGAAGTAGAATTCAAAGTAGTAGTCGTAGAAGTAGTAGCAGTAGTAGAAGTAGTTGTAGTAGTAGTAGCAGCAGTAGCAGCAGCAGTAGTAGTAGTAGCAGTAGTAGTAGTAGTTGCAGTAGTAGTGGTAGTCGTAGAAGTTGCAGTAGTAGTAGAAGTTGCAGTAGTCGGTAGGTTTAATGCCATACAGTGGAACATCTCCATGGAGACAAGCAGGATACAGTAGTAAAGTCTGCTGTAAACTCTTAACTCTGGGTGGCCATTTTAACCCAATTAACCCGTTTTTTCCCACAGTTTACCTGATCTTAACCGTCCCGCCCCTTTAATCCAGACGTTATTTCAGAATCACCGTTTAAACGACACTAACTCCTGCCCTGGTGTGTGGCACCGTCACCCCGAGCCCCAAAACCACCTGCGGACCTCGTTAATCCCATTTTTATGACAATAATAGTTTCCTCGTGTACTTTACGCTCGGATCAGTTGGATAATTCCCAAATACTCAGGGCTGGCTCCACTCCAGGGCCTACAAATAAAACCCGACTGGATCAGAGGAGCAGGTTTTACTACAACATCTCACATTTATTTAATTACGTATGTGCAGGGTTCCCACTTTTTTCCCACTGACAAAATTTCCAAACTTTTCCAGGACTTTTTCATAACCCAAAGTGAATTTTCCATGACTTCACGGTAGAATTTCTCAGACTTTTAGGGCTAAATATGAAACGTGAACCTTTTCCACTCACCTTATGGTCTGGTTTATAGTATTTAACATTAAAAATCCTGTCAGTGCCTTTATCGTCGTCTCTTTTAAACCAAAGTCCTTATTCCTATATGAGTGGGCTAAGCTAAAGCGTTAGCTGCTAAACAGGAAGTGCTCCAGGAGGCTCTTCCGGCTCCTTCTCTTCCTTTTTCCCATTGACTCACACTGGGATCTTATCGTCCCTCTCTCCGTAACTGCTGCTGTGGCCTCGTCATTTTGCTCTTAAAATGTTCGTATGAACCCGCGACACAGGATCCTCAAGATATGAACATAAATAACGGACCAATCAGACGCCTTCATTCCCCGAGGTCCCTCCCCCTCGCCTTAGCAACAGGTTTGATTGACAGCTGGCACGTTTCGTTGCTAAGTAAGTTCCCTTCCCGCTTTCCTGCCTGAAATAAAATGACAAAATATCTCAATTACAATAGCTAACGACACTAGAATCTTAACTAGTATAACTTAAAGTAAATTTCCTTAAATTGCGACTCTATTGTTGTTCGCACGTAACAGAACATAGAACATAAATCAGTGACTTAAACTTACTATTTAAAGTTTAATGATAAAAGCTAAAAGTTTCCTCATTATTCTCGAGAATCAGTGAAATCCAGGCGGCACATTTAACCTCCTCACTCATGACTGGCTCTTGTGGTTGCTATGATACTCGCGGTCGGATTTCCAAATATGGAGCCTGGCTGCAGATTTGCTCCTGTAACCGTGACAACGCTGTGGGTGACGTCACGCTCGCTCAGTCCACTCATATATACGGACTGTGGCAGACGTTCGGAAATAATCACAATAATCTAATGAGAACTTAACAGAACGCTGGAGTTGCGTGAAAGAGAAACGAAAAATTCTGTGACTTTTCCAAAACTACGATACGACTTTAAACTATAATATCCTGCACTTAATAATTCTGCTTATAATATAATGTGAAGTAATTTCCTTTGTGGATCAATAAAGTCCAAGTCTACTCAACTTCAGGTGGTTTTATCTCTGGAATATCGAGTCCAACATGTTTACATTTGATTTTCTCGCATATTGATTGACTTTACTCAGTATTTTCAGATCCTTCTTCTCATCTTCGTCCCGTGGCAGCTCCGGGGAGGGCCACCCGGGCTGTGCGAGCGGCCCCCCGCAGCAGAGGCCTCGTGTGGGGTCCGGCTCCGGCTCGGCCCCCCCCACCCCGTGAAGCCTCTGGTCCCGGGGCCTCGGAGTCAGCTGACAGTAAGTAGGTCGTAAAACCGTGGGAGGGACGAGCGAGAGACAACGAGAAGGTTTAGAGGGAAAAAAACTAATAAGGGAAGTTCAGAGAGAAAAAAACATACTCAAAAACGTATTCAAACTCTGGATTTATTGTGAATGCATCTGATTTTAGTTGACAAAAACACAATTTAAGCTACAAATTCGTATTGTCGCATTAAGGTTCCATGTTAATAACTTGAAAACTACCACTTTGTGACATCACAAGGTGGAGGAACAGAGCATTTTGAGCTTTGGAGATGTAGACAGACGAATAATAGGCTAAAGGATTTACTCAAACACGTGCGAATAAAACAAAACACGGCTCCAGGTTTGTTCTGCGCACTGTCCGCACGTCATCATGAAGCCTGATTATAATTGTCTGAGAATCAGGAAGTGTGTGTTGGCATGCTAGTTGCTGTTGCCTGGTGTCTGAAAGTGGTGAAAGTCTTATAAACTCATCACGGTGAATTAAGGCTGTGCGATTAACTGAATTTTGATCGCGATTTCGTTTTGTTTTATATAAATAAGTATATTTATTATATTTTTTAAGCTTGGAGATTGTAGAACAGCTGGATGTATTGTTTATTTCAGATACATTTATGTTTTTCTCTGCCTTATTTCATGTTCAAAGAATATTTTATAATAAATACTAATAAAATACAACACAATTATATACTGTCCCATTTTAACTGTGGCTTTTAACTATTTTAATCGTTTATGCTGTTATAAGGCCATGAGTGTGCAGAAAGACGCCTAATAGACAAAATGTAGTGTTATTATTATTTTATGTTTTATACATTGCAGAACTGCTCTAAGGTGCACATTTGCAGCCTGTATTTATATTCAATTTGAAAGTTTTACGTAAAATACCAATAACAAAGTGTTTTTTTGAGTGAAATGCTGAATAAATGCGTCGCGTAACTAAGACTCTACTTTGACTTTGTCTAAATCCAGACTCCAAACATTTATGTGTAGCTGTTTTTATTTCTCATTCCGCACTCTTCTCTCTAATTTAATGCTTCTCTAGTTTAAATTTTATGCTGATTATTTACGTTATGATTTGTTTGTAATGTGGTTTTAATGTATTTCTTATTCTGTAAAGCACTTTGAATCACTTTCTGTATGAAATGTGCTGTACAAATAAACTTGCCTTGCTTAAAAAAATAATTGAATAATCGTGAGTTCAATACTGACAAAAATAATCGTGATAATGATTTTTTTTTTTGCATAATCGAGCAGCCCTATGAGGAATAATTACTCTGCTTGTCCAATATTTGAGATCTAAACACTTAAATCTATCAGAAAATGACTTAAAAGTAGTGAAATGATCTGTCCATGCAGCAAGATCAGGAAGTATTTAACTATCTTGACGAGTTATCTTAAGATAAACGACCTCTAGACTCGAATGAAACTCGTCTCAGAACGAGTAAGTCGATAATAAATCTGAAAAAAATATGAGTAACCTGATAGAAGTTGTAAAATCTTGGTCAGATCAGAGAAATATTAAAGTCTCTGTACCTGATCTGGCCCAAAGTTCTTCCTCACTTACCTCATGCATCTTAATGATTCACCATGATGAGTTTATAAGAGCTTTTCACTCTCGCTTCCTGATTATCGGACAACAAAACACTTTAGAATTAGATGCAGACAGTTCACAGTGGACTTATTTTGACCAAGAGCTGCTTATACATTAAATCTGTACTTGGGCAAGATACATTTTAGTCAAATACTGCTTTTATTTACTGATTTAATTATTTTTTATCTATTGTTTCTATTAGTTCCTTTTGTCTGCCGACTATTTAGAGTTAAATGGCGTGAACAGGGTGACCGGACGTCCCCATTTCCCCGGGACAGTCCCAGTTTTGAGCCCCGTGTCCCCTGTCCCTGCAGATTTATTTAAAAAAAACACTGATTTGTTCCAGTTTTATACAAGAAATGTCCCTATTTTTGACCAATTTGATCCCTGTTAACAGAAAAGAGAGGCGTAAACTGTCATTTGTTGAGGTAAAATACAGAAAAACTGCTTAAAAATGACTAAAACACACCGAAAATGTGACTATACTGACTCACAGTAGTGCTGAGTGCACAACGATTTTCCTTAATCGCTCACTTTTTTCATAATTTGGTGGGTTGGTGATAATAAAATTGTGAAACGAGTACGTAAGCAAATTATTATGCACTTGGTGAGTCAGTATAGTCACATTTTCTTTGTGTTTTGGTTATTTTCAAGCAGCTTTCTTGTAAACAAATACACAGAAACAAATAATTTATGCCTCTTTTCACTGCTGGCAGGGATCAGATTGGTCCAAAATAGGGACACCTGAGACAAATCCCTGGTTTTGGATTGGTTGGTAATAGTTGGTAATAAAACTGGTTGGTAATAGTTGGTAATAAAACTGTTAAACAAAAGCATAATTAAGGGAAATTGTTACGCACTAGGGACAAATGTCAGTCAGTATAGTCACATTTTCTTTGTGTTTTGGTCATTTTTAAACAGATTTTCTGTATTTTACCTAAACAAGTGACGATTTAAGTGCCTCTTTACTGTTGGCAGGTATAAGGCTGGTCAAAAATAGGGACATCTGGGACATTTCTTGTGTAAAACTGGGACAAATCAGTGGTTTTGGATGAATCTGCTGGGGCAGGGGACACAGGGCTCAGGACTGGGACTGTCCCGGGGAAACAGGGACGTCTGGTCACCCGAGATTTGCAGCGTGTGAGTAACTTTGGACCACTGCGAACTGTTTAAAATGAAATAATTCTGTTTTTTCTGCGTTTAAAACAGTAAAAATCAGTCCGAGCGCCTTTACGTTTCGGGTTATCCTAAAGTAACAGAGCTTTTTCCATCTTCCATAATTGGCTTAGGGCTCTGACAGAAACCATCCACGTGAGGCTTGTCGGAGGCGGCGGCAGGGGGAGAGGAGGAAACCAAGCCCGGTAAATGAGGCCTGACGTGGGGGCCACTCTGAGGTGGAGTCTTCCCCCCTCTCCCCGAGACCCGGAGGTCCACAAATCCAGGGCACGGTTCTGTAGGCGAGAGTCAATATGCTAAAGGCTAACGCTAATCCGGCTGTGCTACCTGTGCCTGCCTCTGTGCGCGGAAAGTAGGTCACGTTTTACTGCGCCGCATAAATCCACTTTTAATCAAGTTTAGAGACACGATAGTAGCAGTAGTAGTAGTAGTAGTAATAGTAGTAGTAGTAGTAATAGTCATAGTAGTAGTAGTAGTAGTAGTAGTAGCAGTAGTAGTAATAGTAGTAGTAGTAGTAGCAGTAGTAGTAATAGTAGTAGCAGTGGTAGTAGTAGTAGTCATAGTCATAGTAGTAGTAGTAGTAGTAGTAGTAGTAGTAGTAGTAGTAATAGTCATAGTAGTAGTAGTAGCAGTAGTAGTTGTAGTTGTAGTAGAAATAACAGTAACAGGCCATAAACCAAACTTTATCTCTTGTATTTTCTCTTGAGTCTAAATATCCAGTCTCTGTGTGTTTGTCAAACAGTGGGGCGCGTCCCGGTGCTGCACACGGCACTACAGGAGCAGGAGCCGTTTACAGTTACGCCGTCTGTGTCCGAGGAACGAGCACTTCCTGCTTCAGCCGTGAGGAAACTTCCTGATTTTTAAAACAAAGAAAAACACCATTTCTGGGCTCTGTGTATTTTCTTAGCGACGACCGACTGAAACGGTGACATCAGGATTTTATCGGCTGAAGCAGGACACTCCCATTTACTCTGCTCCACCTTGTGATGTCATGAAGGGGCAGATGTTAAGTGAACAGCTCCTTTTACCTTCAGTTCAGTCGAGATCGGCTGAAATGATCCAGATGATTCCAGTGAAAGTGTGCGGTGGGAAGATCTTTTGTTTTGAATTTTAAATAACACTGAATTTCTCACTTTGAAAGTTTTAACTTTGAAAAAAGATGTTTGAATTATTTGTTTATTTATTTATTACTTTTTCAGTAGGTTTCACATTCAAAATAATTTTAAATATTGAACAAACATGTCAAATAAACATTTGTTGTTTGTTTTTATTTTCTTGTTCACCAAATCCTTGCTCATGTCTCAAAAAATAAAATATACAGAGAGGAGAGAGAGAGAGGGATGAAGAGAGGGAAGGAGAGAGGGATGGAGAGTGGAAGAGGGATGGAGAGAGGGATGAATAGTGGATTGAAGAGTTAGAGAGGGATGGAGAGAGGGAAAGGGATGGAAAGAGGGATGGAGAGTGGATTGAAGAGTGAGAGGGATGAAAGAAGGATGGAGAGAGGGATGAGAGAGGGAGAGAGATGGAGGGATGGAGAGTGGATTGAAGAGTGCGAGAGGGATGGAGAGAGGAATGGAGAGAGGGAGGGAGAGAGGGATGGAGAGAGGGAAAGGGATGGAGAGAGGGATAAAGAGTGGATTGAAGCGGGAGAGGGATGGAGAGAGGGAGAGGGACAGAGAGAGGGGTGAAGAGTTATTGAAGTGTGTGAAAGGGATGGAGAGAGGAATGAGGAGTGGATTGAAGAGTGGGAGAGGGATGGAAAGAGGGATAGAGAGAGTATTGAAGAGTGGGAGAGGGATGGAGAGAGGGATGAAGCGTGGGACAGGAACAGAAAGAGGGATGGAGAGAGTGAGGCCGTTCCTCCCACAATAATCCACCGAAGAATCAGGGCTCCAGACTTGGAACTTTCTGCACAGCTCCTGCTCCGGTCCCTGTGTGACCGGACCCCAGAGTCCCGGAGCGCCCCCCGCAGGACACCACGAGTCCTGCACGTGTCCGATTCTGACAAACCGCACCCGCCCGCGCCCGCCCTACCTCAACCCGCACCCAACCCGTTTTCCCGACAGAGTTTAAATAAAATTCCACACCCGATCCGACCCACAATAAATACACTTCAACAGCCGAACCGCATCCGGACGGAAATCAGTCCAAAGAGCCGAAAAAGAGCCGCGACTTCGCACTCTCCACTCGCTCATTTTCTTTTCAGCTCCTCGCGAGTCACTTTGAGCCGCAGGACGTCGCGTGTGCGGTTTGAAAATGAAAGTGGCAGAGAATTCTGGGAATGTGTGAAGGCAAAACATGGATTTTACATTAATCATCTTTTAAAAACAACGAAATTTTTGCACATTTCTTTCACTAAAACACAGCCCTGTTTTTTGTTCGACGTTCTGTAAAGCGCAGATTTGACCTGCGCTCTGACACACAACCGTTTTCACCAGTTGAAAGTGAAATCTGATAAAAATAATAAAATAAAACTAAATAAAATGAAATTGCCCCTGTACAGACACATTTTAAAGGCAGTTCTGAGTGTTTACGTAAAGCGTTTTTTTTATCCTCCGCGAACCAGGAAGTAGCACTGGTGGGTGTGCTGTTTGAACGCTAGTCTCTGTTAGCATTTTTAAAAGCTATTCGCAACTTAAATGATTAAATAGACTTGAAAACCACCCGGTGACGTCACAAGGTGGAGGCAGACGGACTAAATGCGCTGTGAACAAAACAAAACAAAACAAAACTCCAGGTAATAGTTAGATTTTTGATCAGAAAAGTACATTATAATACGGTCAAAAGCTCAAAAATGTGCACTATTTGTAACCTCAGTGCAATGTTACGCAATATGCACAAAAAAAACGGACAGTGCACGTTGCCGTAGTTGCGTAACGTTCTGTGGTCTCTGCCGAGGCCGCGGCGGTTACATAAGACGGGTCCAGGGGAAATGGCGCGTACGATGTGGGTTCTCGGTACAGCGATAATTCGGCTCTTTGAAAACGTCTCAATCGATAAAATGAGTTTGGGCGGAAAGTCGAGGCCGAACGGCGTTTCCCGTCGCAACGGTAAACACGCAAAATGTGGTTGTCAGTAGCAACGGGAAAAGAAAAGTGCAGAATTGTTTGGAAGTGAAAATATTCGCTAAGAGAACGATTACACGTCTTAATACGAGTGTCACTGCAGTCAAAATAATAATAATAATAATAATAATAATAATAATAATAATAATAATAATAATAATAATAATATTGGGACTTTGCAGCTGATGTCGTCACAGTTCTCGAGGGCTGTGACGCTAACCGGAGGCACTGCTCTGTCTGAGGATTGTTAGTTAGACTTTGTCTGTGTCTCCACGGTAACTGCTGAACATTTCATCGGATACAGACACACACAGAACCCCCCGTAGTAGTAGCAGTAGTCGCTGTAGCAGTAGCAGGAGTAGAAGTAGTAGTAGTAACAATAGTAGTAGTAGTAGTAGTAGTAGTAGTAGTAGTAGTAGTAACAGTACTAGTAGTAGTAGTAGTAGTAGTAACAGTACTAGTAGTAGTAGTAGTAGTAACAGTACTAGTAGTAGTAGTAGTAGTAACAGTACTAGTAGTAGTAGTAGTAGTAATAAAAGTAGTAGTAGTAGTAGTAGTAGTAGTTGTAGTAGTAACAGTAGTAGTGGTTGTCGCAGTAGTAGCTGTAGTAGTAACAGTAACAGTAGTAGTCGCAGTAGTAGTAGTAGTAGTAACAGTAACAGTAGCAGTCGCAGTAGTAGTTGTAGTAGTAACAGTAACAGTAGTAGTAGTAGTCGCAGTAGTAGTTGTAGTAGTAACAGTAACAGTAGCAGTTGTAGTCGCAGTAGTAGTTGTAGTAGTAACAGTAACAGTAGCAGTTGTAGTCGCAGTAGTAGTAGTAGTAGTAGTAGTAATAGTAGTAGTAAGAGTAGCAGTAGTAGTAGTAGTAGTATTAGTAGTAACAGTAATAGTAGCAGTAGTAGTCACAGTAGTAGTTGTAGTAGTAACAGTAATAGTAGTAGTAGTAGTAGTAGTCACAGTAATAGTAGTAGTAGTCGCAGTAGTAGTAGTAGTAGTAACAGTAACAGTAGCAGTAGTAGTCGCAGTAGTATTAGTATATGTAGAACCCCCAGCGTGATGTTATTCCAATAGTTACACTTAATGCCACACTGCGGAACATCCCCCCACCCCCACGCTCACACACAAACACACACATATACAGAAAAAGTTCCACAGTGCATCTTTAACCCAGTCCCTTGTGGAGCATTCCAGGAATTACAATCTCAATCTCTCGTCACCTCGCGCTCAACTCCCCTCGAATCATATTGTGTAATTTAGCCGCGCCGGCGCAAAACCATCATACTTAACATTTCTGCAGCCAAAACAATGACCCGGGAGCGTGCGCTGGCCCTTACAGAGCTACTTTTGTTTTCACAGACCACATGTGCGCCGCGTCTGGTAGCGTTTAACCCCCGAAAAGGAGGGGAAAAAAAAAAAAAAACGACACAAAATCACGTGCGAGCTTCGTAAATCCTCTCCGGACACATCCCCCCCCCTCTCAAAATATGCACACCTCAGCAACCGGGCCTATTGTTATTGTAAGATTCGGCCTTGTTAAGAATCTCGTGACCTGGTTTTCGGGCTGAAAAGACGGCCGAGGGAGGAAAAAGCTGAAGTGTTTTTTTGTGTTTTTGTCGTGTTTTTTTTTTTTTTGGAGGGGCGCTGACCCACTTGGCATAAAGACAGATTTGTGGTTTTAAAGTTGGATAAACAGAAGAGCTCCCGGAGGAACTCGGACAGGCAGGAGCAAAAAAAAGAAGCCGCCGCGGACCAAAATACACCCCTTTTTCAGTTTGTTTTGTACCAGTTCTGCGGTCGCAGTTTTTCCAAGCAAAACAAGCGAAGAAATATTGCTAATAATATTTGAAACGCGCCGTAATAATAAGGACAAATGAGCGGTCGAAATGGCAAATTATACCAGAGAATAAATCCTAATTTGTTTTCCCGTGTTCGTGCAGTTACTCGAGGTCAAAACAAGACAGAAGAATAGACTGTACTGGTATAAACGGACACAGCTAATCCGCTTTACGTGATCCCGATGTTTTTTTTTTACCTGCGTCGGCCCATCCAACGCAAACCTACACAAAAACTACGTCAATCGTTTGTGCTTTGTTTGTGTTGTGCAATTCAGGTTCTTAAGATATTTGCAGTTTTATTTTCGGCCTCAGAATGTTAAATAGAGCTCTAAACAGGCAGAAAATGATAGAAAACGTGCTGTTTTGTGCATTATGAATGATTATTTCTGCGGCAGCTACAGGACGTCATCTCCGCTCATCTGACGGCGGTGACTTCAGCAAAACTAGTGACGATAAACGATCTCAGGCTGAGGAAAAGTCTGTATTATTCTATAAAATATGAGTCAAAAACAAATCACTAAAGAGTGAGACAGACTTTTCCACACCCTGAGATCGTTTATCGTCACTAGTTTGGCAAAGTTTTGCTAAAGTCGTCGCCGTCAGCTGAGCGGAAATGTATGTCCTATAATTACCGCAGAAATAATCATTCATAATTTTAGAAATAAACTCGCACAAATGAAAACTGTCACAGCACGAACGAAATACAAACGTTTTCCATAATTTTCTTCCTGTTTTGAAGCGGTTTCACATTCTGAGGGGCTGACGACGTCGTCGGCGAATATAAAACTGCAAATATCATAAACGAAACTTTTTGCAGCACAAACGAAGCACAAACGATTGACTCCATTTTGGACTTTTTTTTTGAGCATTTTGAAGCTTCCTGTGGATCTGACCCCAATTTGACCTGTGAAAGAATCGTTTATTTCTCCAAAACTAAAGCAGCACAAACGAAACTTTTTGCAGCACAAACGACTGACACAGTTTTTGTGTAGGTTTTTATTTCGCCATTTTGTCCGTAAATCACCCCCTATTCCTAATATGGAACCGCAGGCCTCGATGAGCTTCGTTTGACTGGAGCCGAACGCTAAGGGTGATGTCGCGCTCACTTAGTCCGTTACTTCTTTCCGCATTCCACGGTCGGACGTCGAGGTATTGTTTGGGTCTAATTATAAAGCGAATCACTGTCCGTAAAACCAGGAAGTGCACTGTTAACATGCTAGTTGCTGTTGTTGTGTCAGAGATTTGTGAAAATAAACTCATTGTGGTGAATAATTGCTGTGAAGGTTTTTTTTTTTTTTTTTTTTTTTACAATAAGCGCCTTGAATCATAAAGTTTTAAAGATGCCGCCTGCTCGTCTCCATGGAGATGTTATTACTTTGCCTGGAAAGTTCCACAATATTGCAATAAGCTTACTTGCTGAACTGTAGTAGTAGTAGCAATAGTAGTAATAGTAGTAGTACTAAGAGTAGTAGTAGTAGTACTAAGAGTAGTAGTAGTAGCAGTAGTAGTAATAGTAGTAGTAGTAATAGTAGTAGTATTAATAGTAGTAGCAGTAGTAGTAATAGTAGTAGTAGTAATAGTAGTAGTAGTATCAGTAGTAGTATTAGTATCAGAAGTAGTATCAGTAGTAGTAGTAGTAGTAGTAGTAGTAAAAGTAGTATCAGTAGTAGTAGTAGTAGTAGTAGTAGTAGTAAAAGTAGTAGTAGTAGTAGTAGTAGTATCAGTAGTAGTATTAGTATCAGTAGTAGTATCAGTAGTAGTATCAGTAGTAGTAGTAGTAGTAGTAGTAGTAGTAGTAGTAAAAGTAGTAGTAGTAGTAGTAGTAGTAGTAGTAGTATCAGTATCAGTATCAGTATCAGTATCAGTATCAGTATCAGTAGTATATCCAGCCTAACCAGCCTCTCTCTGTTTTCCAGATGCTTGGACCGCACTTGTTAAGCGCCTCATTCCTGACTCGGCCCTGTTCTGTCAGGGGGGAAATTATCCGGAAAACGTCTGAAAACAAAACTCACCAGTCCTTATTTAGCTAAAAAACGATCGCAATTCCTGTGACAATCCCACCCCGAGCGCTCCGGCCTCCTAAACCCGCTTCACCACCATCCCCAGGAGCATTTGTGGGTGAAAAAGTGTCAGATCTGCCCCGGCTCCATTGACTTGTCACTGGTTTGCGGGAGTTGAAATGGTCCCATAAACACGACCGTCTGCATTTCTCGTCTGGCCACATCTGAACGCTCCAAAAACACCAAACCCACATTCATGTCAAACATTAACACTACTAGTTTTAATGTTCAATTATTCCTGCTTTAGTTAATTCCCTGTTTAGCCCTGGTTTAGGCCCTGGTTTAGCCCTGGTTTAAGCTCAGATTTAGTCCTGGTTTAGCCCTGGTTTAGCCCTGGTTTAGTCCTGGTTTAGCCCTGGTTTAGCCCTGGTTTAGTCCTGGTTTAGTCGTGATTTAAACTCAGATTTAGTCCTGGTTTAGGCCCAGGTTTAGGCCTGGTTTAGTCCTGGTTTAGTCCTGGTTTAGTCCTGGTTTAGCCCTGCTTTAGCCCTGGTTTAGCCCTGGTTTAGCCCTGGTTTAGCCCTGGTTTAGTCCTGGTTTAGTCCTGTTTAGCCCTGGTTTAGTCCTGGTTTAGTCCTGGTTTAGTCCTGGTTTAGTCCTGGTTTAGCCCTGGTTTAGTCCTGGTTTAGTCCTGGTTTAGTCGTGATTTAAGATCAGATTTAGTCCTGGTTTAGGCCCAGGTTTAGGCCTGGTTTAGTCTTGGTTTAGTCGTGATTTAAGGTCAGATTTAACCCTGGTTTAGTCGTATGCTGTCCTGATTTAGACTTGGTTTAAGATCAGGTTTAGTCCTGGTTTACAGCCAGGTTTAGACCCAGGTTTAGACCCAGGTTTAGTACTGGTTTAGTACTGGTTTATACCCAGGTTTAGTACTGGTTTACTCCTGCTTTAGACCCAGGTTTAGACCCAGGTTTAGTCCCAAATTTAGTACTGGTTTAGTCCTGATTAACCCCTCATTAAACCCTGGTTAAACCGTGGCTTAGTCCTTGTTTTGCCTTGGTTTAGCCATGATGAAGTCTTGGTTCAGTCCTAGTTTGGTCCTGGTTTAGTCATGGCTTAGTCCCAGGTTTAGTACTGGTTTAGTCCTGATTAAGCCCTGGTTAAACCATGGTTTAGATCTTGTTCCTCTCTGGTTTAGCCATAATTAAGTCTTTATTCAGTCCTAGTTTAGCCCTGGTTTAGTCCTGGTTTAGTCCTGTTTAGTCCTGGTTTAGTCCTGGTTTAGTCCTGGTTTAGCCCTGGTTTAGCCCTGGTTTAGCCCTGGTTTAGCCCTGGTTTAGCCCTGGTTTAGTCCTGGTTGAGCCCTGGTTTAGCCCTGGTTTAGTCCTGGTTTAGCCCTGGTTTAGTCCTGGTTTAGCCCTAGTTTAGCCCTGGTTTAGTCGTGGTTTAGTCCTGGTTTAGTCCTGGTTTAGTCCTGGTTTAGTCCTGGTTTAGCCCTGGTTTAGCCTCAGTTTAGTCCTGGTTTAGCCCTGGTTTAGTCCTGTAAAAAGGCCATACTGTTCCTCGTCTGGCACAGCAGACATAACTTTCCTGTGACGGTCGGATGGTCGGCGCAGACACAGACACAGACGCACGGGGAGGATCAGAGCTGTGACTTCAAAGTGCAAATAAATCTTTAGGATCTTTTGGTTTGTGAAGGACAAAAAGAAGAATAAAGGGTAAAAAACAGGACCCGGGGCTCATGTTCGACAGCTTAATGATGTCAGGGTTTCACATGGAGACGGAGACAGACTCTGTGGGAGGTTATTAAAAAAATCTCCAAACGTCTGATCCACAAATGTTCACACTTTCCCGTTATTTGTTCGCGACTTTCCGGTGGAGGGTTTGCTGCCTGTTTCGGCCTGGAATGTTCCCAGGTACGGCATTAAACAGGGGCGGCTCTCCACAGATCTGAACTGTAACGTAGCGTATTGCTGTACCCTGCTTATCTGATGCATGTTTATGTTATTAGGCTCTTTTTTCCCAAACCAAAAATTTGATTTTCTTACCTCACTCGTGGTTTTCCTCGGAGCGATGGCGTGATGCTGCAGTGACGTGTCCGCTCAGCTCGATTCGCGCTTACGGGAAGACGTTTGGAAATGCCGACGATGACTTCAGGTTTAATTCCCGACACTGGGAATCTGATAAAACCGTGGATTCAGCAGAAGCGTCTTCACGACCTGCCAAAGCTTTCTGTGGAGGACGTGACTCTGATCGGATCTTCGAAGTCACGTACAGGGAAGCCGGTTCAAACTGGTGATCTGAAGAACAAAACAGAACGCTACAATGACGTCTTTCTTTTTCTTTTTATAAATTATAATACACAAGGATTAAAAAAAAGACATCTAGATGAAGAAAACAGGGCCATTTTCTCAGTTTTCCCAGATTTGGTCGGAGTTACTATCGCCAACAAATCGCCCAAAGGAAGTCGTCACCCGCGTGTTTCCAAACGTTTTCAGATTTTGTGGCCCTTTTAGGCGGGTTCTGGCGCCGTCTTCCCACCAGTGGAGGCGGGACGACAGCGCCACCTGCAGCCCGGCTACTTCAGGACTGTATCCCAGGTGTGTGAGAGTAAACAAAGCCCCCTCGTCCCGGTTCATGGTCCCCTGGGCATGTTTACGTAGTTCGATTGCCTCTGAGAACAGCTGATAACTAATTGTAAGTCAATTAAATGCAATTAATCAATTCAAATACTGTTTAATACATGACTAAATACTAATAACATACAAAACTAAACACAATGAATCAATTAAACACTGTCCCACTTTAACTGTGGCTTTTAACTGTGTTTTAATCGTACATAATTTGTTTATGTTGTTCTAAGGCGACATTGGGTGTCCAGAAAGGCGCCTAATAAAGAAAATGTATTATTGTATTATTATTATCATTATTATTATTATTATTATGATGATTATTATTATTTAGTCCGACGATGTTAGTTGACCGTGAGCAAGCAGTCAAAACTGTCGGGAATGAAAACAAACTCTGAAAAAAGAACCTAATAACATAAATTATGGGAAGACCAAACGAACCTCACTGGACGCTTTATCTGATGCTTTTATTCTACACTGTGGAACATTCTAGACCAGAGGGGTCCAAACTTTTCTCATCAAGGGCCACAAATGAAAATGCAGGTGAAGTGAAGGGCCGACTGAGGCCCACAGACCGGTGATCAGCAAAGACAGTCATTCGTAATCGTTTGAGCTTCGTTTGTGACGCAAAAAGTTCAGTTTGTGCTGCTTTAGTTTTGGAGAAATTAATGATTCTTTTACGGGTCAAACTGGGGTCAACCAGCGCCACAGGAAGCTTCAAAATGCACCAAAACCGTCCAAAATGGAGTCAATCGTTTGTGCTTCGTTTGTGCCGTTTTGTGACGCAAAAAGTTTGGTTGGTGCAATTCTGGTTCTTCAGATATTTGCAGTTTTATTTTCAGCCGATGACGTCGTCCAGAACCTCAGAGTGTGAAATAGAGCTCAAAACAGGAAGAAAATTATAGAAAATGTTTGTATTTCGTTTGTGCTCTGACAATTTTCATTTGTGCGAGTTCAATTCTAAAATTATTCATTATTATTTCTGCGGTAATTATAGGACGTCATTTCCGCTCAGCTCTCAGCAGCGACTTTAGCAAAACTCCGTAAAACTAGTGAAGAGAAACGATCTGAGGCTGTGGAAAAGTCTGTATCTGTCTTTAGTCATTTGCTTTTGATTCGTATTTTATAGAATAACACAGACTTTTCCACAGCCTGAGAAGTCGCTGCCGTCAGCTGAGCGGAAATGACGTCCTATAATTACCGCAGAAATAATGATTAATAATTTTAGAAATAAACTCACACAAATAAAAACTGTCAAGCACAAACCCACACTAACAAAATACAAAAGTTTTCTATAATTTTCTTCCTGTTTTGAGCTCTGTTTAACATTTTGAGGGGCTGGACGACGTCATCGGCCCAAAATAAAACTCTTAATATCTTAAGGACCAGAATCGCACAAACGAAACTTTGTGCTGCACAAACGATTGGCACAGTTTTTGTGCAGGTTTGCGTTTGACGGGGGCGACTTCACGGAGGTGTTGGAATGAGCCACAAGACCTTTACTCATCCTCAGAGCTTCACACAGTTCGGTGCGTTTGCTTTACCGTGACAGACTTCCAAAAAACATGTGGTTAAAAAGTACTGGAAGTCTGCAAAAAGCTTAAACTTAAGATATAAACACTTAAATCTATCAGAAAATGATCTGATGCAGCAAGATCATTTTACTTGACAAGTTATTTTAAAATAAACGAGCTCTAGACTAAAAACGAAGCAGTTTCTGAACTAATAAGTCGATAATAAACCTGAAAACAAGTGAAATAACACAATATAAGTTTTACAATCTTGGTTTTTATTGCCATTTTTAACAAAACAAACGCACACGATGCACACGCGTAAAGCCAACGAGGGGACGAGCGGGTGGCGGACTCGACACAGGCGAAGTTACGTAGCGCAGCTTTAATTTCAGCGCGCCACTGTGCTCTCCGCGTGTTCCTGGAGCCTTTTGGAAATGTTTTGGTCTAAATTTGGAGTTTTCCGCGGAGAGTGGGTCACACCACACACAGCTAATCTCCCACACGTTTGTAGGTCAACGGGCACGAGGAGAGAAACAGGGAGAGAAGAATAACACCACAGAAGGAGGAGTGTCAGAAGGAGCAGGAGCAGTAGCAGGAGTAGTAGTAGAAGTAGTAGTAGTGATTATAGTAGCAGCAGGAGTTTACCTTTCGCTAGATGATGCAGACTTTTCATATCAGTTCGATTTAACTGTGAGTAAATACATGTATTTTCAATTTTATTTTGCTCCTGTTCTGAACATCGGGTTAAAATGAGATAAAGTGAGATTCTGTACGACCACATGGACTAACTGGACTATCAGATTAAATTAGAAACAACGCTGAGGATCTCACCCAGAACTAAACCAGGATTATACTAGGTCTAAATCAGGTCTCAACCAGGGCTAGACAAGGTTTAAACCAGGTCTAAATCATGTCTCAACCAGGGATTAAACCAGGATTAAACCAGGTCTAAATCAGAGGTAAACCAGGGACTAAACCAGGTCTCAACCAGGGCAAAACCAGGACTAAACCAAGGCGGAAACCAGGTCTAAATCTGAGCTAAACTAGGACAAAACCAGAGGTAAACCAGGGACTAAACCAGGAACTAAACTAAGTCTCAATAAGGGCTAAACCAGGACTAAACCAGGTCGAAATCAGGTCTTAAATTAGGTCTAAATCAGAGGTAAACAATGGACTAAACCAGGTCTCAACCAGGGCAAAACCAGGACTAAACCAAGGGACTAAACCAGGTCTAAATCAGGTCTTAAATTAGGTCTAAATCAGAGGTAAACAATGGACTAAACCAGGTCTCAACCAGGGCAAAACCAGGACTAAACCAAGGCGGAAACCAGGTATAAACCAGGTCTAAATCAGGACTAAATGAGAAGTAAACCATGGACTAAACCAGGTCTCAACCAGGGCTAAACCAGGAGTAAACCAAGGGACTAAACCAGGTGTAAATCTGAACTAAATCAGGACTAAGCCAGAGGTAAACCAGGGACTAAACCAGGAACTAAACTAAGTCTTAACAAGGGCTAAGCCAGAACTAAACCAAGGCCTAAACCAGGCCTAAATCTGAGCTAAACCAGGGACTAAACCAGGAACTAAACTAAGTCTCAACTAGGGCTAAACCAGAACTAAACCAAGGCCTAAACCAGGCCTAAATCTGAGCTAAACCAGGACTAACCCAGGGACTAAACCAGGGACTAAATCAGAGGTAAACCAGGGACTAAACCAGGTCTAAATGAGAGCTAATTCAAAGCTAAACCAGGACTAAACTAGGATTAAATCAGATCTAAAACGGGACCAGAGCAGGACTAAACCAGCACGTGAGGAATGAAGTGTTGGACTATGGGTAAACACGTGCTGAAGGGGTACAGTGCCCTCCAGTGGACACAGACGGGATCAAACAACTCCTCGAGAAAGAGCAACTGTCAGGACGTAAAATCTGATTTATAAATCGAGGTGAATGTGAAGGACAAAACTTTAAATAAGTCGCAAAATCTGGTCTTTTCAAAGGACAGACACAAAAAAAGAGAAACTAAATCAGATCTGAAGAAGCTGAAAGACAAGAGAAACACAAATGTCCGTTCAGATCATTTCATATCGTCACGTAAAGGTTTTGTCACTGACTTTAACCCTATTTTATATTTAACTAAAGTAGGAGCAAAAGAATAAAGTCTAAAAAACTCACAGAATTACAGTGTCAAATGTAATGAGCGCGTCTGGACACTGGAGGGCGACACAGAACAGGAAACCGTGGAGTAAATTTTGGGCTTTGGTCGCGGTAAAGTTTGATTGACGTTGGGATAAAAGCGTCGCTATACTGAAAAGACTGAGTGACAAATTACGACGTAGAATCTGCCTCCGATTTCAGCTTGATTGACGCACAATAACGACATTATGCTCCATACAGTGGCTCCAGGGGACTGAGCACAAGACAATACCGACACCGGGAAAGAGAGGAGCAGCAGTAGTAATAGTATTAGTAGTATTAGTAGTAGTAGTAGTAGTAGTAGTAATACCAGTAGTCGTAGTAGTATCAGTAGTATCCATAATTCGTAGCAGTCTGGTTAATAGTTGTAAGTCATAAGTAGACATAATGATTGCTGCATGTAAAAGCAGTGGAATAAAGAGTTAAATCTAATATATGTAGTAGTAGTACTGAAATATAGTAGAAGTAATAACAGCAGTAGTAATTCATACTAGTTACTACTAGTATGAATTAGTAGTAGCAGTAGTAGTATTCCAGCCTCACTTCCATGTGTAACTGATTTCTAAACCAGGTCTCAACAAAGTACTAAACAAAGATTAAACCAAGACTAAACCAGGTCTAAACAAAGACTAAACCAGGTCTGAACTGAGACTAAACCAAGACTAAACCAGGTCTAAACAAAGACTAAACCAGGTCTGAACTGAGACTAAACCAAGACTAAACCAGGTCTGAACTGAGACTAAACCAAGACTAAACCAGGTCTAAACAAAGATTAAACTGAGACTAAACCAGGTCTGAACTGAGACTAAACCAAGACTAAACCAGGTCTAAACAAAGATTAAACTGAGACTAAACCAGGTCTGAACTGAGACTAAACCAAGACTAAACCAGGTCTAAACAAAGACTAAACTGAGACTAAACCAGGTCTAAACAAAGACTAAACCAAGACTAAACCAGGTCTAACCAAGTCCACACAGGCAGGACTAAAATAGGCATAGACATGAATTTAACCAAACAGAACTACAAGGACATAGACTAAACCAGGACTAAATCAGTACAGTAGAAGTATCAGTAGCAGTAGTAGTAGTAGTAGTAGTAGTAGTAGTAGTAGTAGTAGTAGTAGTAGCAGTATCAGTAGTAGTAGTAGTAGTAGTAGTAGTAGTAGTAGTAGTAGTAGTAGTAGTAGTAGAAACAGTAGCAGCAGCAGTAGTAGAAACAGTAGCAGTAGTAATAGTAGTAGTAGTAGTAGTAGCAGTAGTAGTAGTAGCAGTAGTAGTAGTAGTAGTAGTAGTAGTAGTAGTAGTAGTAGTAGTAGTAGTAGTAGCAGTAGTAGCAGTAGCAGTAGTAGTAGCAGTAGTAGCAGTAGTAGTAGCAGTAGTAGCAGTAGCAGTAGTAGTAGTAGTAGCAGTAGTAGCAGTAGCAGCAGTAGTAGTAGTAGCAGTAGCAGTAGTAGTAGTATTCATAGTAGTAGCAGTAGCAGTAGTAGTAGTATTCATAGTAGCAGCAGAAGCAGTAGTGGTTTTTCCAGCCTCCACACTTCCTTGTAACTGATCTGTGTGTGAACTTGTGTCTGTAACATTAACACATTTACCTGAAACACTTTTCCTATTGGATGAGTTTAGCAGGTTTCCCTTTCTCTCTTTCTCTCTCCATCTCTCTTCTTTCTCCTCCTCTGTCTCTCTTTCTTCTCTCTCTTCTTTCTCCCTCTCTCTCTCTTCTTTCTCCTCTTTCTCCCTCCCTCTTTTTCCCTCCTCCTCCATCCCCCTGTTTCTCTCTCCTTTCCCTCCTCTCTCTATCTTGCTCCTCCCATCTCCATCCCTGTTTCTTTCTCATCTTTCTCCCTCTCTCATCTTTCTCCTCCTCTCTCTGTCTCCTCTCTCATCCCTCTACTTCTCTCTTCTTTCTCCTCTCCTCTTTCTCCCTCTCTCTCCTCCTTTCTTCTGTCTCTTCTTTCTCCTCCTCTCTCCATCCCTCTATTTCTCTATCTTCTTTCTCCTCTCCTCTTTCTCCTCCTTTCTTCTTTCTCTCTCCCTCCTCTCTCCATCCCTTTGTTTCTCTCTTCTTTCTCCTCTCCTCTTTCTCCCTCTCTCTCCTCCTTTCTTCTTTCTCTTCTTTCTCCTCCTCTCTCCATCCCTCTATTTCTTTCTCCTCTCCTCTTTCTCCTCCTTTCTTCTTTCTCTTCTTTCTCTCTCCCTCTTCTCTCCATCCCTTTGTTTCTCTCTCTTCTTTCTCCTCCTCCTCTCTCATCCCTCTGTTTCTCTCTCCTCTTTCTCCTCCTCTCTCCATCCCTCTGTTTCTCTCCCTTCTTTCTCCCTCCTCTCTCCATCCCTCTGTCTCTCTCCTCTTTCTCCTCTCTCCATCTCTCTGTTTCTCTCTCTTCTTTCTCTCTCCCTCCTCTCTCCATCTCTCTGTTTCTCTCTCTTCTTTCTCTCTCCCTCCTCTCTCCATCTCTCTGTTTCTCTCTCTTCTTTCTCTCTCCCTCCTCTCTCCATCCCTCTGTTTCTCTCTCTTCTTCACTCTGTTTCCAGGGTCTCAGTCTGCAGTGGGGCTGGAATGAGTCGTATCCGTGTCCACAGAAGCGCCGCATTAAACCCTTTATATATCTGAACATCACCTGCTCGTCGCCGTGGAGACAGAAATGTACGTTTAATGCCACACTGTGGAATATTCAACACCACCGGCGATACCGTCTCTGTGGAGCCGTGGTCGTTTCAAACACAAAACTATAACAAAATAGGCTAAAACTTGAGTATGTTCTAATTTAAAGGGGCACAGTGTATGGAGAAAAGCAGGTCACAGGTCAGATCTGCGGAGAGGCGAGCTCATTTACTATTAGAATACAGGTTAAAGCAAAAAAATATTCCACAAAATTGACTCTTATGAACTTTAAGCCGTGTTCTAATGCTGTTTCCGCCTCAAAAATGTGTATTATTATTCGTCTGTCTACATCTCCGAAGCTCAAAACGCTCTGTTCCACCTTGTGATGTCATGAAGTGGTAGTTTAAGTTAAACAGCGACATTTACCTTGAGTTTAACAGAGACTGGCAGGTCTGAAATTATCCTAAGGTCTAAACCACGAACTAAACCGGGACTAAACCAGGTACTAAACCAGGTCTAAACTGGGTCTCAACCAGGAACTAAACCAGATCTAAATTCGGTCTAAACCAGGAACTAAACCAGGACTAAACCAGGTACTAAACCAGATCTAAACTGGGTCTCAACCAGGAACTAAACCAGACCTAAAACTGGTCTAAACCAGGAACTAAACCAGGACTAAACCAGGTACTAAACCAGGTCTAAACTGGGTCTCAACCAGGAACTAAACCAGTTCTAAACCAGGGACCAAACCAGGACTAAGCCAATTCTAAACCCAGTCTAAACCAGGAATACACCAGAACTAAACCAGGTCTAAATTGGGTCTCAACCAAGGACTAAACTAGATCTAAACCCGGTCTAAACCAGGGGCTAAACCAGGACTAAACCAGGTCTAAATCAGGTCTAAACCAGGGACTAAACCAGATCTAAACTTGATCTAAACCAGGAACGAAACCAGGTCTAAACTGGGTCTAAACTGGGTCTCAACCAAGGACTAAACCAGACCTAAACCTGTTCTAAGCCAAGAACTAACCCAGGAACTATACCAGGACTAAACCAGGTACTAAACCAGGGACTATACCAGGTCTAAACCAGGTCTAAATAAGGGACTAAACCAGGACTAAACCAGGAGTAAAACCAGGTACTAAACCAGGTCTAAATCAGGGTCTAAACCAGGACTAAACTAAAAGTAAACCAGGTACTAAACCAGGTCTAAATCAGGGTCTAAACCAGGACTAAACCAGGAGTAAGCCAGTTCTAAACCAGGAATACACCAGGACTATACCAGGTACTAAACCAGGACTAAACCAGGTCTAAACCAGGTCTGAAAAGATCCAAATGACTCTAGTGAAGGTGTGTGGAGTTTAAAAACACGGTGAAGAACTCCCTGTATCACTGCATGACATCACAAGGTGGAACGGAGTGTTTTTTTAGCGAAGAACTCGGCGTAAATCTGCAGGTTTGTGCTTTAAACAAGTGCAAATGAAACCAAAACACAACTCGGGGTCTGTTTGTGCCAGAAAAGTTGCAGAGTGCGTCTTTAAAGCGTTTTTGTACAGAACTTTTGCCTGCTGACTCTTCACTGATCCGTATTGTGTATTTTCCCGTGTTGTACCACAGTAAAAATCCATTTGAACATTTGTACCGAAGCGTTGGAGACGGTATTTTTACACAGTTGGTCGTTGCCGTGAGGAGGTTTTGGCAGAGTGGAGCATTCGGGTTGCCAGATACACCAGGGCTGTGCCAAAAACCAGCATCAGAGCTCCATTCTGCTGTGATCGGGTTTGAATGAGACCGTAATGGGCTCTGGTTTAGATGTGAAGTCAACGAGAGACGGAGCGGCCATTTTTATACCGTTTTCATACCGTTTTTATACCGACGACTGACGACCTTCGCGTGTTTGGTGTCGACGAACGGAGTCACGTTTTGAAGCTTTAAACGACAAAAATTATTTCACTTTTGTTTATTTATACTGATAGAAAATACGTTGAACTTTGTGCCAGTTTTTGTTTCATGTGGATCTTGGTTTAGTCTTGGTTCAGTCCTGGTTTAGTCCTGGTTTAGTCTTGGTTCAGTCCTGGTTTTAGTCTTGGTTCAGTCCTGGTTTTAGTCTTGGTTTAGTCTTGGTTAAGTCTACTACTACTACTACTATACTTACTATACTACTACTGCTACAACTACAACAGCAACTACTACTATTACAACAACAACTACTACTACTACTACTACTACTACAACCATTATCAATCAATCAACCAGACTTTATTTAGAGAGCGCTTTACATACAAAAAATGCAAAACAAAGCGCTTCTACTACCACTAAAACTACAACAATTACTACTACTACTACTACTACTACTACTACTACTACTAAATAGAGATAAACTGATATTTTTTATTGTATCAGGTGTTTTAGCCAATTTGTTCACAGTTCTCTTACAGGTTTGTGGTAAAAAAAAAAAAATAGATAAATGAATAAATCAAATCAAACCTGTGGGTGATTTTAATAAATATCAGTGACACAATTACACAGTTTGGGGAAAATAATCCAAATTGGCCTCATCTCTATCGTTAATACAAATACTGCATTAGCCACAACTGCTACTACTACTTCAAACACGACCACCACTACCCTCTCGAGCGCTAATTTCCATAATCTCCCTCTTTTTGCCCCTATTTCTGACTCCGCGGCTCTCTGCCAGCCCTCCCACTCCCACTCGTCACCTGTCAATCAAACCGCGGCGTTCCACGGATCACCCCTCCCCTTCCCCATCCCCCCCCCCCGCGATGCATCCTGGGTAAAAACCTGTTGAGAGGTCCACGAGAGCCCTCCAGTCAACGCCTACACAACGCCATGATTTCTCCACCATTTTTATTTATTTCCTTTACTTTCCGGGCGTATGTGAGTGTGTGTGTGTGAGAGTGTGTGTGTGTGTGAGAGTGTGTGTGTGTGTGTGTGTGTGTGTATGTATGTGTGTGTGAGTGTTTTCTCTCAGTTTCCATAGCAACCGCGGTGCTTGACAAGAGCCTACTTCCTGTTCTCGGTTTGAAATTATTTTTAAGAGTTAAATAAATAAAAAATTGAGGTTCTTTTGACCTTGGCAGCAACAAAAGGACAGGAAATAAGTCACGTGACCTCCAGGATTTGTACTTAAGTGCTGTCTTTAGTCCTGGTTTAGTCCTGGTTTAGTCCTGCTTTAGTCCTGCTTTAGTCCTGGTTTAGTCCTGCTTTAGTCCTGGTTCAGTCCTGCTTTAGTCCTGGTTTAGATCTGGTTTAGACCTGGTTTAGTCCTAGTTTAGTCCCGCTTTTGTCTTGGTTTAGTCCTGCTTTAGTCCTTGTTTAGACCTGGTTTAGTCTTGGTTCAGTTCTGCTTTCGTCCTGGTTCAGTCCTAGTTTAGTCCTGCTTTAGTCTTGGTTCAGTTCTGCTTTCGTCCTGGTTCAGTCCTAGTTTAGTCCTGCTTTAGTCCTGCTTTAGTCTTGGTTCAGTTCTGCTTTAGTCTTGGTTTAGTCCTGCTTTAGTCCTGGTTTAGTCCTAGTTTAGTCCTGCTTTAGTCCTGGTTCAGTCCTGCTTTAGTCCTGGTTTAGACCTGGTTTAGACCTGGTTTAGTCTTGGTTCAGTTCTGCTTTCGTCCTGGTTCAGTCCTAGTTTAGTCCTGCTTTAGTCTTGGTTCAGTTCTGCTTTCGTCCTGGTTCAGTCCTAGTTTAGTCCTGCTTTAGTCCTGCTTTAGTCTTGGTTCAGTTCTGCTTTAGTCTTGGTTTAGTCCTGCTTTAGTCCTGGTTTAGTCCTAGTTTAGTCCTGCTTTAGTCCTGCTTTAGTCCTGGTTCAGTCCTGCTTTAGTCCTGGTTTAGACCTGGTTTAGACCTGGTTTAGTCTTGGTTAAATCTTGGTTAAGTCTTGTTTTGGTCCTGGTTTAGTTTGGGTTCCATCCTGGTTTAGTCCTTGTTAAGTCTTCGTTCAATCTTGGTTTAGTCCTGGTTTAGTCCTGGTTTCTTTAGTCCTGTTTAGTCCAGGTTTAGCTTCTGGTTTAGCACTAATTTAATCCTAGTTTAGATCTGGAGTAGACCTAGTTCAGTCTTAGTTTAGTTCTGGTTTAGTCCTAGTTTAGACCTGGTTTAGTTCTTGTTTAGACCTGTTGTAGACCTGGTTTAGTTCTTGTTTAGACCTCTCTTCTCGGTCTTCCACAGAAACAGCCTCGTGACCTTCAGATTTTCACAATAAAAGTCCATATGTGAGTCTGTGCGTTTTGTTTACATGATTTCAAACGCAGACTTCGGCATCGTGGGCGTGTCATGTTTATTCATCGATTCTCCTGGTGTGGAAGAAAATGCGAAATCGAGCGCGTTTCTCGGGACTTTAACCTTTCAAAGTCACGAGAAACGCGTGTTCGGTTCGTCCTGGAAGGTTAAACGTTTTCAGATGTTCGCGTGTGTTCAGATGCGGACAAAAAGCAGTTAAAGGAGCGAATTTGGAGGAAGAAACAGTGAAATAAAAACAGCAGGATCATGTAGAGCGGATTTTTCGGTGTAAAGTGAACTGGAGCCGGAGCTGGTGGAGCCGAAAGCGCGTCCGTGCACATTTTCTAAGTGGGATGTGGCGGGTTTTCTATGTCCATATATGTATATAAAGAGTCCAGACCTGGGCTTTGTTCAGCTCCCGGGCCACATTTGGTCGACTCTGAGCGGTTTAAAGCTGAACTCAGGCACGTTTGAAGCTAAAGTCCGTCGCTGGAGGCGGTGGAAGTCTGTCAGAGGCCAAAAAAAACGGCACAGATCAGTGTTTCCTCGGCGGAGATCTCACTTGTTGCTTCTGGAGTCGACAGTCGAGTCTTTCGGGCTTTGTGCAGTGGGAAATCAATTATCCTGAAAACTACTAAATCTCGCTCGATGACACTGAACAGTTTAGGTGCTGAACATCGTAAGTTTATTGCGAGACCAATTTTAAAAGCAGTTATGTCGAGAACCACTGCGTTTTAGGTGTTGGAACATCTCACGTTTATTGTGGGACCGAAAATTTTGGCATTTTCAAAGCAATTATGTTGAAAACTGCTGCGTCTTGCTCAATAACGACGATGATCTTGATCAACCAGCTCGTTCAGCACCGCATAAACAGCTTTCCTCTTTGAATTTTTGGCACCGAGTCCAAATTTGTTTGCCAGTTGGTGAAGTTTTTTCCAGTTTTTGCATTGAAGCTGCACAGTTTTGGATGAGTGTTTGCAAACAGATTCCAAGACGCAAAACGACGTCTCTTTGGGAGTGAGCGGCTCAACCCGAAAACAGAACAGAAATAAAACATTAAACCAGTGCTGTCAAACGACTCATTTTTAAAATCAGATTAATCGCACTTTAGAATTTTGATTAATCACGATTAATCGCAGTTAATTATTCTTCAAAAACTGCAATTTATTATCAAAAAGTGATATTATTGACATTTTTTAAACGTGTTTTGCTTTAAGATGGTATTTTAAACTTGTGCTTCTGTGGAAATCAGAATCAGAATTACTTTTATTCATCCCCGAGAGGAAATTTACTTCGTTCAAAAATAAGATAAGATAAATACAATAAAGATGAAAGACAAAAATAGTTCTCTCAATAAAAGATAAAAATAGTTCACTGCAATATCTGCAAACGACCTTAGTTTATCTAAAGTCGCGTATGGACCTGATCACTGACCTGATAACCTGCGCCGCCTTTCAGGACCATCCGCACTTTCAGAATAAACTGTGCGATTAATCTGCGTTTAAAAAAAACATTTCTGCAATATTACTTTGTGATTAATCGCACGTCCTAACGTTGACGGCCCTACATTAAATACAAAATCTTGATCTGTTTCTGTACATTCTTTTTTTAGGTTATTTCAACAAGAATTACCAAAAAAAAAAAAAAAAAAGATTGGCCTGTGAAATGATGTCAGATTTGTGGGACACCCTGAATAAATCTGTCTCAAAGTTCTGATTTATTTACCGTTAGTAGATAAACCTTTAAGAGCGTCTACGTGCGGCTCTTTTACGCGATATAACTGTGTAAAATCACACGCTGTTATACTGATTGACTCTGCTGGCTTAGTTCTTCTTGAGTCTTGCCTTAGTCCTGGTTTAGCCCCGGTTTAGTCCTAGTTTAGTCCTGGTTTAGTCCAGCCTTAGTACTGCTTTAGTCCTGGTTTAGCCCCGGTTTAGTCTGATTTACTCCTAGTTTAGTCCTGGTTTAGTCCAGCCTTAGTAGCGCTTTAGTCCTGACTTATTCATAGTTTAGTCCTAGTTTAGTCCTGGTTTAGTCCAGCCTTAGTACTGCTTTAGTCCTGACTTATTCATAGTTTAGTCTTAGTTTAGTCCTGGTGTAGTTCTAGTTTAGTCCTGCTTTAGTCCTACTCCTCTAATCCTAGGTTAATTCTGCCTCAGTCCTGGTTTAGTCCGCCTTTAGTACTGGTTAAATCCTGGTCCTAGTTTGTTTTAGTCCTAGTTTAGTCCTGGTTTAGTCCAGCCTTAGTAGTGCTTTAGTCCTGATTTATTCATAGTTTAGTCTTAGTTTAGTCCAGTTTAAGTACTGCTTTAGTCCTGGTTCAGTTCTCGTTTAGTATTGTTTTTTTTTCCTAGTTTAGTCCTTCAGTTCTAGTTTAGTCCTGCTTTAGTCCTGCTTTAGTCCTGCTTTAGTCCTGCTTTAGTCCTGGTTTATCTGTTATCGACTGACTCTGAGCCCCTTTAACAGGCGGCGCAGAAAAGTCGAGTCTAAACGACACTTTTAAACTCGTTCTTTCCGTTCGTTTCCATCTCAAAGATCCGCGTTCGTCTGCGGTATTAAAGCCTCCGTGTTCCCAGGTTCAAACACCTTTATTAGACGCCCACTCCTCCTCTTCCTCCTCCTCCTCCTCCTCCTCCTCCTCCGCCTCCTCATCCTCCTCTTCCTCCTCCTCCTCTGCCTCCTCGTCTTCCTCCTCCTCTTCCTCCTCCTCCTCCTCTGCCTCCTCATCCCTCGCTCACCAAGTCCTATTCCCTCCTCTTTTTCTCTCTTTCTATGTCATCCGTTGTTCTCCCTTCTGCTCCGTCTTCCTCTCCTCTCCCTCCCTTCTCCGCTCTCTCCTTCCCCCTCTCTTCAGTCTCAGTCCTTACCATTTTTCTCTCCTTTCTCTCTTCTCCTTCTTTCCTCCCTTCACCCTATCCTCTTCTTCCTCTCTGTTGTTACCCTCTTTTCCTCTCCTTTCTTTCATCTCCTTCTCCGCCTCCTCCTCTCTCGGCCATAGTCCTTCCTCCTCTCAGTCCGTCTTGCCGCTCTCTTCCCCTTCACCTCCTTCTCTTCCTCCTCCCTCCATCGCCTTCTTCCTCCCTCTTTTTCTCGCTCTCTCCCTACATCCTCCACTTCCTTCCTCGCTGTGTCTTACCCTCTCTCTTCCATCCCTCCTCTCTCTCATCTCCTCCTCTCACGCCGTCTCGTCTCTCTCTTCCTCCTCCTCTCCTGCCTCCATCCCCCTCTTCCTCCCTCCCTACATCATCCACTTCTTCCCTCTCTCCGTCTGACCCTTTCTCTTCTGCCTCTTTTCCCTCCATCCTCCTCTTCCTCTTTTTTTTCCTTTCCTACATCTTCCGCTTCTTCCCTCTCTCTGGCTTAACCTCTCTCGTCAGTCTCTTTTCCCTCCATCCCTCTCTTCCTCCCTCTCTGTCCTATCCTCTCTCCCCTCCTCATCTTCCTCCCTCCATCCCCCTCTTCCTCCTCTCACTCTTCCTAGCCTCTTTTCCTCCTCCTCTCCCTCTCCTTTTCTCTAAAGCCTCCTCTTTCTCCCTCTCTCATCCTACCTTCTCTCTCCATCTCCTCTCCTCCATCCAGCCTCCTCTTCCTCCCTCCCTACATTGTCCACTTCTTCCCTCTCTCCGTCTTACCCTCTCTCTTGTCCCTCTCCCCTCTTCTTCCTCTTCCTCCTTTCACTCTATCTGACCTCTTTTCTTTCTCCTCTCCCCCTCTCTCTTACCCTCTCTCTTCCCTCTCCTCTCCCTCCATCCTTCCCTTCCTCCTCTCTCTGTCTGACCTCCTCTCCTCCTGTCCTCCCTCCATCCCCCTCTTCCTCCCCTCTCTGTCTTACCTCCTCTCCTTCTGTCCTCCCTCCATCCCCCTCTTCCTCTCCTCCATCCCCCTCTTCCTCTCTCTGGTCTCTCTCCTCTCCTGTCCTCCCTCCATCCCCCTCCCCCCCCTCTGTCTTACCTCCTCTCCTCCTGTCCTCCCTCCATCCCCCTCTTCCTCCTCTCTCTGTCTCACCTCCTCTCCTCCCTCCATCCCCCTCTTCCTCCTCTCTCTGTCTCACCTCCTCTCCTCCTGTCCTCCCTCCATCCCCTCTTCCTCCTCTGTCTCACCTCCTCTCCTCCTCTCCTCCCTCCATCCCCGCTTCCTCCTCTCTCTGTCTCACCTCCTCTCCTCCCTCCATCCCCCTCTTCCTCCTCTCTCTGTCTCACCTCCTCTCCTCCCTCCATCCCCTCTTCCTCCTCTCTCTGTCTCACCTCCTCTCCTCCTGTCCTCCATCCCCTTTTCCTCCTCTCTCTCTCTGTCTCACCTCCTCTCCTCCTGTCCTCCCTCCATCCCCCTCTTCCTCCTCTCTCTGTCTCACCTCCTCTCCTCCTGTCCTCCCTCCATCCCCCTTTCCCCCCCTCTGTCTTACCTCCTCTCCTCCTGTCCTCCCTCCATCCCCCTCTTCCTCCTCTCTCTGTCTCACCTCTCCTCCTGTCCTCCCTCCATCCCCTCTTCCTCTTCTCTCTGTCTCACCTCCTCTCCTTCTGTCCTCCCTCCATCCCCTCTTCCTCCTCTCTCTGTCTCACCTCCTCTCCTCCTCTCCTCCCTCCATCCCCTCTTCCTCCTCTCTCTCTCTCTGTCTCACCTCCTCTCCTCCTGTCCTCCCTCCATCCCCTCTTCCTCCTCTCTCTGTCTCACCTCCTCTCCTCCTCTCCTCCCTCCATCCCCTCTTCCTCCTCTCTCTCTGTCTCACCTCCTCTCCTCCTGTCCTCCCTCCATCCCCCTCTTCCTCCTCTCTCTGTCTCACCTCTCCTCCTGTCCTCCCTCCATCCCCTCTTCCTCTTCTCTCTGTCTCACCTCCTCTCCTCCTGTCCTCGCTCCATCCCCCTCTTCCTCCTCTCTCTGTCTCACCTCCTCTCCTCCTGTCCTCCCTCCATCCTCCTCTCACTGTCTGGTCTCTCTTCCTCCTCTCCTGTCCTCCCTCCATCCCCCTCTTCCTCCCACGTCCTCTCTTTGACTCGTGGGTTCGTGATAATTGTGTTCAGGTATTTAGTGACATTAAAGTGACGCAGCAGCTGTTCGGAGGAAGAGAGCGACGCTTTTACACGTTTAAATACGACTCAGATTTACACTCAGACCCAGACTCAGACTTTAGACCCAGACCCAGACTCAGACTTTAGACCCAGACCCAGACTCAGACTTTAGACCCAGATTTAGTATTGTTTTTTTTCCTAGTTTA
Source organism: Odontamblyopus rebecca (assembly GCA_030686955.1). NCBI lineage: Eukaryota > Metazoa > Chordata > Actinopteri > Gobiiformes > Gobiidae > Odontamblyopus > Odontamblyopus rebecca. The sequence continues at coordinate 4,929,276 of CM060675.1, forward strand.
GTCCTTCAGTTCTAGTTTAGTGTTGCTTTAATCCCGATTCAGTCCTTGTTGAGTCTGTTTTAGTCCTAGTTTATTCCTGCTTTAGTCCTAGTCTAGTCCTGGTTTAACCCTGGTTTAGTTCTAATTTTGTCCTGCTTTAGTACTGGTTCAGTCCTGGTTCAGTCTGTTTTAGTCCTAGTTTAGTCCAGCAGCTTTAGTCTTAGTTTAGTCCTTGTTTACTCCTAGTTTGGTCCTGGTTTACTCGTAGTTCAGTCCTGGTTTAGTCCTTATTCAGTCCTGGTTTAGTCCTTGTTCAGTCCTGGTTTACTCGTAGTTTGGTAATTGTTTACTCCTAGTTTAGTCCTGCTTTAATCCTGGTCTAGAATGTTTTAGTCCTAGTTCAGGCCTGGTTTACTCCTAGTTTAGTCCTTGTTTACGCCTAGTTTAGTCCTTGTTTAGTCTTAGTTTAGTCCTGATTTTCCTTGCACCTATCTCCACCCCTCATCTCTGTACATTCTCCTTTAAACCACTCTTAACTACAGAATGCCGCTAACCGCTGCTAACCGTTGCTAACCGCTGTTAACCGTTGCTAACCGCTGCTAACCGTTGCTAACCGTTGCTAACCGCTGCTAACCGTTGCTAACCATTGCTAACCGTTGCTAGGCTGTTAGCGCCAAGGCCGTAGCTCGGGTTGTGTCTTTGTCCTGTCGTCTTTCTCGCTCAATAGTCCTGATTCTGAGTGTTTGCGGGCGCAGCGTCGGGGGAGGAGGAGATATGAAAGATCAGAAACACGAGGCCAGAGGTAATAAAGGAGGATTACAGAGACAAACTAAGTACACAAGAAACTGTACGGATGGAAACGGCAAAAGAGCAGGCAGGAGGACGGGCGAAAATATGGCAGAATTATTAAAGGACAATGTCTGAAAAATGTGAAAAAACAGCATTTTAAAGGTTCAAATCCAGTGCTGAAATGATCCGAATGATTTTAGTGAAGGTGAGTGGAGTTTAAAGCGGCTAAACCAGGACTAAACCAGGACTAAACCAGGACTAAACCAGGTCTAAATCAGGTCTAAACCAGGAATAAACCAGGTCTAAATCAGGAATAAACCAGGTCTAAACCAGGACTAAACCAGGACTAAACCTGGACTAAACCAGGAATAAACCAGTTCTAAACCAGGAATAAACCAAGACCAAACAAAATCAGGACTACACCAAGACTTAACCAGGTATACAGCAGGACTAAACCTGGACTAAACCAGGAATAAACCAGGTCTAAACCAGGTCTAAACCAAGGACTAAACCAGGACCAAACCAGGACCAAACAGAATTAGGACTAAACCAAAACTAAGCCAAGATTAAACCAGGTCTAAACCAGGACTACACCAAGGCTAAAACAGAACTAAACCAGGACTAAACCCAAAACCAAGCCAGGGCTAAACCTGGGACCAAATAAAATCAGCACTAAACCAAGACTAAACCAGATCTAAACCAGGTCTAAACCAGGCCTAAACCAGGCCTAAACAGGACTAAACCAGGACTAAACCTGGTCTAAACCAAGACTAAACCATGTCTAAACCAGGTCTAAACCAGGCCTAAACAGGACTAAACCAGGACTAAACCTGGACCAAACCAGGACTAAATTAGAACCAAATCAAATCAGGACTAAACCAGGACTAAACCAGGACTAAACCAGGTCTAAACCATGAAAAAAACAGAATTAAACCAGGACTAAATGAATCAGAGTAATCCCTGTAACTGAAAGTCCCAGTCTGAAGGCCTTATTCGTTTGTATTTGCTCTAAATTCCCGTATTTTTCCAGGATCCATTTCTTGGATTGCTGCTGTAATAATCTAAAATTATCGGTGAACAGCTCGAGTCGCAGATTTGACACTTTTTGCTTCACGCGGAGATATTTAGTGATATTTAGTGGCGTTGGAAAATGTAGCGTTTTTTTTACAGCTTTGTTCAAACCAGAGCCAAAGGCGCCCACACAGCCATGTGCTCCCACCGAGAGCCCGAGAGAAGCACAGAGCAGGCCTGGTTCAGTCCTGGTTTAGTCCTGGTTTAGTCCGGGTTTAGTCCTGGTTTAGATCCGGTTTAGACCTGGTTTAGTCCTGGTTTAGATCTGGTTTAGTCTGGGTTTGGTCCTGGTTTGGTCCTGGTTTGGTCCTGGTGTAGTCCTGGTTTAGACCTGGTTTAGTCTGGGTTTGGCCCTGGTTTGGTCCTGGTTTGGTCCTGGTTAAGTCCTGGTTTGGTCCTGGTTTGGTCCTGGTTTAGTCCGGGTTTGGTCCTGGTTTAGTCCTGGTTTGGTCCTTAATTTAGACGACGTGGTTTAGTTCTGGTATAGACCTAGTTTAGATCTGATTTATTTCTGGTTTAGTCCCTGGTTTAGTCCTTGTTTAGTCCTGTTTTAGTCCTGGTTTAGACCTGGTTTAGTCTTGTTTTAGGCCTGGTTTAGACCTGGTTCAGTGGTAGTTTAGACATGGCTCTGGTTTATAGATGGTTTAGACCTTGGTTTACATCTGGTTTAGATCGTGTTTAGACCTGGTTTTATTCCTGGTTTAGACCTGGTTTTGTCATAGTTTAGATTTGGTTCAGTCCTGGTTTAGATCTGGTTCAGTCCTTGAGTTAGTCCTGGTTTAGACCTGGTTTAGCCTGGGTTTAAACCTGGTTTAGTCTTGGTTTAAACCTGGTTTAGATCTGGTTTATTTCTGATGTACTCCTAGGTTAGACCTGGTTTAGTCTCTGGTTTAGTCCTTGGTTTAGATTTGGTTTAAATGTAGTTTAGACCTAGTGTAGTCCTTGGTTTAGTCCCGGTTTAGTCCTTGGTTTAGTTCTGGTTTAGATCTAGTTTAGTCCTGGTTCAGTCTTTGGTTTAGTCCCGGTTTAGTCCTTGGTTTAGTTCTGGTTTAGATCTAGTTTAGTCCTGGTTCAGTCTTTGGTTTAGTCCCGGTTTAGTCTTTGGTTTAGTCCCGGTTCAGTCTTTGGTTTAGTCCTGGTTTAGTCCGTGGTTCAGTCTGATTTAAACCTGGTTTAGTCCTTGTTTTAGACCTAGTTTGTATTTATTTGTATATTTGCATCCACTTATTTCAGGCATTTTTCAGAATAAAATTATTATAATAAAATCTTATTGTTTTAACATTCAAAATTATTCAGATTTATGTAAAAATAAACTCTTTTCCACATTTAAATGTTCGGTCGTTGTTCAATTACTCTGGGTTAATTCTGCTTTAGTTCCTGGTTTAGTTTTAGTCAAGTCCTGGTTTAGTCCCTGGTTTGGTATTTGTTCAGAATTTATTTATTGCACTAAATTCAGGCCAGTAACGTTTTCACAATAAAAGGTTTAATGTTTTTAATTGTTTTAGCGTTCAGAATTATTCAGATTTATGTAAAAAGGAAACTCGGTCATTTCATTTCTGGTCATTAAGAGTCTGAATCTAAAATATTGTGACATTTCTGCACGATTGTGTTTAGTTTAATTAGTACAGGTGCCTCAGAAGGACAATTCTGATCAGATTAAATCCTACAACAGTCCAGGTTCAGTCTTTACGCAGACCTGGTTTAGTCCTGGTTTAGTCCTACTTTAGTTCCATCTTTGTTTTTGTTTAGTCCTGGTTTAGTCCTGGTTTAGTCCTGTTTTAGTTCTGGTTTAATTCTGGTTACACCTTCTTCAGTACCCGTTTAGTCCCGGTTTAGATCTGGTTCAAGTCCTGGCTCAGAATTGGTTTACTTCTACCTCAGAGCTTTTAAATATGGTTCAGTCCTGGTTCAGTCCTGGTTTAATCCTGGTTCAATGCTGGTTTAATCCTGGTTTATTCCTGGTTAAATCCTGGTTTAATCCTGGTTTAGTCCTGGTTTAGTCCCGGTTTAGTCCTCATTTAGTACTGGTTTAGACCTAATTTAGTCCTGGATTAGTCCTGGTTTAGTCCTGGTTAAGACCTGGTTTAGCCCTTATTTAGCTCTGGTTTAGTCCTGGTTTAGTCCCGGTTTAGTCCCGGTTTAGTCCTGGTTTAGTCCCTGTTTAGTCCCTGTTTAGTCCCTGTTTAGTCCCGGTTTAGTCCCAGTTTAGTCCCGGTTTAGTCCCGGTTTAGTCCTGGTTTAGTCCCTGTTTAGTCCCTGTTTAGTCCCTGTTTAGTCCTGGTTAAGACCTGGTTTAGCCCTTATTTAGCTCTGGTTTAGTCCCAGTTTAGTCCCGGTTTAGTCCCAGTTTAGTCCTGGTTTAGTCCCTGTTTAGTCCCTGTTTAGTCCCAGTTTAGTCCCAGTTTAGTCCCGGTTTAGTCCCGGTTTAGTCCTGGTTTAGTCCTGGTTTAGTCCTGGTTGATCCTCGTCTCTTTCTTCTCGCTGCAGTTTAAGCTCTTGGACAGATTAAAAACTGTATTTTTCTCGCACTTTCGCCCACTCCTCCTCCTCCTCCTCTTCTCCTCTTCTCCTTTTACTCCTCCTCCTCCTCTTCCCTCCTCCTCCTCTTCCTCCTCGGTCGGACCTCCAGGTTAGTTCTTCACTCGTTTTTATTTATTTATTTGTATTTATTTTTGCGTATAATCTCGGGGCGGTTTGACTCGTGCTCGTGTCTCTCTGAACCAGGTTTTAGCCCAAGGGAAATCGATGAGCAGAGATAAGATAAAAATACAACAAACTGTCCAGATCAATGGGACCGAGAGGAGAACTAGACCTGGTTTAGTCCTGGTTTAGTCCTGGTTTAGTCCTGGTTTAGTCCTGGTTTGAGTCTCTGGTTTAAGTCACTGGTTTGGTCTTGGTTTAGATGTGGATTAGTTCTAGTTTAGTCATGGTTTAGTCCTAGGTTAGTCCTGTCCTTATTTTGTCCTGGTTTGGTTTAGTCCTTATATTATCCGGGTTTGGTCCTTTTTTAGTCCTGTTTTAGATCTGGTTTGGACCTGGTTTAGTTCTGGTTTATACCTGGTTTAGTCTTGGTTTAGTTCATGCTTAGTCCTGGTTTAGGCCTGGCTTTGACTTGGTTTAGTTTCTGATTTGGTCCAGGTTTAGACCTACTCTAGTCCCTGGTCTAGTTCCTGGTTTAGTGTTGGTTTAGTTCCTTGTTTGGTCCTGGTTTGGGCCTCGTTTAGACCTGGTTTAGTTCCTTTTTTGGACCTGGTTTAGTCCCTGGTGTAGTTCCTGGTTTAGTCTTGGTTAAGTCTTGGTTTAGTTCCTCGTTTGGGCCTGGTTGGGGCCTGGTTTTGACCTGGTTTAGTTCCTTATTTGGTCCTGGTTTAGACCTGGTTTTAGTCCTAGTTTTGACCTGGTTTAGTCCTGGTTTAGTTCTTGGTTTGGTCCTGGTTTAGGCCTGGTTTAGTCTTGGTTGAGTTCCTTTTTGGTCGTGGTTTAGACCTGGTTTAGTCCTAGTTTAGTCCCTGGTGTAGTTCCTGGTTTAGTCTTGGTTTAGTGTTGGTTTAATTTCTCGTTTGGACCTGGTTTAGACCTGGTTCAGTCATGGTTTGGTCCTGGTTTGGTTGTGGTTTAGACTTGGTTTAGTCCCTGGTTTAGACCTGTTTAGTCCTGGTTTAGAACTGGTTTAGTCTTGGCTTAGACCAAATTCAGATACGGCATAAATTAAATCGTTAAAGTCCTGGTTTAGTTTTAGTTTAGACCTGGTTTAGACCTGGTTTAGTCCTGGTTTAGTCCTGGTTTAGTCCTGGTTTAGTCCTGGTTTAGACCTGGTTTAGTCCTAGACCACATGTTTTACTTCCAGAGGACTGATTTAGACCATTTTTGAAACGACTGAATCTCAATGCACAGCTCCCGAACTGCAGCTACGAGAGAGAGAGAGAAATAAAAGAAGAGAGAGAAATAAAAGAAGAGAGAAATAAAAGAAGAGAGAAAGAGAGAGAGAGAGGGGAAGGGAGGAGGAAAGACGAGAGGCTGCAGAGAGACGCGAGCGCAGGGAGACGGAGGTGTGAAGGCTCCAAAAATGACAGATAAACACATTAGACGTTTTCGAGACGAGGAAATTGCCTCAGAATTTATGGAGATTCGAAGGTTCAGGAACGCGGCAAAATCTCCGGGAAACTGATATTTCTGTGGGGGCGAGACGCTAACGGGAGGCACCGCTCTGTCTGAGGCGCCGCGACGAGACGCTAACGGGAGGCACCGCTCTGTCTGAGGCCTTTTCCACTGCAGCAAAGCTCCACCAGGCCTGGTCACCTCAAGTCCCTGTGTCAACCAGAACAGTTTGTAGAATTCTGTGTCGAAATGGCCTCCATGGTCGAATCAGTGCACAGAAACCAGCACTAAACAAAAGGCAATTAAAAAAACGTGTGGCATTTGCCAAGGCCCACAGCCTGCTAAAAGGATGGACACTGGAAAAGTGGGAGAAGGTGGATTTCTCAGATGAATCCTCGGTTGAATTACATCACAGCCGCTGCAAATATTGCAGAAGACCTACTGGAGCCCACATGGATCCAAGATTCACCCAGAAAACAGTTAAGTTTGGTGGTGGAAAAATCATGGTCTGGGGTTACATCCAGTATGGGGGTGTGCGAGACATTTGCAGGGTGGAAGGAAATATCAATAGCCTAAAATATCAAGAAGTATTAGCACCTCTTACATTCCCAACCATAAAAGGGGTCAAATTTTGCAGCAGGATGGTGCTCCATCACTTCTATCTCTACATCAAAGTTCCTCAAGGCGAAGAAGATCAAGGTGCTCCAGGACTGGCCCAGTCACCAGACATGAACATCACTGAGCATGTCTGGGGTAGAATGAAAGAGGAAGTATGGAAGGCAAAACCAAAGAATCTTGATGAACTCTGGAGGCTGTGAGACGCTTTCTGTGCTATTCCTCATGACTTCATCAACAAATTGTATGAATCATTGTGGAACCGCATGGATGCAGTCCTTCAAGCTCATGGAAGTCATACAAGATATTAAATATGGATCTCACAGCACCACTACTTAATTCACTGACGTTATGCAACATATTTTTGTATCTGAAGTAAATTATTTGTTAAATTTTCTGTAGGCGACAAAACTTCTGTCTTGCCTAAATCTGACCTTTCTGTGTTCATTAAATGATCAATGTTTCTTCAGTGAAGCAAATTTATTTGAGTATATTGAGCATAATTTGGGAGGGTTTTAACTTTCATATGAGACATTTCTAAAACCAATCGATTAATTTAAAGTCAGGTTATAAGCTTTTGTTTCTACAACATGGATAAGCGACAAGACTTTTGTCAGGGACTGTAGAGATAGAGAGTGCTTTAATGCCATACTGTGGAATATTCACCCCAAAGCACCAACACCTTCATGGACACGGGCAGAAAAGTTCCTCAGTGCCTCTTTAAGTGCCTCTCTGCCCTGTGACTAAACTCCCTGGCTGAGCACACTGGCGTTTTTATGCTAATTGCCGTGAGCGTGTCCATTTGCGCTCATACACCTGACAGTTCCCGCTTTTATTTCTTTATTTCTCCTCCGTCTCTTCCTCCCACGCTCCCGCGCTCCGTCAGACTGAAAGCTCCGACCGCTTTTCACTCTGGCCTTGGCTCTTTATTTACAGCCTGAAACAAAACCGCCGCAGAACGCAACGTGTCACTCGGCAACCTCGCAGCACCGCCGCTGTCTGACGCTTAAAGCTGCACCCCGTTACTTTTTTTGCCGCTCGGCCCGGAATGTCCCACAGTGTGACTTTAAACAGCTCTGCTTTACATTTACTCAACTACAGGCGGTTTTATTGCTCAAAAATACCTAGAAAAACAGAGAGTCTGCCTCCGAGCGGGGTCGCCTCTCCTTAGGCCTGACTTGTAACTTGGTCTAGTTCGGTTTCCATGGAGATAAAAGGGTTTAATGCCATACGGTGAAGCATTCCAGACAAAGCAACCACGTCTCCATGGAGAAAAGCACCAGAACATTTTTTTTAGCGGCATTTTACTATTTTTCAAACTTTCTGCTTTTCCGACATGAATAATATTAATGCGATAGCCGATAGACCCTTTTAGACTGCGTTTACACTGAAACAAATCGCTGTATCACCGTACCAGCGTATTGGAAACGATTTGCGTCCATGTCTGGATCGCCAGAAACACTAGTCACATGACTCGGCTGGCGTCACGTAGTCGCCATGTGGGCGGTAAAGACGAGGAGCGGAGCGACGTGACTGAAGCTGCCCTAGTTCGATGGAAGTTACAGCAACCGATTTTGAGCGCGAGTGTGAAAACAGTCTTTTCGTGGACCAACGCTGTTTCACGTTAGTCTCGGGTTTGTCTAAACTTTTTCTGCATTCGCGATGTCACGAACCAGCGAATCAGGAAGACGCAAGTCACAGTGACGCGATCCAATAAGGACGGCAGCTCGAGCCCCGGCGTCAGCGTATCAGTGTTTTCATGCGTCTACACGAGGCCGGATCAGATCTGTGCTCAGACGAATACGTCGGAGTTGGCGGGTCCGAATCGTCCCGTCTCCAGAGCCATTTTCCATCGGATTAGTGTGGACGAACACTGCATCCCTAACGAAACTTAAGTGTTTGTAAACAGTTGGTTGCGCATTTTGGCAACAGAAGTGCGGCAGAACTCTTGTCAGCTTGTCGAGCTCTGCCAAAGGATTAACGTCAAAAGATCGAGAATATTTCCATTTTATTTATTTCCAGGGCCTCGTGTGATCAGTGAGTAAAACTTTACAACTTCAGTCCGCCGGTAGAATATCGATTCTGACAAACACACACAGAACAACCAGACATTTTGGCGCTGGAAATGTTTTTATCTCCGTCTCCTTCTGTCCTGAATGAATCGGAATGAACGGGGAACGAGACGCTTCTGTTGCCAAAATGCGCCCAGCTTTTTTTAATATGACTTCCGTCCTAAAAAGCTCTATTATATCTCGGCCACAGAGGATATCAGACAGTGGGAAAATGTCCTGGGAAACAGTCGTGCATTTTAAAAAAGAGCACAGGCCTTCGGGAAAATACCAAATCTAAAATGGAGGCTGCACGGGCCTTTTGTGCTTCATTCATTTCATCATGTAGGCGATTAAGTAGATTGAAGAACAGCAAGAGTCTGGGTAGACTAAAAAAATAAATTTAAAAAAAGTGTTGGAATAGTGGAATAGCGATACTGAAAAGTGTTGGAAAACCGGCACGTCTAAATGTCGTAAAGAAGGGAATGTCGGAACAGGCGGTGGGCCCCACAGAAAAGCCATGTTAAAATGTTGTTACCTTCTAAAAAACAGACCGGGAGTTGTTGGTTTTTTTTTTTTTTCATTCACACGTTCGATTAATCCTTTATTTTTAGTCCGTCTACATCTCCGAAGCTCAAAATGCACTGCTCCACCTTGTGATGTCATGAAGAGGTAGTTTTCAAGTGAACAGAAAAATCAAATCGAGTCAAGAGAGAAGAACAAAGTGCTTCTCTTTGTGCATTTATCAGTAGGGGTGTAAGAAAAGAAGCGATTCAGTGATATATCGTGATTCGTCATTCGTCACAGTTTTCGAATCGATTCAAAATGGATCCAAATCGATTTTTAAAATAATATTTTTCACTAAAATTCATTCAATTTATTAAAAAATTACATTCCCTGTTCACAGCTACTCAAATGTTCAAATATGTTTTTCTTGCTTTTTCAAAATTTTACTTTTTATTCTTAAAGGGAAAAGAAAGAAATTTTTAATACTACCGTAGAGAGGAGGAGTGTAAGGAAAAATAAATTCATTGATATATCGTGATACGTCATTGCACAATTCTCGAATCGATTCAAAATGCGTCAGAATTGATTTTAAAAATATTTTTTCACTAAAATTGATTAGTTGCATTCACTGTTCTCATGATTAAAAAAAAACAATTATATCTCATATAATTTTGGTTCTCGTGAAGGTGCAGCTGACAATATTATTAGAAGTAATTATTGATAAATTGCAATATATCATCCATTGTTTTAGGGATATATGGGGATATATCGAATCGTGACGTGCATATCATGATATATATGGTATCGTCAGACTCAAGGCAATGCACACCCCTAGTACAGAGAGATGTGAAGTGAAAGAAACCAGGCCTGTGAAGAAGGAAGGAGGAAAGAAAAAAAAGCAAATTGTACATTTGTGATTTGTAACTGTCATTTCTGTTTGATTGTCAATAAAAAAAACTTGAAAAAACAAAAAATCTATTAAAAACGTATTCATTATATGTCATACAATTGTGTTCTCTTGAATGTGTAGCTGATTGTATTATTAGAAGTAATAAACAATAATAATCGTCCAAATATCTAATCGTGACGTGCATATCATGATATTTATCGTATCGTCAGACTCGAGGCAGTGCACACCCCTAACCTGAAGTCTGTATTTTTGCTAAAACAGGTTTGTAAGTCGGTCTGTCGGCGTCGTCATGTTCGGTTTGATTAGTTTTGGTTCGTTTCGGCGCTTCACCTTCGGCTACGCACGAACCACGACGCTGCGACGTGATTGGCCCATCTGTTGCCGGGCGAATTTGTGGAAGGAAAGTGGATTCTCGGGAGCCTTAATCGTTCTTTAAAAGATTTTAAGGCATGACGCGTGTTTATCCTGAAGTGTTTCCGTACGGTTTTACCTAATGAAGTCCACTGCAAACAGGAAATAATAAGAACATAAAAATAAATATATGTAAGGCTCACTCACTTAAGTTATGTTGTCGTCTTCAAATCATCTCCGAAGAACTTCTGCCGTCCTGAAGAGAGAAAAAAATACTGTATTTAATCCAAAACCACGTCCATATGTACTATGATATGTACTACAATATCTACTACAGTATGTACTACAAAAAGTACTACACTATGTACTTGTATTTACTAATTTGTGTATTTTAAACTCAATATCGATACTGATTCGTTACAGGTGCACTGTGTGACTTTCCTGGTGGGTGGAGGGTCCGTCGCCTGATCGTTTCTACGGATACGTCATTTCTCTGCCTGGAATGTGCCGCAGTACAGCATTAAACAGCTCGACCTTACTTTTATAGCTCAAAAACACCCGGAAAGAGAGACTGGTCTAGTTTGGTTTAATGCCGTACTGTGAAAAATACCAGACGAAGCAATAACATCTCCACCAGAAAAGTTACACAATGCATCTTTAATATCAGTATATCAATATTTTTTATGCTTTTTTACACTTTTTTTTACATGTCAAACACCAGGTCTTCTGAATCGTCCAAATCACCCAGATGGATTGGAGAGGAAATGTCAAGCTGCGAACCCACAAAAATTCAATAAATACGCCACAATTTCAGTCGTTTTGTTCCACTTTTTTTAATTTGAAAGTGATTTTGGCTTCATTAAATGCCCGTTCGAGATGGTATCGTGCAGAAGTGGTAATTTCCTGGCCGGTGGCACGCTGAACTCTCCTCCTCTTCGCTCAGTGGGAAGAGAGAGAAAAGCACTATTTTTAAACATGGTTGCAGAGTAGGTTGGACACATGTATTCAGATTTAAATAGTATTGGAGGAACGCTGGCAATGATTTTAATATGGTATACAGGTTTCGTGTGTTTATTTGTAAGAAGATTAATGAATAAATAAAAACAAGAATAGGTTGGACACATATAATCAGATTAAAATAGTACTGGAGGAACTTTGGAAAGCTTTAGTGCTGAATTGGGAGGAAAAAAAGTCATTATAAATAATTCAAATAACTGATGTAAAATAGCCAAATGAACAGGGCAACAAAAAATAAAATAATAACTTTAAATAAGACAAATTAAATCCATATGGAATGTGATAAATGAACATGATAATAAAAAGGCGGTCAAGAAATTATAGGTAAATAAAATGTTTTGAGAAAGAAAACTTTACATATGGACAAGTTTATTTGTTAATTATTACTTTATTATTATATACACTTAGTCACTTTGAGAAAATATTAAAGAAAATTACAAATAAATAAAAACAAGAGTAGTTTGAACACGTATTCAGATTCAAATACTATTGGTGGTACGTTGGAAATTATTTTGGTGTGAATATTACTGTCAAAATCCCCAAGAATTCAAGTAAAAAACATATTGCTTCACGTTGTCTGCGCTGAAATGAATCATGGGATATGTAGTTCCAGATGATTATTCACTATTGGAGCTGTAAAACAACACATTTAAGTAAAGGAACTTGTAATTCGATATGTTGTGAGATTTCTGACGATACGATATCCTGACATTTCGGTTATTGTTACATCCCTAGAAAATAGTACGACTGGGTGGTAATACAGTATCCCGCGGTATCAGTTTTATTACCGCCATTAAAAAAATCTGCATCAGGACCTAAAACCACAGCAGGACTTTCTCAAACGTGGTTCCGCTCGGAGATTTCCATCCACACGCCGCGAGGAAGAAGAAAAAAACCCGACTGACGCTTCGTGTGCGACGCTGAGCCCAAAAGTTTGTGATGGAGAAGCCGAGAGTCGAGAGGGGACGAGGCGCTGAAGAGGAGAAAGTTCCCGCTCGAGGGCGAAATCAGACTTTCACGGAGGAGACGTAAAGAACAATTTATGGGTCTGGATCAAAACTTTCTAACAACGCCTCAAAACGACGCAGACAATAAGGGCTGTGATCTCATTATAGACTGGACCAGGTCTGGAATAAGTACTAACCCAAGTCTAAAATCATGATACTAAACCAGGACAGTACTGGGACTAACTCCGGTCTAAACCTGGACCTCTGTGAAATCAGGTCTGAAATAGGTACAAACCCAGGACTAAACCAGGTCTAACCCAGGTCTCTAACTCCAGTATTACTCTGGGTTTTCAGCCAAAGTTTATTCTCGTCTGTGCAGAAGCTTTTAAAACTCTTTTTACACTATGCACACGAATTGTCCACAGCTGAAACTGGAAAAACCAAAACAGAATTATTACATTTTTATTATTTCTAAAACAAAACAAGTCAAAACTCCCCAAAAAAGTGTGAGAACCAGATCCTCCAGAACCAGATCGAGAACTAGATCCATTTCCGCTGCTCCGTTCATTCTAGACTGTGAGTAATAATGTGTTTAATGCAGCTTTGCGCACATTTGTTTACATTTTACACAAATCAAACTTCAAAGCGCACGGCTCATTTGCATACAGTATAAGCGCCGATAAAAACAGCTCGTGCGCTGACGCTGATGCGATTGAACGCGCTGCAAAGTTTAGTCTGATCAGAACTTGTGCCTCATCTTCAAATATAAAGCTGCTCTTCTACAAAATAAATCTGAATTAGTCATGGAAATACCGTATATCCCGGTAAAATGCTGAGACGGTTTAACGTTATCAAAATTCGGATACGGCCCAACCCTAGAAAATAGTGTAGTACGGCCCTTTATTCCTGCAGTATAAACCTGGTGTTTTTTTCCAGCGTAGATGCTCATTTGAAAGCCTCTCACCTGTTCTGGGAGCTGCTTTATAACTACAGTGATTACGCAGGTGTCAGATTGAGCAGGTGTCTAAACTACACCCTATTACAGCTGGACATTTAAACACACGGCAGGGATGGACTCACCTATGAGCGGATATTTAAGGAAAACGCGAGTTCGTCTTCTATCGCGAGCAGATAATCGCATTTAAATCGCAATTAGCAGATTCTCCACAAACAACAGAACCTCCTCTTTTATTCTGTATCCAAACTGTTAACCCTGTAGTTTATAGATCTGTAAAAATGTTCTGAAACGTGAGTCTTGTATTGGTTCAGATTTCAGTCTTTCAGTCATAAATAATAATAATAATAAATCTTTATTTATAAAGCACTTTTAAAATCAAGGTTTAAAAACTGCTGTATCAGTCACAAAAAACAAAAGAACAAAAGAAAGCATACAAAAACAGACAAATAAAAATAGAATAGAAAGAAATAAGGAATAAAATCTATCTGATAAACTAGGTTTTAAGAAGTGATTTAAAAGATGATACTAATGGTGCTGCTCCTCAGGCAGGTCGTTCCAAAGCCATCTCATAATGATGACTTTTTATCTCATAATTATGACTTTATCTCATAATTATGACTTTATCTCATCATTTCAACTTTTTATCTCATAATTATGACTTTTTATCTCATAATTTCAACTTTTTATCTAATAATTATTACTTTATCTCATAATTATGACTTTTTATCTTATAATTTTGACTTTTTATCTAACAATTATTACTTTTTATCTCATAATTATGACTTTTTTATCTCATAATTGACTTTATCAAAATTGAGATAAAAAGTCAAAATTATGAGATAAAACTCATAATTTTGACTTATCTCATAATTATTACTTTTTATCTCAAAACTGACTTTTTTATCTCATAACTAACTTTTTCTCATAATTATGACTTTTTATCTCATCATTTTGACTTTTAATTTCATTATTATGACTTTTAATCTCAATTTTGACTTTTTATCTCATAATTTAAACTTTTTATCTCATAATTATGACATTTTAATCATAATTTTGACTTAATTATCTTATAATTATGACTTAAATAAGTAAAAATAGAATAAAAAGAAATAGGGAATAAAATCTGGCTAAATCAGTTAAAGGAAGCACATTTTCAGGAGCCTGTGATCAGTCCGAGCGTTCATGGACTCTCACATTTTTGCTGAAAATTTAGGAGCTTGATTTTCAGCAAATATGTGAGAGGGACTCACTGAAAAAGTGTTGGCTCATGCTAGCTGGTGACCAACTGTAAGTTTATGTGTAAGAGACTTGTTTAACAGCACAAATCAGCTTTAACGCCAACTAAATCAGCTCTTTCTGGTCAGATTGTGTTAAAATAAAACTCAGATTATAGTCTAGCAAAGCCTCAGACAGCGCAGTGCCTACAGTTAGCATCACCCAGGGAATGTTGATTACTATGACTTCTTTATCTCATACCACTACTACTTCTTACACATCACATTCTAGTGTCTTACCCAAGGACATATGAATTCAGATTTTTCTAACAATAGTCCGACTTTTGTTTAAAGTTGCACTGTGTAACTTTTTGGTTGGGGCTTCGTCACCTGCTTGTTTCCATGGATACGTCTTTGGTTTACCTGGAATGTTCCACAGTGTGACATTAAACAGCTCTACTTTACATTTATTCAATTACAGGTGGTTTTAGAGCTCAAAAATACCAAGAAAAACAGGCATTCTGACTGTGAGCGGGGTCGCCTCTCCACAGATCTGACCCGCAACTCTGTCTGCTTTGGTCTCCGTGAAGGTAGAAAGGTTTAATGCCGTACTGGGGAACATTCCGGATGAAGGAATAACATCATGGGGACGAGCGTTTGACCAGAAAAGGGAAAAAAAATAGACTACAACGACTGAAAACTGAACCAAAACCGGAGATTTTGTTGAATCTTGAAGCTCTGAGTGCGCGGTGGTCAGGGCTGGGACTGAACCGCGGAGCTCCGGGTCCGTGGGCGAGCGCTGCACCTCTAAGCCACTTCCGCCCCTGCACTGTAATCATTATAAAAATCAGTGAAGTACATTTTGCGATGTGACTAAGGCTGCGTTTGAGCGGGGAGCGTGTGGGCAGAGGAGCAGAGGAGAGGGCTGTGCGTAGGGGTGGAGAGATTCGCTCAAGAGCTCCGGAGAGAAGGGTCCACACACTCCCCGCTCGCTCCCCCCAACGTCGGCACACCGAAGCCGGGGAGGAGAGGAGGAGGGGAGGGGGCGTGGAGGTGGTTAGCACAGATTTTGACTTGTGACGAGCAGCTGAGATGAAGAGAGGAGAGGAGGCGAGAGGAGAGAAGACCCGCTACGGTAAGATCTGTCATTTCACTTGCACATTTTGGGCTTTTTTTTATTTTTTATTTTTTTTTATGTCGGTTAGCTTCTCCTTGCACTGCAGAGGAAAACCAGACGGACGCTTATCTTCTCAATTAAAAACGGCATTGCGCTCAAAGCATCTCGGCTGCTGCATCTGCCAAGACTGCTGCAAAGACTCATTCACAAAAGACTACAACATGATGCACAAGTTGTAAGGGGAAAAAATAGAGGAAAAATAAAAAAATATTGATAAAAATATGAGAAAATTGCAAAAATATGGCTTTACAAGATTCATTCAGAAAATATGAGATTGTGATACAGAAATCCTTGGGGAAATTGAAAAAAATTCTTGAAAGATGAAGAGAAAAGCTAATAAAAAAACAGATTATCATATATAAAAATAAGATTTTTCTCAAAGATTAAGAAAGATTTCAATGTGATGCACAAGTTGGAGGGAGAAAATTGAGGAAAAATGTTTTTAAAAACTGCTAAAATGAAGGTAAAAATATAAGAAAATTGCAAAAATATCGCTTTACAAGATTCATTCATAAAATACAAGATTGTGATACAGAAATCCTTGGGGAAATTGGGAAATTGTAAAAAAAGAAAAATTCTGGTAAAATGGAGAGAAAGGCTAATAAGAATATGAAAAAAAAAATAGACCACACATTTTTTCTCAAAGATTACATGATGCACAAGTTGAAGGGGAAAAATATAGGATTTTTTCTTTTTAATTGCTAAAAAAAAATGTTTTTATAAGATTCATTCATAAAATATATGAACGTGATAGAGAAAACCTTGGGGAAATTGCAAAAAAATTCAGGTAGAATGGAGAGGAAGAGAAGAAATTGAGCGAAAACAAAAAAAAATCTGCTAAAATAATAGAAAAAAAAAAGAAAAAAATTGCAAAAATATGGCTTTACAAAATTCATTCGTATCTACAACATGACACAGAAGTTTTTTATGCTAAAATAAATGTAAAAATATGGGAAAAATACACAACTTTATAAGATTCATTCATAAAATCCATGGATGTGATGCAGAAAAATCATTGGGGAAAATGAGTAATGAATTCTGGTAAAAAGTCTGAAAAAAAATTCTTGATCAAATTACAAAATTCACTGATGATTCACAAGGAGCGGTGAAAAGATCTGTCGAATCTGTCAAAATATACACTCGCACAATGCAGGAGAAGCCTTTGGGGAAAATGGGCAAACAATTCTGGTGAGACGACTAAAAATATGAAAACGCACACAGCAAATCCCAAAAATGTAAGGGATGGGACCAGATCTCGTTTCCACAAGATCTCGTGAGACAGATACGCCACAAAATCGTGCACAGAAGACAAAAATGACCTTGTGATCTCGTGTTTACATTTGGGTTGGATAAAAAAAAAAGGGTTGTGTGTTACATTTCCACAAAGCAGGAGTAAAATGGAAACAAAAATATGAAATCAAATCATTTAAAATAAACTTCTGAGGCCAAAATGGAAACTGAATCATGAAATCTCGTATCTCGTCCTGTGGAAATTGTGTCTTCCTAAAAAAAAAATCTACCTTTTTTTGGTCGTTTTTTTCTAAATTCATTCACAAAATACATGAATGTGATGCCCAAGTTGAGGAAGGGAGGTCTGGCAATAAAATATAGTGTAAAGTACCGACAAAATATGAACAAATAATAAAAATATGGCAATTATTTCGATTAAATTCATTCACAAAATAGGCAAATGCGATGCAGGAAGTCTTGGGGGAAGTGTATTGAAAATTACACAAGCATGACCCATATTTTTCTCAAAGATGTGTCATAGATTCATTCCGAAAAGAGAAAAGTATCAGGGAAAAAAAAAAAAAAAACAGGCTAAAATGTTTGCAGAGTTTGGTAAAAGGACAAAAGCTTGAATAAATTGAAAAACTCACAAATCAAATGCGACAGAAATACGGATGAGTCACAAATCGTAGCTGCAGTTGTGTCCAGGCTGTTCTGTTTCAAATGAAATGATCTGTGGACAAAAGCTCGGCTCAAATCGAGGCAAAGATTCATTCAGAAAAAAAAGGAAAATGGCGGATGTGTGAAATTTAAATCTGGCGAGAGTAAAAAAAAAAATTACAGAAAAAAAAACAGCTAAATTGTTGCTCAAATCGCCATGGGAACATTAAGGGAGTTAATCATTTGAATTAAAGGCGCTCTGTGTGACTTTTCTGGTGAAGGGTCTGCCAGCTCCTTGTCTCCATGGAGATTTTATTGCTTTGCCTTTAATGTTCCACACTATGGCATTAAACGACTGTATCTCGCACATATTTCGAGCTAAAAAAAACCCACCTTGGTAGAGGACAAGACGGAGCGGGTTCGCCTCTTCACAGATCTGACCTGCAACTTGGCCGGGTGGTGACGTCGCTGCTCGTCTCCATGGCAACAGATAGGTTTAATGCAATACTGTGGAATATTCTCGGCAAAGCTGAAAAAGGTGCGACGATGTTCATTCGCAAAAAGCACATTTAGTTAACTACACGGACTTGTCTGTTATTTTAAAGAAACATCATGTAACATTTCTGCTCTGTTGGAGGGTCTGCCAGTTGCTTGTCTCCATGGTGACAGATGGGTTTAATGCCATACTGTGGAATATTCACAGAAAAGCTGAAATAAGGTCGCAAAAATTTAATTACTGCGACGATGGTCATTCAGAAAAGCACAAACTGATTTAGTTAACTATATGGGCTTCCCTGTTATTTTAAAGAAGCAACATGTAACATTTCTGGTCTGCCATCTGCTCGTCTCCATGGTGACAGATGGGTTTAACGCCATACTGTGGAATATTCTCAAAAAAGCTGAAAAAAAGTCGCAGAAATTGAATTACTGCAACGATGTTCATTCGCATTCGCAAAAAGTACATGCTGATTTAGTTAACTATACGGACTTGTGTGTTATTTTAAAGAAGCAACATGTAATATTTCTGGCTTGCCATCTGCTTGTTTCCATGGTGACAGATAGGTTTATCCCAATACTGTGGAATATTCTCAGAAAAGCTGAAAAAAGGTCGCAAAAATTGAATTACTGCATCGATGTTCATTCACAAAAAGTACTGATTTAGTAATAACTACATTGTTGTTATTTTAAAGAAGCATCATGTAACATTTCTGGTCTGGTGGAGGGCCTGCCATTTGCTTGTCTCCATGGTGACAGATGGGTTTAATTCAATATTGTGGAATATTCTCGGGAAAGTTGAAAAAACGGTCGCAAAAATTGAATCACTGCAACGATGTTCATTCAGAAAAAGCACAAGCGGATTTAGTTCACTATTCGGACTTGTGTGTTATTTTAAAGAAGCATCATGTAACATTTCCGGTCTGCCATCTGCTTGTCTCCATGGCAACGTTACCGCGTCGCCACGAGTGTTCCGCAGTACGCCGTTGCGCTCATCTGTCTCACCTCTACCTCCGTCCATATAAGAATGCGCGTCATTCAAGGCATTTCATTAGCAAGATGTGTTCAGTTAATGCCACACTGTGGGACATTCCAGGCCATGCTATAGCATCTCCATGGAGACAAGAACGTCGCAGAGTCTCCGCAAGGTTACGCAGAAAAGTTACACGGTGCAGCTTTATGTAAAACAGCTGCAAAAATCGAATAATTGAGGCGGATCGGGGCTGATTCATTTTGAGCTTATCTCATTAAAAACATTGCAAAAAAAAAAAAAACTGCCAAGATTATTTTCACAGCAAATAAAAGGATGCACTGTGCACTGTTTTTTTTGGTAAATTAAAACTAAAAAATGATTTGACAATTTGCATAATCAACTTAAAAGCAAAAACAAGTCAATTTGATTAATTTTTTCCCCATGTATTTGAGCAGAACGTGTCTTTCCCCAGTACAGATGTCTTGTAAAAGCAGCTCTTGAAGTCACAATAAGCCCACTGCGTTCTGTCGGCATCGAGTTTTATGGTCCGAGAATCAGGAAGTGTTCGCATGCTGGTTGTTTTTGGCTTTCCTGTGTCAACAAAACTCCGCCCTGGTCTCGGAAAAGCTGCGAAAATTGCAAAATGAAGGAAAATGGTTTTTCCCCACAGATGAATTGGTAAAAGATTTGAACGTGATTAACAAGTTAGTGGAGAAAAATTTGGCTAAAATGTTCACACAAATTGGGAAAAAAAGGACCAAAAACTCATTGTGGTGAATAATTAGGACGCTCTGAATGCTCTGAAGGTAAGTGCGGAAGAACCTTGGACCACTGCAAACGGTTTAAAAATGAACTACTTGAGTAAAAATCTGAATTAAATTGAAAAACTTGACAATGACTCCTTAGCTGTTAAATGCTGTTATACAGAATAAAACATTAATTAAAACTTTAAATACAAAAACAGTTTTAAACACTAACAAATATCTAATTAACTAAATTACTTATGTATTACTGCTAGTCAGTCATTACAGATGCACTTTAAACGTATCCATCTTGCATTTATTAAATTACAGCTCAAAAATACCTTGAAAAACATGTATTCTTACTGTGAGCGGGCGTCGCCTCTCCACAGATCTGACCTGTAACGTGGCGCGAGATGTTGTAACCAGCTCGTCTCCACCTCAAAAACACACCTGGAGTTGTTGGAGTTTTGTTTCATTCACGCATGTTCGAGTAACTCTCGATTATTCGTCAAAAACACACAAAATAACGCTCTGTTCCACCTTGTGATGTCATCAAGTGGTAGTTTTTGAACGTGAACAGCTCCTTTTAACCTTTAGTTCAGTCGAGATTGGCAATTCCAGGGTTGAAAATGTGCAAATTATTCTAGTGAAAGTGTACGAGGCAGTATAAAAGCACAGTGGAGCACTTCCTGTATCACCACGTGACATCACAAGGTGGAACAGAGCGTTTTCAGCGTAAATTTGCAGGGTTTTTGTGTGTTAAACATGTGTGAATGAAACAAAAACACAACTCCAGGTATGTTTATGATGAGGAAACATTAAAACACACAGAAAATACTGTAATAAGGGAACTTTAATGTGGTTCTTAGACTAAAAAATGTACCGTACAACCTCCAAACTGCTCAAAATACAATTAATTATTAAAAATGAGTCGACAGACAGATACTCCGGAGCAAACTACTGCAATATTTAGAAGTACTACTACCTCTAGATACTTCGCATCGGACTCACAAGGTTATCGGAGGATGGGAGGGCATCTGACACAGGCATATTCGTGGGTTTCACCTGTTCTGTATTCATTCTGAGCACCACGTTTTCCCATTTGAAGCACATATGTTGTTTTAAATTGTAAATCCCTATGGCAACGGTCCTAGTTTTTTCATCATTCAGCATTTATTATTCAAACCGATGGATAGGAGAACGGGAGGGCATCTGACACAGCCTAAACAACATATTAGTTGGAGGTTTGTTAGAATACGCCACCCTGCACGTTATTTCCTCTTCACGTTTATCGCTCGGGACATCTGGGAATTCGCAAATTGCCGCCCCGCCTCTGTGTTATTATTTGCACGGCGTAAGCAAAGTCTGTAAATTACTCGATTTTACCGACGTTGACTGAGAGAGAAGAGAAAGAAGAGAAAAGAACGCCTAAAGAAAAGAAAAAGGTTTTAAAAACGGCGTGTAAACACTAAGAAAAGGATTCGGGACTAGTATTATCATCGGACGAAATATAATAGGTCATTTGCGGCGGAATTTTTAGTTTACAAAGTACAGACATGACGGATTCGCACAGCATTAAGCTCTCAGGGGTCCTCCGCAGTTATTACATATCACCAAAGGTCCAGAGGCAATACTAATCCCTTGCGAATAGGGTTTATGACCGTATTGTACTCATTCCCGTGCCGTAAAAGAGCCCGCGGACCGCAGCTTGGGAAACGCTCGCGGAAGAATCCCTTTGATACGGAGGCGGCATTGACGCTTTGACGTGTCGTGCCGCCGCTTCCTACCGCCTCCTGCCGCTTCCTACCGCTTCCGACCGCGCTACGTCCGTGTAGCGCAGCGCAGGGGTCGCGAAGGACGTGGGGACAGCGCTCACGGTGAGTTGACAACGTGCTTTCACCCCGCGTACGCGCTATTCGTAACTTTTGGTGGCGTGCTCGTCGGGGATTGTGAAACTTTGTGCAGTGTTTTTGCTCCGTGTGTCGCTGCTTGCTCGTCGTTCGCATTCTTCATCCATGCAGATTGCACAATACGACGCGTGATCACTGGGAAAGCCGCAAAAACAACGTAAAATTGACGCTGGGGTTGCGTAATTAATGGATTTTTAATCGAAAGACAGATTTAGTCGTGTCTACTGTCATGGATTTGGTTGTGGGACTTTATTCGAGAGGTCTATACTCAGTAAACGCATGTGGTTTTGAGTTCAGACTTTTGAGGTATACATTTGATGATTTTCGTGTTAAATTGCAATGATTTAAAGTTTTACGCATGAAATCAATACTAAAACCAATATTTGTTTAGTTTTTGAAAATAAAAAATAGCCTTAAAACGAGCTGAAAACCGAAATCGATCAATATAAGAGAAGAAAATGTGACTTTAATTTAATTTGCAACGTTAACCAGACGCTCTGTCCAAAAATACGGTGTTGTTTTGGTGTTTTCAGTGATAATAACGCGCTAGATTACGTCGTTACGTTGGCCATGCGGGAGGAAGCACGTTCCATCAAATCTCTAAAGTCTCGCGCGTTTATTACCGGCGCAAACCGACGTCCCCTTCGTATTAACGACGTGTACGTAACTCTTATTTTGTTTATTTTTTACTGTTCCATGTAAACGATAAACCAAAATCTGCATTAAACAGGGACTTCTAATAACTATTAATAAACCAGGACTAACCTAGAACTAAACCAGGACTCAGTCAGGTCCAAACCAGGTCTAAAATATTACTAGTCTAAACTTATATAACCTGGTTTAGACTAATACCAGGACTAAACCAGAACTTAAACCTAACCTAAATGAGGACTCAAGGTCTTAACCAGGTCTAAATCAGGTCTAAACCAGGACTAAACTAAGACTAAACCAGGACTTGACCAGGACTAAATCAGGTCTAAACCAGGACTAAACTAAGAATAAACCAGGACTTGACCAGGACTAAATCCGATCTAAACAAGGACTAAATCAGAACTAAACCAGGTCTAAACAAAAACTAAGCCAGGACTTGACCAGAAGTAGCCTAAACCAGAACTAAACTAGGACTAAATCAGGTCTAAACCAGGACAAAGCCAGGTCTAAACCAAAATTAAACCAGGACTTGGCCAGGGATAGTCTAACCCAGGACTAAATCAGGTCTCAACCAGGTCTAAACAAAGACTAAACCAGGACTTAACCAGAAGTGGCCTAAACCAGGACTAAACAAACACTAAACCAGGACTTGACCAGAAGTAGCCTAGACCAGGTCTAAACTAGAACTAAACCAGGACTAAACCAGGTCTTCATCAGTACTAAACCACGACTAAGCCAGGTCTAAATCAGTACTAAACCAGGTCGAAACCAGAACTAAACCAGGACTAAACAAAGACCAAACCAGGACTAAACCAGAAGTAGCCTAAACCAGGACGAACCCAGATCTAAACCAGGCTTAAACCAGGCCTAAACCAGGACTAAACCAGGACTAAACCAGGTCTAAACCAGGTCTAAACCGGGACTAAACCAGGTCTAAACCGGGACTAAACCAGAACTAAACCAGGTCTAAACCAGGCCTAAACCAGGTCTAAACCAGAACTAAACCAGGTCTAAACTGGGTCTAAACCGGGACTAAACTGGGACTAAACCGGGACTAAACCAGATCTAACCCAGAACTAAACCGGGACTAAACCAGAACTAAACCGGGACTAAACCAAGCCTAAACTGGGACTAAACCGGGCCTAAACCAGAACTAAACCGGGACTAAACCAGGCCTAAACCGGGCCTAAACCAGGACTAAACCAGGTCTAAACCAGGCCTAAACCGGGCCTAAACCAGGACTAAACCAGGTTTAAACCAGGCCTAAACCGGGACTAAACCAGGCCTGAACCAGATCTAACCCAGAACTAAACCGGGACTAAACCAGGACTAAACCAGGTCTAAACCAGAACTAAACCAGGTCTAAACCAGGCCTAAACCAGAACTAAACCAGGTCTAAACTGGGTCTAAACCGGGACTAAACTGGGACTAAACCAGGACTAAACCAGATCTAACCCAGAACTAAACCGGGACTAAACCAGAACTAAACCGGGACTAAACCAAGCCTAAACTGGGACTAAACCGGGCCTAAACCAGAACTAAACCGGGACTAAACCAGGCCTAAACCGGGCCTAAACCAGGACTAAACCAGGTCTAAACCAGGCCTAACCCAGATCTAAATGGGGTATCATCATGGGCAATGCAATGTGCTAAGTGTGTGGTCCTGGTGAAGAGCTCTCCAGTCCACCCCCGCAGCGCAGAGCGGAGCTGCCGAGGCGCGGGCACACACACGGATACACACACACGGATACACACACACACGGATACACACACACGGATACACACACACACACGGATACACACACACGGATACACACACACACGGATACACACACACAGATACACACACACGGATACACACACACACGGATACACACACACGGATACACACACACACGGATACACACACACGGATACACACACACACGGATACACACACACACACACCTCACGCACGTCAGTCACGGTCGGGCACATGTCTCCGGGTCTCTGGAATGCGCGCCCCCGTCCCCCATTTCTCACATTAACAACAGACTGAAAAAAAAAAGTGCTCACCAGCGTTCGGATGTGTCACCGGTGCAGTCCGCATTTAGGTCTAGGTTTAGACCTGGTTTAGACCTGGTTTAGACCTGGTTTTAACCCGGGTTTAGTCCTGTTTAAGTAATCATCGCAGTGATCTGTTTAGTTAGACATGGAAGTCCCCATTTATTCACCATTTTAGACCTTGTTTACTCCTGGTTTAGTCCCAGTTTAGTCCTGGTTTAGTCCCGGTTTAGTAATAATCACTCAGTTTTGGTTATGTTTAAACCAGTCCCCATATAGTCCAGGTTAAGTCATGTTTAAGTCCTGGTTTAGTCCTGGTTTAGTCTTGGTTTAGTCTTGGTTTATTCCTGGTTTAATCTTGGTTTAGTCCTTGTTCCAGCCCTGATTTACTCCTGGTTTAGTTCTGATTTAGTCCTGGCTTAGTCCTGGTTTAGTCCTTGTTTAGTCCTGGTTTAGTTCTGGTTTAGTCCTTGTTCCAGCCCTGATTTACTCCTGGTTTAGTCCTGGTTTAATCCTGGTTTAATCCTAGTTTAGTCCTGGTTTAGTCCTAGTTTAGTCCTGGTTTAGTCCTGGTTCAGTTTTGGTTTAGTCCGTACATTGGCGTCATATTAAAAACTTAAATTAAAAGAATCTAAAATATGTTATATTATTATTACTAGTAGTAAGAGTGGGGTCACCTCTCCATAGATCTGGTCTGTAACTCCACCCTGTAGAGTCACCTGCTCGTCTCCATGGAGATTATCTGAATATGATATTTTGGAACATCTCAGGCAAAGCAATAAGCAGGCAGCGTCCCCATCCGCAGAAAAGTTACATAGTGCACCTTTAAATAATTATGATTTTTATTTTACATAATCGTGTGCAACAAATTTGAGACTCTGGCTTAGTCCGGTTTGAGTCCAGGTTTAATTCTGGTCTAGTACTGGTTTAGTGTTGGTTTAGTTTTGGTTTAGTCCTGGTTTAGCCCTGGTTTAGTCCTGGTTTAGTCCTGGTTTAGCCCTGGTTGAGTCCTGGTTTAGTCCTGGTTTAGTCCTGGTTTTAGCCCTGGTTTAGCCCTGGTTTAGTCCTGGTTTAGCCCTGGTTTAGTCCTGGTCTAGTTCTGGTTTAGCCCTGGTTTAGTCCTGGTCTAGTCCTGGTCTAGCCCTGGTTTAGTCCTGGTTTAGTCCTGGTTTAGCCCTGGTTTAGCCCTGGTTTAGTCCTGGTTTAGCCCTGGTGTAGTCCTGGTGTAGTACTGGTCTAGCCCTGGTCTAGCCCTGGTCTAGCCCTGGTTTAGACCTGGTTTAGACCTGGTTTAGCCCTGGTTTAGCCCTGATCTAGTCCTGATTTAGCCCTGGTTTAGTCCTGGTTTAGCCCTGGTTTAGTCCTGGTTTTAGCCCTGGTTTTAGTCCCGGTTTAGTCCTGGTCTAGCCCTGGTTTAGTTCTGGTTTAGCTCTGGTTTAGTTCTGGTTTAGTCCTGGTCTAGCCCTGGTCTAGCCCTGGTCTAGCCCTGGTTTAGTCCTGGTTTAGTCCTGGTTTAGCCCTGGTTTAGCCCTGGTTTAGCCCTGGTTTAGCCCTGGTTTAGCCCTGGTTTAGTCCTGGTTTAGTCCTGGTTTAGTCCTGGTCTAGCCCTGGTTTAGTTCTGGTTTAGCCCTGGTCTAGTCCTGGTCTAGTCCTGGTCTAGTCCTGGTCTAGCCCTGGTTTGCCCTGGTCTAGTCCTGGTCTAGCCCTGGTTTAGTCCTGGTTTAGCCCTGGTTAAGCCCTGGTTAAGCCCTGGTTTAGTCCTGGTTTAGCCCTGGTCTAGTCCTGGTCTAGTCCTGGTCTAGTCCTGGTCTAGCCCTGGTTTAGTCCTGGTTTAGCCCTGGTTTAGCCCTGGTGTAGTCCTGGTGTAGTCCTGGTGTAGTCCTGGTCTAGCCCTGGTCTAGCCCTGGTTTAGCCCTGGTTTAGTCCTGGTTTAGCCCTGATCTAGTCCTGATTTAGCCCTGGTTTAGTCCTGGTTTAGCCCTGGTCTAGCCCTGGTCTAGCCCTGGTTTAGTCCTGGTCTAGTCCTGGTCTAGCCCTGGTTTAGTCCTGGTTTAGACCTGGTTTAAACCTGGTTTAGCTCTAGTTTAGCCCTGGTTTAGCCCTGGTCTAGCCCTGGTCTAGAACCTGGTCTATCCCTGGTTTAGCCCTAGTTTAGCCCTGGTTTAGCCCTGGTTTATCCCTGGTTTAGCCTTGGTTTAGCCGTGGTTTAGCCCTGTTTTAGCCCTGGTTTTAGTCCCGGTTTAGTCCTGGTCTAGCCCTGGTTTAGTTCTGGTTTAGCTCTGGTTTAGTTCTGGTTTAGTCCTGGTCTAGTCCTGGTCTAGCCCTGGTCTAGCCCTGGTTTAGCCCTGGTTTAGTCCTGGTTTAGTCCTGGTTTAGCCCTGGTTTAGCCCTGGTTTAGCCCTGGTTTAGCCCTGGTTTAGTCCTGGTTTAGCCCTGGTTTAGTCCTGGTTTAGTCCTGGTTTAGTCCTGGTTTAGCCCTGGTTTAGCCCTGGTTTAGCCCTGGTTTAGTCCTGGTCTAGTCCTGGTCTAGCCCTGGTTTGCCCTGGTTTAGTCCTGGTTTAGCCCTGGTTTAGTCCTGGTTTAGCCCTGGTTAAGCCCTGGTTAAGCCCTGGTTTAGTCCTGTTTTAGTCCTGGTTTAGTCCTGGTTTAGTCCTGGTTTAGTCCTGGTCTAGCCCTGGTTTAGTCCTGGTTTAGCCCTGGTCTAGCCCTGGTTTAGTCCTGGTTTAGTCCTGGTTTAGTCCTGGTTTAGCCCTGGTCTAGCCCTGTTGAAGTTCTGATTTAGTCCTGGTTTAGTCCTGGTTTAGCCCTGATCTAGTCCTGATTTAGCCCTGGTTTAGTCCTGGTTTAGCCCTGGTCTAGCCCTGGTCTAGCCCTGGTCTAGCCCTGGTCTAGCCCTGGTTTAGTGCTGGTGTAGCCCTGGTTTAGTCCTGGTCTAGCCCTGGTTTAGCCCTGGTTTAGCCCTGGTTTAGCCCTGGTTTAGTCCTGGTCTAGCCCTGGTCTAGCCCTGGTCTAGCCCTGGTTTAGCCCTGGTTTAGCCCTGGTTTAGCCCTGGTTTAGTCCTGGTTTAGCCCTGGTTTAGCCCTGGTTTAGTCCTGGTTTAGTCCTGGTTTAGCCCTGGTTTAGTCCTGGATTCTTGAGCGGCTGGTATGCGTTGGGGTGAGTGAGCGATGGGGAGGAGGGGGACACAGCAGAGTTGAGTTTAGGATACATTCTTCAGCTTCCTCTTTAAGTAAACGCATTACTGGAGTCGCCGTGACAACCGTGAGAGACGGGGCTTAAAGCTGCACTGCGCAACTTTCTCTACCCGTCTCCATGGAGATAGTAGTGCCAGGAATAGAAACGCGCGTAATGAATAAACGCTAGACGGATGTGTTCATGTCATACCAGGGACACGCTCCAGGTAAAGCAATATTAATAATAATCTCCATGGAGACGAGCAGATGACGGATCCGCCACCAGGGAAGTTCCGCAGTGCAGCTTTAAGGCAGCATTAATGACAAACGACCCAAATTTCCTCCACAAACAAAATCTTCGTCGGTTTTCTTCTGCCCAAAAGCTGCTGAGTCTGTCGTTTAGATCTGTACAAACACGTTCGGAAATGTCTCTGAAAAGTCTTGTGTTGGTTTGTCGCTCCGGATTTCACTCTTTTTGTCAATTCTTGTGGAAAACAGTGTCAAATTATCGGGAATATCGCACTTATATTTCTCCCGGATTGCTCTAATATATCGGCTTTAATCACAATCAAATCTATAATGTGATCTCTGAAATTTCCCCATTGTGGGACAAATAAAGGATATCTTATCTTATCTTATCTGGCTGTTGTAATTTGCAAAGTACAAAGATCACAGGTTTATTTTCTTCATTTATTCAGGTAAATATAATGTCCCTTTGTGTCAGATGCCCTCCCTGCATCTCCCCTGGGGTCTTGTTCTGTGTAAAACGTGGGATTCTTGGGTTATTTTGAGTTTAAAATGTGAACTTTAATACTTGGCCTGGTTTCATCCTGAGCCTAATCTGAGTCTAGCCCGGTTTAGTCCTGGTTTAATCCTGGATTAGTCTGGGTTTAGACCTGTTTTAGACCTGTTTTAGACCTGTTTTAGTCCTGGTTTAGACCCTAGTTTAGACCCGAGTCCAGTCCTGTTTTAGACTGGTTTAGATCCTAGTTTAGCCCTGGTTTAGTCCTGGTTTAGACCCTAGTTTAGACCCTAGTCCAGTCCTGTTTTAGACCTGTCTTAGTCCTGGTTTAGATCCTAGTTTAGTCCTGGTTTAGTCCTGGTTTAGACCCTAGTTTAGACTCTGGTTTAATCCTGGTTTAGTCCTGGTTTAGATCCTCTTTTAGACCCTAGTGTGTACCCTAGTTTAGTCCTGTTTTATACCTGGTTTAGATCCTAGTTTAGACCAGGAATAAACCAGGGCTAAACCAGGAATAAACCAAGAGCAAACTCGCAATAAACCAAAAATTAAGACCAGAATTAATGAATAACCTATTAGAAGATATTTCATCTAAAACATTTTAAAGATTTTTATTTAAAAGTAATTAACAATATAACAGAGATTCATATTTTACATCATTTAAAAGGAGCTGTACCCAATTTTTTCCCACGTATTTGAGCAAAATGAGTCTTGCCCCAGTACAGATATATTGTATAATCAGCTCTTGTGGTCAAAATAAGTGAATTAAATCAGAAAGTGCATATTAGCATGCTAGTTGTGAGTTGTGAGAATGCGTGAGGTAAGTGAGGAATAACTTTGGACCCCTGCAAAGTGTTTTAAACGAAATAATTCTGTTTTTCCCATTTTTTTAAAACAGTAAAAACGACACCGACAATATTTGCGACAGCAGAACACATCCCATCGAATATTACATACGAAATTGTCTTTTCTTTGTCCTTTTCCAATCGTTTTTTAAAATTCAAAGACGCTGATTTGATGTGAGAACGCCCACGCTCCATTGGCACACAAGCTGTCATTTGTTCTTTTAAGCTTTTCAAAAAAAAGAAAAAAAGAAAAAAAAAAGGGAAAGAACAGAAAAACATGGCGCAAATCACTCCCTCTCCATCTCTCCGTCGCTCCGTCTCTCCTGCGTTTTTAATGGTAGCCAACAGCCCACGGACAGCGTCAGTGCGAGAACAATTATGCAAATGTTTCATGAGAATCGCTTCGGACGCGGCGTAATCCGGCAATCAGTGCATTATCGTAATTGAGGAACGCAGGGAGGTTTTTAGACGGTGAAAAGAGAGACACCGGAGCTTTTATTTTTTTATATGCAAATGGGAACAAAATGGTTTAATATGTCAAGTGTAATTTTTTATGTAATTGAGAGACGGGCAGAGCGATGGAGAGAGGCCACCTGATGATTAGGAGAGCGATCGAACTGACGGTTAAGCAAGTCGGAGCAATTATTAAATCATTTTGGACACATTGTGCAAGTGAAGTCTGCAGGAATTCAGCTCATGCTTAGTCCTGGTTTAGCCTCGTTTAGGACTGTTTAGGTTAAGACCTGGTTTAGTCCTGGTTTAGTCCTGGTTTAGTCCTGGTTTAGTCCTGGTTTAGTACTGGGTAGGGCTGAACGATCTTTAGTTTTGGACCAAAAATCGCAATCTCACACATCACAATTTTGGGATCATCAAAGCCGCAGTTTTTGCAGTGCCGACCCTGGTTTAGTCCTGGTTTAATCCTGGTTTAGTCCTGGTTTAATCCTGGTTTAGACCTGGTTTAGTCCTGGTTCAGTCCTGGTTCAGTCCTGGTTCAGTCCTGGTTCGGTCCTGGTTCGGTCCTGGTTCGGTCCTGGTGTGGTCCTGGTGTGGTCCTGGTTTAGTCCTGGTTTAGTCCTGGTTTAGTCCTGGTTTAGTCCTGGTTTAGTCCTGGTTAATACCTGGTTTAGTCCTGGTTTAGTCTTGGGGTGGTCCTGGTTTAGACCTGATTTAGACCTGGTTCAGTCCTGGTTCAGTTCTGGTTTAGACCTGGTGTAGTCCTGGTTTAGATCTGGTTCAGTCCTGGTTCAGTTCTGGTTTAATCCCCCGTTTATACCTGGTTTAGTTCTGGTGTGGTTCTGGTTTAAACCTGATTTAGACCTGGTTCAGTCCTCGTTCTATTCTGGTGTAGTCTTGGTTTAGTCCTGGTTTAGACCTGGTTCAGTCTTGGTTCTGGTTTAGACCTGGTTCAGTCCTGGTTTAACCCTGGTTCAGTCCTCGTTCTGTTCTGGTTTAGTCCTGGTTTAGTCCTGGTTCAGTCCTGGTTCAGTCCTGGTTCAGTCCTGGTTCAGTCCTGGTTTAGACCTGGTTTAGACCTGGTTCAGTCCTGGTTCAGTCCTGGTTTAGGCCTGACTTGTGGTGTGAGTCTTTGTTTAAAAAAGGCGTTCACTGTTTTTGCTATAATTTATAATTCTATATTTTTTACAGAAGTGCAGAATATTTTGGTGCCGTCAGACTCTCCTATTTTAATGTCTGACAGATTTTGCAGATTTTGCAGAAGTTTACTTTAAGTTAAGACGTAGATGACTCTTTTTCAAGCACTCGAAGTAGCCTCTGTACCCAGTCCTGGTTTAGTCCTGTTTTTGTTTTGATTTAGTCCCGGTTTATCCCTGGTTTAGTTCTGGTCTATTTCTAGTTTACGTCTGGGTTAGCTGTGTTCTAGTCCTAATTTTGTCCTGGTTGAGTCCTGGTTTAGTCCTGATTTAGTCCTGGTTTAGTCCTGGTTTGGCCTTGGTTGAGTCCTGGTTTAGTCCTGGTTTAGTTCTTGTCTGTTTCTAGTTTATTCCTGGGTTTGCTGTGTTCTAGACCTAATTTTGTCCTGGTTGAGTCCTGGTTTAGTTCTGATTTAGTCCTGGTTTAGTCCTTGTTGAGTACTGGTTTAGCCTTGTTTTAGCCTTGGTTTAGTCCTAGTTTAACCCTGGATTAGTACCAGTTTAGTCCTTGTTCTGGTTCTGCCCTGGTCTCATCCTGGGCTAGTCCTGGTTGAGTCCCGGTTTAGCTGTGGCTTAGCCCTAGTTTAGTCCTGGTTTAGCCCTGGTTCAGTCCTGGTTTAGCCCTGGTTTATTCCTGGTTTAATCCTGGTTTAGTCCTGGTTTAGCCCTGGCTTAGTCCTGGTTTAGCCCTGGTAGAACTGACAGTTGAACATGTTAGGGCAAATATTAAATATAATTGTGCATAATTGTGCACGTGTCTGGCGGAAAACCTAAGTCCTGGTTTAGTTCTGATTTAGTCCTGGTTTAGTCCGGGTTTAGCTCTGGGTTAGTCCTTGTTTAGCGATTGTTTAGTATGTCCTGGTGATTAGAACACTGATAAAGCAGAACAAGTCAGAGCAATTATGAAATTATTTTAGACTCATTGTGCAACCGAGTTTCCAAGAATTTGTTTTTCCGCTGCAAAAAGTGTACTTACAGAAAACACATGATGAGAAGGTTCCAGGTTCGATTCCCACTGGAGTTTGCGTGTTCTCTCTGTGTCCAGGTGCTCTGGTTTCCTCCATTAACTTAAAACATGAAACAATGATATGATAATAATAATCAGACTAATACTTGTCCTGGTTGAGTTCTAGATTAGTCTGAGCCTAATCTGAGTCTAGTCTGGTTTAGTCCTGGATTAGTCTGGGTTTAGACCTGTATTAGTGTTAATTTACTCCTTGTTTAGACCTGATTTAGTCCTGGTTGAGTCCTAGTTTAGACCCTAGTTTAGACTCTGGTTTAATCCTGGTTTAGACCTTAGTTTAGACCCTAGTTTGGACTCTAGTTTATCCCTGTTTTAGTCCTGGTTTAGACCCTAGTTTAGACCCTGGTTTAGTCCTGGTTTAGTCCTGGTTTAGACCTTAGTTTAGACCCTAGTTTGGACTCTAGTTTATCCCTGTTTTAGTCCTGGTTTTGAGCCCAGTTTAGACCCTAGTTTAGACCTGGGTTAGTCTTGGTTTAGTCCTGATTTAGTCCCTGGCTTTGGTATAGGAAGGTTTTACTTTTACTAAATTTACTACAATTTTCCAACATAAAATTATTATATCACATTAACATGAAATATTTTTGCCAGACTTCTTAGCAATACTGAAATATAACTCTTACTCACGTTAATACATGGTTAAAATGTCAAAAATCCAAGAACTGTGGTCATTTTGTGCTCTCTTCTGTCTTCATAGTTAGCTTAGCCGCGTTAGCTTAGCCGCGTTAGCTTAGCCGCGTTAGCTTAGCCGCGTTAGCTTAGCCGCGTTAGCTTAGCCGCGTTAGCTTAGCCGCGTTAGCTTAGCCGCGTTAGGCACAGGTGTGCTGCTCTGCTGTTTGGGTGGGGTTTGTACTGCCACCTATGGAAAAAAAAACTTGAGAATTACACCGTCAAATTAATTTTTTAAAACCCTAAATTCTTCTAAAATAACTTTTATTTTAGCTGCTAACAATGGTATGATGTTGTTTCCTCATTTAAAACATATATAGACATGCTAACAAAATTATTAGCCCTATTTAAACAATACATTTTACTTTGCAGTTATTAGTTTACCATATTTTTGTTAAGATACAGTAAAAGCCAAATTATTCAAGCCCCTAAAACATAACCTAACTTATATATTTTTTCTCCCAAGTAAAAAAAAAAATCCAGGAGTGATGCAAAAAATCCGTGAAAAAATGTTTATGAGGAAAGCAAATGATGTAATTTTTATGTAAGCCTATTTCTTAATAAATAGCCCAAATTGCTGACATACTGAACTAAATTAACTTTTTAAAGTCTTTTCTTAATAATCAATATGAATTCAAGGTGCACTATGTATGACTAGTACTATTTTCTGATCTATAATGCAGTTTACCTGACCACAAACAGACCTGGAGTTCTGTTTTGTTCAATCATTTGGATATTTTCAGCCCTGGAACTGCCAGTCTGTACTGAACTAAAGGTAAAATGAGCTGTGAATGTGAAAAACACCACTTCGTGACATCACAAGGTGGATTTAGAGCATTTAGAGCTTTGGAGATGTAGACAGACTAATAATAAAAAGTTACTTAAACGTGAGTGAATGAAAAAAACAACAACTCCAGGTTAGTTTTTGAGGAGGAACAACATTATAACATGACTTAAAGTGCACAAGAGTCCATTTTGTTGTCATATAGGCCCTTTAATAGGTATTTTAATCACCAAATTTTGTGTAGAAAAGAGTTTAATTTTTTTTTTTTTCATGCTGTTAACTGCACGGTGTAATTAATTTAGATTGGCTCAATGTTATGTAAATGTGGGGAAATTACGCTTACACATTGAAATGAATGGGGTTATAATTAGGTCACACTATCTTTACCCAACGCTAAAAATTCGGCATCGTTTTCGGGTTTTTTCACTATCCCCGCATCAGTGAATAATAAATAATAATGCGTCGTATAAATTTGGAGTTCTCGCACGAGCAGCAGATGGCGGCGTGGAGCAGGCGGGGCGGGACAGCTGACGAGATTTACTCCAACTGTCGCTGTTTGAACAAATGGATTTGCACCATCCAAATATCTGCCACAGCTATATCACAGGAATATTCCACAGTGTAGCATTAAGCATTAAACGTAAAAGCGCTGTCCCAATTTTTTTATTTTTTTGTCTTAAAAATGTGAAAAACAGATGTAGTTCTTCTTTGTAAAGGTGCACGGCGTAACATTTCTAGTTGAGGGTCTGTCAAATGCTTGTTTCCATGGAAATTGCGTTGTCTAATATGTTCCACAGTACAGATTAAACCGCCGGATAAGCAGGTTACAGCGCTACGCTACATTACAAGTCAGATCTGCGGAGAGGCGCCCCTAAACGCCGAAGGAATTACTGTATTTTTGAGCTTTAGAAACACCGTAATGAATAAAAACTAGATGGATATGCCTGATGTCATACCAGGGAACATTCCAGGCGAAGGAATAACATCTCCATGGAGACCAGAAAAGTTCCGCAGTGCACCTTTAAACAGTTTGGTTATTCCTCAACTTACCTTATGCATTCAGAGCATCCTAATTATTCACCACGATGAGTTTATGAGAGCGTTTCGCCACTTTGAGAGGCCAGAGCGGAGTTTTTTTCATCGCGGTAAAACTAACAATCAGCATGCAAACGAGCACTTCCTGGTTCTTGGAAAATAAAACGCTTTATTATCCGCGAACAGACTTATTTCGACCTCAAGAGCTGCTTAGACAAACCTGGGGCGAGACACGTTTTGCTCAGATACATGGAAAAAAAAGTCTTTAAAAACACTTTTTTATTATTATTCCACAGTATAACATTAAACCTGTAGCCATGGCTTAAGTTACAGGTCAGATCTGTGGAGAGGCGACCCCGCTTACAGTGAGAATGCATTATTTTTAGTTGTTTTTTTTAAGCAACTTAAACACACAGGATTCTCTCCAATTATGCCATACTGTGAAACATTCCAGACAAAATGACAACATGCTCTCACCAGAAAAGTTACATAGTGCGGCTTTAACTTTAACTTAAAACATCAAACTGTAAAACACATTTAACCTGTTATTCCCCATGAGACATTTCCAGCTCCTCTTTTGTCTTGAACGGCGTCCATGATCCTCTCACACTGCGTTTTTTTTGTTTTTTTGTTGTTGTCGTTTTTTCCCCCCTCGTTTTGCAGCACTTTGCAATAATTACTCCCCGTTTCCATGGCGACGGCTAGCACCTCTCGTATATTTTGTTAGCGTCGAATTGAGCCGGTCACAAACATCATTCAGAGCAGTTGATATTTAGTTTGAGTGCTCCAATTGTGCTCCTCTCAACCCTGAAATTATCTAAAAACAACACGGAAAAACAGGCGGACAAATCCCTATATAGAAGAAACAAGCTGCATTAAAATAGCATTAACAATGATTTATAGATTTAATACAATTGTTTCAAAAATTATAATATTATCGCCATTTGTTTCTTTGATTTTTAGGAATTTATGGCATTTTTTAAGATACATTTTATTTTAAAGCTGCTCTTTTACACAAAATTTACTGTTGTGCACTTTAAGTCATGTTATAATGTTTCCTCATCAAAAACAGACTTGGAGTTGTTTTTTGTTTCATTCACACATGTTTGAGTAACTCTTTATTATTAGTTTCTACATCTCCTAAGCTCAAAATGCTCTGTTCCACCTTGTGATGTCATGAAGTGGTATTTTTTTTTATTAACAGCTCTTTTTTTACCTTTAGTTCAGCAGAGATTGGCAATTCCAGGCCTGAAATCATCCAAATGTTTTTCAAGTGAAGGTGTGTGGAGTTTAAAAACACAGTGGAGACTTATTATATGTGTATTAGAGAAGAATTTGAGAAAAACTCAGTCTAAATCTGCAGAGTGTTAAACATGTGTGAATGAAACAAAACACAACTCCAGGTCTGTTTGTGATGAGGAAATTACATTGAAACAGATCAGAAAATACAGAAAATAGCATAAAAAGGGTCCTTTAATGTTCAAACATAAAGCCAAATAAGATAAACAGCTAAATTACTTTCAACTCAAACCACAAATAGAGAGCGACGAAACTAAAATAGTGGATCTAAATTAAAAATACAAGTAAAAAACTCCCATTTGGGTGATAAAAGAAGCGAAATATTCCATGTATTACAGAGAGAGAGAGAGAGCAGAAGCTGTAATTGGAGCTGGTCCGGGCTCATTAGACATTAAACTCGTCGTGTTGTAACAGTGGGGGTCAAAACTACACACGTTTAGAAACATTTCGAGTTAATTTAGTGAACGAAAAAGGAAAAAAGGAAAAATCCAACCTACGCTTTTACAAGACGTGTAATTTGGACCCGTAAGGTGAAGCTACTGAAACAATTGGTTACTTAATAATAATAATAATTAAAGCACTTACTTAATTTTGCCCGACATTAATAATATGAAATAGTTTTTGCGGTTTTCAGATACTACGCTGCCAAAAGCTTGGCCAAAATGTAAGACATAAACACTTAAATCTGTCAGAAAATGACTTAAAAGTGGTGATATTATCTGTCCGTGCAGCAAGATCATTTTACTCGACAAGTTATCTTAAAATAAACGTCCTTTAGACTAGAATGAAGCGTCTCTTTAAGTGTTCACAGGCTGGAAATAAGTTTAAGGATATGAAGATTTAGCTAAAAATACTTAAAACAAGTTCATGATTAGTGTTTATTTCCCGATAATACGTTCAAAGATGACAAATTGTAGATAAAATGCTTTAAATTCTGCTAAATTCCAGATAAACATACTTGTGATTAGTGTTCATGGCCTGATAATAAATAAAAGATGCTGAATTGTAGATATAAGTGCTTAAAATCAGTCTAACAGGATTGTAGCTCACAGTCAGTCTGTATCAGGCAAATCTGTATCAGTGAATCTAAAAGCAAGTGAAGTGTTGCAGGGGGAAACTAAATGGATTGTAGTTTCTTCTTTTCAACATTTATTGCCGAGATTTTCTGACGAGCTGAGTCGTGGAAGAAATATCTGTGGCAATTTTTAAGATTATAAAACCAATTCAGAACAAGGAAGTCGATAATAAATGTGAAAACAAGATGAATAACCTGATATAAGTGATAAGATCTGCAGTGTAGAAGCTGCTGGACAAATCGGATGTGAACATAAAATGAAAAGGTAAAATCTCCCAACAATTAAAGCTGCATTATGTAATTTTTATCTGTGGAAGGTCTGTCACCTTGCTTGTCTTGCTTGCTTGTTTAGTCCTAGTTTAGTCCTGGTTTAGTCCTGGTTTAGTCCTGGTTTAGAGTTGATACAGTCCTGGTTTAGTCCTAGTTTAGCCCTGGTTTAGTCCTGGTTTAGTCCTAGTTTAGTCCTGGTTTAGTCCTGGTTTAGAGTTGATTTAGTCCTGGTTTAGTCCTGGTTTAGAGTTGATGTAGTCCTGGTTTAGTTCTAGTTTAGTCCTGGTTTAGTCCTGGTTTAGAGTTGATGCAGTCCTGGTTTAGTCCTAGTTTAGTCCTGGTTTAGTTCTAGTTTAGTCCTGGTTTAGTCCTGGTTTAGAGTTGATGCAGTCCTGGTTTAGTCCTAGTTTAGCCCTGGTTTAGTCCTGGTTTAGTCCTAGTTTAGCCCTGGTTTAGTCCTGGTTTAGAGCTGATGTCCTCCTGGTTTAGTCTTAGTTTAGTCCTGGTTTAGTCTCAGTTTAGTCTTAGTTTAGTCCTGGTTTAGTCTCAGTTTAGTCCTGGTTTAGGTCAAATTGGTCAAAAATAGGGGCACTTCTTGTATAAAACACGGACAAATCACTGGTTGAGTTCAGTACCGGAGCTTCAGACAGAGCAGTGCGAACAGTTAGCGTCACACCCCCCTGAGAACATTGAGCTGCAACGTGTCAAGTACAAAATTTCGTTGAGCAATTTCACGTATCTGCACGGAAACCCCCTGAAAAGCTCCTGCGGCACGTGGCTCTGTGTAACATCCCCGCTGACCTCTGCTTTTATGAATGGGGCAGCACCGGGCGCTCCCATTGGCCGGCTCCCTCCGCCAATCAGAGCGCAGAGGCAGGAATGCATGAATGAAAGGGGGCGGGGCTCGGCCGGGGTCAGCTGGGCGGCGTTTGTCCACTGTCGGCGTTTAACCCACTTTGTTCAGAGCGTTTAAAGGAAGTGATCCATTCAAATGAAGCCGGCACCTGTCAGGCAAAACTCAGGGGAAAGGACGGAGCAGGAAGTCACTGGTTTGAAGAGATTCTCAGGGCGATTTTTGGGTTTAAAGAGACACAGAGGAATTTGTTATGGCACGAGAGAGGAGGAGAGGAAAGGAGGAGAGGAAAGGAGGAGAGGAAAGGAGGAGAGGGAAGGAGGAGGGAGAGGGTGAAGGAGGAGAGGAAAGGAGGAAGGAGAGGGTGAAGGAGGAGAGGAAAGGAGGAGGGAGAGGGTGAAGGAGGAAAGGGAAGGAGGGAGAGAGGGTGAGGGAGGAGAGGGAAGGAGGGAGAGAGGGTGAAGGAGGAGAGGGAAGGAGGGAGAGAGGGTGAAGGAGGAGAGGGAAGGAGGGAGAGAGGGTAAAGGAGGAGAGGGAAGGAGGAGGGAGAGGGGGAGGCGCAGAGCTCAGGTCTGGAGCTGAGCCAAAATGAACATGAAGAGAGAAAGAGAAGGAGAGGAGAAGAGAAAGAAAGGGGGAGAGAGACAAGGAGAAAGGAGGAGAAGGAGAGGGAGGAGACAGGGAGAAGAGAAAGGGAGAGAGAGTCATGGGAGGAGAGGAAGCAAGAGAAAGGGGAGAGGGAGAAAAGAGAAAAAGGGGGAGAGAGACATGCGAGGAGAGGAGAGGGGGGAGAGAGAGAAAAAAAGAGACGGAAATAGAGATGGAGAAGAGAGAGAAAGGGAGAGAGGGAAAGAGAGAAATGGGGAAAGAGAAAGAAAGGGGGATAGAGGCATGCGAGGAGAGGAGAGAGAGGGGGAAAAGAAAAGAGAGAGCGAAAAGAAGAGAAAGAGATAGAGATGGAGAAGAGAGAGAAAAGGAGAGAGAGAGCAAAGGGGAAAGAGAAAGAAAGGGGGAGAGTGACATTGGGAGGAGAGAAGGCTAGAGAGAGCGAGGAGAAAGAGGGAGAAGAGAGAGAAAGGAAGAGAGACATGGGAGGAGAGAAGGAGAGAGAGGGAAAAGGAAGAGAAAGAGAGAGTAAGAGGGGAAGAAAAAGAAAGGGAAAGAGAAGAAGGAAGAGAGAGGAGAGAGAAAGGAAGAAAGGGGGAGAGAGAAGGAGAAAGACAGAGAGGGGAAATGGAGAGAAAGGGGGAGACAGACGGGGAGGAGAGGAGAGAGAGAGGAGAGGGAGAAGAGAGAGACGGCAGGAGAGAGGAAAAAGGGAGAAAAGGTGGGAGAGAGAAAGGAGAGCGAGGGAAAAGAGAGAGACAGCGAAAGGGGGAAATAGAAGGAGAAAGAAGAGAGAAAGAGGAAAGAGAGAGAGAAAACGGGAAGGAACAATAAGACAGAAAAAGAGGGGGGGTTGCAAAAAGGAGAGAAAGGGAGAGAGATAGAAGGGATAGAAAGAGAGAAGCTAAGACAGAAAAAGAGAAGGCTGGGGGTTCGTGAGAAAAAAAGAAAAAGTGAGACAGGAAGTGAGTGAGAGAGAGAGAGAGAATAGGGAAGAAAAGTGAAAGAAGAAAGAGAGAAGCAGAGGGAGGAAACAGTTTAAAACAAGATATTAAAGGTGTTTTGGGGCTTGAACAGAAGAGGATTTGATCCTGTTTAAATACAGATGCAAAAACACATTTTACTGCTGCTTTCCTCAGTTTAACTTCGATCGAGCTAAAAACCTGAAGCATTTCTCAACACGAACAGAAGAAATATGAACCCAGGTGTGTTTTTCATGAGAAACAACAGCACTAGAGCAGCTTGTGTCGGCTCTGTAGTTATTATATTCACATTTTAAATCACAATATTCATCTAAAACCACTTAATAACAGTAAAAACTCCGCTGATTGTATCGATTAAGAGAATTAAACTGCGGCGTCCAGTGTGAATTTTTGTTTGTCGTGGTCGTACAAACTAATAAGAACGACAAAAATGGCACCAAAATGACGCTGCGACGCTGCTGAATCCTCCGAAAATAAGAAAATAAAACTGGAGAACGAAGTGCGAACGTCACAGCGGCGGTGAAAATGGAGCGAGATCGAAACGTGGTGAAAACAGGAGAATAAAGATGACAAATTGGAGGGGAAAATGAGGGGAAAACGACGAGAACGTGACTAAAATCTCTATAGTTGTGTCGTCAGTTCAGCAGAAGTTGCGCTGCCGTTTTATCTCGATTCCCTGGAAACGAGCTTAACCAGAATCCTTTGGTGTTCAGATGTAAAACGTGTGCGCGCTCACACCTGCGCCCGGGTTCACACTACTTCCTGTCTCGTCCGCGCAGACAGGAAGTGCGTCTTCTTCTTCTTCTTCGTGACATTCAGACTTCACACGGTTTCCTCCCGCCTCCGGCCTTCAGTCTGTCTGCTGAGGAAACAAGAAATCTCACGTTTAGAAAGACGGCGTCAGCGAAACGGAGGAGTTCAAATGAGGCGAAACACCGAAAACCCTGGGCTTAAATCTGTCACTTTTCAGAGCTTTTAAACATGTTATCGTTGCACTTGGGGCGATTCGTGCGCGTTTGAGTCGTCTTTAATCACTCATTTTCACGCCATTTTGTTGTTTTGCCTCCGTTTTCGGCCCCACTGTGACGTACGCACTTCCTTTCCCAGTTTTACTTCTTATTCGGTGCAGGATTCAGCAGCGTCGCGTCGTTATTTTGCCCCAAATGAATAAATGTGAATAAATAAACGTGCAGACACCCACAGTTCTCGCCGTTTTGTTTGTGACGACGTTTACGCCGACGTCCACAGACAACGATCTCCAAACTCATATAATCGAGTGGAAACGATTCAGCTTAACAGTTTAGTTTATCATTTTTTAAATATAAATAAGTCTGTTTATTTGAGTTTTTAAATACGGAGATTGAAGAGGAGCTGGAAACGCCGCAAAAAACTAAATCAAATCAAGTTAAGATGACTCGAATTAGGAAAGTTTTACCATGAGTTGAGTGAATTTCACTTGACAAGTAAAAAGATCTTTGACTTTTTGTACTTAAAATCTGAAAATACGTCTGGCTACACTGAAAATAAGAAAAACTGCAACTTTTTACACTTAAAATAAGAAAGAAAATCAAATGTAGCTTGAATGAAGAGAAAAACTCTCACTGAACTGGCAGATCATTGGACTTTTCCTTAAATGTTCTTAATTTAAGTAGATATTGTTTTTTCCCCAGTGTTTCTCGTTTATTTTGGATCCATTTGTTTTTCGGCCTTACTTCATGTTCAGAGTTTATGGGTCAGTGACTCTCACATATTTTTAGCCTGGATTTATTTTCACTTTGAAAGTTTTGTGGAAATGATCGAAATCAGAGTGTTTTTTTGAGACACACGAGCTGAATAAAGGCATCGAGTCACTAAAAAATAATCGTGATTTGAATATTTCCCGGAATAATCGTGATAATGATTTTTCCCGTACTGGAGCAGTGTGAACGTCGGCGCCCGTCGGACTCCACAGTTTTATTCTCTAAACAATCAGAGGATTTGTTTCTTTTATTTCGTCATTTCAGACGAATATCGCGGAACCAGAAAGTTCCGTACTGTAGCTTTAAATTCTAAATATCGGCTTTTTCTTGTCTTGCAGAGTTTCCTGAAGCCTGCGCCATAAGGACATCACCCCCTCTGTCCTTTTCTCTCTACCTCCGTCTCTATCGGGCTCCCTCTTTCTTTATTATCTCCTTTCTCTTTGTCTTCCTCTCTCTTTCTCTATTCACCCGTCTCTCCCTCTTTCTTTCCCTCCTGCTGTGTCCTTTTCTTCTTTCTTTCCATCTCTATCAGTCTCCCTCTGTTTGTATTCACGTCTCTTCCCTCTCTCCATCTGCCGACTCCTCCCATTCTCTCTTTCTGTGTCCTTTTCTGTCTCTTCTTCTCTATCGGTCTCCCTCTTTCTTTATATTTCTTTATTCACCGGTCTCTCTCTCTCTGTTTTTCCTCTCCTCTCCGTCTCCTCCTGTGAAAGAGGAAGAGGAAAAGAGGAAGAGGAAGTCTTCACACCTCCGTTGGCTCCGTGTTGTTCTCTCCATCGGGCTCTGGACCAAGTCTGGCTGCAACAAAATGACAAAACGTGTAATACTAATACTAATACTAATACTACTACTATTACTATTACTACTACTGCTATTACTACTACTACTACAACAACTTAGCAACCACTACTACATCACTACTACTTGTTTCAAGTGCTCCTAATAAAAATACTGTGACTACTACTACTACTATTACAAGTACTATTACTATTACTGCTACTACTAGTGCTGTGCTAATAATATTCATACTACTTCAAAAATACTTGGATGCCACTACTAGATACTGTTAAATGCTACTACAACTACGACTACTACTACTATTACTGCTACTGCTACTACAACTACAGCTACTTGGCAACCACTACTACATTGCTACTACTCATTTCAAGCGCTGCTAATAAAAGTACTGTGACTACTACTACAACTACTCCTACTACCACCATCAGTACTCTTCCATGTGCTTCTAATAAGATTGTACTATTACAAAAATAATTCTACTACTATTTACTGTTACTGTTAACCACTGCTACACCACTACAATGACTACTACTACTACTACTACTACTACTACTACTACTACTGCTACTACTACTACTACTACTACTACTACTGCTACTACTACTGCTACTACTGTTACTACTGCAACTACTACTGCTACTACTACTACTGCTGCTACTACTACTACTACTACTACTAATACTACTACTGCTGCTGCTACTACTACTGCTGCTACTGCTACTTTCTAACTCACAAATGAAAACCATGATCAGATTTTTGCTGTTACACTTCTGGGCGTCTCAGTTTCTCTCTGCGTGGACTTCCTCCTCCCCCATGGTGTCCCGTCTTGGCTCCGTCGTCCTCCACGTTGGCGCGGTGGTCGTCCACGTTGGCTCGGTGGTCGTCCACGTTGGCTCGGGCGGTCGTCCACGTTGGCTCGGTGGTCGTCCACGTTGGCTCGGTGGTCGTCCACGTTGGCTCGGGCGGTCGTCCACGTTGGCTCGGTGGTCGTCCACGTTGGCTCGGGCGGTCGTCCACGTTGGCTCGGTGGTCGTCCACGTTGGCTCGGCGGTCGTCCACGTTGGCTTGGGCGGCGCAGCGGTTGCTCAGTAGTCAGTGTAGATCCTGTGGGGCTGGCAGCAGCTACATCTGGCTACTGGGTCTCTGCCGCCGGCCATTTCCATCACCGGACAAAAACTCATCAGCACGGAGCCCAATACAGACAAGCGAATCCTCAAAACGTAGAAAAACTTGGACACTGCACTCGTTTCTATGGATATTTGACATTAAACAGAATCTGCTTTACATTTATTCAACTCCAGGTGGTTTTGTCGCTCAAAAACACCTCAAAAAACAACATTCTGGCTGTGAGCGGCGACGCCTCTCCGCAGATCTGACCTGTAACTTAGTCTGGTTTGGTCTCCATGACGATAGAAAGGTTTAATGTCATACTGGGGAACATTCAAGGACAAGCGTTTGACCAGAAAAGTTACACAATTCACTTTTAATTTGCAGTTTTGTTGGGTTTTTTAATTGCAAAATGGGGAAAAAAATGAAAATAAGTACAAACCAAACTATTCCTACTTTCACCAGACAAGTGAAGTGATTTAAAGCTGCATTGCGTAACTTTTCCGATGGAGGGGCTGCAGATTTTGCTGCTTTGCCGGGAATTTTCGACAGCATAGCATCAAAAATATACAGATTTTGTGTTTATTTCGTTTCCATTAGGGTTTATACTGCTCAAAAATACTTGTCTTCTTACCGTGCCTGGGCTTGCCTTTCCCTAGATCCGACTTGTAACTAACCATCCGCTCAACCAGTTTGCTCAACATAAATATACTGTTTAATATTGTAGGAAAAGTAACGCTGTGTCCACGGGGATGAGCAGGAAAGGACTCGACTTACCTGGAAAAGTCACACCGTCCACCTCTAAATGATCAGATATTAGTGAAAAAATATTTAAATTCCAAAATTATAAATTAATTTTTAGTAATTTGTAAAGAAAAGGCGT
This sequence comes from Odontamblyopus rebecca, assembly GCA_030686955.1. Lineage (NCBI taxonomy): Eukaryota > Metazoa > Chordata > Actinopteri > Gobiiformes > Gobiidae > Odontamblyopus > Odontamblyopus rebecca. The sequence continues at coordinate 4,973,190 of CM060675.1, forward strand.
CTCTATTTACCCGGGACAGCCCCAGTTTGGAGCCCTGTGTCCAATGTCCCAGCAGATTTACCCCAAACCACTGATTTGTCCCAGTTTTATCCAATCACCGTCTCTATTTTTGACCAATTTGAGCTAAACCAGGACTAAACTAAGACTAAACCAGGACTAAACTAGGACTAAACCAGGACTAAAGCATCATTTTTGAATAATCTGGTCCCTGCCAACAGTAAAGAGGAGCTTAAATTGTCATTTGTTTCGCCAAAATACGGAAATTCGTGTTTGTGAATGATTAAAAAACACCCAAAAAAGCAGCGTCAGACGTCCCTCAGATTGTGACTGAACCAGAACTCACCATGTTTCTCGCTCTTTTCACTATTTTATTTATACCAAACATCCCAACCCGGGTGTTTCTTAGTGTAGAATGATAAAAATCAAAGTAACAAAGCAGATAATGTTCTCATAATGGCACTGACAGGGGGAGGGAAAGAATAAATAAATGAATAATAATAGTAAAGCGTCTGTTCCCTGCTAAACCCAAAGTGAACTTCTGTGTTTCTTGTGCTGCTCCTTCAGACATGATTTAGTTTGTCTCATTTTGTCCTTCACACTGGATCAGATTTTCCAAAATTCAGAGCTGGGATGTTTGGTATAAATAAAATCAGAGTGACCAGATGGGACAGTCCCAGTTTCGAGGCCCGTGTCCCGTCTGCCAGCAGATTTATCCAAAACCACTGATTTGTCCCAGTTTTTTACAAGAAATGTCCAAATTGTCGCTGTTTTTGACCAATCTGATCCCCGCCGGCAGTAAAAAAGAGGATAAATCATCATTTGTTCAGCTAAAATACAGAAAACTGAGCTTGAAAATGATCTTAAAGCGAAAAAACGCACCAAAAAACGTCCTTTAGATATTTACTGACCCACAAATGAGTCGAGAATGGACCATTTTACGCTCTTTTTTCACAATTTTATTCATACCAAACATCTAAACCCGGGAAATATCATGATATCATATCGTCAAAGGTCTCACAATAATATCGTGGACCATCCCAAGTCTCTTTGCTTAAATGAACAGTTCTGATGCAGAAATAGCTAAAAAAAAACAGAGGGAACTACATAGACCATGATCCTTTGCTCCGTTTCAGTGCAGACGACATGAAGAAATAACTGTTCTAAGCACTTTTACATCTTCATTCTTTGGATTAAGTCTGTGAAGCATTTTTAGAGGAAAAAGTCGCAGATTCACAGTTTTATATCGTAATAAATATCGTAGCGTGAGATGTGCCGTATTTTCAGGATTATAAATCGCTCTAGAGTATTAAAAAATGCACAATGAAGAAGAAAAAAACATATATAAGTCACATTTTTGGGGAGGGGGAATTGATTTGATTGATTTCAACACTTCAAACTGTCGCCCTCGGCTTTGGAGGCCGCTGCACTGTTTTGTTTCTGCAGTTGTGTTTTACGGAGCAGTAACGGCTTTTTTTGTTTCCTTTGTTGCAGTTCGAGTTTCCTTTGCTTTTAACTCGTCTCTTACAGGTTTCTCGCTCACTCCAAACTTTCTTTCTGTTGCTCGATCGTCGTTTTCAGCTGCAGATTTCAGATTTGTGAAGACGATTTTCTTTTTTGGAGACATTTGTGTTCGGTCTTTCTCAGTTTTCTTTATAAATTGATGTTTAAACCTTTAATTTTCAGGGGTACAGGAGTAGCAGATACTCGCCTACAACGCTCCCTTGTTGCCGTCAGTATGAAAATAACCAACATGTGAAACTATATATTTTAGTATATAAGTCACACCCGAGTATAAGTCGCAGGAATCACCCAAACCATAAAAAAAGTGCGATTTATAGTCCGAAAAATACGGTATATGGTGAAAATATTGTACATTCGGACATCGTTCCATCCCTAATGACAATAAATGTACCAAATGACTGGTCAAAGTCTTGTTACTCTGTAGAATATCGTAACATCGTGAGCTTTCCCACGATGTCGCAATAAATATCGTACTGTGAGCTTCATACTGTGACCATATCGTATCCATGTGTTCATAATTTACTTTGTGAGTCATAATCATAATCTGAGGGACTTCGGACGGTGCTTTTTTTTCCCCTTTTGGTCATTTTCAAGCTTAAATTTGACAATATATTCCTGTTTTTACTGTTCTTGGGTGTCAAAGTGGTCAAAATAGGGAAATTTCTTGGTGAAAACTGGGACAAATCAGCGGTTTTGGATAAATCTGCGGGGACAGGGGACACAAGGCTCAAAACTGGGTAAATACTACTAAATACTATTATTTTTTGGCTGCTCTACCACCTCTGTATCTAAGCAACAAAACAAATACTTTACATTAACCATAACGTTGCATTAAAACCCGTGTAGGAACCGCAGAAAGTCGGCGACTGATTTGAAAAGCCGAATGGTGACGCACCCTTAGGTAACTTTCTGCAGCCGTCACTCATTTTAATAGGAAACATTTTAAACTCGCTCTTGTTCTTTGGTCTCTTTTCCTTTTGATTTAAAAACGCCTGACACCTTCGCCCGCAGAGAGGGAGCCCCCCGCTGGGCTAATTGAGGAGTGCAGGAGGCGGAATCGGAAAAAGAATGTTTTTTTTTTGTACGATTTTTCTAAAACGTTTTGTGTGAAAGTGAAAGGAGCGGAGGAGAGCCGTGCACCTGGCATATAGTGTAGGACCCTGTGTGTTCAAATACAGCTACATTGTCTGCTGGGTTTCACAGTTCCACCTAAATACTACGTTTAATACTGTTTAATACTACTGCTGTTACTACTACTGCTAATACTACTACTACTACTAATACTAATACCAATACTGTTACTACTGCTGCTGAGCAGTACTAAGTGATGTTAATAATACTGTTTGTTCTACAATATCAAATCCCCAAATCTCTGCAATTTCAGTTGTTGGAAGTACAGAAATACACCATGACTACAACATGTGCTACTACTACTGCGAATGGTACTACTATTACTGCTACTACAACTACTACTACTGCTACTACTACTAATGAATACTGGTACTACTACTGCTACTACAACAACTACTACTACTACTACTGCTACTAATGGTACTACTGCTACTACTACATTTTTTATTCACACTGAAATACTCAAACTGTACGATTTGCTTTCGCACCAAACTGCACATGTGACGTATGAAGCTAAAAGTAAAACACTATAATTTAAGAGACTTTTAAACTTTAAAGCGCCTCGTGCTCCAAGGACAGGGAAGAGTTTTTGTGTCTCTGTTTGTGCAATAAAATTATGGAACAGCATGAAAATAAAACCAAAACTCTGTCCAACTCCACACGTGTTCAGAAGTGCAGTTAAAAACATGATTCAAATACTACTACTAATAAAATATATTTATACGGCGCCTGTCTGGACACCAAAGGTCACCTGACAACAACATATATGTTAATAATATTTGAAAACACTGCTGAAGAAATGAATGGTTTTGTTTAGTATTGAAATGTGTGAAATGCACAGTTATAAATGATATAATAAGCTTATAATGTACAGGAAATGAGGAATCTGTGTGTTGTTTTGTTAGTTTGGGGCAGTAGAAAAGGGGTGGGGGTATTTAAGTATTTACATTCTCTCACTTCTTTTCAAACACAAGCAAAATCTGAGTGACATTTATTTATTTATTGTTACAGAAAAGCAGTATTTATTGATTTTTTGGCATTATATCTCTGTGTTTATTATATTTTATGTTTTCTTTGCAGGTTTTATGCGTTACTCTCCCAATAAACACTCATTACTTCAGACTACTACTGTCACTCGTTATTCCTAATGGCTCTAAAGGGTCAAAATCTACAGGATAAAGCTGCACTGTGTAACATTTCCAGTGATGTTTCCCTGATATGACTTTATGTCTCGTATTTATTCATGACGGGCGTTTCTGTTGCTCAAAAATACAATAATTCCTTCTCGTAATAGGTTTAATTTATACATTTATACATTAAAGGCAAAGCAGTAATATCTCCACGGAGACAAGCAGCTGGGGGATGTTACGCAGTGCAGCTTTTTCCACTGGAGGTTTAGCCGATAGAGACTTGTTTTGTTTTCTTTTTGTCAGTGATGTTTAAATGTTCATTTTTTGGGCGAGTGTGTGTTTCCTGTGCCTCGTGTCGGCCGTGAACAGGATTCACCCCGGAGGGAAAATAAAGCAAATTTTGATTCTGAATCACACCAGAATTATTACTTTTCCACAGAATCCTTCACTGATTATGTTTACGCACAGAGAGAGAGACAAAGATACACACAAAGACACACAGAGACAAAGATACACACAAAGACACACACACACAGAGACAAAGATACACACAAAGACACACAGAGACACAGAGACAAAGATACACACAAAGACACACAGAGACACACAGAGACAAAGATACACACAAAGACACACAGAGACACACAGAGACAAAGATACACACAAAGACACACAGAGACAAAGATACACACAAAGACACACAGAGACAAAGATACACACAAAGACACACACACACACACACAGAGACAAAGATACACACAAAGACACACACACACACACAGAGACAAAGATACACACAAAGACACACACACACAAAGACACACACAGACACACACAGAGACAAAGATACACACACAGACACACAGAGACACACACACAGATACACTCAGAGACACACAGACACACACACACACAAAGACACACACACAGATACACTCAGAGACACACACACACACACAAAGACACACACACACACAAACACACACACACACACAGAGACAAAGATACACACACAGACACACACACACACAAAGACACACACACAGATACACTCAGAGACACACACACACACACAAAGACACACACACAGATACACTCAGAGACACACACAAAGAGACAAAGACGCGCACACAGACACAGAAACACAAAGACACACTCAGAGACACACACAGATGCACTCAGACACACACATGCAGCCAGACAGAGACACACAAGACACACACACATACACAGAGATACACTGAAGACACAGACACACACACAGTGACACTCAGAGACACACACACTCACACACACAGAAACTCAGAGATAGACACAAAGACACACATGCAGGCACATACAGACACACTCGGAGAAACTGCAAACACAGACAGATGAGCTCACACACACACTCAGAGACAGATACACTCAAGAAACACACACACAGAAACTCAGAGATAGACACAAAGACACACACACAGACACACACACTCCTCTGACACACACACACTCCTCTGACGCACACACACACACACACTCCTCTGACACACACACACACACAGACACACACACACACTAAAATCATAATCACATTTCTGGAGTAATCTGATTACTCTTTGATGTGAGTAATCTGATTTCTTTCCGTTTCCACCTGAGCAAATTTAGACAAGAAAACTGCTCAAAACAGAAACTGAACAAAATAACAAATAACAATAAGACCAAAATGAAACGTTTAAAGGTCCAGTTTGTTCGAACGTCGTTTCCTCGTCGCAAACAGACCCGGAGTCGTGTTTTTGTTTCCTTCACACGTGTTTTATCTTCACCGAACCGAAGCCACGAAACATCCGCTCACTTCAAAACAACCACCTGATGACATCACCGGGTGGAACGGAGCGACTCCAGGTCCGTTTTTTTGCGACCTTTAAACGGCTTTAAAGCTCGCGGGAGTCAGTTCGGCGCAACATCGGACCTTTAAATGTCACGACACGGTTAGAAAAATCGTAAAATGTTTTTGTTGCAAGTTGTTTAAATAAAATAAATAAAGACCTGAATTTCATTTGACAAGTTTTTGTGTTTATTGACTGGTCATAAAACATTCTTAAAACAATAAACCGTTATTTTAAATGTCCTGTTTCATCTGTACAACGCTCGCTAGGCAATTTTTATTTATTTATTCATATATATATAAAATGTAAAAGGAGCCATGTTAAAATGACAAAACTCCTTCGAATTTAATGGCAGGTAATTCTGGAAAAAATAACAGCATTCCATCCACAAATATTTTCAAGCAATAAATATGTTTTTATAAATAGTGTAAATGTACATTGAGATTAGAAACAAAACCAAAAAAAAAAAAGAACGAAAAAAAACAAAAAAAAAAGATCACAATTATTCTGTTTAAATTCTGTGCAACCCATTTTCTGGTAACTTGGCTGTAATATTTTTGGAATTTTTTGTCTTTTTTTTTTTTTATATATCAAGCTAAGAAACGAAACGACAGAAAAACAGAAACTGGTAAAAAAAAACAACGAAAAATTCAACGGAAATGCATCAAAACGGTTTCACATTACAAATTTTTTTCGATTTTGCAGCGTTAAAATACTACTTATCTATAGAAAAAGGGGGAGGGGCTAGTAGATCGGGAACCAAACGTTAAAACGAAGCGTAAAAGAAAGACAAGGAAAACATAGGCTGTCAAGTCAGTAGTCTTGGATATTTATCTACAAATCGTATCAAATCTTCCCATAATCCTTTGCGTCCGAGCATTTTGGGGGTTTGTAGTCCATCCAAAAAAACAAAAGCTGTGTATTTCCTGGAGCTCTGTCCCGGTTTAAAAGGGTCTTTAAGCACTTTTAAAAACAAATGTAAAAACGAGTATAGGTTGCATAGACAGACACGTTTCGAGATGGCCGCCGGTCGAACGGAGGAGAGCTGTGATTGGACGAGGAGGAGGAAGTGGGCGGGGCGGGGGGTGGAGCGAAGCGAAGCGGCCCGTGGCTTTTCCTGAATATTAGTACGAGGAGGGAGGGCATCCGGGTGAAGTCGCTGTAACGCGGGTGATCTCGGGTGTTACTTTTGATCGTGCGTGGAGGAAAATGGAAAAAAAAAAAAAAGTGGCTCTGGGGGAGGATGAGCGAGGCCTGGACTAATGTCAAGATGAAGACGAGTGGAGAGGAGGAGCCTGGGGGGAGAGAGAGAGAGAGAAACACAGAATTAATTTAATAACGGGGACGTGACGCTAGCGGGACGCACTGCTCCGTCTGTGCTTATTTTAACCACATATTTAAGTCGTCGCTCTCGCCTTTTTGTTGAAAATCAAACTCCTAAACGCGGCCACGAGCGCTCGGACTGATCCCAGGCTCCTGAAAACGTGCTCTTTAAATCCATTTTGTGTTTTTTTCCCTCTTTTCGTGCAGTGCGTCACCGCGGTAACTGCTGAATATTCCACCACAGACACACATGTAGAACACTTCCGGCACAGTGTCACTGCAGAGTGTGAGTTCAGCAGTTGTGGGTAGTTTAGGTTCAGTGAGTAAAAAAAAACTTGGGGAAGTCTTATTATTATCACTTCACAGACTTTACACTACACAGTTGGTTTAACACGTGATGTTTGCTCATTTGTGCAGTGCGTCGCCGCGGTAACTGCTGAATATTCCACCATAGACCCTTTTAGTGTCAGTAAACAGCGGTGACGTAGACTCGGTGGAGCATTTTGGCAACAGAAGTGCGGCAGAACTCAGCGGCTCGTCGAGCTCTGCCAAAGGATTATTGTCAAAAGATGGAGAATATTTCCTCGACAAACCGAACTTTGACAAACGGAGTCCGACTGCCAGATCCTCGTGCGGTCAGTGAGTAAAACTTTAAAACTTTAGTCCGTCGGTAAAACATCGACAAACACACACAGAACAACCAGACGTTTTGGTGCTGGAAATGTTTTTATCTCCGTCTCCTTCTGTCCTGAATGAATCAGAATGAACGGGGGAACAATGACATTTCTGTTGCCAAAATGCGCACGCAGCTTTTTAAAAAATCACTTGCGCTCTTAAAAGGGTCTATGGACACACATGTAGAACCCCCCCAGCAAATAATCAGCTGTTTAACTCAATGTAGATCGCGGTTCATCGACACGGCAACAGGGAAACAAATGAGCTGCAGAAAACAGAATCGATAATGACGCTTTGAACATCCACGGACAAAAGGTTTTCGATTTAAAGTGGATTTTTTTCCGTTTGTTGAACCCTGGGATGAGCACAATTGTTTAATCCATTCGTCTAATCTGCAGAAAATAGTTGGTTTGAGAATGTTTTACTGATTTATCACAGTTTTCACTCTGAATGAACTCATTTGCAGCACAGATCTGTTGTTTAAGCGCCTCTTTGGGTCTAAATAAGTCGACTGTGAACTGTCCAAATTTAAGAATAAAGTGTTTTACCGGCCGAAAATCAGGAAGTGCGCTGTTATGTTCATACTAGCTGGAGTTACCATCACAGTAACATCACAATTCCACTTTTAGACGCAGACTTAGAGCGGTTTTACTGATCCAGAAGGGGAATTACTCGGACGCGGCGGCTCACGTGTCACATTTTATTCCAGTTTTGGCGTCTGCGAGTCGTGAAACGCTCGGATTCTGTTCTTCAGACTTACTAATGTGAAGTGGTCGTAGATGTGCATGAGGTCGTCCATCCGGTACTGCTCCAGCACCACGAAGTCGTCCAGGGCGGAGCTTCCTTTACGGGCGCAGTCCTGACAGTGAACCACAGGGGGCGCTTTAGAGAGCAGCTCCCGGCGCACGAACAGCAGGTTAAACACCTCCACCTGAACGAGAGACAGAAACGTGTTACGGAAGGGAAGAACCACCTGGTTTAGGACCAGTTTAGACCTGGTTTAGTCCTGGTTCAGTCCTGCTTTTTAATCCAAGTTTAGTACTATCTTAGACCTGGTTTGGACCAGACTTAGACCTAGTACAGTCCTGGTTTAGTCCCAGTTCAGTCCTTGGTTTAGACCTGCTTTTAATCCAGTTTTAGTACTAGTTTACGGCTAGTTTAGACCTGGTTAAGACCTGGTTCAGACCTGCTTTTTACTTAGGTTTAGTACTAGTTTAGAGTTGGTTTAGTCCTGGTTCAGTCCTGGTTCAGTCCTTAGTTTAGAGCTGCTTTTTAATCAAGGTTTAGTACTAGTTTAGACCTGGTTTAATCCTGGTTTAGTCCTGGTTCAGTCCATGGTTTAGACCTGCTTTTTAATCACGATTTAGTACTGGTACAGACGTGGTTTAGATCTGGTTTAGTCCTGGTTTAGACCTGGTTTAGTCCTGGTTCAGTCCCTGGTTTAGACCTGTTTTTAATCAAGGTTTAGTCCTAGTTTAGATCTGGTTTAAATCCTGGTTTAGTCCTGAGTTAATTCCTAATTCAGTCCCTGGTTCAGACCTGCTTTTTAATCCTGGTTTAGTACTAGTTTAGAGCTGGTTTAGTCCTGGTTCAGTCCTTAGTTTAGAGCTGCTTTTTACTCCTGGTTCAGTACTAGTTTAGACCTGCTTTGGACCTTGTTTACACCTTAATCCTGGTTTAATCCTGATTCAGTGCAAACATTAAGGTCCAATATTACACAAACCTGAACCGTGTGTGATGTTCTAATGTTTCCTCCTCACAAACAGACCTGGAGCTGTGTTTTGTTTCATTTACACCTTTATTATTAATTTGTTTGCATCTAAAACTTACAATTTTTTGTTCAGCTGAGAACTCCAGGGCTGAAATGATTAAGATTCTAGTTTTCTTTCTATTGGTGTAAATAAGTCAGCCTAAAACTGCAGGATTTGTGTGTTGCAAACGGCTGAACGCGGGTCAGAAATGGGGCCGCGCTCGTTCTCTGACCTCGCAGATGGAGCAGTAATGCGCCGGGTCGTCTCTGGACCTGGGCCGGAGCACGGTCTCTTTCCCAGCTGCAGCCAGAGCCTCCTTCACCCACTGACACTGTTTGAGAGTCCGCAACAAGCAGTACCTGGGGCAGAAGACAGGGGGCGACAGGGGAGAGACCGTTCACATTCACAACGATTACGAGAGCAGAGCGTGAACGCAGTCAAAAACTCAGACCACAGGAATTACCACAATGAGAGATTCACGGGTTTTCTGAAAGAAATCTCCAAACTCCTGCTCCACAAATGTTTCTCCTCCTCATTATTTGTTTGAAATCCACAGACTTGGTTCTCACTCTTTTTCACTGACAAAATTTCAAAACTTTTCCACGATTTTTTTCATGACCTACAGTGAATTTCCAGGACTTTCCGGCTCCTGCATGTGTAGAATTTCTCAGGGTTTTAGGGCTAAATATGAAGCGTGAACCCTTTCCACTCACCTTATGGTTCGGTTTATAGTTTTTTAACATTCTAAATCCCGTCTTGTGCGTTTATCGTCGTCTTTTTTTAGACAAAAGTTGTGTGAGAGATGCTAAAACTCCATGACTTTTCCAAAACTTTCACTGAATTGACTAAATTCCATGACTTTTCCAGGATTTCCATGACTGTGGGAACCCTGTTAATCTTACGGTTTAAAGTCCATTCATCTGACAACAATCACAACTTAGGGGTCGCATAACGACGCCGCTTTCTGAAGCGGCTGTGAACAAATGATTTCACTTTTGTTCATTGATCCTGACGGAGAAGAAGCTGAAGTTTGTGTCAGTTTTTGTTTCATGTGGATCGGCCCGGGACTGACGGAGATATGAACCATGAACCGGGATCCGACAGTGTGACATTCTGACTGTGAACGGGCTTTTTCATGTGTATTTCTGGTCCTGTAGCTTTTATTACAGCCGTACGACACAAACACAGCGTGCAGATTGTGAAATAACAGCTTTTAGTGGGGAAAAATGACGTATAACACTTCGTTAAGGGGTAAAGGGGGGAGTTTTAATCACAAAATGAAGGGAAAAAAATCCAGGCGAGGACAAATGTACTGAAGAAGTCTGGAAGAGTTCAGCTACAGAGGCTGTTCTTCAGGGGTTCACGGGTTCTGCACTCACTTGATCATCTCGTAGAGTTTGTGGTCGGACACTTTGATGTTTCGGGCCATGTTCCAGGAGAGGTGCACCATGGGAACCATCGACTTCACCGACTGGAGCTTGTTCCACTCGTATCTCTCCACCGCCAGCTTGTACTGATGAGCTGGAAACAGGGACGTAAACAACAAAAATATGTATATCGTGTAAATGTTTTTGAATGTTTGAATGTGTTTATGACCGAAATCCAGTTTTATCCGAGTTCTGGCCGAGATTTTAAAACTTATATCAGGTTATTCGTCGTGTTTTCAGATTTATTTCCTACGTAATACGTGTGAGACTGCTTCATTCTAGTCTAGAGGTCGTTTATTTTAAGAGAACTTGTCGAGCAGCAACATAATTTGGTCACTCTTTTGAACACATATTGTTCTGAGAAGGAAAAACTCTTTATTTCCGTGACTCCGGACAACTCGCCGGACACTTTCGTCCGCACCGAAACCGGGGAAGAACTCGGCACAGACGCTGTCGGGAGGTAAGTCGGTGTTGATGACGGGGACGCACGGATTCATGTCAAAAAACCCAAACTGACCCTTTAAATCCATTTTGCGCTTTTTCTTGTCTTATTTTTCACACAACGGTTACAGGGTCTTGTCATATTTTAGCATAATCAGCGAGCTAAGTGGGTGTGACGTCGCCCGTAGCATCAAATTATCAAATGAAGCCCACGAGGAACGACTATTTTGGAGTAAAACACAAAATAAAAACAGCAGGATTGTGTAAAACGGGTTAAAACGAACATTTAAAGCCTAAAATAACGAGTCTGACGGCAGCGGTTACAGAAAAAAGAGCGTCTTGAGTATCTCGCGCCACCCGAATCAGCTGCATCGGTCGAGTTTTTCTAGGGAAATCTGCACCGACGAGATCAAAACAATGAAGCGTAATCACGAATAATCACGGCAAATGTCAGTAATCAGCCGCATGTGTTTGAAATCACAGAGAAAAGGTCAAATTTAAAATAGAAGCGCCGACAAACAGCTGAAGGAAGTGGTATATCCGAGTGTAAAAAAGTATAATAGAGACGAAACTTTAGATAAAAATATGACAGGTTTTGATGATTCTTTCATTTGGACTTAATTCAGTGGGAGAAATATAAAAAATATATAGTTTTACACAAATCAAAAAGCAGTTTGTAAAAATATGTTGTAAAAATGACAGGAAGTGGAGAGTTTGACCCAATTTAGACAAGAAACACACACTTAAATTAGTGATTAAACATTGTTTTAACAAAATAAAGGTCTTTTCCTGTCAAATAATCATCTCTGAGCTGGTCTAGTGCACAGTTTATTGGGATTTCGTAGTTTGTCACGATTTTCAACCAGGAATTAAAATCTGAAACCTAAAAATGGTGAAATTGGGGAAGAAAATGTCAAATTTGTAGTAAAATCTTGAGCTGAAATTTAAAAAACAAAACAAAAAGCTGGTTAGTCAAATATCTGCAATGTTTTGAAGATTCTCTAATTTTTGACTTTATTTAGTGGGAGAAATATAAAAAATATATAGTTTTACACAAATCAAAAAGCAGTTTGTAAAAATATGTTGTAAAAATGACAGGAAGTGGAGAGTTTGACCCAATTTAGACAAGAAACACACACATAAATTAGTGATTAAACATTGTTTTAACAAAATAAAGGTCTTTTCCTGTCAAATAATCTGTGAATTGTCTAATGTGCACAGTTCAGCTACTTGGAAACATTTATGGAATTTCTTAGCGTGACGTTATGATTTTCAACAAAGAATTATGTTTGGAAACCTAAAAATGGGGAAGAAAATGTCAAATTTGTATTAAAATGTTATAAAATGTGTAGTTTAACCTGTTTACAGACAGCAGCAGTAAGTGGAGTTTACTAGTTTCAGCTGTTTTTTTATTAATTTACAATTATATTAAACAGATTAAAGTCATTTTGCCAGTTTGAACATCTAAAAACACATTCAGAATCCATAGTTCAGTCCTGTATTCCGCCGTATGTCCCCGTCCCTGCCTCCCCGTGCGTCAGATGCCCTCCCCGTGCGTCAGATGCCCTCCCCGTGCGTCAGATGCCCTCCCCGTGCGTCAGATGCCGTCCCCGTGCGTCAGATGCCCTCCCCGTGCGTCAGATGCCCTCCCCGTGCGTCAGATGCCCTCCCCGTGCGTCAGATGCCCTCCCCGTGCGTCAGATGCCCTCTCCGTGCGTCTCCAGCCCTCACCTGTGAGCGGCCCCACGTTCCAGGCGATGTTGTTGCACCAGCCGATGGCCTGGACCCAGTGCACGGTGCCGGTGTTGAGCCACACCAGGTCCCCCGGCCTCTGGATGAAGCGATAGACGGGGACGTCCGCCTCGTACAGGTCCTCCAGGTTCGGCCACCACGAGCCCATCAGGAAGTTTATGTTGTTTCTGCGGAGACGAAAGCAAAAGTTAAATGAGCGAACGACAATTAAGACACGATTCAGGAAAACAAAGACAGAGCGAGAGCTTCAGGGGATTATTTTCCTTAGTTTAAAGTCCAGAACGACGACTTGTGACGTTTATTCTCAAGGAAAAAGCTCCTACAGGTTCCTTCAATTTAAATTCAAGTATTTTTAAGATCTTTTTAAGACTATTTATATAAAAACTTAATACCAGTTTCATAGACCTGCCGGCAAAGAAAAAAAAAATATTTTCATTTACTTCTCAAAGAAAAGAATATGAAGAGTACACTAATAATAAATTGTAAAAAGGAGCAAAAAAGTATAGAAGCCCATTTTCACCAGTTAATAAAAATGAAAGCCTCACTGAAAGTCGTAATTATGAGTTTAAAAGTCGTAATTATGAGTTTAAAAGTCGTAATTATGAGTTTAAAAGTCGTAATTATGAGTTTAAAAGTCGTAATTTTGAGTTTAAAAGTCGTAATTATGAGTTTAAAAGTCGTAATTATGAGTTTAAAAGTCGTAATTATGAGTTTAAAAGTCGTAATTATGAGTTTAAAAGTCGTAATTATGAGATGATTTATTTATTTATTGGTTTATTTGACAGGGACAGTGTACATTAATTAACACAGCTGTAAATGCACCAGGATTAGCCAAAAGGCTGTTTTCATCTGCTGTCCCTGGACAGAGCTTAAAATGGTCTCCCTAAAAACAATAATAATGATATTAAAAGTCTTAAGTTCTAAAGTCGTCTCTGAATCTGTCCTTGTCGTGGAAGCACTCGGTCATTTTCCTGCAGAGTTCGTCCTCCAGGAGCTCAGGACGTCTCCACTCGCTCCATTTCCTCGTTCACAAGAGAAAACCACACAAATCCCAGAGGAACGACGACGTGCAAAACTGTGACTCCATGGAGCTGGTTTAGTCCAAACGGGATCAGGTTAAAACTCATGATTTTGACTTTTAAACTCGGAATTATGACTTTTAATCTCATAATTATGACTTTCTGTGAGGCTTTTATTATTTTATTTACTGGCGGGAATGGGCTTCCATAAAAAAGCGCAAGAGACCAGTGTAAAAATAAGGCATAATTATATAAATGTGAATGTACAAGTCAAAATAAAACAGAACTAACGTTAAAAAAGAACATAACGACGTAAAATCAAGCTCTGTGTTCTGCTGTCTTTGGTTTTACTCTCCTGCTCAGCTTGTTTTTGTGGTTTTGTAACGCGGGATTTTCAATGACGCCTTCTCGATTATTTGTTCTTTATTTAGGCGACGTTATTAAACCAAATAATGACGTTTGATAATTGAAACGTTTGAGGAGAAATGCGACACGGAGAAGTCACGTACTGCACAAATTTTAAGACCCAGATATAAAAATTCAAGACTTTTTCAAGACTTTTAAGGTGTGATTTCCAAATTCATAAATTCATTGCCTTTTAAGACTTTTTAAGGAACCCTGAAATAATGAAAGTGCAATGAAAATAAAATAAATACACTGTAGGAACCCTGAACAGAAACGCAGACAATGAAGAAGAGCAGGTTTGAAGTATAAAAACTACTTCTGGGAGAGTAAAACGAGGTCAAAAGGTCCAAGGTGCTCAGTTTTCTGAGAGATTATTATAAAAGTCCTTCATTGTTACATGGAACGAAGGACACAAGACGTTTTATATCACTTTATTTTGAATTTATTTGTAATATTTCTGCCCTTTTCACACTCGATTCACCTTAAGCCCAGAGTTATTTCGAAACAAAACGCCTGATCTTGTTCCTGTTTTTCCGATCGCATTATTGTTCTCAGAGTGGAGGAAAAACGTGTGAGCGGTTTTAGAAAATATCCCGCAGAGACCTACTTTTTTTAAAAACACGGTGGTAACCATGGAAACAAGAGTTATGGACGTGGCAGCGTCTGTTTCATCCCCACAGAACCACAAGAGGGCGACGACGGCACACAACAGTCCTGGTTTAGTCCTGATTTAGTCCCTGTTTAGTCCTGATTTAGTCCTGGTTTTGTCCTTGTTTAGTCCTGGTTTAGTCCTGATTTAGTCCTGGTTTAGTCCTGATTTAGTCCTGGTTTAGTCCTGGTTTAGTCCTCTGATTTAGTCCTGGTTTAGTCTTGTTTGGGTCATAGTTTAGTCCTGGTTTAGTCCTGATTTAGTCCTGGTTTAGTCCTGGTTTAGTCCTGGTTTAGTCCTGGTTTAGTCCTGTTTCAGTCATTGTTTAGTCCTGGTTTAGTCCTCTGGTTTAGTCCTGGTTTAGTCCTGGTTTAGTCCTGTTTCAGTCATAGTTTAGTCCTGGTTTAGTCCTGGTTTAGTTCTGTTTCAGTCATAGTTTAGTCCTGGTTTAGTCCTGGTTTAGTTCTGTTTCAGTCATAGTTTAGTCCTGGTTTAGTCCTCTGGTTTAGTCCTGGTTTAGTCCTGTTTCAGTCATAGTTTAGTCCTGGTTTAGTCCTCTGGTTTAGTCCTGGTTTAGTTCTGTTTCAGTCATAGTTTAGTCCTGGTTTAGTCCTCTGGTTTAGTCCTGGTTTAGTCCTGTTTCAGTCATAGTTTAGTCCTGGTTTAGTCCTGGTTTAGTCCTGTTTCAGTCATAGTTTAGTCCTGGTTTAGTCCTCTGGTTTAGTCCTGGTTAAATCCTGGTGCAGACATGTCTTATTCAGTCTTGGTTTAGTTCTGGTTCAGGTCCAGGTTTAGAGTATACTGGGTTTGGTCCTGGATCAGTCTCGGTTAAGTCCTGGTTTAGTTCGGGTCCAGTTCTGGTTAGTACTGGATCATAACGCACCTTTAAATATAAAATCTGAGTTAGACGTGTGAAAAAGTAGGATTCTGTTCATTTTATTTTAAAAACTTGAGTTAAATCCACAACGTATCCCACATCTTAAAGTTTAATATTATGTAATGTTTTATTTCGAGGATTAACTTGAGCTGCAGAGCTTAATTTTAGAATAATGGAGCTCAACAGTGACCGCCCACCCGCTGTTTCCGGAAGAAAGTTTTTCCAACAGACTTTCGGAAACAAAAAAAACAAATAAAAGTTTAAAATCTCAAGGCTCCGCGATGTCTTTGAGCTCCTCTATTTTTTATTTTATACTATATTCTATACTATACTATGAATATATTTCTATTTTTTATTACTTAGACAGATTTTATTGATCCACAAGGGGAATTATTTGGACCCAGTCGCTCACACATCACAATATAACATAATAATAAAGAGTAAAACATGTAAATGGTGATAATAAATTGTAAAAAGGAGCAAAAAAGAACAAGATACTGGTGTAAATGTGCATGTACATGTCAAAATAAAACAGAAAAATATGTCATAAAAGATCAAATCGCAGCTTTTCATATTTAATTTTATGTTTTTTATTATATTTGCAAATTACTTCCACATTTATGCCTTATTTGACACCAGTTTCTTGCTATTTTTGTTGCTTATTTAGAATTTATTGTGACCGTTTACACATTTTTTGTCTTTGTTTTTATATTGTATTGTGACGTGTGAGCTCCTGTGTCCAAAGAATTCGATCGATAAAGTTGGTCTAAGTCGAAATAAATCCTGTTAATATTAGATTTTTTTCTGAAAGTCTGAGGGGAAAATGCACTTACTTTTCACAGAAGTTGCTCATGACGCCCCAGTACGGCTCCGGCACGGCGAACCACTCACAGTCGCCCGGGCCGATGTTTATGTTCACCGCGCAGAAGTTATTGTGCTCCTGATGCCCTGCAGAGACACGCAAACAAACAGTTACGATCGCATTTTACACCGAAAGCGTCGACTTTGTGAAATGACCCGCACGTATCTGAAGGCAGAGCCGGAAATTTCGCCGATCTGGCCGAGATTTTGAAACTCGTATCCGGTTTTTCCATCTTGTTTTCAGGTTTATTATCGACTTCCGAGTTCTGAGACGGCGTAATTCTAGTCTAGAGATGATTTCACTACTTTTAAGTCATTTTCTGATAGATTTAAGTGTTTATATGTTAAATTTGGCCAAACTTTTTTGCACTGTATAACTTATTAGTAAAAAATAATAATACATTTTATTTATTAGGCGCCTTTCTGGACACCCAGAGTCGCCTTACAACAACATAAACAAATTAAGTACGATTAAAACACACAGTTAAACAATTTATTGTTATTATTATTCTTAGTTAAAAGTCTAAAGTTAAAGTGGAACAGTATTTAATTGATTGTGTTTAGTGTTGTATTTTATTAGTCTTTAGTCATGTATTAAACAGTAGCTTAAAGAATATTGCATTTAGATGTGTCCCAACACTGTTTTAAGGTAATAAATAATAAAGAAAGAAAGAAAGAAAAGGCAATAATAAAATAATAACAATAATAAATAAATAATAAAAAATAAAATCAAATAATAATAATGCATTGCCCAGGACATTTCACAGCCTGATTTAACTTTCGCTATCTCCATGGAGACAGTTTTCTATGTGTGTAATTTGTGCTCCGACCTTGTTTTAAGTAAATAAATAAAAATAAATAAATAAAAACAAACGTTGCGGGTCATATCTGTGGAGAGGCGAGTCCACTCACAACTAATTCATGTTTTTCAAGGTGATTTTGAGCTATAAAAAAACACCTGTAACTGAATAAACATAAGAAAAAACATTAAATACCGATTATTACAGTGGTCAGAACCTTTTCAGAAATGCCATGAAAAAGTGCCTTGCTCAAAGACACAGGAACACACGCACGGGTCAGAGGGTAATTTAACTATTTAACTCCGCAGATATTTCTTTTATTAATGTGGAGCGGGTGTATTATCCAGAGTCGGACCTGGTATCCTGCTGCCCGGGACCTTCATGTAAAGCTGCACCGTGTTCATGCCCAGGATGGTGTGTCCCACGTGGCTCAGCAGGTTTCCCGCCGAGACGACGCGAGCGAACGCCGGGAGTTTACTCAACTCCTGCAGCTGCTGCTTCCACCTGCAGGGGGAGACACGAGGTCAGACCTGCTGCGGGATCTGGTTTAGTCCTGGGTTAGTCCTGGTTCAGTCCTCATTTATTTAGTCTTGGTTTTATTCTGGTTCCGTCCTGGTTTAAATTGAGTTTAGGATATATTGAATTTTGTCCTGAAGTCTTGGTTTAGTCCTTGTTTAGTTCTAGTTCAGTCATGGTTTATTTAGTCCTGGTTTAATCCTAGTTCAGTCCTTGTTTAGTCCTGGTTTAGTCTTTGTTTAGTCCTGTTTCAGTTCTGTTTAGATTGGGTTTAGAGTATACTGGTTTGGTCCTGGGTTAGTCCTGATTAAGTCTTGTGGTTTAGCCTTAGTTTAGTCCTGCTTCAGTCTTGTTTCAGTCCAGGTTTAAATTGGGTTTAGAGTATCCTGTTCTGGTCCTAGTTTTAGCCTTGGTTCAATCCCGGTTTTAGTCTTGGTTCAGTCCCGGTTTTAGTCTTGGTTCAGTCCTGGTTTAGTCTTGGTTCAGTCCTGGTTTTAGTCTTGGTTCAGTCCTGGTTTTAGTCTTGGTTCAGTCCTGGTTTAGTCTTGGTTCAGTCTTGGTTTAGTCTTGGTTCAGTCCTGGTTTAGTCTTGGTTCAGTCCTGGTTTAAATTGGGTTTAGAGTATCCTGGTTTAGTCTTGGTTCAGTCCTGGTTTAGTCTTGGTTCAGTCCTGGTTTTAGTCTTGGTTCAGTCCTGATTTTAGTCTTGGTTCAGTCCTGGTTTTAGTCTTGGTTCAGTCCTGGTTTAGTCTTGGTTCAGTCCTGGTTTAGTCTTGGTTCAGTCCTGGTTTAGTCTTGGTTCAGTCCTGGTTTTAGTCTTGGTTCAGTCCTGGTTTAGTCTTGGTTCAGTCCTGGTTTAGTCTTGGTTAAGCCCGTTAATTTAGTCCTGGTCAGTCAGGGTTTATTTAGTCTTGTTTTAGTTCTGGTTCAGTCCTTATTTAGACCCATATCAGTCTCTCTTTAGTCCTGTTTTAGTCCTGATTTAGGCCTGTGATTTAGTCCTGTTTTAGTCCTGTTTTAGTCCTAATTTAGTCCTAGTTTAGGCCTGGTTTAGGCCTGTGATTTAGTCCTGATTTAATCCTGGTTTAGTCCTGGTTTAGTCCTGGTTTAGTCCTGGTTTAGTCCTGGTTTCACTCACTTCTTCTCGTCTGATACGTCGATGTTTGTCCCGAACTTGATGTATTTTAAAGGACCTCTTCTTTTTCGTGCAACACTGAAGGAAGCAGAAAAAAGGGGGAAAAGTTACACATTTATACATAAAAAAAATAATCTCTGGTTTTCACTTTCAGGTCATTTTTAATCCTGTGGTCGGATATTTCTAAATCAGACAAACACATATTTCCAGTGGTCGTACCTGTCGGCTGAGGCGGGCTCTGCGTCCGATGGCTCTTTTAGTGCTTTCTTCTCATTCTCCTCCTGAAAAATAACAAACAATTAGTCCAAATTTATATCAAAAATCAAATTAACTAAAGGTGCACTGTGTAACTTTTCTAGCCACAGGGTTGTTTCCATGGAGATATTATCGCCATGCACAGTGTGGGGTTAAATTATTATTGAATTACAGGTGTTTTATTGCTCAAAAACACACGGATGGAGCCCACCTCTCCACAGATCTGACCTGGAACTCGGCATATAGGCATTGAGGACTTGTCTCCATGGAAATAGAAAAGTTTAATGTCATAATGTGGGACATTGCAGACAGAGCAATAAGCGGGCAGGCGAGGAAGCAGGTGGCGGATGCTCTACAGGAAAGTTACGTAATGCACCTTTAAATATCAAATTTGAGATACGTGTTTGAAAAAGTAGGATTCTGTTGGTTATGTCCTGGTTTGGTCTTAGTTTAGTCTTGGTTTAGTTCTGTTGTAGCTTTGGTTTAGACCTGGTTTAGTCCTGATTTAGACAATCCTGGTTTAGTCCTCTGATGTGGTCCTGATTTAGTCCTGTTTCAGTCCTGGTTTAGTCCCGGTTTAACCCTGGTTTAGGCCTGATTTATAGCCCTGGTTTAGTCCTAGTTTAGTCCTGGTTTAGACAATCCTGGTTTACTTTTCATTTAGTCCTGCTTTAGTCCTGGTTTAGCCCTATTTTAGCCCTAGATTAGTTCTGATTTAGGCCTGGGATTTAGTCCTGGTTTAGACAATCCTGGTTCACTTCAAGTTTAGTCCTAGTTTAGCCCGGGTTTAGTCTTGGTTTAAGTCCTGTTTCAGTCATAGTTTAGTCCTGGTTTAGACCTGGTTTCGCCCTGATTTATTCCTGGTTTATTCCTGGTTTAGTCCTCTGATTTAGTCCTGGTTTAGACTGGGTTTAGAGTATACTGGGTTTGGTCCTGGATCAGTCTTGGTTTAGTCCTGGTTCAGTCCTGGTCTAGTCCTGGTTCAGTCCTGGTTCAGTCCTGGTTCAGTCCTGGTTCAGTCCTGGTTAGTTGGATCCTAATGCACCTTTAAACATAAATTTGAGCTACACGTTTGAAAAAGCAGGATTCTGTTCACATTATAAAGACGATTTCCAATAAAACTCTCATAGTTCAGAAGGTTTCGTGCCCCTCGTCCTCATCTCACCCTCAGAGACTCCTGGAAAGACGCCGCCTGGTACTGGGCGTACTTGGCGATGGTGGTGTGGCCTCGGCCGCTCTCACAGCGCCACAGTTTCTTGGTCCCGGTCTGGTCCCAGTTCTCGTCGGCGGGTTGAGACAGCTGAGTCCAAACCTCCACCATGTGCTCCGGGTTTGCCTCCACCAGGGTCTTAGTGGAGAAGAGCCCCAGGTCTGAGGAGGGAGAGAGGACAACAGCTCATAACAGCTGATTTTTTTTAATATAATTTCGTGTTTTTAAGTAGAATTGAAGACGTTCTGTACCGAGTTTGAGAGCTCCGGCGAGTCCTCTGATGACGGTGACCGGGTTGGAGGGGTTTGTGCAGAACTGATGCAGCGGAGGAAAGAAAGCGTCCCTTTTATTTTCCAACTGCAGAGAGAAAAAACAAAAACGGGTTTAATATACGAATTTACTTGGTGATAATTAGTCCTTTTCCCCCCCAAGGTTCTGGGCTAAAGGCCGCCACACACTAGAGGATTTTTCGGTCCTAAACGTGCGACAAAAAGCGCAAACACCACAGACACGAGGAGAAACTTATGAGACTTAAAATCTCTGATCGCAAACACTGCAGTGGGATGTGTCTGCGTAAAACAGGCCGCAAAGCTGTGAGCGCTGTGATGGCGTCAGCTGCTTCCTGTCTACAGTAAAACCACTCGAGACACTTTTGAGACTCTGAAGTGTTCAAAGATCAGAGCTCAAGTCAAAACTGTGTTATTATTATGTGTGAAATGTGGAGCGATACTTCAGATACAGGATTTTTAAAGCAGAAAAGAGGAGATAAAGTCCACAGGAAGTAGAGTCACTGTGGCTGATCTGCAGCTTTAGGCTCTGAGGACGTAAACAAACACATGAGGAACAACTTTCTCCTTTTTACTTTCAAAAAACGCTTCAAACTGCAATAACAGCACCGTTTTGTGGCCTGGACGTCATTATTTGGACAATTTCTCTGGATAATGTGGATGAGACGCTGCACTTTAAATGTTCCACTTTACATTAGGTGAGTAATAAAGTCTTTATTTTCGCTCTGTCCTGAGTGTGTCTGTTGTGTCTCTGTGTCCGTCGCTTTTCTGCCCCTGACTCTGTTTTATCGTCCGTTTCCGTTGCGTTGTTGATGTTCGGTGGTTCTGATCCGACACTGACTCCACACGTGAGGAGCAGCGGCTTCAAAATCGCACACGGAGACAAAAAACTGGGTCAAGGGAGAAGAAATCGCAGCCGAAATCGGGCAAATTCTCCTGTAGCGTGTGGAGGCCTTAAGGCTAACTTTATTTTGTTTTCTCCGATATTCACTTTTAGCCACTGTTAACTACAAAATTTAACTTCTGTGTTTAATATTCCACCAGAACCGAGTTTCATTTCTCATTTTTTTTCCTTCTGATTCTGTTTTCAGCTCCAGGAAACAGACAGAAAAACTGTTTTTTGAACTGGGCACCGACCCAAAACTGGCACCGGCGCTGAGTAAAATGAAGGAAAATGAAAACCGTCCAAACTAGAAGCTAAAAGAATAATCCTCGGGGCTCGTACTCGCGTCTACAGCAGCCGTAGTAGTATTAATAATAGCAGTAGTAGTAGTAGTAGTAATAATACTCACGTAGATACTGGGCGTGGGCGGGTTGAGTTTGTCTTTGGGCAGAGCGGGGTTGGGGGCCGGGGGCAGTCGAGGCGGAGGGCACTTGTCCAGGAGGATACTGCTGTTGGACAGACCGTTCTTGCCCAGGTTTCTGAAACAAACAAGACAAATAAATGAAATATTTAGTCTTTTATTGAGCAACTCTGAACAATTAAACCAACAAAATTAAACAAACACCACGAGTACGAACTGTTTTCACCATAATAAGCAATATGTTCTTGGCTAATTCTGCATATTTTGACTCTTTTTTTTGATACTTTGTTCCACCTCGTGATGTCATTAAGTGGTATTAAAGTTCGTTTTAAGTCCTTTCACCTTCGCAAAACTCATTCCGATCATTTAAGCGCTCAAATTACGCTCCTTTCAGCCAAATCCTTGCGTTTCTTTCTGGTAAATTTGGTGTTTTATAGCTTTACAAATCACTATAATATTTTGAGCAAAAAAAGTAAAACTGCAGCGCTTCGGTATTAAAACGCAAGAACAGTGTGTAACTTTTCTGCCGCCTGCTTGTCTCCATGGAGATGTTATTGCCCGGCCTACAATGTTCCGCAGTGTGACATTAAACTAGACTAGCAGGAGACAGTTTCAGGTCAGATCTGTGGAGAAACAAGCCAAGCTCACAGTAAGAACTTTTAGGGAGGTAACAGTAAAGGTGCATTGTGTAACTTTTTGGCTGGGGGTCCGTCGGCCGCTTGTTTCCATGGATACGTCATTGCTCTCCCCGGAATGTTCCACAGTGTGACATTAGCTCTACTTTACGTTTAATCAGTCACAAGTGGTTTTACAGCTCAAAAATACAGAGAAAAACAGGACTGAACCAGGGCTAAAACAGGATTTATCCAGGATTGAGCCAGGACTAATCCAGGACTAAAGCAGGACTACACCAAGGTTAAACCAGGACTAAACCAGAATTAAATCAGATCTAAATCAGGTCTAAACCAAGACTGAACCAGGACTGAGTGGGAGCTAAACCAAGACTAGACCAAGACTAGACAGGTCTAAAGCAGGATTAGACCAGGACTTAAACTAGACTAAAACAGAACAAAATCAGGACTAACCCATAGCTGAAAGAGGACTGAAACAGGATTAAACCTGGACTAAACCAGGGTCTAAACCAGAATTAAATCAGGTCTAAACCAGGACTGAATCAGGACTGAGTGAGGTCTAAACCAGGATTAGACCAGGACTTAAACGAGACTAAAACAGAACTAAACAAGGACAAAATCAGAAAGCGTTCTGGCTGTGAGCGGGGTCGCCTCTCCACAGATCTGACCTGTAACTTGGTCTGGTCTGGTCTCCGTGACGATAGAAAGGTTTAATGCCGCACTGCGCAACATTCCAGACAAAACAATAACAGATGAATGAAGAAAAACATTTGGAAAAGCAAAGAAAGTGCCATTTAATAGTGAAGAAATCACTGCTGTACTGTGGGACATTCTGGGCCAAGAAATGACATCGCCATGGAGACAGAAAGGCAGAAGTGACACAGTGAAACTTTAAATAATAACATGCGCTGGTTTAAAGCCTGCGTATTTCCACTATTGTGCTCGTGGTTTCTGCACAGCAACAGCAGCAGCCTTGAGTCCTGAATGAAGTTACGTAACAGGCCTTTGTGTTTGTAGTCGCGCCGTTTTACCACCGGGGGGCGCCGTCTTCACAGCTAAACACGGCGAAACACAGCCCGGTCCACTCTGCATAAACCATTTCACGTTTAGAGGTAATTGTCCAAAAAGCTTTCAGTTCATTAAATCAGAAAGAGCAGCGTAACTAAGTATAATTATACAAAAATAATCGACGAAATTAAGATGGAGACGGCAATAAAAGCAAATCGAACTGTAATGTCATTTAAATTGGCTGATTAAATTAAGCGCAAAACAGACGGTGTCACTTTTGCACATAACAAAACACTATTAAAAGTCAGTATGTGGTAAATAAGTCTCCAAATAACCAAAATGCAGACAATTTACACGCAATAAAGGCGTTTTTCTGACCACTTTAAAGGACTAATTTCGACACATGTTGGTCCATGTTTACGTTACGTCTGAGAGATAACAGTTACAGAACTCCCTCTATGTGTGTCCAACAATGGAGTAAAATGATAAACTTCTCCAAAATTGAAAAGAAACTAGAACTAGGCATTGTTTTAAGTCAAATCTTATTATTTGTTTTCGTGAAATTTGTTTAACCTGTCAAATGAAGCTCAACAGACCAATTAAACACAAAACTACCTGCTAATTTACGGTTTAGTCGTATGTAATGTTGACAAGAGAAGGATTTGAGTCAAAAAAATGACTAAAATAAGTTATTATCTGGAATTTAAGCTGTTTTAAAGAACCTGGACTAAAATGAGAAAAGAGAAAAAATCAGTAATATCGCAAATTTTCATCACGTGATTCTTGTTTCGATCCAAAACGTGTCTGAAACAGTTTTTTAAAATCGTACTTGTCACAAAAAATCATTGGTTACATTTACTATTTCCATCATTTTAAGAAAGGATTTCATAAAATTTTATTCTTATTGACTATAATATTAGAATTATAGATAAATCGCAGTATATCGTCCTTTGTTTTTCCGTCGGGATGTGCAAATCATGGCGAGGATTTAGGTTACACCAAAACTTAAAGGTGCATTGTGGAGCTTTGAGATGTTATTGCTTTGTCTGGAATGTCTCGCAGTACGGCATTAAACCTTTCTATCGTCACGGAGACCAAATCAGACCAAGTTACAGGTCAGATTACAGCCAGAACGCCTGTTTTCTAGGTATTTTTGAGCTCTAAAACCACCTGTGATTGAATAAATGTAAAGTGGAGCTGTTTAAAGTCACACTGTGGAACATCTGAAGCATCCAAACAGTTAGAAATCTCATTCTCATAGAGTTATTCTTGACCTCGAGTCCTGCACGGGTCTGACTTTGACAAACTGCACCCGTCCCCGTACCCGTCACACTTCAACCCGCATCCGACCCGTTTTCCGACAGAACTGAAATAAAATTGCGCACCCGATCCGTCCGGCTATAAATACAGACCGACACCCGAACCGCACCAGAACCAATACCAGTCCCAGAGCCAGAAAAAAAGAGCCACAACTTTGCACTCTTCACTCGCCAATTTTCTTTTCAGCTCAATTTGAGTCGTTTTGAACTGAAGGACGTTGCGTGCGTGTTTGGAAAATGAAAGCGGCACAGATTTGTTGGAATGTGCGCAGCAAAAACATAGATTTTTACATCTAATCACCTTGTAAAAACAACAGCATTTTTGCATTTCACTAAAACACAGCCCTGTTTTTTTGTTCGCACACGATGTTTCGTAAAGTGCAGGTTAGACCCGCGCACTCCTGCGTCCGACACAGCACGACACGGCACGATCTATCTATCTGTCTATCTATCTATCTATCTATCTGTCTGTCTGTCTATCTATCTGTCTGTCTATCTATCTATCTGTCTGTCTATCTATCTATCTATCTGTCTGTCTATGTCTGTCTATCTACCTGTCTGTCTATCATCTGTCTATCTGTCTGTCTATCATCTGTCTGTCTGTCTGTCTATCATCTATCCATTCATTTATTTATCTATCTATTTATCTATCCATCCATCCATCCGTCCGTCCATCCGTCCGTCTGTCTGTCTATCCATCCATCCATCTATCTATCACTTCACAGTGCATCACCACTTGGCCCACCTACACGCTTCAATACAAACTCACACATACACTTAAATTTCATTCAAACAGCTGAACCTTGTGGTCGACTCTCTGTTGCTGTTGTCTCTGTTATTACTTTGTCACTGTCAATGTAAAGTCACAATAAAGGGTTAAAAAATAAAATAAAATCTGCGGTTCACCCGTCGGGTATCCGCGGGTGCCCGAACCCGTGTCGGACTCTTGACTCTAATAATACAATATCTAGTCCTTTGTTTTAAATCAGGGGGAAAAAAAACAGCTTGAAAAATCATAATATTGTTGATTTGAATCCTGATTTCTGTGGTCTCACCTGCAGGCCTTGAGCACGTCTGTGGAGCTGGGGTAGATGGACATGGAGGAGGACGAGTTGGAGGTGTGGGCGTGCGGCGGCGTGGCCTTCAGCCCCGGCACGGCTGGGGGATCCGGTTTCGACGGGCTTTGGGAATCTTCGGAGATCCCGCCCTTCCCGTTCACAGCCGGGGCGTTTGAATTGGCCGGACTCTGCGCCCCCGTCTGCTCCGTGGATTTCGGGGAAGGCGTCGCCGTCGACATCGCCGATATGGGGGAGGAAGCCGTCGAGCTGTGCGCCTGAGGAGTTGATGGTTTGATTCCTGGATGGATGTTGTTGACTTTCTTGCCAACGTCTTGGGAATTCGTGGAGTTTTCCGTGTCATCTTTGCTAACCGCCAACAAAGCAGATAGCCTTGGATTGTCTGCGCTTAAAGTTCCAGTTGTCTCGCTGTTTTCCGACGATGGTTTTTCAGTTTCGGTTTGAACGTGATTGGACGCGGGCGGAGATTTCGCAGCTTCGCCGTCGCCGTTTTTATGCGATATGTTTTGTTTTGTAGCGTCTTTGGTAGCGGTAATCGTGGAACTAGAGGTAGCCGAGGAAGAGGAGGAGGAGGGAGCGGGGGAGGCCGGGAGGTGGTTTGAGTTAACTGCGTTGTTATTGGTAGAACTGGGCTGAAGCGGCGACGACGACGACGACGACGCGTCTGTGGAATGTGCGACCTGATTGGACGATGGGCAGGAAGCGGCGGCAGCGGAGGAGGAGGAGGAGGAAGGGGGTGGGGCTAAGCTGGGGTCGGGGGGCGTGTCCGAGCTGGAGGGGGGAGCGGCTGGAGCTGAGCCTTTCTGAAGCCCCTAAAAAGAGAAAATTAAATTAAGTTATCAAAACAGCAAAAAGAGAGATAAATAAGACATGTCAGCGTTGGTTTGACAGGCTGAAGTTCCATGGAAATGACAAATTCTGATTATTATTTTTGCTTTGGCATTGAAAAAAAAATATTGTTTGTACACAGCAAAAAGTGGAGAGTTAAAACTGACTCTCGCAGACTCAATTTTAACATTTTCTCAGGGTTTATATGAGTCCAATCTGTTTTAAGAGTTGATTTAACAGTTTTGGAAATGTTAATTCAGTCAAACTGGACCAAAGTCCCTGTTTTTAACCCCGAAATCAAGAGTTATATTTTGAGAGTAAACGGATAACACTTTGTAGGGTTGTCCTGATTTAGCGAAACGACACACAGAGGTGTTTTATTTTTACACTTTATTTTAGTTAATTTAAGATGAAATTATGAACAAAACTGTTTCAAACTGGTCTCTCACGGCAGTTTGATGTGTTGGGTGGGAGGAGCCAAAATTAACACTAAGGGAAGTTGAATTAACTTTTAAATAGTTGAAATAACACTTTTTTAAAAACAACTCTGAAATATTTTACCCTGAAATTCCAGTTTTTGCTGTGTAAGTTTGCAAAACTGGTATTGTTTTTCAATACAATGCACTTCGGATCAAATCGATTCAATGCGGATTCAGTAAAAAAGTAAAGGCTAAATCATGATTGTGACACTAAAAGTCTTTATTAAACCTCCTCTTGTGCAAAGTGAATATGAAACACGCCCATTTTAAGTCTCAAAACAGTGAAAATGTCAAATGTGATGCATAAACAAGTTTTCTTCCTCTAAAAAAGCAACAAAACTGTAGCTCTGTAACAAAATAAATGAATAAAATATACCTAAAAATACTATATATTGATATATCGATACAGCAGCCGACGATATTGATACTGTGTCATCACGATTCGATATATTAATACTGCTGATTGCACATTTTAAAGGTTCAGTGTAGAAAATAATGATTATTTAGGTTTTGTTTGAATTGTGATTTTAATGTATTTCTTACACTGCAGAGCACTTTGAATTACTTTGTGTACGAACTGTTCTATACAAATAAACTTGCCTTGCCTAGAAATAGAAATGCACCAATCCAGGTTTTTCTATTCCAATATCGACACTCTGGTTTTAAGTATTTGCCGATATCCGATATCAACAGATACCAGAGCAGAGGATAAAAACAGCATTTATTTCCTTTTAACATAAGGTAAAAAATGATCCAAATTTCTTTATTTTATTCATAGACCAAAGTGGGATATTGGCTGAGCTGATCTCTTGGACGCCAATATCAGATACACCAAACTTTTCATTATCGGCGCAGATATCCAACACCAGTATCGTATTTATTAGGGATGGGACAAGATCTCGTGCCACAAGAGACTTTTATTGAGTATATTGTAATAATCAGCAGTGACGCATGTGGGGAAATGGTGTTTAAAGCATAAAGATTGATTAATGCATCAAAAAATATGATGAAAATGACTAAATTTGGTCATCTTTATAACTCTATCAACACATAAAACTCATGCATGACACAATATATGAAGAAATGAAAAGACCAACATTTTGAATTGATCCCATTAGTGTAATTTAGTTCAAAATCTCGTCTCGTCCCGTCCCACCCTTAGTATCGGTGCATCCCCAGTGGAGCGAGTAATGTTCTGAAGGTGGGACGTCGTCTGTTAGAACCACAGACTAAATAAAGAGGTGGACTAAGCGAGCGCGACGTCACCCGTAACGTTCGGCTCCAGTCAAATGAAGCTCGTCGAGTTCCATATAACGAGTGGGAACTGATTTACAGACAAAATTCAACTTTAAGAGGGTAAACGAGACGGGGAAACAGCTCTAAATGGTCTAAAAAGTGGACTTTCAGGATAGTTCTGCTTTAAATACGGCCGTTACCTGAGAGTTGTTTTGGTGGAGGGCGGGGCATGGCGTTGAGTCCTGTGATTTTGTGCAGGTTTGAGGTAGCGCTCTCTCTCCTCCCTCCGCTGTCTGTACATAAGGCACGTCCCCATCCGTCTGATTACTACTAGTACTACTACTATTATTATTACTACTGCTGCTGCTCCTGGCGGGGGCCGAGGGGGGGACTCCCAAGGGCCCGTTGAGGAGGGGTCTCTGGGGGAGGCGGTGCAGGTTGGGGGAGGGGAGCGGGTGAGGGGTGGGGCCGTTGGGGAGAGAAGGACGAACGTGACCAGAGTTCTGCCTCATCTGAAACAGAGAAACGCAAAAGTCTGTGTGAGAAATCGTACCTGGAACCGTTATTTATGTGCTACCAAATACACAGAAGTGGGCGGTGCTTTTCAGACAGAACCTTCTTCAGTAAAGACCAAGTTTTTTTGGCTTCCGATTCGTTCCGATTTTTTAAAAGGAGTGCTCTTTCCGATACCGATCCGATACCTTTTAGTGTAATGTCGTGAAGGAAGTTTGTACCTTGGCTCCAAAAAGTCCATTACGCGACAAAAGCCGATTTTTTCCACGACAGACAGCGGTTGTTCGTCTAAAGCGATGAATTTGACAATCCTCTGTGTTATTTTCTTGGACTTGTCTCCATTTCGACGTAGCTTTTCTCTTCTGTGAAATGCCTCCGCCTGTGTTTGCTGCTGTGGCTCTGCCGTCTTGCGCTTGTAAATCTCAAACTCGTCGAGATGATTCTTTTATAAGTGATGAATCAAATTGGTCGTGTTAAAGTGGCTCTGCTGGTTCCTCCAGGAAAAACTGTTTGTTTGCAGCGTTTGCGTCGCTGTTTGACTCTCGTTTTGTTGTAGTGAAAAGTCCGACACAGCGACACAGCGTTTTGATTTATGGCTGCTGTAAAGTGCGTCAATACCGCAAAAACATGTGAACCTGGATCAGTCTGATCACAGGACTGAGACCAATACTGTTCGATACTCATAAAAGACTCGGATCGGAAGCTGATACAGATACTGAATATCGGATCGGGACATCCTTACTCTTAAGCCGGGCGTAAACTGTGCGTTTTTTTGTCTCTTTTTGAGCCGATTTTTCATCATTCTTTTTGGGATTGGGCCGAGTTTTGGATTAATCATGTGTCGTTCTTCATGTAGTAAACGTGGGTTAACGAGAACCGATTAATATCTCACAACCAACTCCCGATCGGCAATCATAGATCACAAGAAAATCAAACCTGTTTGAAATCCAGTCGCCTCTAGTGAGGGTTTCACTGTTGAAGTCGTTCGTACAGTGTGAGAACATGAATCGTTGGGCTGTGAACTTTCAAACCCTGAGATCTGTTCGTAAAGTTTGAGTTGGAGCCGAGTGAAACGACTGAAAATATCGCCCGGCATTACTTTAGTAAACTTTTTGGTTAGGTGCGGTTAGGTGCCTTGTGTAACTTTTCCGTCAAACGCTTTTCTCCATGTAGATGTTATTTCTTTTGTCTGGAATGGCACAGTACGGCATTAGACCTTTTTATCTTCATGGAGACCAAACCGGACCAGGTTACAGGTCAGGTCTCTGGAGAGGCGACACTGCTCACAGTCAGAATGCCTGTTTTTCTAGGTATTTTTGAGTTTTAAAACCACCTGTAACTGAATAAATGTAAAGTAGAGCTGTTTAATGTCACACTGTGGAAGTCTAAAGTGACAGATGCTTTATCTGACAATATGAAATGATTTGGACATTTTTGTTTCCTGTAACGCTCCTTTTTTGTGTATCTTTGTGTCCGTCCTTTGAAAAGAATAATTGAGTTTTAGAAAATGGAAAAGTCAAGGGAAACTGTAATTTAGACTTAACCTTGGACAAACTTTACTGATAAGGGACATTACTTGGTAGCTCAGACATCACAATATATTATAATAATAAAGAAAACATATAAACGGTAATAATAAATTGTAAATAAGTAGTGAAAACAGCAAGAGACTGGTGTAAAATGTGAGAGGTGTGCTTTGCCAACGCAGCCAGGTGAGTTATGCACATTAAAGACATTAAACAGATGAGCTCTGTACCTGGTGTTGGTGCATCATGTTGAGCTGAGCCTCCAGCTGTTCCAGCATCTGTAACTGAGGAGGTTTAAGACTCGCCCGGTTTCCTCTCAGCTGCTCCAACAGCTGAAGGAGAGAAGAGGAAACGGGTCAGACCAGGGCACACATTTAAGGACACCACACACGGGACACAGAAGACGAAACTGTGCATCATTTTCTGAGCGAGGCTATTTTTACGCGGCGCCGCAGCTGAAAACAGTTCCTCAGTTTAAATAAACACGCTCACACACCTGTAGTTTTTGTGGAGACAGATACCAGTTGGGGACTTGCTGCTGTGCGGGGTTACTGGCCCAAGGTTCACCCTGAAGAATAATGGAATAAAGTTTAGAAACTATGGCCGACATACCTTAAAAGTAAAGTATTACACAAAATTTGCTGTTGTGAGCTTTAAGCCATGTTTTAATGTTGTTACCTCCTCAAAAACAGAGCTGGAGTTGTGTTTTGCTTCATTCACACATATTTGAGTAACACTATTATTAGTCTGTCTACATCTGCAAAGCTCAACATGCTCTTGGGGGGAGCGGAATTACGGTAATCCGGTATCCTGCGGTATCAAAAAGTATCAGTGGTATCAGTTTCATCACCGTCATTAAAAAAATCAGTATAAGGAGCTAAAACCGCAGTAGGACTTTCTCCCTCCGCTCTCTCTCCTCTTCAAACGTGGTTCCGCTCGGAGATTTCCATCCACACGCAGCGAGAAAGAAGAAAAAAATCCGACTGACGCTTCGTGTGCGACGCTGAGCCCAAAAGTTTGTGACGGAGACGTTTTACTGAAGCCGAGAGTCGAGAGGGGACGAGGCTGAAGAGGAGAAAGTTCCCGCTCGAGGGCGAAGTCAGACTTTCACGGAGGAGACGGTAAAGCCCAATTTATGGATCTGCATCAAAACAGGTTTGTGTCGACCGACTTACACCTCTGAAACTTTCTAACGACGCATCAAAGCAACGCAGACGATAAGGGCTGTGATTGGTCCTCTCCACCGCTCTGCATTTCCTCCGCTCATTCTAGACTTTGAGTAATAATGTGTTTAATGCAGCTTTGGCACATTTGTTTACGTTTTACAGAAACGAACCTTCAAACATGGCTCATTTGCATACAGTATAAGCGCTGATAAAAACAGCTCGTGCTCTGATGCTGATGCGATCGAACGCGCTGCAAAGTTTGGTCTGATCAGAACTTGTGCCTCATCTTCAAATATAAAGCTGTGACTCTGTTTCTGAAGGGTTTAGGCGCAGCTACAGAATAATTCTTAATTAGTCACAGTCATACTGTATACCCCAGTTTAACAGTATCAAAATTTGGATACCGCCCGACCCCAACATGCTCTGTTCCAACTTGTGATGTCATGAAGCGGTAGTTTTCAAGTGAACACCTCCTTTTACCTTTAGTTCAGTAGAGTTTCGCAAATCCAGGGCTGAATAATAACCACATGAGTGTTTTCATACGCAGGGTTTGTGTGTTAAACGTGTTTTTTTTTGTTTATTTGATTTATTTGACAGGGACAATGTACAGAAGTGTTAATCACAAAAAATTAAAAGATGTTTTGTACCAGACTCAAGCTCTCAAACCTAATTCAAATCTGCCAGTTAACATTGCAGACAATGTTTATCATCACTGACCGTTTTCATTCTGGATTTTACACGAGTAAGTGTCTCACCTTGGCTGGACTGCCCGCCCTCCTCCTCTTGGCCGGACAGGACTCGTCTGCCTGGGACAAAGGGCTGACGTGGGGGGGCAGAGTGGGACCGGAGCCCCCTCCCTCTGCGCTGTGGTTGGGCTTACACGCCTGAGGCACCCGCGAACGAGGAGGAGGGACAAAGACAATGATCAAAAATAAAATAAAAATGGAGGAGGAGAAAAAAGTGATGGAGGAGGAGGAGAGAGCGGGGACAGGAAAGCCACAGCAACAGAAACAGGGTTAATATTTAAAACAATAGATACAAAAAAGAAAAAAAAAAATCAGATTGTAATCTCAAATAGGGCTGCAACAATTATTATAAGCTTGTTAGTCAACCAATTTTAGCATATTTAACTGTAAACAACAAAGCTTTAATACGATTTATTAAAAAGAACAGCTAATTGAATTGGTTACGATTGGTTGTGTAGCCCTAGCTGCAATAAAAATAACCTTATAATTGTCAAAATATCAAATAAAATGCAGCTATTTAGTACATTGTTTTGGAAAATAGAAGAAATACAATTATAAAAACACTGAATATTGGTGTGAACTGCGTTTCTAGCCCTGTACAAAGTTATGGATGAAGGTTCCCATTGCAAATCAGGACTCGATGAGCGACCATGAGAGATTTTGATGATGTTATGAATGAGATCTAGGTGGAGTTCAGACACTAGGGGGCGCCACGGCGGCTTTGGGAGCAACTGCAGGACATCTAAGGTCAACTACGACAGGGGAAGAAGACAGACAGGACCAATGGGAAGCCTAAATGTGAAACTAAAGACTACGAAACTTCACCGATCACACCCAGGAGAGGCAAAAAGGAGGAGCTGAAGCAGGATTAAATCGAGCTGAAGAGGCTGCACTAGCACGGATTCATGCTTAGCTGCAGGAGCTGGGGTTTAAGTAGCGACTGTTCAGATCAGAGTGAGATATTTTAGGTTTAAAAGAGCTGGATTTCCGCTTTGAAAGAGTCACGTGAGGAACATTCTGCTTTCTGGATAATCGTCATGTGCATTATTTTTGTAATTAAGAATAAAAAAGTATTTTAATCAGAAAATATTTACCTCAAGGAACAGATTTAGGTGAAGATTTTGGAGTTTTATTTGAAATTTTTATTGAAATTGCAATCGGACAAAAGTCAAAAAGAGATATTAGTTAAAAATAATGTATTCTAAGGAGTAAATCTGTAAATAATTGGTTTTAAAAGATCAGATACACAGTTTTCTGGGTGTGATGGGCGAAGCTGCTTCTACAGTGAACAGAAAAAGGAGCAGTTCTGGTTTTAGCCCGACTCATCCTCAGATCGAACATTTAAAAAGAAGAGAGAAAGAAACAGCACCAACCAGCCACCGTCAGACCTGGTGTTAAAACGTGGAGAAATTGTGAAATCTCAGCGTAACAGAGAGGTGTACGAGGGGAGAGGGGATGAGATCCAGCACCAAAGCTCGATATTTCAGCGTAAATTATCCTTTTTTAGACCATCCTGGAGGCACAATGCGTTTTCACAACACAAGTGGGCTTTGTCAGGGCGCAAACTTGGTATCGATACTGCGATACTGGCTCCAAATCGATACCAGAATTTCAGGAATCGCAAAGCTCTATATGTCTAGCTCCATATCGTGCTTTGCGATACTGGCTCCCAATCGAAAAGGTGCGTCTACATTTTCGTTCTAAGGATGTAACAATATCGTAACAAGAACAATAATTTCATAGTGTGATATTTTCACGATGCTACTTTTTGCCTTTGGTTCTGTCATAACCCAAAGCGTTAAGATTTAAAAGTGCTTAATTGTGCTTAAAAAAGTGCTTAATTTGTTTACGTTGTTGTAAGGCGACCTTTGGTGTCCAGAAAGGCGCTTAGCAAATAAAACGTTTAATTATTATTGTTATTATAAGTTATTTTATCGTGTAAATTTGACTGAAACAAAAGGAACTACGTTTACAATAATTCTTTGCTTTGTTTTATTAGCTTAAGAGACTTGAGTTTCGATTCACCGTGATGTCCCGCGACGTTATTTGGCGACTTCTGACAGCACGATTTGACGATATTTCGGTTATTGTTGCATCCCCATTTGGTACAAAGTTGAATTTTCACAGAATATTTAAACACCAGGTTTGAAGGACGCTAGTTTCACATCATATCTGAGGATGGAGAGCGGCTAAACCATGTGACCAAAGTGCAAAACCTGTGTCCTACAGATTAAACAGGGGAAATAGGGCTGTATATATGTGATAATAATAATAATAGTAGTATAGTAGTAATAATAATAATAATAGGTGGTAGTACTAGCTTCTCTCACCTGCGGCGGAGCATTGCTTGGTCCCTGTCTGGACGTGAGCTCTGCGGGGATGGGCAGACTCCAAGCCTCCTCAATAAGGGGCAGCATTTTAGTTTTACTCTGAAGGGTACTGAGCGGGGGGGAACTCAACTGAGCCTAAAGGGGATGAAAACGACGTGAAAAATCAAAATAAAATATAAAAAGAAAGTTTAAATAAGAAATGAAGACCACTGAAGCAACGGGTAGCGTTAAAATGGCGGAAATGTAATGTTTTTTTTGGACAATTTTAATGTAACAAAGTAGTTTCTTAGGGATTTTTTTGGGCAAGAACTCTCCAAAAGTTGAATCTGCGTATGTTTTCTCTGATCTAATGATGTTTTCTCTGATATAAGAGGAGAAAAAGATACAGGATAAGGAGGCGAGAGATTCTGACACACAGGGATACAAGCGGAGGACAGGCGGGCATCTGACACGTCGCGATAATTCATCATATAATATAATAATCCGTTAATAATTGTGACTTTATTGCATTTTAAATTGTCCAAAAGCGAATACCCTTTGAGCAGGTATTACAATGTTCGCCATTATAACTTTATCGGTTGCCATGGACCCCATAAACAAGGAAAATGAACAGCAATGGTGAGTAGATCGAGCAGGTTGAAATCAGCAGTAAATTTCGTAGTGATTTTGCAAAAGTAAAAGCCACAAAAACAGTAAAAAAAAAAAAGTGTATTAAGACAGAACTTTGCGCTTGTCTTAATACGGAGAGGAGCCGGTGAAATCTGAACCATGCATTTGAATGTGAAGCCAACACAGATGAGACAGGCTGAAGAATAATACGTCTAAAACAGTGTCATTATTGTGTTAGATATCACTTTATAATCACTACGCCTAATAAAACACGAACAAACACTGAATTCACAACGAGCAAATAGTCTCTAAAGAATGATTCAAGCTTCGTTACGACTTAATTAATACCTAATATTATGCAAAATTGACTTTTTTGGGAGTTTTCTACCATGTTTTAACGTTGTTTCCTCGTCAAAAACACGTCTGTAGAGGGTTTAGTTGCCATCCAAGCATGTTTGAGTAATCTAGTGATCTATCCAAAGCCTTTTAAACCATTTTTACAGTAGCAGAACAAAAACAAACGTACAAAAAACATGATACAAAACTGTAGATTACAACTTGACAAACCTGAACCTCCTCTTTAAGCAGCTACAAAGCCTGAATCTTCTTAATAAAATATTTGTTCATGATGATTTAAGCGTGTGTTCATGCTTTATTAACAGTAATTAAGGCGTAGTTACTATAAAGTGGTGCCATTCTCTCATAAAATCTGTAAAGACCCTTTTATGCTCATTATTTAACAGCTTTGTAATTGTGTGCCGCAAGAAAAGCTCATAAAGCTGCATAATAGGTTTAATATTTGATGTACTTTTATTTAAATGGCTTAAAGGTGTAATTAAAATTATGTAACTTTTCTGGCGGGGAATCTGTCACCTGCTTGTCTCGATGGAGATGTTATTGCATTGTCAGGATTGTTTGTTTCACAGTATGGCAATAAAAACCCATAAAAATAATAATAAAAATGCAAGAACCGGCCTCCAAACAGATTTAGACAGGTTTAATGCCTCACTGTGGAACCTCCAAGACAAAGTAATCACATCTTCAGAGACACAAACAGGTGGCAGAACCTCCGCCAAAAGCAAAATTGAACAATAATTTTGTAGCTTTTTGATTTCTGGCTTTAGTTAAATCATAAAACCAAATTACTGCAGTGTATTTGTATTTGTATCTATTATGCAGCTCTAACTTTGGAAACACAAACATCAGCAGATCTTTTGGCACTTTCACAGTTCAATAAATGCGCTCGTAAAATGAAAAAAGCATAAAAGGAACCGAGAGTGTATTAATTTCACTTTTAGGTTGAACCACAGAGAAGCAGAGCAGTGGTGACGGTACATGTCCTGCAGAGCAAACCTGAGGAGGAGGTTTATAATAACCGTCTAACGCTGTACTTTATTCTACTTAAGTGACAGTGCAGTGATAAATATATTAAAAACATACGTAAAATACAGGTTTGTATGTTATGAAAAATGACCAAATAGTGTAAGTACCAAAGTCGAAATGGCTTATTTTACTTGTAATTTAATGTTAATGCTACCATCCTGAAGAGACTGGTAATTAGACAAAGGCCAGGTGAGGAAAGGGGAGGGGCCAGGTGAAGGGACAGGTGAGGAAAGGGGAGGGCCTAGATGAGGGGGTGAGGGACCAGATGACAGGAAGGTTCCAGATGACAGGAGGGACCAGGTGAAGAAAGAGGGGAGGTAAGGTAGGTAAGGTAACTTTATTTATATAGCGCTTTACAAAGACACATGTCCCCAAAGACGCTTTACACAGCATTAACAGAGCCTTCTTCATTCACTCCAGACCCGGTGGGGGTAAACTACTGTTGTAGCCACAGCTGCCCTGGGACAGACTGACAGAGGCGAGGCTGCCAAACCAACCAACCAAACCAAGCCAACGGCCCCTCCGACCACCACCATCACTCACTCCACTTTAACATCTAGAGTGAATGTTTCGGGTTGATGGGGGAAACCGGAGCCCAGAGGAAACCCATTCAGACACGGGGAGGAACATGCAAACTCATGAGCCACTCAGCCACCGTGCCGCCAGGAGGTGTCACGATGATTACAAGGCCAGGTGGAGTAAAAGTTGCCAGGTAAGAAGAGGGGTCAAGTGTGGGGCCAGGTGACGGCAGAGGCCAGGTGAGGGGACGGGTGAGAGGAGGAGCTAGGCCAGGTGAGGGGACAGGTGAGGTAAAGGGCCAGGTGAGGGGAGGGGCCAGGTAAAGAAAGAAGAAAGCGGGGAGGGGTCAGGTGATTACAAGGCCATGTGAGGAAAGGGGCCAGATAAGGGGCCAGGTGAGGAAAGGAGGGGCCAGGTGAAGTAAGTTGCCAGGTGAGGGGAGGAGCCAAGTGAGAGGAGTGGCCAGGTGATGACAAGGCCAGGTGAGGGGACAGGTGAGGTGAGGGGACAGGTGAGAGGAGGGATCAGGTGAAGAAAGGGGGGAACAGGTTTCACATGTGCCATCTACAGGTGAAAAAAAACAAACTAAACCTCCGGATGGTAGCTTTAATTCTACTGGATTTGGCTAATTTGTCAGTTAAAATGTGTCGCGTTAGCCTGTTCTGTTGCTGCATCTCAACCAAAAACTCCATCAGCCTTGTTTTAGTTTTAAAGCTGCAATATGTAACTTTTCTGGTGGAGGCCTGAAATGTTCCAGAGTATGGCATTAAATCGCACGTGTTGTAATTTTTAAAAATAAAAAATACCTCGAAAGCGGGGCCACCTTACAAATCTTACCTGTAACTTGGCCTGCTTGTCTCCATGGAGACAGATGAATTTAAGGCCATACTGCGGAACAATCTAGGCAATGCAATAACATCTCCATGGAGAAAAGCAACCCTCCATAAAAAGTTACGTAGTGCACCTTTAAGCCTAATAAATGCTGATAAACTGCAAATTAATTAAGTGTAGAAATGTGCAGAAAATAAAACAATATAGTGAAATGTTACCTGACTTTTACAGCAAAGAGCAACCAAAAACTGTTAGAAAACTCAGATGAACCAGCCTCATTTAGTCCAGATTTTAGTTCTCAACAAACCAAATGTATAAATAAACAACAGGTTGCGTTCACGTAATATCAGCGCTCTGCACAGTCCCTATTCTCAGGTGGAGTTTGCCGTGAAACTGTCAGATCGCAGAGTTTTTCACCTGGTTTATGGTTCATATCTCTGTAAATCCAAGACCTATCCACATGAAACAAAAACCAGCACAAAGTTCAACGTCTTCTCCGTTGGTATAGATAAACAAAAGTGGGATCATTTGTTCACAGCAGCTTCAGAAAGTGGTGCCGTTATTCAACCCCAAATCCATAGATCCTTGTTATGACCTTGCTGTTGGCTTTGAATGACGGAAATATCTTTTTAACGTGAGATTTGTCGTAGGAAATTATAAAAATGTTCATTGTTTTCAATCATCTGATGGGCCCAGAAGTGACATCGCACTTAACACAAGCCTCTTAACACTGTACACAACAAAACACAATATCTCCTGTTGGGGATGTCCCGGTCCGATATTCAGTATTGGCTCCCGATCCGGCTCTTTTATGAGTATCGGACAGTATTGGATTCAGTCACGTGATCGGACCGTTCCAGTTTCACATGTTTTTGCGGCATCGACGCGCTTTACGGCAGCCGTAAATCAAAACACCGCCGTGTCACTGTGTGGGACTTTTCACTACAACAAAACGAGAGTCAAACACAATCGCTGCAAATAAACAGTTTCTTCTGGAGGAACCAGCAGAGCCACTTTAACACGACCAGTTTGATTCGTCACTTATAAAAGAATCATCTGGACGAGTTTGAGATTTACAAGATGACAAAGCCACAGCAGCAAACACTGGAGGAGGCGTTTCAAAGAAGAGAAAAGCTGCTTCGAAATGGCAACAAGTTCAAGAAAATAACACAGAGGATTGTCAAATTCATCGCTTTAGACAAGGAAAACATAGGCTTTCGTCGTCTAATGGACTTTTTGGAGCCAAAGTACGAATTTTCCACAACAGTACATTACAGAGGCGGTGCTACTGGAGCTGTACAACAAGATCTGTGAGCTCTTCTATCGGATACAACTGCCGTTTCATTCATAGGGTTTTGAAAGTGTAATGAAACACTTCATTAATCCTTTCAATCCGTGTATGTTTCTTCCATTCCTTGGGGTTGAATTTAAAAAGGTATCAGATCGGTATCGGAAAGAGCACTCCTTAAAAAATCTTATCGGAAGCCAAAAAATCTCTATCAGGACATCTCTACCTCCTGTTGATTGATTTGCGGATTAATTTGAGTTTCATTTTAATCCAATTTGACCAGAAAGAACTGACTTAGCTGAACTGCAAAAAGTGAGACAATTTCCGTGGGTAAACGAGTCTAAATCTCACATAAAATGAGTCAGTCGCTAGCTCGCATTAGCCAACAGTTTTTCAGTTAGTCACTCTCACATTTTTGCTGATAATCAAACCTCAAAATAGTACCAAGAACGCTCGGACTGACCACAAGAGCTTGTATTTTTGTTGACTTTTCATTAGGGCTGTCAACGTTAAGGCAATTAATCACAAAAAAATATCATTATTAATCACACAGTTTATTTTTAATGGTCCTCTATGGAAAGTGCTGATGGTCCTGAAAGGCGGCGCAGGTTATCAGGTCAGTGATCAGGTCCATACGGGACTTTCGATAAAACTAAGGTAGTTTGCAGATGTCGCAGCGATGAACTCTCTTTCCACAGAAGCACAACAAGTTTAAAACACCGTCTTAAAGCAAAACACGGGTTTGATTCAGCGGCAGCAACGACGATACTCGTACCAACAACAACAAACCGAGCACGACAACCCCAATGTTGTCAACAAAACTACCAGCGATGGAAAATTGTCAACAATATAACTTTTTGATAATATTTTGGTCCTTTTTCGAAAAATAATTAACTGCGATTCATCGTGATTCATCAAAATTCTAAAGTGCGATTAATCTGATTTAAAAAAATTTGTGTTTGGCAGCACTGGTTTTCACACAATCCGCTTTCGCATCGTCTCTACGGCAACAGCTAAACATTCCACTACAGACATAAATGTAGAACAACCCCACGGCTTGACGTCACTGCCAAATATCAATAATCCCTGGTCCATTACGAAATCATTAACTTCTACAACGTGAACGCAACCTTTTAAAGAACAGTAAAACCAGCACAGCAGAGTTGGAAGTACTTGGTAGCAGTTTGTAGTAGTTGGTAGTCGTCGGCACGTACCTGCAGACACTTGATTCGGTGTGTGAGGGCCGCGATGTTGGTGCAGCCTTTGCTCCGCGTGGCGTTGATGTAGCACTTGATGGCGTCGTGCGGTTGGTTACAGGATTCGTACAGCGTGCCC
The DNA here is from genome assembly GCA_030686955.1 of Odontamblyopus rebecca. NCBI lineage: Eukaryota > Metazoa > Chordata > Actinopteri > Gobiiformes > Gobiidae > Odontamblyopus > Odontamblyopus rebecca. Next base: position 5,014,347 of record CM060675.1, read on the forward strand.
AGGTCCATCCAGGCCGCCGCGTGGCTGTGATCCAACTGCACCGCGCAGATATAAGCCTGAAGAGCGTCCATGGGCTGGTTCTGCTGCTGGTACAACACGCTGCAGGGGCGAGAATCAGAAGTGATACGGTTAAAGAAAGAACATAGAAGAATGAGACGTTATTTCTACGGCACTTAAGTTCAACCATTGAAATTACACAGAGTCAGGATCGTCGCCAGCAGTGCCCAGCTGGAGGATTAGATCTGCCTCACTGTGCAACAACAACTATTAGAGCTGTAAATGGATAAAAAAGGGGGTGTGGCAAAACATATCTCTGTATGTATCTGACCCAAACTGCACTCAGCTGTATGAGAGTTCACAAAAACAACTATTACTTTACCTTATGTAAACTAATGAGGCAACAATGCTCCGCTAAACACAAGAATTCTGATGACCAATCTGCATCAGTGGCCTCTCTAGATTAGAAACAGCTCTAACCTGCAGTTATCAGTCATGGATTTAGGATGGATTCAGAAAAGCTACAGCTTCAATGGTTGGTCGCAAATCAAATTTTCAGTCATGTGTCAATCATTTCACAAAGTTATGATTCAAAATAATATAAAAAGAGGCACCGTATCTCAAATTATAATCAATTTAAATCACAAAATATCCATACATTTGCAGCACCACTCACTGATCACGCGTATATGCAAACTAGGGATGGGCATTTGATTAAATTTTCTTAATCGATCGTTGAGAAAATTAACTATCAATTTTCGATCAACATTTTATATAAAAATTATCATCACTATTATTACTGTAACTAATCTGCATAAATAAACTCAACTTTACAACATATAAACATCAGCACTGCAGAGCCGCATCAGTGTGAGATCAGAATGTGTTTATGCAGCTTTGGCACATTTGTTTATGTTTTACAGAAACGAAACTTAAAACCGCATGGCTCATTTGCATAAACAGTAAGTGGAAAAAAAGCCGCTCTTTCCTTGTGCTGATGTGTTGGACTAAAGAACTCGACTCAGTGAATATGAGTGTTCTCCCTGTGACTGAGGCTGAGTCTGTTCTGTGCGTATGTCGCGTTGCAGATGCTGCGTAAACAAACCGGGACACTCAAAAAACACAATCATACCCGGGACACTGATGTGCAGGTAAACGCACTCTGAGGGATATAGGGATCTCCAAGGAGCCAGAGCCGAGACGTGGGACTGTGAGGCTCCAGAGTTTGTGCTCAGACGCAGCCTCCACTCCTCAGGCTACGTTACGCACAGACGCCTACATTCGGTTTGTCAATTAAAATGAATGTGATCGACGAAATTCTTAATGACCAATTGGCGATTAGTCGAATAATCATGTCCATCCCTAATGCAAACTGAAGTGCGTTGCCCAAAAGCACAATGACAGTCTGCTATGGTCATTAAAGGTGTTCAGATTGTGAGCGTCTTACCCAATAGAGCACCATGTGTCCGCACTGGCCTCGGACTTGTCTATGGACTGACGATATGAGACGAATGCGTCCTGGACTTTACCAATACTGGAGTAGCACCTGCGACACACAAAGCCGTCAAATACACAACACACAGTCAAATACACTGCCCACTAAACAGCAGTAGAAGTGTTAGCAGTATTATTAGTAGTACTGCATGTAGAGTGCGGCCGTACCTGCCGAGGAAGTACCAGGACTGTCCTGATTTGGGGTCGGCCTCGAGGGACTTCTGCAGACACTGAATGGCAAAACTGTCTCTGGTGGACCGGTCCCCGAGCTGCTCCACCGTGTGATGCATCCAGCCTGAGAAAGACACACGTGTAAATGCGCTGTACTCTATTATTTGTTCAGTATCAGACACCGATATTAAAGAATCGGTCTGGATATTGGCCGATACAACAGTGGAACAGACAGATCACCCATCCCTAATGTAGTAAACAAGAGAGTGAAACAGCTCAAAACATTTTCTTTGGTTTAAGATTTTAGATTTTAAAAACACCCGTAAAGCTGTGATCACTGCTTTGCACTTTTGGTATTTCTTGACTCTGACGTGGCACAGCTGTGAAGTAAAAACCAGTTCAGGACTTCATCGGGAAGCTCACTGAGAGAAGGCCGAGGGTTTACAGCTCTGTCAACAAACCAAAGGGTGGCTAATCTAAGGAAACTACAATTTAAAACATCCATCCATCCAAACTGACATTTTCTGTGTCAAAAATGTTGAATTCTGTTTAATTTCCGTTTAATTTCTGTTTAATTTCCATTTCATTGTCACTCGCACAGGCTCATTAGGTCAAGCTGCTGTAATGATGCAAACGAAAAGCCGACAAAAACTCAAAGATGTGATATGATTAAACTTTTTTATCCATGGATAATTCTGACATCACAACATTCAGACATGACAAAGCAGGTGAATAAACAACAGTGACGGTAAAACAAGGCGCTGGTGCAAACTGAGACGCGGCGACGTAACAAAATGTTATTACCAGAGCAAATTAAACCATTAAGATCTAAAAACGACTTGGTGTTTTATTCTAAACGGTTCAGAAAGACGACACAAACCAGGCAAAAGTCTTCAAAGGCCGACCTGAAAAAACGTTTTAATCAGACACTGTACAGACAACAGCATCTGGATTATTAACCACTGAGCCGCTTAGCATCTCCGAATGTTTGTACACAAGAAACCCATCGATATGTAACCAAAACCGGAAAAAGACGTCTGCTACACATCGATTATCAGTTTTAAGTGGCGTTTTTTTAAATATTTTAACAAATTGAGGTCAATTTTTGTATAAAATGAAAAAAAAAATGTATAAATTCCGTTTCACACTTGACGATTCAGCGTTTTCGTCCGTTTTCCGCAATCGCAGAAAATCCCTGGCCCTACATACACTACCAGTCATATTTCATTTATTTTTACTACTGTCTTCATTTTGTACACACACAGAAGACATTAAATACATGAAGCAAGATTCACGGAACTGAGAAGCAAAGAAATATTACTTGACAAAGCAAAGCGTGGCTACTTTGAGAATCTGAACACAAAATATACATAAAAAAGTTCGTTATTCACCTTTGTCTGTGTGCATCTGTATTTCTTTTCTCATCTGTGCTTATTTTCTTATCTGTACTGCTTTTTCTCACCTAGCTGCTGCAGAGTGGTGGCCTTGACTCGAGCTGGGAGGTCCTCTGTCTGTAGCAGCGCCTCGTAAGCTTCTTTAGCAGCTCGATATCTCTTCTGTCGAACACAAACACACACACGAGAAATGTGAAAAAAGTGCATATTATCATCCTAATGGGTAGAGGCTATTGTTTTAAGCCTTATCTAAAGTGTATCGCCTCTGTCCATGGTCTTATAGTGATCTCTGCTGCTTAAAATAGCCTCTCGTGAGCTTTAAATCATGTTATAATGCTGTTACTTCATAAAAAACAGACCTGGAGTTGTGTTTTGTTTGCTTTATTATCAGTCCGTCTACATCAGCAAAGCTCAAAAATGCTCCGTTCCACCTTGTGATGTCATGAAGCGGTAGTTTTCAAGTGAACAGCTCCTCCGTTTACCTTTAGCTCAGTAGAGATTGGGGAAATTCTGGAGCTGAAATGATCCAAATGATTCAGTAAAATGAAAATGTGTGGAGTTTAAAAACACGATGGAGCACTTCCTGTATCACCACATGACATCACAAGGTGGAAACGAACAGAGGGAATTCGGTTTGAGAGAAGAATTCAGCCTAAATCTGCAGTGTTTGTGTGTTAAACATGCGTGAATGAAACAAAACACGACTCCAGGTTTGTTTGTGATGAGGAAAAGGGCACAAATTACACTATTTTTTTTTACCTTAGACATAAAAATGACAAGTTTGTGGAGCTGATCCCAAACAAATCATGAGAAGGTTTGACATTTTTGTATCAGAAGTTTGGAGATTTCTTTCCAAAACAGTGAATCTCCCATGACATCTGAAACGGTGACACTGCAGGCCTAATAAAACCTGTATTGTAACTGTATTTCTCTGCTCCAAGACTTTACATGAGGACAGCACCAGAATACAAAACACCGGGGTGAGACAGACTTCCCTGTTTCCAAGGCAACCCACAAACCGACCAATCACAGGCCCGAAATCCCCCAATCGACCAATCACGACGCAGCGTTGCCCCTTCCCACACAGGCTCCATCTTCATCGTGGATAATTTAAGGGACAACACAAAAGAAGGGCTATCCCCACGTTTAAAATACACAATACGGCCTTAGGAGATGATTCATGAAAGAATTTAAAAAGTAAAATAAATATGAATAGCTTAAGTAATAAAAAAAAACAAAAAAAAAAACAAATAATTTTAAAATAATAAAGCTTAATAAAATGACAAAATATTCTAAATTGTGAAGTTATAGGTAAATTTTTTTTGTAATTTATAGAAAAAAATAAATATCTTAGGTAAAAAAACCAAACATTTTAAATCATAAAGTTTAATAAAATGACAAAATATCATAAATTGTGAAGTCACAATCAGGTAATTTTTTTGTAATTTATAAAAAAAGAGAAGCTTAAGTAATAGAACATAAATAAATTTTAAATAATAAAGCTTAATAAAATTAAATTATTTTATAATTTACAGAAAAAAATAAAGAGCTTAAGTAATAAAAAACAAAAACAAAAAAATAATCATAATTTTAAAATAATAAAATGATAAAATATCCCAAATTGTGACGTTATAGGTAATTGTTTTTCTGTAATTTATAGAAAAAAAATTTAACAGCTTAAATAATAATAATAAAAAAGTAATAATTTAAAAATAATGAACCTTAATAAAATTATAAAATATCCCAAATTGTGTTAAAAAATGTATAGGTAATTGTTTTGTTTTTTTGTAATTTACAGAAAAAAATGAATAGCTTAATTAATTAATTGGAAAAAAGTAAATAATTTTAAAATAATAAAGCTTAATAAAGTGACAAAACATCCCTAATTGCAAAGTTATAGGTAATTTTTTTTTTTTTTTAATTTTAAACTGCAATTTGGTTTCAAACAAGGTGATAATTTACAAACATTTATAACATTTTATTTTGTTAACTTCATCCCATGAAATTAAATAAGCCAGAAAACACATATTTTCCTAATTAGAAAACAAAGCAAAAGCAATTCTAGCCGTTAGAAAAACTATTGTACAAATCTAATTATTAAACAGAAAACAAAAGAGGCTAAAAATAGTAGCACGACTTACCTGGATTTCATATAGATGAGCAATGTGGAACTGAACTGCAAAACAGAAAAACGAAAAGTTGAGTTAGTCAGAAATTTGCGGCGAAAATGTGAATTTGGAAAAGGGATTTAAATAAAATGTTGGTAAAATAACGAGTGTAAAATGTGTGCAGAGCCAGTGTAGTTTAAGTGAAGTGTGGAGGAGAGACGGGTGGCACCTTCTTTTGTCTGTAACGCTGCGGAGTGTGATCTGAGCGGGGAAAGAGAGGGATTTTAAAGAGGAGGAGAAGGGAGGGAGAGAGAGAGGGAGAGAGAAGATGGGGGGGTCGAGAAAAACATGGGAGGAGGAGGAGGAGAGAGCGAAAGAGAAGGGGGGGCTGACAAGGAAGAGGGAGGAGGGAGAAATAGAGGGGTGAAGGGAGATAAAGAGAGAACAGAGAGGAAAGGGGGATAAAGAAATGTTGTGAATGGAGGGAGTAGTGCAGGGGTAGGAGAGGAGAGAAGAGTGGAGGAGAAGCGAGAGAGGGAGGAGAGAGAGATGGATGGTGCAAAAGGGGAGAGAGAAAACATGGGGGAAAGAAGAGGGAGAAAGTGGTGAGAGGAAGAGAGAAAGAGAAGGAAGAGAGAGAGAGCGAAAGACAAGGGCAAAAAGGTGGGAAAAAAGAGAGAAGGTGGTGGAGAAGTAAAACAAAGCAAGAGAGAGAAGAGAGAAAGGTGTAGAAGATGGAGAGAGAGGTGGACGGGTAGAAAAAGGAACAAAAAAAGAAAGAAAGACAAGAGAGAGGAAGAGGAGAGGGAGGAGAGGAGCAATGTTGTGAATGGAGAGAGTAGTGCAGGAGTAGGAGAGGAAGAGAGGAATAAGAGAGGAGGAGAAGCGAGAGAGGAAGGAGTGAGAGAGACAGATAGTGCAAAAGGGGAGAAAGAAAACATGGGGAAAGAAGAGGAAGAAGAAAAAGAAAAGGTAGGAGAGGGAGAAACAGGTTGGGAAAAGAAGATAGATAGAGGAGAGAGAGAGTAGGGTGAGAAGACTGAGAGAAAGGGAGGAAAGGAGAAAAAAGGGAAAAGGTAGGAAGAGGAGCAGAAGAAAGTAGGAAAGGAGTGTGAGAGAAAGGGAGGAAAGAGGTGAGAGGAAGAGAAGGAAGAGAGAAAGAGGGAGAGACAAGAGCAAAAAGGTGGAAAAAAGAAAGAAAAAGAGGGAGAGACAAGGGCAAAAAGGTGGGAAAAAAGAGAGAAGGTGAAGAAGCAAAACAAAGAGATAAAAAGAGAGAAAGGTGTAGAAGACAGAGAGAGATGTGGACGGGAGAGAAAAGGAAGCGAGGAAGAGAGAGGAGGAGAGAATGTGGAGGAGAGAGAAAAAAAAAGAGAGACAAGAGAGAGAGGAAGAGGAGAGGGAGGAAAGGAGCAATGTTGTGAAAGGAGAGAGTAGTGCAGGAGTAAAAGAGGAAGAGAGGAGAAAAGAGTGGAGAAGTGAGAGAGATGGATGGTGCAGAAAGGGGAAGAGAGAAAACATGGGGGAAAGAAGAGGGAGAAGAAAAAGAAAGGAGAGGAGAGATAGAGGAGAGAGAGAGTAGCGTGAGAAAACTGAGAGAAAGGGAGGGAAAAGGTAGGAAGATGAGTAGAAGAAAGTAGGAAAGGAGTATGAGAGAAAGGGAGGAAAGAGGTGAGAGGAAGAAAAGGGAGAGAGAAAGAGGGAGAGACAAGGGGCAAAAAGGTGGAAAGTAAAAAAGAGAGAAGGTGAAGAAGCAAAACAAAGCGAGAAAGAGAGAGAAGAGGGAAAGGTGTAAAAGACAGAGAGAGATGTGGACGGGTAGAGAAAAGGAAGCGAGGAAGAGAGAGGGGGAGAGAATGCGGAGAAAGAGACAGAGATAAAGAACGAAAAAGAAAGAAAGACGAGAGAGAGGAAGAGGAGAGGGAGGAGAGGTACAATGTTGTGAAAAGAGAGAGTAGTGAAAAGGGGAGAGAGAAAACATGGGGAAAGAAGAGGGAGAAGAAAAAGAGAGGGTAGGAGAGGGAGAAAGAGGTGGGGAAAAACAAACATGAGGAGAGGGGAGGATAGATAGAGTAGGAAAGAGAGGTGTTAGGGTGAGAAGACTGAGAGAAAGGGAGGAAAGGAGAAAAGGTAGGAAGAGAAGTAGAAGAAAGTAAGAAAGGAGTGTGAGAGAAAGGGAGGAAAGAGGTGAGAAGAAGAGAAGAGAGAGAAAAGGGGAGAAACAAGAGCAAAAAGGTGGAAAAAAGAGAGAAAAAGAGGGAGCGACAAGGGCAAAAAGGTGGGAAAAAAGAGAAAAGGTGATGACGAAGGAAAACAAAGAGAATGAGAGAAGAGGGAAAGGTGTAGAAGACAGAGAGAGATGTGAATGGGTATAAAAAGGAAGCGAGGAAGAGGAGGAGAGAATATGGATGAGAGAGAAAGAAAAAGAAAGACAAGAGAGAGAAAGAGAGGAAAGAGGTGAGAGGAAGAGAAGAGAGAGAAAAGGGGAGAAACAAGAGCAAAAAGGTGGAAAAAAGAGAGAAAAAGAGGGAGCGACAAGGGCAAAAAGGTGGGAAAAAAGAGAAAAGGTGATGACGAAGGAAAACAAAGAGAGTGAGAGAAGAGGGAAAGGTGTAGAAGACAGAGAGAGATGTGAATGGGTATAAAAAGGAAGCGAGGAAGAGGAGGAGAGAATATGGAGGAGAGAGAAAGAAAAAGAAAGACAAGAGAGAGGAAGAGGAGAGAGAGAGAGAGAGAGAGAGAGTGGAGCTAATGGATGTGAAGATGCCGGTTTCCACGGTAACAGGTGGAAGAGACGGAGCAGAGATGTTGGGGAATGGGAGTCACGTTTTGAACTCGCACACTGTAAACCGTAATGAAGAGGGGATTTTCTAACTGCTCACATCTGTGTGTCGTTATGAAGGAGGAGGCGGAGTCTGGTCCAAATCGTCCAATCAGATTTGTTTATTTCGAAGGGGGCTCATCGTTTTGATCAAAATCACAATAAAACTCCTCATATTACACTATTTTATCCATGTTATTTGTTTCATTCGCACATGTTTAACACACAAACCCTGCAGGTTTAGGCCCCGTTTACACGTACACGGATATTTTTAAAAAACGGAGACATTTCCCTTCGTTTGTTTATTTCAAGGGGGCTCATCGTTTTGATCAAAATCACAATAAAACTCCTCATATTACACTATTTTATCCATGTTATTTGTTTCATTCGCACATGTTTAACACACAAACCCTGCAGGTTTAGGCCCCGTTTACACGTACACGGATATTTTTAAAAACGGAGACATTTCCCTTCGTTTGTTCCCATCTTCGAGAATTCGCCTCTGAAAACGAATCTTTCCACAAACTCCGGCTAAAGTGGAGATTTTGGAAAACTACGGTTTCTACGTTTTTCTGTGGTGATGATCAGAAGCGTCAGAGCAGCAGTTGCGTCACTTCTGCTGCAAACACTTGTCCTGTGTTTGCATTTGCACAGCTGATGTTTCGTATCCATGAAGAGACGAATGAGGCTCGGAGCTCAGCAGTTTTCCCTCTTCTCCCTACGACTCAAAGACCCAGTCGCCGTCACCGCCAACATCGTTGTTTTTGGGCCGGACCTGGGCGGAGCCGCTGTCTGGTGGGATCATTTAGAAAGTGTTTGTCCTGGAGGAATGGAGTGAAAATGTTGGGATGTGGCGTCATCACTGCTGTCACTCTCCGACTCGCTGTGTCAAAACCACTGAAGCTGAGGCCCCGTCGGCTGCAGAGCGTTTTCCTTCTTCCTACACTGGCCCCTAGAGGCTCGGCGTAGTTATGACGGCGCTCGACGACGTATTTATGCGAATTCATATAAGCTGAAACTTTTCTGATAACGATGCTGTGTGCACGATGTTATTTCGGAAAACGGAGCGAGGGAAATATTTGTTTTTAAAAATATCCGTGTACGTGTAAACGGGGCCTTGGGTTTGGTTTAGAATTCTTACAGTACCGCACAGAATATACTCTGCAAGCCGTACTTTTTCTCCTGTTTTACTCTAATCTACCTTGATCAAGCAAATTCCGTGTGTCCTTTTGAGGGTCTAAGCCTGAACAAAGGTCTGGAGGGTCATTTAAACCCGTTATAAATGCACAGATTTGAATTACTCACTGTTTTGACACCCCTGATGTGGACAGACTAACAATAAAGGATCACTCAAACATGTGAATGAAACAAAACACAACTCCAGGTCTGTTTTTGACGAGGAACATTATAACACGGCCTAAAGCTCATTCGAGTCAGTTTTAACGTAATTTAGGACGGAAATCCACCATGTTTTTCAGTCCCTTTTTGATATTTTTGTCCTTTCTTTTTCCATCATAAGCAGCCATGTTTGTTTTGATTCAGATGGATTATGCATGTCTCTGATTGGTCAATACACCTGTCAATCACGCCCATCTGAACTCTTAGAGACTCGCGTATTTATAAAGTATTAGAAAAGTGTGTATTCTGGACCCCAGGCAGCGTGAGTAATTACACACAGAGCTAATGTATTATCTGTATGTCTCTATGGTATCCACAGTTCAGAATGTGGAAATGTGGAAGTGCAGAACTGCTTCGACCACTCTGCAGGGGCAAATACTGTTTATTATTTGTGTTTGAGGAAAAAAAGTTCAGACTTACTTTCAGCTTTGGACAAAGTGCAGGGGTTGGAGTCAATCAAAGCCAGCTGAAAATGCTGCAAGACAAAAAAAAAACAATCATCAGTGATCAGAATCAGTGGTATCGTGTACCGACCGACGTAATGGCTTTTTGTTTGCTCAGATTATTTATGTTTTAGCAGAATGTTCTGCATGGTGCTTTTCAGAGCCAGCCTGATCATCACAAAATGAAATCTGGCATCACCGGGACTCGTAGTTGTTGTTTACAGCGTTTTGTATAGTTGTGTGTTTACTGTAAGTGTGCGTACCTTTAGCCCTGGCTTCACTGCACGCATCAGCATTTACACGCGTAACCTCACAAAAACAAGTCAACGCAACGGCGGCTCCAGGACGTATGTGCGGCTCTGGCTCTGTGTTTCTCAGTGGGAAAGCGGATCAAACTCAACTGGGGGCGTTTAGCCGCTTGGATCAGGTCTAGGGTGACACTAACCGGCTGAACAGGCTTGTATTTACCGTATGTACAGGCTGACCACAGCAAACGTGAAGATTTCAAAAGTACGAATTAACAATCTTTCTGGACTTGGCCTTTTTCACACGACACAGAACTGCCCCAGGAGCAGGTTGTGCTGATGGTAAATGCACAAATACAATAACAGATGCATGTTCTCTGTGGATTTTGAGGGGGATACACGCCTGCGCTAGCGTAGAGTGTCAAAAAGTAGGATGGATCCTATTTTCTGAAATCTACACACGCCGGACGTGCTGCTCCATAAGCGCCTGCAGTGGAGCCGTCCTCATTCACTTTCACTTCTGAAACTTGCGCGTCCAAAGTTGCAGTTTTTACGCTTACGCAATACGTGTGCGGTGCAGCCAGGGCCTTAGGCTGGACTCGTAGGTGCTATTTCCTCTGTCTTAGTTGTTTAGTTTGGTATAGTTGTGTGTATATTGTGAGTGTGTTTACCTTTAGACTGGACTCGTAGGTGTTATTTCTTCTGTCTTAGTTGTTTTGTTTTGTATAGTTGTGTGTATATTGTGAGTGTGTTTACCTTTAGACTGGACTCGGAGGTGTTATTTCCTGTCTTAGTTGTTTAGTTTGGTATAGTTGTGTGTATATTGTGAGTGTGTTTACCTTTAGACTGGATTCGTAGTCTGTGTTGACTTTACACATGAGCCCCAGTCTCAGGTGGATCTCTTTGGCTCGAGAAAACCCGGGGTCGATGTACAGCACCTCCTGAAACGCTTTGATCGCCCTGAAACACGAAGGGGAACGTCAGGACGACAGCAGTGACCCGTGGGTGCTCAAAAAATACAGTAAATACACCGGACACGCAGCCGGTCCCTTCTACATTCTGTCTGAATCCAGAGGGGACCCGAATCGGACCACAGAGGGTGAAAAACCAAAATAGATCAGAAAATAGCCTAATATGTGACCTTTAAAAGCAGCGACGGCCACTTAAGGTCAACAAACCACAACGCGCTGAGGCAAGTCTTTATATATATTATATATTACGCAACACGCCAAATATAAATGCCATTTTAAAATAATCATACGGGGCTACAAGATTAATTGACATATGAACAGATGCATTTAGCAAATCGCAAAGGCTGCGGTTTTGTAGTATCATAATCTCCACCACTAACAACAAAATCTGCCGTTTTATTCTGCGTAAAAACTCTGAACATTAAAACAAAAATGGTAAATTGCAATTTAATATTTTTCCCAAATCGTTCATGTTATTGCTTTGTCTAAAACACAGGTGTCAAACATGGGGCCCTCCAAGACCTTTAATCGGGCCCTCGGCTGATTTTCTATTAAAATATTTAAAATTTTCTGATTTTTCTGGTAATTTTCTGCGTCTCCAGCGCCTCCCACCAGAACAGCACAAATAAAGACTCGCCTCTTTCCAAACGCTCTTAAAGGACGATCGTTTTGACCGTCGACCCTGACGCCCTCAACAGCAAAGTGTCAAAAATGCAAAAAGTGGAGCTGAGTGCAGGATTTTCTAAGAGACACAACGAAAAATACAATAACTTGAACGGAGAATTACGACGACAGAAGATAAACGAATTATTGCCGAGACTGAAGAAACAGCCGTCTGTTTTCACCCGGAGCCGAGAGGTTAGTGATGCGGCTGTGAAAGTAAGTTACCTGATCGCTGGCATTATACTATAATATTTTGTAAAATGAAATCAAATAAAAAAATGATTTCTGTAATAGATTTGCGTTTCTCTGCACAAATATTTGGACTTTTTTTTTTTTGCTATTTTTGGGGTAAATGTGCCATGAGTTTTCTGATCCGGCCCCTTTGGGATCAAACTAGGTTGTTAACGGCCCCCGGACCAAAATGAGCTCGACACCCCTGGTCTAAAAATGTTTAAACCTATTGGACAAGCAGGTTACAGTGCTACGCTACATTACAGCTCAGATCTGTGGAGAGGCGCCCCTATGCACACAAGGAATTACTGCATTTTTGAACAATAAAAACACAATACACAACGCGTAATGAATAAATGCTGGATGGAAATGTTCAATGTCATACTGTGGGACATTCCAGGCAAAGCATTAAACATCTCCATGGAGACAAGTACCAGGAAAAGTTGCGCAGTGCAGCTTTAATGCGGTATTTTGCGCACTCACCACTGAAAGGCATTATAGTGGAAGTAGACCATTCCCAGGCCGTACAGAAAGGCAGCATTCTGTGGAAAAAATATATAAAATACAATTAAAATACTGTTTAAATTAAAGCCACAGTATGTAACTTTTTAGCTCAAAAACATTTCAATCACTAAAATCAAAGCTTTTTAGTCTATTCTTTAGCATCGAAATAGAGAAATTGTATTGTGTAATTCAAATAGAGTTTCGAATCACTTTATTTTTGAGGTTATACAAGTATTAGTCATAAAAGTAGTAATAGTAGTAGTAGTATGTAGTAGTAGTAGTAATAGCAGAAGTAGTAGGAGTAGTTCATTTACCACTGAAAATGAGAAATGACTGGCATTAGAAACTGAAAATCTAAGCCGAGTGTTTTCACGTGTTTCTAGCCCAGTTCAGTTTCCTGTGTGGTCATATTTAAATACGAGGGTTTTGTCGGAGCCTTTTACCTTCCAGTAGTCTGACTGTAAACTGTAGTACCTCTGGTATGCTGATAATGCTGCGGAGACAAACGGAAAACACAAGAATCACTATGGGACATGGAACACAGGCCTGTCCCGGGGTGGAAAAAGATAGTCAAGTAAAAGCACAGATTATGGAGCAAAAAATATGCTGGGAAAAAAGTATAACATGAAAAAAGTATTAAAGTACCTGTTTAAAAATGTACTAAAAAGTATTTCGTGCTGATTTTGACATCTAATAAAGCTTCAAATGTAGTGATTTTAATACAGATTTGTGTATTTGTGTTTCCTTAAATTATGAACGTGCTTAAAATAAACCCCTTTTCCGCAGGTCTCAAACTGTAATAAAAAAACAAATACTTTTGCTTTTCAGTGCTGTTCAGAAATGTCGTGGACTGCGGAGACAACAGAAAACACAGGAATTACTGCGGTACATGGAACACAGGCCTGTCCCGGGGTGGAAAAAGCACAGATACTGAAGAAAAAAAAAGTATCGCATGAAAAACGTATTAAAGCGCCTGTTTAAAAATGTACTAAAAAGTAAAAGTATTTCGTGCTGATTTTGAGGTCTAATAAAGCTTCAAATGTCGTGATTTTAATACAGATTTGTGCTGAGTTTGTGTATTTGTGTTTCCTCAAATTATGAACGTGCTAAAAACAAACCCTCAGCCTTTTCAGCAGATCTCAAACTGTAATAAAAAAAATACTTTAACGTTTAAGTCCTGTTCAGAAATGTAGTGGTAGAAAGTACAGATACCTGCTCTCAAATGTAGGGAAGTATAAGTAAAAAGTATCTGCATTAAAATGTAATTAATTTTAGTACAGAACTTCAGAATAATGCAAGATAATCCTACAAAACCATTTTAAATAGACTGTATTATTAAAAGACAAGGGCTGCAACAAATGAACAACCATAGAAATGACTTCCTCAACCCTCTACAGCTCAAACTAGTGCTGGACCATATGGAAAAAAAAAATATCACGATACGGATTATTTCATATCAAAATAACAACATGTATCACGTTTTACCACAATAAAATAAAGTTTGTTTTCAGTTATTCTCTGAAAAGTTTGACAAAAATTTCATTGCTTATTTTTCTGGCTTTATTTTGAAGTGACATTTAACTGAACTGTCACAAAAAAGAATAAGAATTAAATAATAATTTAAATAATTAAAAGGTTTGAGCCTCAAACCTTTTAATTATAGTTTTTTTAATTATAATTTTTGTATTTTGAAAAATGTCCCCACTAACACAAAGAACGTCTATAAAGAATAAATTCTGAGCTCAAAAATATACTACAAAAAAACCTTGTCCAAAATTGAAGATGTAAACACTTAAATCTGTGAGAAAATGACTTTAAGGCAGTGAAATGATCTGTCGGTGCAGCAAGATCATTTTACTCGACAAGTTCTCTTAAAATAAACGACCTCTAGGCTAGAATGAAGCGTCTCAGAACTCGTACGCAGATAATAAATCTGAAAACAAGATGAATAAGCTGATGTAAGTTTTAAAACCTCGTCCAGACCAGAGAAATTTGCAGTGTACATGTTTGGTTCTGGACTCGTTAGTGCATCTGTACGTTGGGATAAGCCGCTCAGACCTTTTGGATAGTCTTCCAGGAGCAGGTTGAAGTGTCCGAGTTGACAGAAAAGCTCCGGCTCCACTTTGCCCTCGGCCTTTAGGATCAGAGAGTCATAGCAGCGCACAGCCTGGAAAACACAGAAATAACACACATAAGAACAAGAAGAAGAAGATTCAACCATAAACTGTATGAAGAATACCTAGAAAAACGGGCATTTTGACTGTGAGCGGGGTCGCCTCTCCACAGATCTGACCTGTAAATCTTCCGTTGTTTATAAAACGTAGGTTTGGCTCTATTGTATTTTCAATTGGGTTTATTTAAGCGATATTTATTGTTCTTCTGCCTCTTTACGTCATATTTAAAGACAGTCGGTCGGCCTTATGGTGTTTTTGTGTGATATTCTACCCAGTAAAGCCTTTAGCGGTAAATGTGTGTACGCCGTTAATTAATGATGTGCTAAATGCTGATAATTCACACTCTATTCACAGCTCATTTCCATATCAGTGCTTGTCCAGTAACATATATACGGCCACTATAGTCACTTTACAATCGCTAATAGAAGAGAAAACAGCCTGTTTATGTGTGCGAGCTACAGCAGCTAATCGCTAATGAGAAAGAACCAAAACGAGCTTCAAATCCGACACATTTCAACACTCAGCCTCACACAGGCTCCTCTCAGATCAGCACTAAGAACTGTCCTTTAATCCAGACTCACAATGAGCGTCCCGAAAAACAAGAGAATCTCAGTGTTGTGCAGGTGGATCTGTGGCTGCAGGTGTAAACAAACGCACATGGTGATGCGTTCAGGGGCGGGACGGACACAGACAAATGACTCTGCAGATAAATGCTGATGCGGAGCCACAGATCAGGACATTTATCTGTCTGTAAACTGGATTAAATGAGCAGAATATAGAGAGTCTGAGCTTTAGAACGAGGTAAAACCTGTCCACGTGGAATAGCGGCAAGATTTTTAGCCAATATGTTTCCAAGAGCCCGTATCGGCCCATAATATCAATAACAATAACATTTCCATAGGTCCTCCACCAGAAAAGTAACACAATGCACCTTTAAGATGAGCTATTAGGAGAAATACAGGGAATAATTAAAATGAAAGGAGGATTACCTTCATTACTCTGACCTTTTCTACCTCGTGTTTCTCATGAGGCTCTGCACATCCATTCGACACCGAGTAACATTAAAGAGCGTCAAGAGTTTTCATTCTTTTTAAACCTTCTATATTACACAAAATGGATTCTAAGCCATGTTATAAAGCCGTTACCTCCTCAGAAACGCACCTGGAATCGTGTTTTTTTTTTCTTCTTTCACACATGTTTGAGTAACACTTTATTATTAGCCTGCCTACACCTCCTAAGCTTCCAGGGTTCAAAACATCACTGAACAACACTGCTGAAGGTGTGTGGAGTTTAAAAACACAGCGGCTAAACCAGGGACCAAACCCAAGACTAAACCGGGACTAAATCAAATCAAATGTATCTGTACGGCACATTTAAAACAGCCAACAAAGTGCGGAACAACATTTACAGTGAAATAAAACAGACAAGATGCAAATCAAGAAGAAGAAGAATAAAAATAAGGTGCCAACTTTCCTAACTTTGGGCAAATGCCATGGAGAAAAGGTGCGTTTTGAGCAGGGGTTTTAAAGCAAGGACTAAACCAAGACTAAACCAGAACAAAACCAAGACATGTAGTGGTAATTTTGAAAAGTACAAAGCTCCTTTTACTTTTTATTGTTTAATAGATCGGCAATTCCAGGGCTGAAATGATCCAAATGATTCTAGTGAAGGTGTTTGGAGTTTAAAAATACGTCGCAGTCGAGTGTTTTCAATGTAAAAGAAGGAGAATTCAGCCTAAATGTGTTAAAAATGTGTGAATGAAACAAAAAACACAACTCCAGCTGTGTTTACGATGAGGAAACGACGTAAGAACGGATCAGAAAACAGAGTAAAACGGGGCCCTTTAACCGAGGATGCGTCGAGGCCTTCGCTGTCTCTCCGTGCCCATTCAGTGAAGTGGCTTGAGGCAGTTACATAATGAATAGAGGAGATGGGCAAATAAAGTGTTTATGTTTGAAGAGTTAAGACGAGAGGGAGATACGGCGCTCGAGGAAACGGTAAAGAATAAGATCGTGCGGCTCAGCGGTCGAGCAGCAAATCTGTTCCTGAAAGACGGGTTTAAAATGGAGGTTAATATGCAAAATCGAGCTCTGTGCCAGGTTGTGATGTCGTTCCCTCGTCAAAAACGTGCCTGAAGGTGTTTTTAAACGTCATCCATGCGTGTCTGAGTAATCTAGCAATCTTTAACGGTAGGCTGTAAGATTCCATACAAGCCTACCAGACTATTCTCCATAAATATACAAAAACGTGATACAAAACTCTGCACTACGACTTCCCAAACCTGATGCGATGTGCAGTAGTTTCATTAGCCGGATGCACACGGATTGTTTTGTGGTAGTGCTCTGAAGGGGGAGTGACTTAGGGGACTCAAAAAAAACAAAAATGGAGCTTATAAAACATGTTAATGCGTTGTTTTCGGCAAATAGAGCATTTTTAAAACAATAAAAAGGTAACACGCTGATCTAAATATGTTATGTGCAGGGCTCTACGCTAACTTTTTTTTTCAGGAGCACATGTGCCCCTAAGTTAAAAATTTTAGGAGCACAGAAAAAAAAATGGGGGCACAAATAGGTTTTCATTTCGAACGATTATTGCAGTGCAGAACTTGCACACACCAACTTATTTGAATTAATTTAATACAAAAAACAAAAGAATTATTACGACTGTACTTTTCCTGCATGATTGCAGTGTTTTTATAAATATATCTTCATTTTATCTGATTAATATTTAGACTTAAAATAAGCCAAACAAACTGTTCTGCACTGAAACACTCTGTGGCCCTTTTTGGACCTTCACCCACAGTTTAAGAACCTCTTCTTTAAGAGAACTTCCACTGGCACTTTACACAAAACTGCTTCAAACTGAAAAACATAGGTAAGATTTTTAAACCTGTATTTTCAAATTCCTAGGTGAAGTTACATTCTCTTACTGGTTTTACAGTGTTTTTTAGCCTCTGCACATTTACCAAACTAAACGCACATTGTGACAGAGTTATTTGGCATTTTCTTAGGCAAACTTCAGCCCACATATCGCCTGCTCTGTGCTGTGGGTCTGCTCTGTGCGGACACTGACAGAAAATTAGTATTGGCGTATTTGACGTGAGGCGGAAGGATAGGTGGGATACCTGCCCTGTGACGCACGTTGGTACACGAGGGTGCGCGCTGTGGACAAGCCGCGCGCTGCAGAGCCTGTGCTGACACAGTGTCTGCCGGCTCCAGTGCACAGGCCGCAGAGAGACGTCCCGCGTGGTCACGCACACCGGTGCAAGTTTATTGCAGTGGCCGTAATGAAATATGATCACACTCAGTATTCAGACCTTGAGTCCGTGATAAGACCGAGTCCAAATGCGCTCGAGACAAGACCAAGACAAAGCTCTCGCTTTAGCGTGGGTGTGTTTTGAAGCGGAGTTTGTTCGTATGAGTGATATCAGCGCACACGCGGAGCTCGTACGCTGGGGTCAGCGCTCGCGCTGGGAAAGCGTGCGGCGCTTTATGGGCTCCAGGCTTGGGCACGATTCTAAAGTCCTAGTGTGAGTTTGCCCCTAATGTTTGATACATTTAGAACGTTTAACTTGTCGCGTTACGTCTGTGCGCAGTTCTCCTTACTCTGGCTGCAGAAGCACTCGCACAGGTGCGACTGTTTTATTTTCCTCGTTCGCACGATGAAATATTTACTCGCAAATGCGAGTGAAATGGGCGCACTGTAGAGCCCTGGTTATGTGCTACAATTAATACCCCTTAGAACCCAAATACCCCCTCTGAAAAATTAATTAAACACATTTTGTTTGCGTCAAAGGACGTTTTTAACTGACAAAGAAGCAATTTTGGCTAAATATAAATGAAAACAATGTAATTTATTTGAAATAACGTGTTGATTTTTTGCCAAATTGAAAATCAAAATGTTTAGCAAAGGGAGAGGGGACTGGAGCAAAGTAATTACATATGCTAATGTTTTCTGTGAATATAGCATTTTCAAAACAATAAAAAGGTTACACAGTGATCTAAATATATTAATACTCCTTAAAAGTCAAATACTCCGTCTCAAAAATTAATTAAACACATTTTGTTTGCATCAAAGAACGTTTTTAACTCACAAAGAAGCCACTTTGTCTATATATATATTAAAAGAATGTAATTTTATGTTGATCTTTGGTCAAATTGGTCAAATGTGCAGTAGTTTCATAAATACTTTACACGCTGATTGTGCTGTGGTAGCGTTCTGAAGGGGGAGTGACTTAGCGCAGAGAGCAAAAGGAAAGGGGAGTGGAGTAAATTACATATATGTGTAGAAACCTGCTGTTTTCGGTGAATAGAGCATTTTCAAAACAATTAATTTGTGTCAAAGGACATTTTTAACTAAAAAAGAAGCAATTTTGTCCAAATATAACTTAAAAGAATGTCATTTATTATGAAACATGTAGATTTTTGGTCACATTCAAAGCCAGAGTGTGAGCAAAGGGATGTTAATACGGTTTTTTTTGGCGAATAATGATCCAAATGTTATGTTAACGCCCCCAAAAAGTCAAATACCTCGTCTTGAACCCGACACAGCCCCACCTAACCTAACTGTTGGATCATAAAGCGTGAAACATTTGACACATCGTTAAAAAAGGTCACGCGCCGCAGGTTGAACACGGTCTCATCTGCAGTGCTTTTCTCGTGTCGGTTTGAAGTCGATGAGAGACGAGAGCAGAGTCTGAACACGCCCCATGTTTTGATTGGCACAGCCGCCTTGGCACAGGTCAGTTTGGTGAAGCCGTCTCCTGCCAAAAAGGGACTCGGCTCCGCTGCTGACGTCGACCCGACCTAACTCCTGTTTTTTTGATTACGACATCGCGCTGGGAGTGTTTTACATGCGCGCGTGCGGCAGAATCTTCATTGGTACAATTAGGGCCGGGTGTTGGGGCGGGACGAGACACAATTTCCGCAAAACAAGATGAGACACGAGATCGGAGCAACGAGAACAAGAGAAAATAAACAAATTGTGCAAACCGGTTCCCAATTTTGGCCTCACCATTTTTGATTTACTGTACTGAATATTTTTCTGTTATTGTAGCGGTGCGTTTTTGGACTACAGCTTCTCAAAAAATGTAACTCACCAGTGCTAAACGCTGATTTTTAGCCAATCCCAAACTAAAAAACACAGGGGGAAAAAATAGCATGAGATCATTTTCCTCATGTGTGCACAATCTCGTGGCAATTTTGGCATGAGATCTCCGTCCATCTCTACTGAGTAATATTGAGAAGGTGCCGATACGGTACATACCTCGATACACAAGCCACAAAACAATACGAGTCTCGATACAGTGCACTTTTGATCCAATATGATACGTTTTTCGATATAGTGCATTTTCGATCCAATACAATACGTTTTTGTATATAGTGCACTTTCCATTCTATGATACATTTGTCAATATAGTGCATTTTCGATCCAATATGATACATTTTTTCGATATAGTGCACTTTCAATCCTATAAAGATATGGTTTTTGATATAGTGCACTTTCGATTCAATACATTTGATATACTTTCAATCCTATACGATATATTTTTCGATATAGTGCACTCTCGATTCTATACAATACGTTTTTTCGATATAGTACAAGTTAGTTTTTATGTAATATGATACATTTGTCAATACATAGTGCACTTTTGATCCTATACATTTTTCAATATAGGGCATTTTTGACTCAATACAATAAATTTTTCGATATAAGGCTTTTTCAATCCAATACATACATTTTTCGATATAATGCACTTTCGCTCCTATACGTTTTTTGATATAATGCACTTTCGATCCTATACATTTTTCGATATAGTGTGCTTTCGATTCTATACGATACATTTTTCGATATACTTTCAATCCTATGCAATACGTTTTTCTATCCTATATGATATATTTTTCGATATAATGCACTTTCGATCCATTATGATTCAAAACAAAGGCTAAATCATGGCTGCGATACTAAAAGTCTGTGCAAAGTTAATATAAAAACCCCCCATTTTCCTCAAAACAGTGAATATCAAATGTGCTGCATAAACAAGCAACAAAACTGTATCACAAAATAATGTAGTAAAATAGACCAAAAAACTACTCTTATATCAACATACCAAAACAACAGGCCACGATATCATCAAATTAAACTGTACGATAAGTGGATATCTCTGTATTTTTGCACACCTCTAGTTACCATGACGACCCAACGCACGCGTTATAAAACACGGCCCAAAATAGTCAGGAAAAAAAATAACAAATGGATTTAAACAACACATTTCCATTTCCCCCGTGATGAGTCCGAGCGTTTCAACAAAAATCCTGAAAGACTGTCGGCTAATGCTATCTGAGAGGAACTTGTTTAACCACGCGAACCAGCTCAGCCATTTGTAGTTCCAGGTAAGTCGTTTCTGGTCAGACTGTGTTGAAACCGAGCTCGGATTAAAGTCTAATTTGAGTAACGGCGCTTCAGACGGAGCAGTGCCTCCAGCTGGCATCACATCCCCCGGGAACGTTGACGAAATCAGCCGCAAATAAAGAAATGAATCGATAAATAAAGTCCAAATCCTATCCAAAACATACACTTTAACCATGAGGTGATTCAGTGATTCCAAGGTCCAGGCAAAACAAAGACGTCACCATGGAAACAAGCAGCTGCCGGACCCTACGTCAGGAAAGTTACGCATTGCATCTTTAAGAAAATGCAGAACTGATCCACTCCAACTAGGAGATGAATGTAGAGGGACACAAACATGACTAAAAATGGCTGATTTTTGCCCTAAATTTAGTAAAAGTCATATTGTAAATCATAATACAAAAATGCAAATGTCCTGCACCACATTTTCAGTCAAATGCTAATAGTTATGCATGATTTAGCGATAGCCCTGACCTCGACTATTGTTTCAAATACAATAGATTTACTTGTAGGCGGCTCCAGCCTAAATGTTTTCTAGGTATTCAGTGATACGTCGAAGGTCTGATATCACTCATGGGGCCAAACGGACAAACAATTAGCCGGTTACTAACAAAGAGAGGGAGCGGCTGACGGATTTAACACCTCCGTGAAGTTGGCCCCATCAAACGCAAACCTACACAAAATCGTTCGTGCTTTTGTTTGTGCTGCAAAAAGTTTCGTTCGTGCTACTATGGTTAAAATATTTGCAGTTTTATTTTGGGCCGATGACGTCGTCCAGCCCCTCAGAATGTGAAACAGCCTCAAAACAGGCAGAAAATTATAGAAAACGTTTGTATTTCCTTTGTGCTGTGACAGTTTCATTTGTGTGAGTTTACTTCCAAAATTATTCATTATTATTTCTGCGGTAATTATAGGACGTCATTTCTGCTCAGCTGACGGCGGCAAACTCCACAAAACTAGTGACGAGAAACGATCTGAGGCTGTGGAAAAGTCTGTCTCAGTCTTTAGTGATTTGCTTTTGATTCATATTTTATATAATAATACAGACTTTTCTAGTGGATTGGCACAGTCCACAAGTGAGGCACAAAAGATCGGTAAAATGACATAAACAAGGCCCAGCGTTTGGTCTCGCTACATTCACAGTTCATTTTATTATGATTAAGCATCTCTTATGGACCCTCTAAGACTGACTGGAGTTTTTTAGTGTCGTACGCTGCCTGTGGAGTGTGGACACTGAGCTGAGGGAATGTTAATAGAGTCTTGTGCAAAAATGACTATGAATTGTGTGTTTATCTGTGCGATTGTGCAGTTGGTGAGTCTGGAAAATTGTACATAGGGTCTGATTATTGTTTAATGTAAATGTTACTGTTGTTACTGATGTATTTTTGACCCCTGTGACCCTGACCCATGAGACTACGGATGGAAATTAACCTTGCGGCTGCGATTTGTCATGTCTGTTCTTTAACATGCATTGTCTTGACCAGATAAATGAATAAATAAAAATGTAAATAAATAAAAATGATAAAGAATGCTGATTTCCTCTCAGTACATCACAGTGCATTACCTGTGAGATGTGAGAGAAGGGGGCGCCCAGAGACAGGAGGGGGACGTTACCGCCACGAGAATGGGACGCTCGAGCTGGGACTTTCAAGCCAGGGGGACGCTCAAGACATTATTCTTTACAATACGTTTAAAAGAGACAAGAAGTCTTTTAAAGCGACCTATTGTGCTTGTGTGTGGTATCTAGTTATACTCTATGACACCTGTGGATCATTTTGTAATAATTTGGACATTTTAAATCACGATCTTCCTCTAAAACGCCTTGACAAAAGAAACAAGTGCGCTGACTTCTGTGTTAGAAAACTGTGGAGCTGACGTCATCACAACGAAGCAGCAGCGCTGTGGGCCCCTCCTATGCAGCGCTGCACATCACACTAGAGAAGAGGATTTTTTTTTTTTTTACATATGGACCAAAATAACCGCGCGACGCTGCTGAATCCTATGCATGAAGAAAATAAAACTGGAGAAGGAAGTAAGCACAGAGCAGTGGGCGTGTGCCAGCGGAGTTAGCGGAGTTGCAGATCAACGGAGGTTGAAAATAAGTGATTAAAGATTTCTCAAACGTGAATCACTCCAAATACAACTTCAGAGTGTCAATGAGAAGGAAACGGCATATAAAACAACATGGTTAAAAGCGCTGAAAAGTTCATTTTGCAGAATAGAAACAGGAAATTTAAGAGGTTAACTTTACTGCACTCATGTCAGAGGCGGATTTAACCAACCATAACGAAGCGTGAACTCTCAGGAGAGATAGTTACCTCTTTAAGACAATAAAGATAAAGACCGCAGTGAATCAAACCACAACTGATGTCATAAACAGCCCCTGGGATGCTAACTGTAGGCTCTGCTCTGTCTGAGGCCTTGTTAGACTTTAATCTGAACTTTATTTTAACACAATCCGACCAGAAAGAGTCGACTTAGCTGGAACTACAACCGCTTTTCTTGACAATCAAACTCCTAAACAGGCCCATGAACGCTCGTATCAATCACGAGCTCCTGAAAATGCGCTGTTATTTTTTTTTGTAATCGCTAATATGTGCATTGTGTCGCCATGGCAACTGCTGAGATCCATGCAAAACACTCAAGTCAAACCGCAATAAGATAAGATGTTCCCAAACGTTTACAGCCTAAAAATCCCAGTGAATGTGAGTCAGGTGAGGTTTATCGCTAAATCTATAATAATTGTGTTTCATTCAGATAAAAAACAGCATTACCCAATGCCCAAAAACACGACTATTGGAGATTAGAAGAAATTAGTGCGTTAAAGGTGCACTAAGTCACTTTTCTAATGGAGGGTCTGCCACCTGCTTGTCCCTAAACCGCATTAAACTTATCTAGGTCAGATCTGTGGGGAGGCCGCCCCGCGCACAATAAGAAGACATGTTTTTTCCAAGCATTAAAACTACCATAACTGGATAAACGCGAGATAGATCGAAATTTAACCTCATAATGTGAGATATTCCAGACAAAGCACTAAAATCCCCGTGGAGACAAGCAAGCGGCAGATAATGTACGTAGAGCACCTTTCATTTATTTAATTTCCCTTTCCCAAACCCGTGCAACCCTAAATCTAGCTCTTACTGCTAAAAGACCCATATTACGCTATTTTCTGAGCCGTGTTATAATGTGTTTTGTTTCATTCACACAAACTATGGCGATGTAAACAGACTAATAATAAAGAATCACTCAAACATGTGTGAATGAAACAAAACACAACTCCAGGTATGTTTTTGCGGAGTCTTTAAAGCTGCACTGCGTAACTTTTCAGGCTGGAGATGCTACTGCTTTACCTGTAATGTTCCACAATAAGGTATTAGACTTACATAAGACGCATTCAGGAAATTAAGGGTGTTTTTAAAGCTCAAAAATAACTTTAAAAACCTGTATTCTTATTATAAGTGGGGTCTCCTCTTCACAGATCTCACCTGTAAATTGGCCAGGCGCCGTCTCCAGCGTATTTCTACACTGAAATATTGGAAGCAAAGCGACAGCATCTCCATGGAAACAAAGTAAAGTGACACAGTGCACCGTTTAAGCTCACACGAGTCAATTTTGTGGACTATAGGACCTTTAACAGCATTTTTATATTTGCAGTAAAGCTATACTTAGTTATTCTATTGCAAATAACATGTATTATAACCTATGGACACATTTACAACTTACTAATAGAGCGGCAACAAATAAATAAAGGTGCATTGTGTAACTTTTCTGATGCGAAGGGTTAGTCAAATGCTTTTTTTTAGTGTGGTATTAAACATTTCTATTTTCATGGAGACCAAACCCGGACTTATCAGACTTATTGTGCCTGTTTTTTGAGGTATTTTTGAACTATAAAACCACCTGTAATTGGATAAATGTAAAGTAGAGCTGTTTAAAGTCACACTGTGGAACATTCCAGACAGAGCAGTGACATATTATCGATAAAAACAAGCAGGTGACGGACCCCGAAACAAAAAGTTAACCTAAAGCACCTTTAAATATTAAGATCTTGCATTTTATTTATTTTATTTTAACTTCCGAACCATTTATAATAATGCATTTTTCTGCAAACCTTTAACAAAAGATAATTCTGTCATGGTGCCTCCAAATGTCATTTAGCTTCACGCTTTCTGCACGGATGCTACGCCAATGCAAGCTAGCTCTTATCCCAGGTTTCCCACACCACCTAGCGTCACGTCAAGGCTGAGCTAGAATGTTTGACCACTTTTTTCAAAATGCAAGCTTTACAACAACTACCACTCCAAATAGATAAATATAGGCCTACAGAGATTGAACAGGGAATCCAATTAGAAGTTTATAGAAAAAAGGTCAGATTTAAGACGGGAATGTTGTAAATAAAAGACAATGCCACCACCTATGTGTCAGAAAGCAGAATTTTCCACTCACACATTATTATGACTACAGTGGAGCTGCGAGGTTAATCACAACCAAATCGAAACTGCAGTTTGAATGGACGCAATTAGCAATGAAATCGCAAAGTGTACCATAATTTCCTCCACAAACAACAAAATCTCCTGTCTTCTTCTGCATAAAAACAGCTCACCCCGTAGTTTAGATCTGTACAAACATGCTCAGAAATGTGATTCTTATTTTATTTTGTCAGCTCAGATTTAATTTTTTTTGTCAGTTTTTCTAGACGTGTTTAAAATGTGAACTTTGAACTGAATCATATTATTAAAAATGGAAAATTACAAAAACTTATCGCAATTCTTGTCAGAAAAATCGCAATTTGAGCCCTAAACTATAGAGATAATTAGATTCAAAATTATACTCATGAATGAAATAAAATGTCAACTTTAATGCAGCTTAATGTTAAACGCATTTGGCCATAAAAAAATGTTTATCATGTAATGTTTTAATTGCCCAAATTGCTGCTACACTGTTAGAAAGTTTACATTTTAGGATCAGCCTCACATATCCAAAAGAGTTTGAATGTTTAAAAGATATAAGATAATATTTTAGATCCAGAATTATAAAGCATCACATTCAACTTTTCCATTAATCCCATTTTAGGCATTAAAATATTAGCATTGAAATTTGTGGAACCTTATTCAAATTGGACATAAAAGCTTTTGAATTACTGGTACCAAATTATGCAAATTTGAATAGGAGTTGCATTTATGAATATTTAGTAATTAACGTTTGGTAAAATAGCAGCAAGACTTCTCACCAAATACAGTTCTATCAGTTAAAATGGTCTATTCCCTGTACGTATTTACATCTTGTGTTGGGCAATTAATTACATAATAATTACATTTAAGTGTCATATTTTCTTAAACTAAACATATAATGTGTGTCTACATCATGGGTTTATTACTTAGGTGTTAATTGTTTCTATATAGGGTCATAATGTTATTTGTAGCATTACACAGAAGAATATGTGACCAAAATGACACAAATTCATATGCATTTCATAAAGAACCATTGTCGCTTAGGAATCTAGTTTCGTGGAATATTTGTAGCAGAACAAAAAGATGATGTAACTGCCTTTATGCGAGAGTCAAGCAGGTTTTTTAACCGTAGACTAGAAATTACATGTCAAAAAGGGTGATTTATGAGTTTACTGAGAATAAGAAGAATGCTAGTTATGTTGGACAAAGTTACTCAAATTTCCATATATTTCTCATTGTTCGTGTATTTGTTATTGATCTACGGATTACTCTTTTGCACATTATGGGAGTTTAGATAATTATTTAGTTTAATATCGGGTTTGCCGGAGTAAATTACACGTTTATTTAACCAATTTTTGTATTCATTTGTGCACAATACGACACACAAAACGATAGCACAAATGTATAATACTGAAAAGCTGCGGTGCAAGAGTGGGTTACGTGATGTCGTTGATGCAAAACAACTCAATGCAATGTTGTTTAGGGTGTAATAGCAAGTTTATTACGATTATAAGGTGCTTTTAAACGTGTTACAGTGGATAAAACCGTAGCTAGTTTTTTGCCTAGCCGCAGGTGCAAAGATGGGAAGAAGCTAACTAGCCACCTAGCTTTGGTTGCTCAAAAAGGGGCCTTACTTTGAATGCATGGACCGGGGTTAGCCGTTTGTTTTGACAGCAAATCTGCACCTTTTTTACATTGCCAAACGGGTTAAACTACTGGCAATGTGTGTGTTTTCTTTTTAAAGGGCAAAATTATGAGTTGAAAACGATACCTTTATTAGTAGGGCCTTATTTCTGGCGCCATCTTCATGAAGCTTCTGAAATCCAAATAGTGAACTGCAAAAAAAGCGACAACATTGAGCACCGCTTGCACACGCAGGACAGCTTTTAACACATGCAAAAGATAAATTAAGCTTTCTTTTAACATCGTGCGTGTTTATAAGTGCACGGAGTAGCCATCCAGACCTGTCAATCCCGGCTAAAGTGTCCCGCTCCTGGGCTGTCAGAGTCGGAAAGTCCTCTTCGGCTTCACTCGCTTTTCCCGCCGCCATTTTGTTTTCCTCATCACTACCACCACCACCAGCGCCACACGGAGCAGCAGCAGCGGCCGTGCCCGAACTGAGGCTTCGGGCAGCGGCTACGGCAGTGCAGCTCGCAGCGGCGGCCACAGACACCCCACCAGCGCACGATTGCATGGAAAATCTGCCCACGAACTCGCACCAATCCACCTATCCACCAAACCGCAAGCGTAGGAGCGAAAACCGACAACAAAAACGAGCAAAAGTTTTCCCACAAGATGAAAAAGATGCGATTCGGAATAGTAAATCTGTTAGGGGCAGTCAGTGTAGCGGCGGTGTCCGGGTAACATCCACAAGCGTCACATTTTAGGCCCGAGGAAGTGATGCCAATCCGGGTTGAATGCAAAGAAACAAGAATAATATCCAATGTATGGGGATTTGTGAGTAAAATGCGTTTCCGAGCGCAGATAAAGTTGTTATAATTGTGTCACCCGAGCGAACCCACGCGCTGAGCTGCACCCGCCCTCTCCTCCCGCCTCAGCCAATCACAGCGCTCCGATTACACCACGTGACCGCCGTTCTTTTATTCTAAATTTTTAACATTTCGTCCACAAAAGCATATTTCAAGACGTAAAATGTTTTAAAACTGTTATACGCAACATTTCGCTTATACATATTAATTTTCGTAAACACCAACTCGATATTTTTGTGTTGTTCCAAATAAAATGTATTATTTACAGTGATAAGTACTTAGTTACTAGTTTATAACAATGTAATTCGTTTAGGATAAAATATAAAATTACCGAATTTGCATTGTGTGTGATCTGCATCGTGTAGTCTCACTTCGTCCTTAACATTTCTTATTATAAAAGCTACTAAAAATTCTAAATGTATAATTCAGTCATAATAAATAATACATAATAATAGGTAAAATAATAAATAGTAATATATATGCCTGGTTGAAACTTAAATAAATACTATAAGTGAATAATATAATTAGAAACTATATACAATAAAATATCAAATGAATGTACATATTTTGTTCTAGTTATTTATTTAGACTTAATTTAGTGAATTTCTGTCATTTTCAACTTAGTGGCACCTATAATAACGCTTAATACGAATAAAAAACTGGATAAAACGCCTCAAAACACTGTTCTTTTTATTCAGATTCATCTTAAATGTATATTGCTATTTCAAACTACGAAAATATAAAAATAAATGTGTAGATTTTTAATGATAAAGTTGTTTATTTGTCGAAAATAAAATCCACATAAAATTCGTTGACGTGACGTGGCGTGAGGGGCGTGGCCTGTCATTGTCAACATCCTGGTGACGTAACGCGCCTCTCCAAAATGGCGACGGTCGATCACAGAGAAGGTTAGTGGGCCTGTTTCGCTCATAAACACGCCAATTTCTGCTCTATAGCGCTGCGATTGCACATATTTACATCGGCAATACGTGTGTAAAATGTGACACAATTCAAATGTTGATTTAAAAGTGCAGAATTACCAGTTTTTGGCATTGTTTATGTTCGGTAGCCATTTGACGCTAGTTCATGTTAGCTCAAGAAATCAGGGCGTAAACAGAGCAGGCAATTCTTTCTAGATACTGGGATCGATAAAACAGATGATCGGAGGTCGTGTCATAATGAAAAAAAATACTTGAGCACCTTAAATTAGTTCATAATAATGTAATAGTAACGTGCAATATAAAATTATGTAGTAAATATTTGGATGTTTGAGGTTTTGTTCTGTTTTTCAAATCTTGATAAAGATCTAGAAAATCTTACGAATCAAAGTCATGATGTATTATGATTAGTAAATAAATAGTTATAGATGGGTAATTGTAAAACACTCCAAAACCTTCCTATATAAGGGCTTATTAATTACATACAATAAATTACATTTCAGTTGCATTTCTTGTATAGGGAACTTTACCTTTATTAAATTACAGGGGGTTTTATAGTGCAAAAATACCTAGAAAAGTAGGTATTTTGACTGTGAGCGGGGTTGCCGCTCCACAGATCTGACCTGTAACTTCATTTGGTTTGGTCTCCATGAAGATAGAAAGGTTTAATGCCAAACGGTGAAACATTCCAAGCAAAACAATAACATCTAAATGGAGAAAAACACGTAGATGACCCACCTCCAGAAAAGTTACACAATGAATGCACCTTTAAGGGATAATATTTGAATGAAAAGCAAAAAAAAAAAAAAAAGACCTAATAGCAGGTGGTGAGCTCTCCTGTGGGCTCACCACCCGCAGAGGGGTGCTATGACCCAGCTGGATTAAGCGGGAGAAGATGGATGGATGGACCTAATAGCTGCCCTAGGTCAAAAAATATAACAGATGAATTGTATTATTGATTGATCATTGATTGCTCCTCTTGTGCTTTCAGAGGAGGGGGAGAGTGAGGATGAGGTGTACGAGGTGGTGGACCTGACGGAGTATGCACGCAGACATCAGTGGTGGAGTCGTGTTTTCGGGAGCAGCTCAGGACCCATTGCCGAGAAATACTCAGTCGCAACACAGCTCATGATGGGAGGGGTCACTGGATGGTACAGATATATAACTTATCTACATGCCATAGCACTGAACAACTTGGGGAAAATATCAAAATCAAATCTGATTAGATCTGATTTGTGCGATAATTTAATAATAAGCTTTAATCATTTTTATGTATTTATTTTGGGCAACTAAAACATTTTCCATTCCTTTACAATGGAACATAATATCATCCATACTGACATCAGTGCAATCATACCAACAGAAACAAGAAGAACAAAAATGGACCAAAAAAGGAGCAGGAAGAAGATATTTAATCCCACTCCATCTTCTCATTTAACATAAGTAGGTTTTTTGCATTCTAAATAATGGTAAATAATAGTATTTTGCTCAAAGTTTACATTTATTCATACACATCCATGTCATAGGTCTAAACTACAGGGTTAGCAGATTTTATACAGAAAAACACAGGAGATTTTGTTGTTGTTTGTGTAGAAAAAATGACAGCCTTTGTGATTTGTTAATTGAGTCATTCATAGGTAGAGCTCAGGGCTAAGGGTTGCAAGACTAAATAATAATACATTTTAATTCAGAAGTAATTCATAATTCTGACCAAGAAAATATAATAAAGGTGGAACATATAAAATAAATAAAGAGGAAAATAAAAGGGATGGTTCCGCAAAAGAAAGTTATTGCAACAATATGGGAAATGAAACTAGATGCTCATAATACTGAATAAAGTGACATTTAACTAAATTTACAATGTTTTTGACTGTACAGGTGTGCTGGGTACCTGTTCCAGAGAGTGGGGAAGATCGCTGCTACTGCTGTGGGCGGAGGATTTCTACTGTTACAGGCAAGTGTTTAATAATTAGAAGAAGAAGAAAGAAAGAATCGAAACAGTTTTATGGATGAACTTTTCTGGAAAGTCACTTTATTTCGAACATTATTTTATGAATCCGTATTTTTTAAACCACCCGAAATTGTTCCACATTAAATTTAATATAGTGGTCTTTGTTGCATTGCATTCTTTATTAGTATTTGCATGTAGGAGTAATAAACTGTTATAGCTGCAGCTGCTCTGGGGTCAACTGGAATTAATTTAATCAATAAATCAATCAGACTTTATTTATTGGGCTCTTTGCAACACTCAAGGTGACCAAAGTGCTTACAATAAATCAGCACAGTATAAAAACATGCAAAACAAATTTTGCAAAGTGTCACTGCATTACTGAGTGTTAAAAAACGTTGTCAATTGACTTTATGTGAAAATGTAGTCTTGTATAGCTCATATAGACCAGACCATATTATCCATTCTAAAAAAAGGCCAGATTTTGTCTAGATTATGTTATGTTTTTCAGTATCGATCTCAAATTAGTGTCTGGTTTAAGTTCTAGTTTTAGTATGTGTGTGTTTGTTTTTTTTATCTTATTTTACTATAACATGTGACTGCTGTTAAAATGATATCAGTTTGCCCCAGTTCTGTGCATCGTAAAACCTGCAGACAGTTTTATCTTGATTTGAACTTGTCAGTCGGTCAAGAAACCGCATCTCTTATCAACACGTCATAAACTGCCAGGATTCATTAGAACAACAAAAACACGGAGCAGATAAACTGAAAAGGACGCTGTAATTCCAGATCGCCAATCACACCGGGTACGTGCAGATCGACTGGAAGAAGGTGGAGAAGGACGTGAACAAAGCCAAGAAGCACCTTAAAAAACGAGCAAACAAAGCGGCGCCCGAAATCAGCACATTCATAGAGGAGGTAAAGGTAGCGCACATTTTCTATTACGGTTTTGTCACTTTAAAGCAGAGACTTACCCTTTTTTTAGCTTCTGCGTATTCATCTTTTCCTTATTCAACCCTCATGTTGCAATAAATACAGTTAAATAGGGGGTAACATTACTTATCGCATCATTCTGCCATTCATATTTAATACGGATGGGGCTTTTATTCAAATAAATATTGTTAAAATGCAGATTTGTGTTGGAAGACATTGAATTTGTGGATCTAGTCACTCATAGAAATGATCATATTCAACATTTGTGGTTTTCATGGCAAAATCCAACGCAATAATCACATTCTAATACCTGAAAACCACCAATACATGTATTTGGGGATAAGAATTATTTTGTTAAAATTGATTAGAAAGGCCATTTTTCCTTTTTTTTCTTCTTTTTTTTTTAAATTGTAGCTTATTTTACTATTTGATCCTGGCTCTTTGATTTGATTTTTTTTAGTTATTTATGAGCAAAACCTGTTTTCATTTTCAGATTTGTGTTGTAATACAGTGAGTTCTCGGGTCTAGTCACTCATAGAAATGATCAGATTCGATTTGTGGATTTCATGGCAAAATACACACCAATACTTTGTGGATTCGTGAATAAGAATTATTTTAGAAATGCCATTTTTACTTTTTTTTTTTAAATCGTAGCCTATTTTATTCTTTGATTCTGGTTCTTTGAGTTGATTTTTAAATTTTTTTATGAGCAAAACGTGTTTCATTTTCTTACTTTTTCATTGATTAACAAGACACTTTGGAATTGTTCATTTTAAATACAAAACAGCCTACATTTCCTGCATCTAAAAGTACATCTAAACAACTTTTGCTGAATTATCTCACTATATTTATTCAGCAGAAATACAGGATGTTCTTAATTAATGACGTAATCTGAAACTGTCCAGTCTTGACAATTCAAATTTCACCATAAACTCTCTAATAAAGTTTTCTGTCTTTTTCACAGGCGACAGACTTCATCAAAAGAAACATCGTCTTGTCCAGTGGTTTTGTTGGTGGATTTTTCTTGGGCATCGCGTCATAAAAAACAGCTCCTTTTCCCCCCTCTTCCTCCTTCTCCCTCTTTACTGTGAAATCACTACATGAGTCACTTTATCCTCTATACTTTACCTCTCATTGCTTAAACCAGTGTCTCAGAACCTGTTTTTCTCATAGAACAATCGCTCCCCTGTAACTTCAAAACACAGAAAACTAAATAAGGTTTTAACACAATATTTAAAACAAGTTTATGAGTAAAATAAAAAAATCACAAATATATAAACGTCTGGTATTGTGCAAAATGCCGTGTGTGCTGGAGCAAAGGGAGGCAGACTCAAGTGAAGCTCATCGTACGTGTTAATATGTTGTTTTTGGCCATTATAGCATTTTCAAAACAATAAAAATGTAACGCGGTGATCTAAATATGTCACGTATTAGCAGTTAATTCCCCGTATTAAAGGGTACGCGCACTCCTGGTTGAGAAACACTGGTTTAAATCACTCCATCGTGTACTTGAAGACAAAAATAACGACTGTATTTTCAGTTTTGCTTGGCGTGTGGTGACTACCTGACGATCACAGCTTTCCTACTTGTTCTGTTCGATTTGTCAAAAAAAAAAGTATGATTTTGGGGAGTGAATGTTGAAGGAATGTAAGAAAAGATGTGAATTTCTTGGACTTGGAGTTTGTGCTTTTGAGAATCACGGGCGTCATTGCAAAGACAAAACAATTAGATGTTGACACTGTAAATAGTTAAAATGGAAGATTATGGAGGTTTAAAGGGATGGCTAGTTATTTAGTCAAGTTAGGAGTAGCAAAGGTCTTAAACTGGTCTAAATGTCAATAAGAAACTAGGACTAACCCAGATCTAAACCAGGTCTAAGCTCTGCGAAGTGCAATTGGATTTTTAATAGAAAAATTAGGACTTGTTTAGGTCTGATCAGAGACTAAATCAGAACTAAACCAGGTCTTCAGCAGGTCTAAATTTTAAAAAGTTCTTGTCTGGTTTCTATAGAAGAAACTAGGATTAAACCAGGACTCATCAGGGACTCAACTGGGTCTAAACCAGGAACAGATGAGGATTAAAGCAGGTCTGAATTTATGTATGTAAATTTGAGATCTGATCAGAGACTAAACCAGAACTAAACCTGGTCTTCAGCAGGTCTAAATTTTAGAAAGTTCTTGTTTGGGTTCTATAGCATAAACCAGGACTAACCCAGGATTAAACCAGGATTAAACCAGGACTAATCAAGGAATAAACTGGGTCTAAACCAGGATTAAACCAGGTCTACAGCATGTTGAAATTTATGTATGGAAATTTAAGTATGTGTTAAGAAAGTTGGACTAAACCGGGACTGAACCAGGACTGAACCGGGACTGAACCAGGTCTCACAATAGTCTAAACTTAAACTCAGGTTATATATATATTAAAAAAAGACTAAATAAAATCAAATACCAACCCTAACCAGAACTAAACCAGGTCTGAAACGAGGACTAACCCAGGATTAAACCACATCTCAGGTTGAAGGAATAAGGACTAACCCAGGACCAAACCAGGACTAAACCAGGTCTCACGCTGAAGAAACAAAGACTTGAGACTAACCCAGAACTAAACCAGGACTAAACCAGGTCTAAAGCCTTCTCAGTTCAGTTTTATTCCACAGTAATAGACACAGGAATATGATAAATCTACGTCCTTATTCCTAGTTTAGTAGTAGTTTTACTCGTAGAAGTTCTGTAAAATTACAACTACTACTACTACTACTACTACTACTACTACTACTACTCCTCAGATACTAGCTATCCCTTTAACGACAAGAACAGGTATTTTATTATAATGAAATGAAAAAGAGGCCCACAGCTGAAGCTATACAACACATATCATTGCTCTTGTGTGAAATATTCTGTGTGTTATTCTTTGTTTTGTGTTGGGGACGTTTTCTCCTTAATGTGACTTTAAATTATATTTCTGACCATGTTTTCATGACTTAAAGGTGCACTGTGTAACTTTGTGCTTTGGCCCGCCGCTCGTCTCCATGGAGATGCCGCGGCGTTGCCTGGAATGTCCCGCAGTGTGGCATTGTGCCGAACTGTATGTTTTATTCCAAGTGTTTTATTGATCAGAAAAAAAACACCTTGAGAATTGAGAAAACAGAACTTTTTACCGCGATTCACCTCAATCGCCTTCGCTCGATCGTCTCCGTTAGTTTTAATGCCATACTGCGGGACATTTCGGGCAACGCAGTAACACATCCATGAAGGCGGCAGAGAAGTTCGTAGCTTTTAAATTAGTGCCGCAATTTCACTTTCACACAAAAATTTCACAAAAAAACCTCACTGTAAGTTAGATTAAAGGTCCTAAATGATACAAAATGGACTCTTGTGAGCTTTAAGCCGTGTTATATGAAGCTACTGGTCAGATCTGTGGAGAGGCGAGGCTACTCACAGTAATACATGCAATAAAACCACACATATAATGAACAAAATTTAAGAAATATCTGTTTAATGTCATACTGTGGGGCAATTACACCTCTACAGAGACAAGCATGTATTCTCAGCTCCCCTCAGCCAGAAAAGTGACGCAGTGCACCTTTAAAACCTCCAAATAGGTCACTTTATCTCAATACGTCCCCTTTAAATCGAATTATTGTATTGTTTATCCACTACTAAACTTGCTGTACTCTAATGCTGTAGCTCAAGCTGCCGAAACTACAAACGATCCGCTACGTTACCAGATAGTTGCTAAATTCCAAATAATTATTGTTATTGTTATTGTGTGTGAAATTCATATTTTAAGATCAGATATTGTTAAAAGTTCAGATGGAGGGCAGGGGAATCTATCATTCTACGGGAGGGTCGCTGTTTTTGGAAGGAAACCTCCAAACTTCCCATTTTGATCTCACGGTTTAAAGTCCTTTCCACTCAGAACCGTCGCATTTTCGGGGTTGAATAACGGCTCCACTTTCTGAAGCCGTTGTAAAAAATAATTCCACTTTTGTTTATTTATTCTGGCAGAGACGAGGCTGAACTTTGTGCCCGTTTTTGTTTCGTGCGGACCATAAACCGGGTCAACGCGTCGTATATTCCCCGTCCTCCGCCTCAAAGTTAAACAATTCAATCTTAAAACCGTGACTTTCTGAGGCCTTTTTAAGTTTAGCCTCGTTTCGCTTTGTCTTACGTTCACTTTTGCCTGTTTGTCGAGTGCAGTTGTACCAAAACGTGTGTCTTTTGTTCACGATTTACTTGTTTGAAGCTGTTGTGTCTCGTTTAAAAATAAAGTTGTTTTATTCTTATGGTAATTGAGCACTTTTCCCTAGTTTCTGTGGTTTCCTGGTCATCGCTCTGCCTCAAATGTCCCACAGTGTGACATTAAAACAGCTCTACTTTACATGTATTCAATTACAGCTGCTTTTAAAGCTCAGAAATCCCTAGAAAATATAACAAATAAAACGTCCATCATGTCCAGTGTTTCTGAAATTCAGACTAAATCAGTATTACAATAGTTAGCAGTACATTTGTATTGTCAGAGTCCAGGAGCCAGACCCCTTCACCTTGACTGGTTTAATATCTTTTTCTTCCTCTTATCTTTAATTAGCGCAAACCTCGAGACATTACGAGTTTGTTTTTGTTTTAACTTTGCCCCGTTTTGTGTCAGGACCCAAAACCTCTTCTGTGGAACCGATCTTTTGTGAAACGATATGAGTCTGTTAAAAGTGCTGCTTTAGTCACGTACAGTGTCACAGAGTCGTCAAATTTGGACCAAAAAATCCTGACATGATGAGGAATACAACAATATCACCTTACAGGGGTTTATTTATTTCTGTTTACAGTCATTAGACCATTTATAGAAGTCTCAAGCACAAATTCTCTTCACAAACTTAACTATCTTGGACAAGGTAACATTATTTTTTGACTTTCTTAACATAAACATTCTTGTACAATATCAAAGTCAAATGAAAAACTTGGTACAAATATACAAAAGAACAGTCAAAACTGTAATGTCCAAGGAGTCGGGGGGAAGAAAACTTATTTAACCCCAGCCCCATTACTCATCTATACATATTAACATAAGTAAAGAAAAATCACTTCCATTTTTCTGTGATAATTCTTATGTTATGAGCTCTTTTTTTACTTGGAGACAAATAACCATACAGGACACAGGACCTGATGTTCCAACAGGACTAGTTTCGCAGAAGACGGTGATGAAATGACCCCAGACACTCCGTATACTGTGACCAGACCATAGTTTTGTAATGTCATTTAAACGTATCGACTCTTTGGTTTTGCTTGTAGAGTTTGTCCAGACTGTCCCAGAGTTTCACACCACGTACGGACACACAAAAACCTTTTTCTAGTGGTTCTCACTTTGGGCAATTTGAAGTCTCCGGTCACTCTCAGGTTGTGGGGTCTGCTCACTCAGAGTAAATAGTGTTTGCAGATTTTTGGTAGTAGTTTCTGGTTTGCTTTAAACATAATAAGTGCTGTGTAATACTGAGTAAGGGCTTCACATTTTAAGAGCGTGGAATGAATAAACAGATTATGAGTGTGTTTGTGAATAATCCGTAGAGCTCGTTACTGTAAAACAATTAAAGGTTTTAGTGTCGTTTGATAAGTATCACCCCATACTTCAATATGTGACGTCAGGAAGAATCACTGAGCAACTTAGTGTACGCAATACACTGTCATCAAGGTGATATTTTGTTTTATTTATCATGGAGAGACTTTTGGAAATGTTTGTTTTTATATGTCTGAAGTGGGTCAATTTGAACATTTTCATAATCATAACTGGTTGTTTTGAGTTTGTTTTTTGCATTTCCAAACAGCACAACTTTGGTTTTGTTTAGATTAAGTGATAATCTGTTGAAATCCATCCACTTGTTTATTTTGTGGAGCTCCTTATTCACTGTGCTGATGAGTTCATTATAATCATGACCGCTGGAGAATATATTTGTATCGTCTGCAAACAATGTGATTATAACACATTGGGGGTTGAATTACAGTTTCGTATGTAAAAAGAAAACTTCCCCAATTTATTAGTTTCAAATTAAGCCCAAGATGAGCTCTGTGTCTCCAGCCGATCACCTGCTATAACAGAAAAGAAAAGAAAGTTCCTCCTAAACCCAGTGACAGAATTCTGAGTCATTTGGCCAGAGAATGAATATGAGGCCATTGAGATTTTCAGAAGATTTCAGGGCAAAAATTCAACTTAATTTTCATGGATTTGATTCAAACTTGGCACAATTCATGTTTATATACGAAATATTATCTCCGTGAAATTTAAGTCTTGTATCTTTTAAAATGTTTGAGTTTTGGCGGAGTCAAAATCAGACACTGCAGAACATAACAACTTCTTCTTAGCCGTAGACTTTGGACCGTTTATGGCAGATTGTTATATTTTATTACAACTTTTTATTGTTTTTATACGACGTCAAGTCTTTTTTAAACAATAAGTAATAAATCTGTAAGATAGTGTCGGTGTAACGTGAGTTTAAAGCGGTGACTGTGAGGGACATAATTCTATTACAGTTCAGTCACTTGTCGTTTACTGAAGCTTAATCTTGTGATTCTTAGTGAAATGTGCACTTATTATTTCAACGTATTTTAATTCCAGGTGGTTTATCTCTGTTATCTGAAGTACAGTGGGTAATAATTCTGTGTACGACTCCACATTTCACACAGACAGGTGATAAAATCTGCCAAAAAACCCTGGATAGGAACAGAAGGTGAGCACTGAACACCCTTATTTTTTACCTTCAAACACACTGAACACGTCTGAGGTGATACAACTAGACTTAAGGATCATTACGTTTTTAAGGCCATCAGCAGATGAATTCTATTATAAATCTGTTGTGTCATGAATCACTATTGTACACATATAATCATGTGTTTTATGTCTGTGACTGTAATATTTTGTCTAATCGTTATATTTTAGGTCTGGGACTACGGATGGAAATTAGCACTGTGCTAAATCCGGCAGATTTACGCCAATTTGTGTGATTTTGTACAAATTGTACGTTCATTAATATGCACTGTCCCATCCAAATAAACAAAGAAAGAAAGAAAGAAATTATTTAAAAAAACAGGATGACCATTCAAACTAATGTATTATGGGACCTGCTTCAGTCTTAGGTCAAATAAACAAAAACACAACATTATAACATACTGTAGCTCAGAAACTAGTGTAATATGGGGCTTTAATAGAACAGAAACTGAAATGCCTGAGGAACGTGTGGTACAGAATGGTCCATTATTTAGAGTGAATCAACAGAAACAAGAGGACGACAGTGTGTTGACAACTGATACGTAAGAAATGATTTTATTTACAACTATAAAACAGGTCAAAGTAACATTTCTATGTACATAAAGAGCCAAAGCGATGCCAGTACAAACCACATGCTGTCATAATGTTTAAGTAAGGATCTAAAACTGCTGTTATAGGGACGATTTAACCTTTCAAATATAAAAAAGGGAGTTTAAAATATGTGTTTGTTCAGATGGGCATTTTGAGAAGAGCGCACTCGGTGAGGAGGGACAGTGTGGTGATCATATAGCGGCTGTTGGAAATCTGAAAAACACAAAAATATATCAGATAATTTTTTTATTTCAAAGTTTATTAAGATAGAAACAGAAGCAGAAGAGTTAAGTTTCCAGTGACGGTGAATATATGGCACAGACAGGGTTCGTACAGTCATGGAAAACCTGGCAAAGTCATGGAAAATTAAAATCAAAATCTCGAACGCCAGAGAATTTTTGGAACTCTACTGGTCTCGGAAAAGTTATGGAATCTTAGGAAACGTCTGGGTTTAAAAAATAAATATCCAGGGCAGCTAAAGATCAGGGTTCCTACAGGTTTCTTCAAGTTAAATTCAAGTCTATTTAAGACCCTTTTAAGACCAGTTATATAAAGACTTAATGCCTATTTCTATGTTTCTATTTCCTATGTCTATTTCACGGACTTACCAGCAAAGAAAAACTAAATTCTTGAATTTGCGTTCACTTATTTCTCAAACAAAGGAATATTGGGAGTAGAGACTCTTCCCCATAACTCCAGCGTGAAATGTGTCGCTCGGTAACGTAAAACCGACGTCAACATGAACGGCTTTAACCAAACTCTGTGTTCTGCTCAGATTATCTTTGGTTTTACTCTTCTGCTCGGCTTGTTTCTTGTGGTGCTGAAGCGTGTGATTTTCAGTGACGTGTTGGGAATATTTGGACCTGGGGCTGCGTCGCGTTCTCAGTTATTGGTTCCGCCGCTCTTTATTTAGGCGACGTTATTTAACCAAATAATGACGGGTGACAAATTAAACTTCTGAGGAGAAATGCGACACGGAGAAGTTACAAACTACCCAAATTTTAAGACCCAGATATAAAAATTCAAGCCTTTTTCCAAGTATTTTTAAGGTATTATTTCCAAATTCATAAGACTTTTTAAAACACTGTAGGAACCCTGAAAAATAAATCTGGGACTGCTGCTTATTTTTTTAATCCAGAAAGGTTTGCTGTGGTAAGTATTATTATAAGTATTAGTAATAATTTGATCATGGAGAATGGAAAATTGGGCAGTGGTTATGGAGAAATCATGGAAAAGTCATGGAAAACCTTGAGTTAAATCTGTACAAACCCTGATATATTTACTACAGGGTTTGTACAGATGTTAACTTAGGTTTTTCCAGGATTTCTCCATAACCACTGCCCACTTTTCCAAGGTCCTGAATTCACACGTTTCAATCACTGATGCGCTTTTATTCACTGACTGAGACTGAGCAAATAATTGTACATTTCACAACTAACCCATTGACTGACATTTTAATATATTTTTTATTTATTTATTGGATTAGTCTTTATCTTATCTTTACCAGGGTAAAGACTATTCTTCCTGGGGTCCAAGTTAGCATGTAATTTACAATAAAATCTTCTATAATAACAATAAAAGTTCACACATAACACAGTCCTGTTCCATAGTCACTACATTTCAAACATCCATCCATCCATCCATCTTCTTCCGCTTATCCGGGGCCGGGTCGCGGGGGCAGCAGTCTAAGCAGGGGCTCCCAAGCTTCCTTCTCCCCAGCCACTTCGTCCAGCTCCTCCGGACGGACCCCGAGGCGTTCCCAGGCCAGCCGAGAGACATAGTCCCTCCAGCGTGTCCTGGGTCTTCCCCGGGGCCTCCTACCGGTGGGACATGCCCGGAACACCTCCCGAGGGAGGCGTCCAGGAGGCATCCGGACCAGATGCCCGAACCACCTCAGCTGCTCCTCTCAACGTGGAGGAGCAGCGACTGTACTCCGAGCTCCTCCCGTGTGACCGAGCTCCTCACCCTATCTCTAAGGGAGCGCCCGGCCACTCTGCGGAGGAAACTCATTTCGGCCGCTTGTATCCGCGATCTCGTTCTTTCGGTCATTACCCAGAGCTCATGACCATAGGTGAGGGAGGAACGTAGATTGACCGGTAAACCGGTAAATTACATTTCAAACATTTACAATAAAATATCCAAAATTTACAGTGAATAAATGAATTGTGAACAGCTAAGATTAAAAAGAAAAGCAGCAGTCCCGACTTATTTTGAACCCAAAAGTTTAAAATTTCATAACTTTTCCCAAACCAGTAGAATTACGAAACTTTTCCATGATTTGAAATTATGATTTTAATTTTCCATGACTTTTCCAGGTTTTCCACGACCGTACAAACCCTGATATATGGTACAGAGGAGGGACAGAAGTGAATATTTGCTGCGTTTCCTGTTAATAAAAGAGAAAATGACGCCCCCCCCCCATAGTCTAAAAATAAGCAGAAAAATGTAGGTAATACAAATTATGATTATTTTATGCTTGTAGTATTTTCATAAACATATAGAAGTAAAAATAGCTAAAGGTTTGTGACTAGTAGAGACCATTTTCAGGTATATAAATGTCCCCTATTGCATGAAATAAAAGTGTTTTCTTAGTATAAACCAGTGGTAAACATGGCTTATGGCACAGAGGAGGGACAGGGAATATATTGTACAGAGGAGCAGAGGATTTAAAAACACCTTAAACCGTTTTACCTTTATCCTCCCGTTGCTTCTGGCCGACCCCAGCGCCGTGCCCACTTGCTTCAGATTTCCTGCCGACAGATCCAGCCTAAAATGTCTGTAGAAGTGAGTTTTTAACTCCCGCATGAACTCCTCCACCTCCTCCAAGTCTATGGCACCGTCCTCCTCCGCCTCCTGCCCCGGACCTTTCCTCACGCTCATCCACAGATTCCACGCGTCTTGTGAATTCACGGTGTACGTGATCTGCATGGGGGGCGCCACGGGCATCGTCCACAGCATTTTGAGGTGCTGCAAGTCCGTCTCATGTTGGCAGTTGGTCCAGAGCGTCGCCAGCCACTGCAGAGTCGTGTGGTCTAACGCTAAGGAGCCGAACGAGCAGTCGAAGAAGCGCCTGAACCAGCTTTTCACGATGTTGGTGATGGTTTCGCCCCCGCTGGAGCAGAAGAGCGGGAGACACACAAAGTCCTGGGGCAGAGAGCTGATGTACTCGGCGCTACCGTGGACGCAGGAAAACCAGCCGCTCCAGATCGTTTTCTCTGCGTCGTCCGGGCGGCTGAACATCAGCCGGGATGAGATCTGGAAACAGGAAACGTGTCAGAGTTTAATTAGGGCTGCGAAATTAACTGCAATTTATGGAAGCCTATTTCCGCCAGTAAAAGAAAAAAAAGATGGTTATGTTAAGTCGAAATTATGATATAAGAAAGTCTAAATTATGAGATACAAAGTCATAATTATTAGATAAAAAGTTGAAATTATGAGATACAAAGTCATAATTATGAGATAAAAAGTTGAAATTATGAGATACAAAGTCATAATTATGAGATAAAAAGTCGAAATTATGAGATACAAAGTCATAATTATGAGATAAAAAGTCGAAATTATGAGATAGGAAGTGCTCATGTCTCTCTCACCACTCAAAGACCAAGTTGACCAACAATCAAAGCTCTTTGAAGACCCGACAACATGACAGTAAGTTTACCGGTCACTTGTGTGAATAATTGTAAAACTTTTGAATAACCTTGAAGTGATTCGGTTTTTACTCTACTCAACGGTTTCACATAGCGTATAAACTGAGGCTCTGTGGGTCAGAAATACGGACATAAATTACTTTCTATCTCATAATTATGACTTTCTTATCTCTTAACTTAACATAACCATTTTTTTTTCTTTTACTGACAGAAATAGGCTTCAATAGCAATTAGCAAATCACAAATAAAGATTAATCCAAAAGAATCTGAGGCTGCATTAAAAAGTCCTTGAATATAAAACGGGACTAACCTAAGCATGAGGCTTTCTTTAGGGCATAGAATGAAAGGCGCCAGGTGCTTCTATAGAACCAGCGACCAGTCACATGACGGTCACATGTTATCAATTACACAAATAACAATAATAACATTAATCATTTTCTTATTTATAGAATCCATAACCCAGTTTCTTCCTACAAACATTCAGGACACAACACATTTTACAAAAATGAAAGGAAATCCAGCACAGCCCAGACTTTTTCCCGGTACTTCTGTCCAATTTGATATCTGTGGGTTTTTTGAGTTGTATCAAAATGAAAAAAGATTTAGTATATTAACAGTGGTATATATCCATATTTATTCTGCTCCTGTTAAAAAGTACAAAAATAAAACATTTCAGTGGAGAACACTTCTGCTTTTATGGAGGTAGATGTTTGTTTATCAATGCTAATGATAATCAGTCACTCAAATGTTATTTATTGAGCACTTTTCATACAAAAAATGTGACACAAAATCCTAATATTAAGGCATAATAAATATTAAAACAACGCCGCACTTAAGTATTCTACATTTAAAAACAATCAGGTAGTCTTTACTTAATTCATTTGGATTTTACTTGTTTATTTTCTGATTTGAATAAAAGTGAAGTTGCTTTGAGGCACATAATGATAAACAGTACAAAGCCCTCACTGAAACCCCAGCTCTCACCTGTATGAGCACGGCCTCGGTGTCGTCCTCGCTCTCCACCAGCCCCTGCACCAGACTGAAGCTCACCTTGACCCCGTGAGCCCCCTCCGTCTCCACGGCGACGCCCTGCTGTCGTTCGGCGGCGATAAACGCGGCGAGCTGCCGCGAGTAGCTCTTCAGCCTCGTGTGTCTGAACTGGAACAGAGGAGTCACGTACCACAACTGCCACTCGGTCTTTGTGAGGAGGGAGAGGATCGCCGGCTCCAACTGCTCCTGAGGGGCAAAGGAAATAATGGAATTAATCTAAATATGCATGAACGAGAAAGCTGCAGCGATTAATCAGAATGATCAAGGATAGTCGGCTTAAAATCAATCAGTCAAAGTTTATTCATAGAGTGCTTTTCGTACAAAAAAACCCAAAGCGCTTGTAATGTATGTAAATGTAAATATTATAATTGTTAACAGGACTGTAGACTCTAAAACACACATCTTAAGATGCTTTAACACAGGGATTAAGTGGTATTATTAAGTACAAATCTCAAAAAAGTATTAATAATTTCTAATTATTATTAAT
Organism: Odontamblyopus rebecca; assembly: GCA_030686955.1. Classification (NCBI taxonomy): domain Eukaryota; kingdom Metazoa; phylum Chordata; class Actinopteri; order Gobiiformes; family Gobiidae; genus Odontamblyopus; species Odontamblyopus rebecca. The sequence goes on from CM060675.1 coordinate 5,058,659, forward strand.
TAGTAATATGCTTTATCTGGAAATATTCTATTTTTAGAAGTCTTCAGTCACCATATTATCAGTGTTGGTTTGTTTTCTGATTAAAGATTTTACCAGTTTTCTGTGTCTAAAAAAAAAAAATTCAATATTCATGACGATTACAAAGAACGCTACAAACGTCAAAGTCAAAATTGGGCATAACATCCAAGTCACTGATCGTAAATTCGGTATAGTAGTTTTAGTATATTCATATTTACTTGAAGATTTTGAACCAAAAAAAACATTTCAGATATTTCTTAGCACCATCTACAAATGTTTGTCTGTATGAAAGCATCTGGCCGCTTTGAAATTTCCTTCTGGATTAATACATTTTCTATTGATCTAAATGCGTAAATCCCAACATAGTTATTATTTTTTGTTATATTTTGTTCTACAGCTTCAAACAAATACACCCAGTTATTCAGACTGTTATATTCTCTCCAAAAGTGTGATTATACGTGTGGACTGACTTTGATATGCCGTGGTCTGGGTGGTCTCCTGCTCGTGTTCAGTCGTCTGGCTGTGAGTCCTGGAGTGAAGCAGAGACGAGACGCGGCCCCCAAACAGCTCCTGTACGACTGACTCTTACTCTTACTCCTCCTGCGCACCAGGACGGGGCTGGAGGGCGTCCGCACCCCACCCGACTGTCTGAGGGAGAGAAAAAGGATCAATTCAGTATTTAAATGTATTATAATGCACCTTTATAACCTCTATCCACCATAAAGCTATTTAAATGACCTCGTCTATGTCTATTGTGCTAAACCAGAGAGGACCTCATTATGCATCTGACTGCCTTGTTATGCATTTGAAAGAGAAATCCTGGCTTAATTCATGTTTCTGCCCAGGCTAGTCGTGATGTGGGCTTGGTCTATACCACGATTTACTGTAGTCTTAATTTTGTTGTGGTGTGTTGTTTGGGCAAATGTGAATAAGGTCCAAGGCTTGTATTTAAAATGCCATCTTTTTCTTCACAAACAACTAAATCTCACGTCTTAAAAAAAAAACTGCAAAAAAAACTGCTGACCCTGTAGTTTAGATCTATACAAAAATGTACTGAAATGTGATTCTTACACAAAATACACAAAACTGCTTAATCAGTGGTAGAACATTAATCTCATAAAAATAGAGATGCTTCACACCAAATTTAGAGTCCAGCAGGTTTGTAAATATCGGTAACATTTCCATGCCAGTTAATTTTAGCCAAATATGCAATAATAAATCTTACTTTATTATCTTAAAACTTAATTAAATAAGACATCAAATTGTGCAAAGGGAGTAGGTATGATACCTGGCCCCTGACATGGCATAAAGTACAAATCATGTGATACCTGAGGTATCACATGATTTGTACTTTATGCCGTTGTTATAACGTTAGTAAAACACAACAATTGGACATAAAAATGAATTTAGGTTAGATTTAGTATAGGGTAAATAAAAAACGGGCACATCCCTGTTTTATTTTGGTGGTTGGTAATAATAAAATTGAGAAACGAGTGCATAATTAAGGAAAACTTATGCAGAAACCATTCATGACAAACACGTGAGCCAGTATAGTCACATTTTCTGTGTGTTTTGGTCAGCTTTTTTGTATTTTGCCTAAACAAATGGCAATTTATGCCTCTCTTTACTGTTGGCAGGGATCAAATTGGTCAAAAATAACACCAGTGACATTTCTTGTATAAAACTGGGACAAATCAGACACAGGGCTCAAAATTGGGACTGTCCTGGGTAAATAGGAACATCTGGTCACCCTAATTTAGTACCAATATTATCAGAAAGTGAATCAGCCTCTATCTGCACTGTGGATGTTTGACCCAAATGTGAAGAACTAAAGACAGAAAACGTCTATTATATAACTAATGCATTAAAAGCCTTTATGGTGCATTTTTGCTTTTTAAATAAGTAAGTAAATATAAATTGCACATTAAAATAGTAACTTAGGGAGATAAAAGTCTCATTTGTGACTGTCTTACGGACTGCAATTAGCCTGGGTTGTTTGCATTCACTATGACGACAAAGATTTCAACTAAACACAACGTATTTGTGGTTATAAATATATAAGTCTAAATCGAAAACAAATTACAAGTGTCTGTCTTAGCGGAATAAAAGGAGAGAGAGAGTTTGTACCTGTTTTCTTTCTCATCCATGCCTGATTTGTTTTCGGCAGAAGCGGAACAAAGCCGGAAGTGATTTTAAACCTCGCGCTTGAATCAGCCAATCAGAGCAAGGGACGCGCTTCCTCTACGGGATCTCCTCGTGCACTGCTGACACCTGCTGGCGAAAAACTGTAACAGCAAATTATAATATTTTTTAATAATATTTATTTATTAAGTTAGTTATTTATTACGTTAGTTATTTAGTTAGTTAGATTGAACATATTTTTCTAAGATTATTGTGAAAATAAACATTTTTACCATAGTCATTATTATTGACACCATTTTAGTCTATTAATTTTCATTCACACTGTGTAAAACGTGTCTGAAATGTATTTGTGGATTAATCTTGCTTTGTAACTCACTATGTCTGCATGAATCATGATTTTTAAAGTTGAAGATAATATTTAATTCCAGCCCTATAATAAAAGCGTAACGTAAAAACATCATTAAAAAATAAAAATTAAACTCCTTTAGAGTGAGAACCCGCATTCTTAACTTTGCAGATTAATAAAATATTGACACGAATACATTTAGAGAGAGAAGTTCATTTTATTCATTCCCGTTGCCATGACAACTGTGTTTTAATTCACTCCACAAAAATTCTAGAAATGGCTCCTGCTCTGTCCTTGACTTTACACTCAGTATTTTTTAACACTAAACCAAACATACATTCATTGTACTGTAGGCCTATTTCTATGACCACATCGACAGCCAATGGGGAAAAATGGGAAAAACAGGAGGAGGGCTTGGTCCAATCGGGAAAAGAGAGAGAGAAGGAGAGAGGGGGAGAAAAAAGGGATGTAGCGCCAAGGAAACAGATGGAGTCATGTTATAGGGAAATGGCGCCGTCTAGTGGCGATGATGGGGCTCACACGTTCAGTTGGCGTTCTGTCAGTGGGTACATTTACCGGAGATAGTAAAAAATGGAATAACACAGAGAGACACCCATATCTGTCCATATTTGCTTTATAGAGGATTTTTTTTTCACATATCGCAGAATTCCTCACAATAGTTAATACCAGATACGATACGACACTGATAATAAAAAAAATCCAATCTTTATTTAGACAATAGAATGTGATTCAGCATTAAATAATAGTGCTTTATTTTCAGTTCCCGTGTGGTCTTATATCTGTGTAATCCCTGAGTGGTCCAAGTGGGTTTGATAGTGCTCCATGGGCGTATTCTCGTCTATGTGCTTTCATACTTATTCTGATACAGCTCAAGATCAAGGAAAGCTTCATTTCTGTTCAGTGAGTAGGATTTCTCTCATTTTCTCAAATAACTGACAAAAATAACTGAAGATACTAGGCTAAAATGGTTATATATTTAGCCTTAAAGCAGCCAAATGGCATTTTAGAGGTAAATTATTGCAAATTATTATTAGACATTTTTGAAGGGGTCATACCTTTATCTCTCTAATGTATTGGAAGTTATGTTTTTTTAGCCAGTATTGAGTGTCAAACACCAGAAGAACTTGTAGAACACTTTTAAATTTCTATAAAAAATGTGATATACGCTTTCAAATTACAAACACTGACATCACATTTACAACTGTTTGAACAGAACAAAAAAGGAGTAGGTGACATTGTGTAAGTCTCAAGTAAATCTGAAGTCTGTTGTTTTGAACTGTGAGTCCTTTCAAGCCTTTATTCCAAATTAATGAATACCACTTTTCAGTTTCTACTATTTTTGTGAACTGTCCTACTTAAAATCTCCTATTGTCACAAATAGAGAAGTAGGTACATGATCTAATTCCTGTAAATGTGGGGGCTGCTGTTGCAAGTTATCTACAGTGATACCCACATCAGATTACTTTGGCCTATTGTTAACTATGTTTGTTGTATCTGTCCATATATAACTAAACAAGAAGTAAATAAGCACTGAAATACATAAAAAGTATAGAGAAGAGAGTTTTCTAATGAATATTTTTGAGAATCTTCTAGTTTTACATTTACTTGAGTAACTTTTTAAAGAAATTTTCTAGCAACATACTTTTTCTCCTACTTGAGTAATATTTATATTGAAGTAACAGTACTCTTACTTGAGTAAAAGTTGTGTTTCCTCTTTCCACTGTGAGTAAGTCTAAAGTGACAAAAGCTTTATGTGTCATTTTTGTGTCTAACCTTAATTTTTGTGCATTATTTAAAGGTTTAAAGTTAGGGGGGACACTTCTGAATTTTACATTTGTGGATGTGAAATTTGGCAAGACAGTTTACGGAGTTCTTTTTTTTATTTTCAATTAATATACCAACAGTTTCAGCGTTGAAGATGGCAAAGAGACGGCTTGGATCTATTAAAATAACAGTAATAAATAAATAAAAATAATACATAAATATTAAATAAATAATAATATAAAAATAATAAAAAAGGAGAGGGGCAAAGGCTGACGTAAGGCGATGGGGTTTGGACACTCTGCGCATGCGTGGAGGGGGGACACTGGACGCAACCGTTAGAAAAACCGATTAGGAAACTGCGCTTCAGTCGTCCCCTCGCACCGCCGCCATTTTGGCTCAAACTCCCGTAGAAAACAACGGCGGCGCTCCGTTCGTCCAGGAGCCATTTTGGGGCTCAGTTTCCCGGTGAGTTGAGGGAGGAGCCGTGGGTTTCTGGAAGTCGGGGGAGCCAGTCAAAGCCAGCCAGCCCAGCAGCAGCATCTATCTATCCATCCGAGGCGCTGGGGCTGAAGAAACCCGATATTTGTGTATGAAAAGGCGGCTGAGGAGACGGAGGAGCGGGCGCCGACAAGATGCGGCATCGTCTGGACTCGGGAAGCTAAAGCGCAGCCCTAACGTGGTGTCATTTAGCTTGGATTATTAGCGCTATCGGCTGGGGAGCAATTTCGAAACGAGACACCTGGTTATTGCATCGACCACTGCTAGCGTTTTTCCCCAACCCGAGCTAGCCATTTTCACAGGAGCATCTCGGATCTCTCGGATGCTGCTGCTGCTGGCTCCTGCTACCTCCGCTGCTACTTGTGGAAGATGCAATGCAAAAAACGAAGCGCTAGGTTAGCCAAAGCAGCCGAAAACATGCAATGAAAGCTGTTTTATGTGATCTGTCGAGGAAATTATCCACGCCCTCGGGTCTGGATGGTGCTTATCTAGCTTGGAGGCCAGCCGTAGGAGCGCTGGGGACGGGAAGGTGGGGCGGCTGACAGCTAATGATGCTAACAGGCTAACTATATTGGATGTCCATTGCTTTTTCTCCTCTATTTTCTAAGCATTGACAACAAGACTATCAGATTTCAACGAGTCTGCACGATTAAGATTCATATATTCAAGGTATTTCTGCATAAAACAACGCATTGTAATCTATTGGCATAACTGAGAAGACATATATTCGTTTTTTCTTAAAGGGAATTCTGCAAAAAAGGACTTAATTTTGCACCATGGCAGACGACGACGTACTATTTGAGGATGTCTACGAGCTATGCGAGGTCATTGGGAAGTAAGTATTCACAAAACATGCACCAAATTCACCTGATCTTATTAAATCCATTCATGGAAATCAAAAAGGGAGTGACAATCGGGCAGAACTGAGTAAAACATGCAAAAATTGAAGCCTTAAAGTTGCACAAATTGTCATGACATAGAGAAATATTCCTTCTGAAAGTGTAATGTAATGGATTATAACACAAGTATTATCTTTGTATTATCTTTTCACATGCTATTTTCCACTGTCAAAAGACTGCAGTTGCCAATGTCTGTGTCAAAAGGCCCATATTGCATGATTTTCTGATCTTATAATGTAGTTTCATCATCGCAAACATACCTGGAGTTGTGTTTTGTTTCATTCACACATGTTTAACACACAAATCCTGCATATTTAGGCTGAGTTCTTCTCTCAGACCTAAAACGCTCATGTGGAAATAGAAAAAGTGTTTCACCATGTTTTCCACACACCTTCACTAGAATCATTTGGATAGTTTCCGGCCTGGAATTGCCAATCTCTACTGAACTAAAGGTAAAAAAAAAGGAGCTGTTACCATCACTCACAGGGTGTAACAGCGCATTTTGAGCATTGGAGATATAGTCAGACTAATAATAAAGGGTTACTCAGACATGAATGAAACCAAACACAACTCCAGGTGTGTTTTTGAGGAGATAACAGCATTATAACATGACTTAAAACTCATAAGAGTCAATTTGTGTAATATACGACCTTTAAATTGGTTTAAAAGGTAATAGGTAACCAAAAGTGACATGATTTATTAACTAATTTAAAATGAAAACTATGAATGGATAAAATATTATATCCAGTTCCATGATAGTTTTTGTGGAGACTGGAGGAAATTTGTATAAGAAAGTAATTAAATGTGAACCTTGAATGACTCAAATATAGTACTGGAAATCGTTCTTGTAGGAGTAGTAGTAACAGCAGTAGTAGTAACAGCAGTAACAGCAGTAGTAGTAGTAATAACAGCAGTACTAACCGCAGTAGTAGTTACATCAGTAGTAATTGTAATTTCAGTCGTATCTTAAATTTAGATCTAAAGGTGAGATGAGGCCACTTGGATGAGTTCCAATCTGCTCACATATCTTCACAAGTGCAAACGAGGCCAGGTGTAGCACGTGTAAGATCTTCTATTAATAAATAAATTAGTATTAAACTCTGGTTTTAGTCACAATGCACATTTTAAACTTGTCTGGGAGTGTTGGCATTTGAGAGAAAACTGAAATCTGAACTGATAAAGTAAGAATCCTGTGTATTTCAGAATATGAGGTCTAAATTACAGGGTGAGCGGCTTTTACACAGAATAAGACCCAGTGGAAACACTGGGAGGGCATCTGACACACAGGGACATTGTATTACCTATTTAATATATATGTGCATTGTATAGGACTAGAACCAGGGATAAACCAGGTCTAAACCAGGACTAAACCAAGGTCTAAACTTGACCCATAAACCAGATCTAACCTTAAGCAAACCAAGACAAAGCCAGGTCCTGGTTCTAAGTCTAAACCAGGTCTAAACCAGTTCTAAACCAGGTCTAAATTGGGGATTAAATCAAGTCTAAACCAGATCTAAACCATGTCTAAACCAGCCCTAAACCGGGGATTAAATCAGATCTAAACCAGCCCTAAACCATGGATTAAATCAGGTCAAAACCATGGATTAAATCAGGTCTAAACCATGGATTAAATCAGGTCTAAACCATGGATTAAATCAGGTCTAAACCAAGTCTAAACCAGGGATTAAATCAGGTCTAAACCAGCTCTAAACGAGCCCTAAACCAGGTCTAAACCAGGTGTAAACCAAGTTTAAATCAGGTCTAAACCAGGGACTAAACTAGGTCTGAAAAAGGTCTAAAAGAGGACTAACAAAGAACAGGGGTTAGCAGCTTTAACCCAGAATAAGACCCCATGGAGACACAGGGACCTTTAGTTTTCAAAGACGATATTATATTACCTAATCATAATTTTAATTTGATTTCCATTTTGCTGCTCAAATTTGAGTTGTTCAGCACAGAAGAACACGTCTATAATCCAGGGATTTTTAGTTTTCAAATGCTCTGCTTGACTGCGCTCTACATTTAGAACAGAACAAAATAAACCACAAAAAGGAAGTACTATTTGAGGTGTTATGAAAGTGGTAGAAATTGAGGAAGTTTATTCTTTTTGTTAGGGAAAGTTAAGGGTAGGATTTGTCTCCAGTGCGTCTGACTCGTCCTTCAGCGTCTCTGGGTTAAACCTGCCACAGACACTGGTATCAGATATTGGCCGAGGAAAAAACTGCTGGCTCAAAAATATCTGTTCAGCCGATATCCGGGTTGGTTTTACTCATGACTTTGAGCTTCCTGTTATAGGCGACATCTTGAGGACTTTTCACCGTTTAAAAGCTTTAATATTTACTTTGAAATGGTTAATTACTATAGCAACAATCTTACTTTTTCATCCTTCTGAAACCAATGGAGAAATTGATGTAATAAGACTATTTGCCAGTCATTGTTACTACTACTATTACTACTACTACTACTACTAGTACTGCTACTACTATTACTACTACTATTACTACTACTGCTACTACTACTATTACTACTACTACTACTACTACTACTATTACTACTACTGCTACTACTACTATTACTACTACTAATACTACTACTACTACTATTACTACTACTACTACTATTACTACTAATAATACTACTAGTACTGCTACTACTATTACTACTATTACTACTACTACTACTACTACTACTACTACTACTACTACTACTACTGCTACTGCTACTACTACTACGACTACTACTATGACTACTACTACTACTATTACTACTACTATTACTACTATTACTACTGCTACTACTGCTGCTACTACTACTGCTACTGCTGCTACTACTACTGCTGCTGCTACTACTACTACTACTACTACTACTACTATTACTACTACTATTACTACTACTACTACTGCTGCTACTACTACTGCTATTAATATAACTACTATTAACAACTGCTATTACTACTGTTACTACATATTATTATATTATTACTATTATTGTTAATATTACCATTATTATTACTATTATTAATATTACATATTATTATTATTATTATTATTAACATATTATTATTATTACTATTATTGTTATTAACAACAATTACTACTATTATTACAACAACAACAATTATTATTATTATTACTGTTATATTGTTATTATTATTATTAACAATTATTACAACAGCTAACAGCAATACATTTATTACTACCACTGCTGTTGCTACTACTACTACTACTACTACTACTACTACTACTACTACTACTATTACTACTACTACTACTGCTGCTGCTACTACTAATACTTCTACCACCCCTATTGCCACGACTACTACTATCACCACCACCACCACTACTACCTCTACCAGTACTACTACTACTACCAGTACCAGTACTACTAGTACTGCTACTGCTACTGCTAAACCTACTCCTTCTGTCACTGTTCTTATTACCTCTCTCTAACTCCTGCAGTTTCATTTAAATTGTGTGTTTTAGGTGACGGTTTGAGTGATTGATGTTTTCACTTTTCAAACTCGGGGCTGTTTTTATTGTTTTGTGTCGTCGCCGCGAGAACAGAATGAGAAATTATCTTTAGCGTCGTTTTGACACTGTGTTTTATTGATAGAACCGAACAATGCCGAGACCGGGATTTCATATTGTTAGGAAATAGCTGGATTTTATTTTATTTTATTTTTTTGTTTGTTTTGGGGGTCCATCACCTTCTTGTTTCTATGGACACGTCATTGCTCTGCCTGGAATGTTCCACGGTATGACATTAAACAGCTCTAATTTACATTTACTCAATTATAAGTGGTTTTATTCCTCAAAAATACCTAAAAAACAGACATTCTGACTGTGAGCGGGGTCGCCTCTCCACAGATCTGACCCGTAACTTGGTCTGGTTTAGTCTCCCTGAAGACAGAAAGGTTTAATAATTACATTCCAGACATGTTACCTAAATAATCGCAGTTTATTTTCATTTGGTAGCGACAATTCAGTTAAACTAAAATTCTAGTGAAGCTGAATGGACTTTAAAAACACAGAGGAGCTTCTGGATTGCCACCTGATGATGTCGCAAGGTGGATCCAAGTGTTACGCGTGTTCTAGAGGGAAAAATTGAGTAAAATAATGGTATTATTAGGACTACTGAAACGAAACACAACTCCAGGTACGTTTTTGATGGGAAACCCACATTATAACATGATTCAAAAAATAAAAAAGCGTTTAATATCGGACCTTTTATTCAAAACGATGCAATCAAGTCTATTATTCCAGTGTCCAGGCTGCTTTCTGACCCATCCTCTCGTAGAAACAATAGACTTTTGATTAGCTGTGTCCCTTTCCAAACACATGTGCCAAATAAAAGCCTGCGAAACAGAAATGCGTAAAGGAAACTGACTTTTGGTGAGCTTTAAGCCATGTTATAATGTTGTTTCCTCCTCAAAAACAGATCTGGAGTTGTGTTTTTGTTTGTTTAAAAGCCTAAAAATGCAGGGTTTTTGTGTTAAATAAGCACGAATGAAACGAAAACACAACTCCACGGGCTGTTTATGAGGAAGAAACAACATTAGAACATAGCTCAGAAGATAGCGTAGTGTAATATGGGGCTTTTTAAGTGGATATTAGCTGCATTCTTGTCCCAGAAAAGTCTTAAAAACGGTCTCTTCTCGGGGCTAAACTGCAGCGGGAGGACAGTGTAGTATCCGTGGGATCATTTTACCTTTGTCTCGCTGAGAGTTTGAGGCTCTGGATCAATCGTGCGGGCGTGAATGGACTTAGAGGCCCTCCAGCCAAAGTCAGGAGACCACACGAAACCAAAGAGCTGAGCGTCAGATGTGTGGCTCCTATTATGAGCTTTTGTGCACATAACTGCCTCTACCAGTTCAGTCACAACACGAGTGATGTAAAGCTGACCACAGAAGGCTGGCTCAACAGTTTGAGGGGGAAACGGGAGTGCGATTTTTGTTTTTAATAATAAGATTCTGCTCAAAGTTCACATTTTAAACCAGAAGAACTGACAAACGAATGGAAATCTGTGACAAACTAATGCACTAATCAGAACTTCAGAACATGTTTGTACAGAGATTTTGTATTTAGTTTGTAGTTTGTAGAAGTATTTACTGATTCACAATATCAACTGACTGAAAACAGCCTTTATTCCCTAAAAACAAAAATTAAATAGGACAAAATTGATCCAAATGTGTTATATCATTGTTACTTATCCTGGGTTGGTCCTGGTTTAGATGTGGTTTAGTTTAGATCTGGTTTTTGAACCAGATTTAGTCCTGGATAGATTTGGGTTAGTCTTGGTTTAGTCCTCATCAACAGTGGTCCTGGTTTAGTTCTAGTTCAGTCTTGGTTTAGTCCTGGTTCAGGACTGGTTTAGTTCTCGTTCAGTTCTGGTTTAGTCCTGGTCTAGTTCTGGTTCAGTCCTAGTTTGAAGCCCTGGTTTAGTCCATATTTAGACCTGATTTAGTCCTGGGTAGATTTAGGTTAGTCTTGGTTTAGTCCTCATCAACAGTGGCCCTGGTTTAGTTCTGGTTTAGTCCCAGTTCAGCCCTAGTTGGAAGCCCTGGTGTAGTCCATATTTAGACCTGGTTTAGTTCATATTTAGACCTGGTTTTGTCTTGTTTTAGACCTGATATAGTCTTGGGTAGATTTGGGTTAGTCTTGGTTTAGTTCTCATCAACAGTGATCCTGGTTTAGTCTTGGTTTAGTCCTGATTCAGTCCTAGTTCGAGCCCTGTTTTGGTCCATATTTAGACCTGATTTAGTCTTTATTCGGTCCTGGTTTAGTCCATAGTTGTTCTTAGTTTATTCTATATTTAGCCCTGGCTTAGTCCATATTTACCCGTGGTTTGGCCCATATTTAGACCTGTTTTAGTCCATATTTAGACCTGGTTTAGTCCATATTTAGTCCTGGTTTGGTCCATATTTAGTACATATTTAGACTTGGTTTAGTTTATATTTAGTCCTGGTTTAGTCCCTATTTAGTCCTGGTTTGGTCCATATTTAGTACATATTTAGACCTGGTTTAGTCCATATTTAGTCCTGGTTTGGTCCATATTTAGTACATATTTAGACCTGGTTTAGTCCATATTTAGTTCTGGTTTGGTCCATATTTAGTCCATATTTAGACTTGGTTTAGTTCATATTTAGTCCTGGTTTAGTCCCTATTTAGTCCTGGTTTGGTCCATATTTAGTACATATTTAGACCTGGTTTAGTCCATATTTAGTCCTGGTTTGGTCCATAATTATTCTTAGTTTAGTCCATATTTGTCCCTGGTTTGGGCCATATTTAGTGCTGGTTTGGTCCATATTTAGTACATATTTAGACCTGGTTTAGTCCATATTTAGTTCTGGTTTGGTCCATATTTAGTCCTGGTTTGGTCCATATTTAGTACATATTTAGACCTGGTTTGGTCCATATTTAGTCCTGGTTTGGTCCATAATTATTCTTAGTTTAGTCCATATTTGGCCCTGGTTTGGTCCATATTTAATCCTGGTTTGGTCCATATTTAGTACATATTTAGACCTGGTTTGGTCCATATTTAGTCCTGGTTTGGTCCATAATTATTCTTAGTTTAGTCCATATTTGGCCCTGGTTTGGTCCATATTTAGTCCTGGTTTGGTCCATATTTAGTACATATTTAGACCTGGTTTGGTCCATATTTAGTCCTGGTTTGGTCCATAATTATTCTTAGTTTAGTCCATATTTGGCCCTGGTTTGGTCCATATTTAATCCTGGTTTGGTCCATATTTAGTACATATTTAGACCTGGTTTGGTCCATATTTAGTCCTGGTTTGGTCCATAATTATTCTTAGTTTAGTCCATATTTGGCCCTGGTTTGGTCCATATTTAATCCTGGTTTGGTCCATATTTAGTACATATTTAGACCTGGTTTGGTCCATATTTAGTCCTGGTTTGGTCCATAATTATTCTTAGTTTAGTCCATATTTGGCCCTGGTTTGGTCCATATTTAATCCTGGTTTGGTCCATATTTAGCCCTGATTTGGTTCCAGATTGATCCTAGCTTGCGTTGCCCAGTACGTAATGTTCCGCACTGTGGCATTAACCTTTTCTACCTCCCCTGACTGAACCAGGCGACGCTGTGAGGCCAAGTTAAATATTGTATAACATCCATAATGCACCTGCTCTTTTCTGGTCTCCTCCTTTGTCCTGTCAGCGTGTTATTATCTCCGTGAACGCTTAATTAATTATGGTGTGCGCTCTGTCACGTTTCTCTATGCCTTATTAATCCTCTTTGAGCTTTATTTAGACAATAGAACGCCATTTTTAACATTAAATAGTCCTTTAGCAGTATTTTCTTTTCCAATTCTTGTATCTGTGTCCCTCGGGGCTCCAGGTTGGTGCATTTCTGTCCTGTCAGCGGGACTTTTTTAGCATCGATATCTGCGAAAAATGAGGATATAGTTTCGATATCCATATTCGTATCTGATTTTCCAATACTTCCGACAGCCCAAGTCACCGCAAGACGATACAGCTCAACTTTTACACATGTTAATACCCAAAAATATGATCTACAGTATCTATATTTCAAAATTGTGTCAAGTTTTTTTTCCCTCTGACATTCCTTATCGGAAATGGTGGAAGTTTTGGCAAAATTCCACTGAACAGAAATACAGAAATGCCTTCGGGCAAGACACCGAACCTGCTGGGATCAATTAAACCTCACATTATCGAACCTGTCACTGCCCATATGCTCAGAACGAGAGCTCCTGGAACATACGGTGCAGAAAATGTTTTAGGTTTGATTTGGGGCTCTGACAAGACCTGGGTTAGTCCTCCTGGGTTAGTCCTGGTTTAGTTTATGCCTAGTGTAGTTTAGACCTGGTTTAGTCCTGGGCTAGACCTGCTTTAGGCCTCGGTTACACATGGTTTAGTCCGAGTTTAATCTTGGTTTAGTCCTGGATTGGCCCTGATTTAGATGTGATTTAGTTTAGATCTGGTTTAGTCCTGGGTTAGACCTGGTTTCTGTCTGGTTTTGACATGGTTTAGTCCTAGTTTAGTTGTTTAGTCCTGAGTTGGTCTTGGTTTAGTCCTGGTTTAGATGTGATTTAGTTTAGACCTGGTTTAGACATGATTTAGACTTGGCTTAGTCCTGGGTTATTCCTGGTTTAGACCCGGTTTTGTCCTAGTTTAGTTTAGACCTGGTTTAGTCCTGCTTAAGGCCTCGTTTAGGCATTGTTTAGTCCTAGTTCAGTCTGGGTTTAGTCCTGGTTTAGATGTGATTTAGTTTAGACATGGTTTAGTCCTAGTTCAGTCTTGGTTCAGTCCTGGATTGGTCCTGGTTTAGATGAGATTTAGTTTAGACCTGATTTATACATGGTTTAGTCTTGGTTTAGTCCTGGGTTGGTCCTGGTTTTGACCTGGTTTTGTCCTGTTTTAGACCTGATTTAGACCTGATTTAGTCCTGGGTAGATCTGGGTTAGTCTTGGTCTCGTCCTCATCTGCAGTGGTTCTGGTCTAATCCTGGTTTAGACCTGCTTTAGCCCCTTGTTAAGTCCTAGTTTAGTCCTGGTTCAGTCCTAGTTTGATCCTAGTTTAGTACATTTCTTCTAGTGGGTGTTTTCTCTCCAGAGGCCAACATATATCAGACATGCTTTGGGTTAGACCTGGTTTAGTTCTGGGTTAGACCTGGTTTAGACCCAAGAACATACACTTTGAAATACTTTTAAATATATTTTAAAATGGAAAATTGTTAATATGACCAATTTTGCCTCATTCTCATACTTATACTTATTCGTTTTTACCTTTTTAAATCTTGAACGCTCAAATAAAACAAATAAAAATGAAATAAATAGATAAAAATAAAGGGTATAGTTTCCTGTATCCCGTCACGACCCCGCCACACGTGTTTTAGCTCATATATTTTCAACAAAACTTGTGTTATTTTCTGCTCGGCGTAGCAAAAACCTCACAGTCCCTGTTTGCTGCGGGAGTCCTGGGGCCGTCTCCGAATTCCAGCGCGATGCTAATTCACGCTAATATTCACAGAGCTGTTGTGTCTCATTAACATAAACAAGGATTAATGTGGGACAAGCCAACAGTTTGTTTTGACGAGGGAAATTACGTCCCCAGAGGATTTGAACCGAGCAGGAAATGTGTTGATTTAAAATGTGACTGGATGAGATTAAAAAAACATTGCATTTTTATACCGAGTTTTGTAAATGTTTCATATAATTATATAAGCAACGAAAAGGTACATTTACTTAAGGATTAAAAGGACAAAATCAAGAATGGACTCGGACTGAACCAGGACTGAACAAGGTGCTAAAAGAGGCCAAAAAGAGGTCTAAACCAGGTCTAAACCAGGTCTAAACCAGAACTGAACAAAGCATGAACAAGATTCAGGACTAAACCAGGACTAAACCAGGACTAAACCAGGACTAAACCAGGACTAAACCAGGACTAAACCAGGACTGAGCAAGGTGGTTAAAGAGGTCCAAAAGAGGCCAAAAAGAGGTCTAGACCAGGTCTAAACCAGAAGTGAACATAGGATGAACAAGAACAAGGACTACACCAGGACTACACCAGGACTACACCAGGATTAAACCGGGACTAAACCAGGACTTAACAAGGTGCTAAAAGAGGCCAAAAAGAGGTCTAAACCAGGTCTAAACCAGGTCTAAACCAGAATTGAGCAAAGGATAAACAAGAACATGGACTACACCAGGACTACATCAGGACTAAACCAGGACTAAACCAGAATTGAACAAGGGTCTAAATCAGGTCAGAATCAGGTCTAAGCAAGAAATGAACAAAAAATGAACCAGGTCCACACCAGGACTACAACACGACTACACCAGGTCTAAACCAGGACTAAACTAGGACTAAATAAACCAGGACTAAACTAGGACTAAATCAGGAATAAACAAGGACTGAACCCGGACTGAACCAGGACTACACCAGATCTAAACCAGACCTGAACCAGGACTAAACTAGGAATAAACCAGGACTACACAAGGACTAAACCAGGAATAAACCAGGACTAAACCAGGACTAAACCAGGACTAAACCAGGATGACTGAACTAGGTTGAAATAAGGGGTCTAAACCGGGGCTAAACTAAAACCAAAAGGACATTTTAACAGGGTTTAAACCTCACAAAAGTCAGTTTAGTGTCATATCGAACCTTAAGGCTGATTAAACTGTACTTACTTTAAAGTTTTAGTGCTGTATATCTTTAAACACTCTTAGACTTACACACACACACACACACACACACACACACACACACACACACACACACACACACACACACACACACACACACACACACTCCCGTAGTGTTCTCTGGAGACAGGATTTCTGCTCCACACAGCGGTTTAGCGTTTAGCCTCACACAGCAGTTATTGTGAGAAATGAAGCGAAGGGCCGTCATTTACACTCTAGTATTTCTGATTTCATCTTTTAGTCCATGTTAACACCTGTTTGTTTCCATGGAGATGCCATTGCTCTGCCTGGAATGTTCCTCAGTGTGACATTAAACAACTCTACTTTACATTTATTCCATCACAAGTGGTTTTATAGCTCAAAAATATCTAGAGAAACAGACATTCTGACTGTGAGCGGCGTCGCCTCTCTACAGATCTGACCTGTAACTCGCTCTGGTTTGGTCTCCATGAAGATATAAAGGTTTAATTCCGTACTGTGGAACATTACAGACAAAAGAAATGAAAAGCATTTGACGGACCCACCACCAGAAAAATTACACAAATCACCTTTAACACAAACCAGGACTGAACCAGGACTGAACCAGGACTGAACCAGGACTGAACCAGGACTGAACCAGGACTAAACTAGGAATAAATCAGGAATAAACCGGGACTGAACCAGGACTAAACCAGGAATAAACCAGGACTGGACCAGGAATAAACCAGGATTGGACTCGGACTAAACCGGGACTGAACCAGGACTGAACCAGGACTGAACCAGGACTGAACCAGGACTGGACCAGGACTGGACCAGGACTGGACCAGAAATGAACCAGTTATAAACCAGGACTGGACCAGGAATAAACCAGGACTGGACCAGGACTGGACCAGGACTGGACCAGGACTAAACCGGGATTGAACCAGGACTGAACCAGGACTACACCAGGACTAAACTAGGAATATATCAGGACTAAACCAGGACTACACCAGGACTACACCAGATCTAAAACAGGACTGAACCAGGACTAAACCAGGACTAAACCAGTTAGACATACACGTCGTACTTTGCATTGTAAAGCCTCCAGACCAAGTAACAGCTCAGCTCTGTGAAGAGGCGAGTCCACAGTCCTCTATTATAGTTCCACAGTAATGTTCCACAGTGTCGTCTATCCCCATGGAGAATGTTCTGTCTGGTTTTAACGTTGTATTTCCATGAACTTTGCAAAGTTACAGTCTCCATCTTTAAGGAACTTCTAACCCGGGTGTAGTTGCCATTAAACCAGAGCGAGTTTCCCTTTTCCCCCTGTAAAATCTCATGTACGGCACATTACAGCCTCTTTAAAACAGCAGTTGTACCGTTAGATTTTCTCGGGGCAGTGGAGCTGAAACATCTCGACAAATTGGCACTTTGGTTTGCGAGGATCCAGAGGGAGCGCGGGGGTGTTCGGTGAAAGCCCACTCACAACAGCTGCAGGGATAATGAAATGAAGCGCACCCCGAGTCTGACATATCTGTGAAAGTATGGGGACAGAAGAGGGCCAAAAAGGTTTACCACACGGATATGAGTTTGGTATTTTCA
Source organism: Odontamblyopus rebecca (assembly GCA_030686955.1). Lineage (NCBI taxonomy): Eukaryota > Metazoa > Chordata > Actinopteri > Gobiiformes > Gobiidae > Odontamblyopus > Odontamblyopus rebecca. The sequence goes on from CM060675.1 coordinate 5,076,090, forward strand.
GTGGGAAACCGAGAAGTGAGATTTGAGCCGTTTACATTTTGCCGTTTCCTGTTTATTTCCTCTTCAGTCCTGGTTGAAGCTGCACTATACGACTTGTCTGGAATGTCCCACAGTATGGTATTAAACATGCATATCTCCATGAAAACAAGCAGCTGACGCCACCAGCCCAAGTAACTGACGTAAATTAAGTGCAAGCGAAAGCAAGTAACACGGACCTCCTCTTAGTGCAACTTTAAGTCCTGGTTCAGTCCTGGTTCAGTCCTGGTTCAGTCCTGGTTTAGTCCTGGTTCAGTCCTGGTTCAGTCCTGGTTTAGTCCTGGTTTAGTCCTGATTTAGCACAGATCTTGACGAGTTTTGTTTAATACATCTGACATCATTTGTAATGTTTGGTGTCCTGCTTTAGTCCTGGTTAAGTCCTGGTTTAGGTCCTGGTCTAGTCCTGGTTTAGTCCTGGTTTAGTTTAGGTTCAGTCCTGGTTTAGTCCCTGGTTTAGTTCTTGGTTTAGTCCTTCGTTTAGTCCTGGTTTAGTCGCTGGTTTAGTCCTAGTTTAGGCCCTGATTTAGTCCTTGGTTTGGTCTTGGTTCTGTCCTGGTTTAGTCCTGATTCAGTCCTGGTTTAGTCCCTCATTTAGTCCAGGTTTAGTTCTGATTTAGTCTTAATTTAAACCTGTTTTATACATGATAGCTTTTATAGGTTTAGTCCCGGTTTAGGCCCGGTTTAGTTCCGGTTTAGTTCCGGTTTAGTTCCGGCTTAGTCCCGGCTTAGTCCCGGTTTAGTCCCGGCTTAGTCCCGGTTTAGGCCCGGTTTAGTTCCGGTTTAGTCCTGGTTTAGTCCCGGCTTAGTCCCGGCTTTGTCCTAGTTCGGTCTGGGTTTTGAAATAGTTCTCACATAATGTAATAATCCATTGTTGCCACATTCACATTTTTCACACGGGTTTTAACTTTGGATCTCTGGTCTTTCCAAAGGGCAGGTCTTGTTTCTGATGAGGATCACAGCTGTTGTGCAGAGGTCAGGGGTCACCGGGTTGGGGGTTGGATTCCTGTTTTGTTTTTCTTCACTTTCGCGCCTTTTTTTTTTTTTTAACACGTTTTTGTTTATTCAGATGTGGAAAAGCAAATGATTAAAGCACTTTTAGTGATTTTAGCACCGACGTGATATGGACACAACTAACGAAAGTCACTGTAAAAAAAACAGGACTGAACCAGGTCTAAACCAGGTCTAAACCAGGTCTAAAGCAGGTCTAAAGCAGGTCTAAAGCAGGTCTAAAGCAGGACTAAACCAGGTCTAAACCAGGTCTAAACCAGGTCTAAACCAGGTCTAAACCAGGTCTAAACCAGGTCTAAACCAGGACTAAACCAGGTCTAAACCAGGACTAAACCAGACCCATACAAGGGTTAAACCAAGGACTGAATAAAGGACTAAACCAAGGACTAAACCAAGGACTAAACCAAGGACTAAACCAAGGACTAAACCAAGGACTAAACCAAGGACTGAACCAGATCTGAACCAGATCTGAACCAGATCTGAACAAGATCTGAACCAGGTCTAAACAAGGTCTGAACCAGGACTTAACCAGGTTTAAAGCCAGACTGAACTAGGCCTAAGCCAGGTCTAAACCAGGACTAAACCAGATCCAACAAAGGGTTAAACCAAGGACTGAATAAAGGACTGAACCTGGACTAAACCAGTGCCTGGACCAGGACTAAACCAGAACTGAACCAGGGACTAAAGCAGCACTGAAACCGAACACTGAACCAGGATCGAACCAGAACTGAACCAGGCCTAAACCAGGACTAAACCTGGGACTGAACCCGGAGTGAAGGGTAATTAAATAAGAACTAAAGCGGGACTGAAACAGGACTAAACCCGGGCTAAACGGGGGCATTTACAGTGAGCAGAAGTGCAGCAGGTTAAATTACAGAGTTCACTTGAGCCCAAAGACTAAACACAGACTGACTGGGCTGTTAAAGGGGATATTTGGGGAGAATGACGCAGAGAGGGACTAAAGCTGCTATTACACACCGGGAGCTAAAAGAGCTACAAAGAACAAATCTACAGCGCTATTATTTTGACTGATACTGAAAGGAATTTACAAGGATAATTATAGATATGGATAATTTGATCACTTTTAGTGTATCGACTATTGGCCTTAAATCCCCATCACAGGCCAGTATTTAGTTTTGATCAATCTGCAGCATTAAAAACACACACAAAGCTTCATTTTAATACTTTAATATGAAGAAAAAGCTGCACAAAACGTGACTAGATCAGCTTTTTCATAGGTCTGTGGTTAAAAAAAAAAAAAAAGGAAAACGACTGGTTCAGTCCTGGTTCAGTCCTGTTTTAGTCCTGTTTTAGTCCTTGTTCAGTCCTGCTTCAGTCCTGGTTCAGTCCTGGTTTAATCCTGTTTTAGTCCTGTTTCAATCCTGGTTTAGTCCTTGGTTTAGCCCTTGTTTAGTCCTGCTTTAGTCCTGGTTCAGTCCTGGTTCAGTCCTGGTTCAGTCCTGGTTCAGTCCTGTTTCAGTCCTGGTTCAGTCCTGGTTTAGACCTGGTTCAGTCCTGGTTTAGACCTGGTTCAGTCCTGGTTTAGTCCTGGTTTAGTCCTGGTTCAGAGCCTTCATAATGACCTCTTGTGTTGTTTTGGTCCAGTATTGGTTTTCATATTGATCGTAGTTTAAATGACTAAGTCGTCATTGATCTCTGTATGAAACACCGGTCACATGACCACGATTACGCTGGAGCTGAAGTCTCTGCTCACATTTAACCTGAATGACCGAGCGACTGTGACTCACTGCACGTTTTGTTTCATCTTACAGCCCTTTTATCACTTATTCTCTGCTAGAAAAATAATCATTGTGTTCTGTATTATGATGATTTTTGCCCTGTTCAAAAGTCTGTGTGATCTGTATTGGTCAAGACCGTATCCTGTAATTATTTAAGTATTATAATGTTCTCTCTTTCCTGTGTGTCCCTGGGGCCCTGTAGTTTGGACCTCTATAAACAAGTTCTGATATACACAAAGCTCCTGGAGTAGTTTAAAAATGTATTTATACTCGCTTTAAAAGTCCTGGTTTAGGTGCGTTATTCCTCTTTTAAACTAGACTAACTAAACTTGGTCAGATCTGGTTTTAGTCCTGGTTTAGGCCCTGATTTAGGCCCTAGTTTAGTCCTAGTTAGACATGTTTTAGTCCTGGTTTTGCTCTAGGTTATTCCTGGTTTAGTTTTGGTTTAGGCCCTGGTTTAGTCCTTTTTAGACATGTTTTAGTCCTGGTTTAGGCCCTGATTTAGGCCCTGGTTTAGTCCTGGTTAGACATGTTTTAGTCTTGGTTTGGTCCTGGTTTAGCCCTGATTTATTCCCGGTTTAGAACTGTTTTAGTCCTAGTTTAGATCTACTTTAGTCCTAGTTCTATCCTGTTTTATTCCTGGTTTTGTTCTAGGTTATTCCTGGTTTAGTGTTGGTTTAGCCCTGGTTTAGTCCTGGTTTAGATATAGTTTAGTCCTAGTTTAATCCTGGTTTAGTCCCGGTTTTGTTCTAGGTTATTCCTGGTTTAGTTTTGGTTTAATCCTAGTTTAGTCCCAATTTAGACCCTGATTTAGGCCCTGGTTTAGTCTTTTTTTAGCCACATTTTAGTCCTGGTTTAGATTTAGGTTAGTCCTAGTTCAGTCTGGTTTTAGTCCTGGTTTCTTTCTAGGTTATTCCTGGTTTAGTTTTGGTTTAGTTCTGATTTAGGGCCTGGTTTAGTCCTATTTAGACCTGGTTTACACCTGGTTTAGTCCTGGTTTAGACCTATTTTAGTCCTGGTTTAGATCTCTACAAATACATGGGATTTTTGGCTATTATATGCCTGTTTCAGTTTTGGTTTGGACCTAGTTTAGACCTAAAGAACTCTGCAGTTCAGACCTCTACACAAATGCTCTGAAATTCATGAGAATGTTGGATTAGTTTAACGGCTCAGATTTCAGTCTCAGATGTGAACGCTCCTGGACGGGTTTAAAATGTGAACTGAAACGGCCCAAATATCCGTCTCTTTTCACCCGCGTCTCTGAGCCCTGCAGTCGCAGTGTCATAAAAGTACACATAGTTTTGACCTTGTTGTTTTTTTCCTCCCTCCCTAACCCTCCGTGTGTGTCTTCAGGGGTCCGTTCAGTGTGGTGCGCCGCTGCATCAACAGGGACACGGGGCATCAGTTTGCGGTGAAGATCGTGGATGTGGCCAGTTTTACCTCCAGCCCCGGACTCAGCACAGAAGGTACATGAGCAGTGTGTGTAAAAAAAAAGAAAGATTTATGTTTCAATTCAGAAGAAAATGCACAAAAGAGGTATGAAAGTGATCCAGAACGCACACTTTTTAAATATTTTATGAAGATGTGAGTCTGGTCAGTGGTGGCGGTGATGGTCCGTGAGCAACAAAACAAAACGGCAGCTCTTGAGGGAAAAAAAAGGAACAAAAATATCAACAGGGACTGAAAATCATAAAGGATTTCTGCAGAATCAAAAAGGTTTTATTGCCATATGAGCGAACAGGTTCACAACATCGAGCAAAACGTAGACAAACACTAAATAAAATAGAATAAAGTAGAGAACAATACACTATAATATAACACAAATTTACGAGAATATAACAGTGCAGGTAATGATCAGTGCAAAACAGACAATGAGCAAAGCACTAAACTTAAACTGAGGCCAGAGAAATGGAGATTTAGTTTAAAACGCTCTTTCGTTTCACATGCGTCACTGAAATAATCTGATTGGACGGTATAAAAAATACAAAAAGAGTTAAGTCTGGATTTGCCAGGCTAAAGAAAGAGCAGAATTCTTTCCTAAACGGTGTGTAGAAGCTTAACTGTGGCCGTTATTAGGTCAGTCATACATTTCTCTTAAGCGTGTTTATTGAGCAGAGAGCGCTGTGTTTGGAGCTGATTAGCCTTCAGCGTTAATCCTGTTGTAGCACAGTGCCCTGGTTTGAACCGGGCCTAATCTGACTGTTTGTTTTGGTGGCATTTGGCCCCACAGATGGGCGGAGTTAACCGACTCAGGACACGAGAGCAAAGGGTCATTTACGCAGATTTATCGGGTTTATTTACGCTAAACGTATCCTCAAATCAGATCCTCATTTTTGGCAGATATTGATACTAAAAAGTCCCATTGACAGGACAGAAATGAAGCTTTCAAGAACAAGTATAAGAGCACATAGACTTTTATACGCCCATGGACCACTGAGGGATTACACAGATATACGGACACATGAGATTAGAAAAGAAAGTACTGCCATTTAATGTGGAAAATCACAAACATAGAGGGAATTTCTGAGTCTGTTCCGTTGAAATTTTTGTATCGTAATAACTCAAACATATAAATCACAATAACCTTTTTCACATCGGCTGAAAGTGCCCCGCTGTAGGTTTGCAGAACTACAGGTTCATGGTTTTCTGTGGCAAAATATCCAGCTTCATAAATCTGCCCCATCCCCAAATCCTCAACCAACACGGTCACAAAGGAGAAACATTCAAGGGAAACGATCAAGGGAAGAAAGACGAAAGCTTAAAGGAAGAACGACGACGAGTATTAGTGAACCTACTGTGCAAAATGAATGTTCTAGTCTCCTGTCTATGCTAATATTGACATCATGAAATAGATTTTTAATTTTAATTATAGAATCAGTCTGAGTGAACAAGTTCCTTCTGTTTTCTTCATGACGATAACGTTAGTGTTGCTCAGTAGTTTCACTAATGCTCGTCGTTGTTTCCTTTAAGCTTTCGTCTTTCTTCCATTCATAGTTGTGGATAAATTTGGTGATGGGGCAGATTTATGAAGCGGGTGGAGAGTACGCCACATTTTGCCACATTTTGCCACATTTTGCCACAGAAAATCATTAACTGGAAGTTCTGCAAACCTGTAGCAGGGCACTTCTGGCTTCTGGCTGTTGTGAAAAAGGTCTATACAGTGTTTTCAAGATCAAGTTAAGGTCTTTTGTGTTTTGATTTGCTGTTTGCCGTCTTTGCGTCGCGCGGCTCTTGTGCTTTCTCTTGTCCGATGATGGAGACCAAACAGAACCGATGAAAACTGCAGCGCGTTGACTCTCTCCCGTCTCTAAGCTCGGCGATTTACAGATATTTCGGTCGTTTCCCCTGGTGCTGCCTGAGGTAAAATGGTGGTGTCTGAGCTGGAGCCGGGCCTGTTCGGACCATCTGCAGATCTGTAGATCCACAGTGAGACGGAAACACGAGCCAAGAGCAGCAGGACATGGAAACTACGACAGGAGAGAGGGAGAGGGAGAGGAAGAGAGAGGGAGAGGAGAGAGGGAGAGGAGGAGAGAGGGAGAGGAGGAGAGAGGGAGAGGAGGAGAGAGGGAGAGGAAGGGAGAGGGAGAGGAGGAGAGAGGAAGAGGAGGAGAGAGGGAGAGGAGAGAGGGAGAGGAGGAGGAAGAGAGAGAGAGGAAGCGGGAGGAGAGGAGAGAGGGAGAGGAGGAGGAGAGAGGAAGAGGGAGAGGAGGAGGAGGAGGAGGAGAGAGGAGAGGGAGAGGAGGAGGAGAGAGGAAGAGGGGGAGGAGGAGAGAGAGGAGAGGAAGAGGAGGAGGGGGAGGAGGAGGAGAGAGGAAGAGAAAGAGGAGGCTGAGAGAGGGAGAGGGGGAGGAGGAGGCGAGAGGAGAGGGAGAGGAGGAGGAGGAGAGAGAAATAAGAGAGAGGATTAGAGAGGAGAGAGAAGGAGGGAGAAATAGGAGAGAAACATGAGAGAAATGAGGCAAGAGAGACTAAGAGAAGAGAAAGGAGAGAAAGAGAGAGAAGGGGAGAGTGCTGAGGATAGAGAGAGTAGGGGAGAGAGGAGGAGAGTGAGAAAGAGAGGAGGAGGAGGAGGCCGTATTCCACCTCGTGATGTCATGCAGTGGCAGTAAAAGCCTCACTCCTGACGGACTCTTTGGTTTCACGCTCCACTTTCCAAATACGATCCCTGTTACAGATTTCCTACTATAACTTCCCGCCTTGATGAGCTTCATTTGACTGGAGCCGGACGCTGTGACTGACGCTTCCTGAGTCCACTCCTTTAAACCGTCTGTGGCTGCGACGGACCGACTGGGACCAGAGCGACAAAAATACAGAGACACGTCCTTCATTATCACGGGCAATAAAAAAATCTGACATCATTTCCCAAACCTGATAAACGTCTCTTTGTATCGGCCCCGAGCCCCAAAAAGTCAGAGTTCATCTGAGAGTCGCGTCACAAAGAGCGCACTGAGGTTTGAAGACGCCAACGGAAATGAATCGTGAAGACTGTAAAATGTGCGTCTACCAAATTCATCGGTATAATTATCCTCTAAAATAGAATTCATCAGCAACACGACCATCGAGACAAATGTCGTAAGTCCAACACAATAGGTCAGTGCGTCTGTACGATGCGTCTTTAGTGCCATCAGACAGAACGTTTGAATGTCTGAAGACGCCTCGTGCAAAGTCCAGATGAAACGTGCCCATTTTAATCATCAAAATCATCTAAATGAGATTCCTTCCTGCAGATAAGCAACAAAACTGGAGCGCTGAAGCGAAAGACTTTCATAAAATATACCAAAAAATACTCTTCATATATTGATTCAGCAGCCCACGATTTTAAAACTGTGTCGTCACATTAAACAATATAATATATCGGTGTTTCAGTATTTTTGCACATCCCGAGACGCCCCCAGGCCAAGTTACTGGTCACATCTGTGGAGAGGCTCACTCACAGTAACAACTAGAGCTGAACGACGTGGTAAAAACATTTAAAGAATACAATATGAAGTAATAACAAATAACAACAAACAAATACAAAATGATGCAGAATCAGACCGGAAATTTTGCCGTTTGCGGAGGAACTAATAAAATACAACCCTAAACACAATCAATCAATTCAAATACTGTCCCACTTTAACTGTGGCTTTTAACTGTGTGTTTTTAATCGTACTTAACTTGTTTATGTTGTTTTAAGGTGACTTGGAGTGTCCAGAAAGACGCCTAATAAATAAAATGTATTATTATTATTATTATTATTAATTGCGTCCATTCAAATTGCGATGAAGCTGTGACTGGGTTACATAATGCAGCAGTAGTAGAAGCAGTAGCCGTAGTTTTATAGTAAATACTAGAAGGACGAGTTATGTAATTGGTGATTTTGGAGCGCGCTCAGTAGAGCCGCTCCTCTGTGGGACACTGGAGTCCATTGTTACCATGAAAAACCTCCTCCGAGCAAACAAACAGAATACTGGGGCTCTGCGATGGAGGAGAGGAGAGGGGGAGGAAGACAGTGAGAAAGAGGAGAGAGAAACGGGGAGACGGCGGGGAAGAGAGAGGAGGTAGAAGAGAGAGAAACAGGGAGAGAGAAAAGAAAGAGGAAAGAGCGAGATGGGGAGAGAAAAAAGGCAAGAGAAAGAGACAGGAGAGAGAGAAAACACTGGAAAGAGAGAAAGTGTAAAGAAGCAGGAGGAAGAAGAGAAAGAGGAAGAGAGAAAGAGAAAAGAAAGATAGTAAGAGGAAAGAGGGAGATGGGAAGAGAAAGACAAAAGGGAAGAGAGAAAGAAACAGAAAGACTGTGAAAAAGAGGAGAGAGAAAGTGATAGACGGTGGGGAAAAGAGAGAGTGATGGGGAGAAAAAGAGAGGGAGATGGGAAGAGAAAGACAAAAGGGAAGAGAGAAAGAAACACTGGAGAGAGAGAAAGTGTAAAGAAGCAGGAGGAAAAAGAGAGAAACAGGGAGAGAGAAAGAGAAAAGAAAGAAATGGTAAGAGGAAAGAGGGAGATGGGGAGAGAAAATTTAAAGAAACAGGAGGTAGAAAAGAGAGAAACAAGGATAAAAAGAGTTAGTAAAGAGACGGGGAAGAGAAAGACAAAAAGGAAAAGAAAGAGACAGGAGAGAGAGAAAACACTGGAGAGAGAAAGTGTAAAGAAGCAGGATGAAGAAGAGAAAGAGAGAAACAGGAAGAAAAAAAGGAAAGAGGGAGGCAGGAGAGAAAGATAAAAAGGGAAGAGAGAGAGAGAGAGACAGCAAAGGGCGAAAAACCTTGGAGAGAGAAAGTGTAAAGAAGCAGGAAGTAGAAAAGAGAGAGAAACAGGGAGAGAAAGAAAAAAGAAAGAGATAGTAAGAGGAAAGAAGGAGACGGGGAGAGAAAGACAAAAAGGGAAGAGAGAGAGAGAGAAACACTGAAGAGAGGGAAAGTGTAAAGAAGCAATAGGCAGAAGAAAAGAGAGAAACGGGGACAGAGAAAGAAAAAAGAAGGAGACAGGGAAGAGAAAGACAAAAGGGGAAGAGAGGGGAAGGGAAGAGTGTAAAGATAAAAGAGACAGGAGAGAGAGAAAGCGTAAAGACACAGGGGATAGAGGAGAGAAAGAGACAGGAAAGAGAAAGGAGGAAGAAAGAGGAGAGACACAAAAATAGGGGAGACAGTGCGGAGAGAGAGAATGAGGAGAGAAAACATCAGAGAGAAAGAGAGAGGAGCAGTGTTTTGTGTTGTGTAAGAACTAAAACAGTCACGATTTGAGGCGGAGAGGAGCAGATCTGCAGATGGGAAAGTGGAAAATGTGAAGATTAACAAGCGCTGAAACTATCGTGTGTTATGTTTGAACTGTTAGGAACTGTTTCGCCGTTTGGTCGATGCTCATTTGGGTAAAAAGCAGCAGTAGTAGTTCTTATTTTAATGGAGAGCTCTGCAGCCAATCAGTAAAAACATGTGCTTTAGAGCCGACAGAAGAGTTCGGAGAAAGAAATTGGACTTTTGAAATGGCAATAATTTAAAGCCTGTCTTGCTTTTTGTCAGGAAATTTAGATTAAAAGCCATTTTTACTTGTAGAAAACTGTGTTTGTGTGAATAAAATAGATCTTTTTTAAAAAAAAATTATGTTGCCCAAATCTACTTTCTGTGTGGAGTTTGCATGTTCTCCCTGTGTCTGGATGGGTTTCCTCCGGGCTCCGGTTTCCCAACATCAACTCAAAACATGCTACACAGGTCTACAAGGAGAATAACTGATAATTAAATACAATCAGTCAATTCAAATACGGTCTAATACATGACTAAATACTCATAAAATACAACACTAAATACAATCAATCAATTAAACACTGTCCCACTTTAACTGTAGCTTTTAACTGTGTTTTAATCGTACTTGATTTGTTTATGTTGTTTTAAGGCGACTTTGGGTGTCCAGAAAGGCGCCTAATAAATAAAATGTATTATTACTTTGAAATAACTTTACCGTTTAATAGTGTCTTTAGAGAATGTATAAAATGCAACTACATTATTAATAGATTTTTAATGGTATTTTTGTTATTTGTTATTTTATTATTTACGTTATGTTTCTGGCGGCACGGTGGCTGAGTGGCAACACTCAGGCCTCACAGCAAGAAGGTCGTGTCTGGATGGGTTTCCTCCGGGTGCTCCGGTTTCCCCCATCAACCCAAAACATGCAGCACCCCTATGAACTAACATCAAGGACCATGACGTCCACCCTCCTGTGGGCTCACCACCTGCAGAGGGGTTCATAGGGGGGGTCAGGTGCTATGAGGATTGGGCAGCACGCTGCCCCCGCGACCCAGCCGGATTAAGCGGGAGAAGATGGATGGACGTTATGTTTCTCTTAACGATCTTTATTGCAGTTAGAAAACTAGTGCTAATTATGCGTTTTCAATATCCAAAAATGATTGGACAAAGCAGATCATGCTGTAATACACACCACATGCTTTGGGCTCCCCCTTCTGGTTAAAATAAGCAATGCAATATGCAAATACAGCTGTAGAGTGCTGCTGTACTGTGTCCTAAAGCTGAATTATTTAATTGTTATAATGTACTTTTTTCCATATTTGTGTTTCATGTTTTAATAATAGGTTAAACACGTCCAGAAGAATCGACAAAAAGACTGAACTCTGAATCCAGAATCACATTTTAGATCATATTTACATCGATCTAAACTACAGGGTTTGCCGTTTTTATGCAGAATACGACAGAAAAACTGCCTCGCTCCAAAATGAATCTTGCAGATCGAAATCTAATTGTATATTTCCCCCACGTCTGCGTCTGTGTTTGCGTTGCCAGATCTGAAGAGAGAAGCCAGTATCTGCCACATGCTGAAGCACCCTCACATCGTGGAGCTGCTGGAGACGTACAGCTCCGACGGGATGCTCTACATGGTCTTTGAATTGTGAGTTTTTAGATTTTTGACATCACTGCTTAATATAAAAGCTCCTATATTACACAAAATAGCCTCTTGTGAGCTTTAAGTCGTGTTAAAATGTTGTTACCTCCGCAAAAACAGACCTGGAGTTGTGTTTTGTTTGAACATAGATCAGAAAATGGTGTAATATGGGCCCCAGTGAGATCATAATACCAGACAATTCTTTCTTGTATTAAATAATTTGTGCCCGTTTAAATGTCGTCTCCTCTCTCCTCAGTATGGACGGGGCAGACTTGTGTTTTGAGATCGTGAAGCGGGCAGACGCCGGGTTTGTGTACAGTGAAGCAGTGGCCAGGTAATTATCGTGATTTTAAAAGTTTAACAATTTAATACAGTTTAATTCAGTAAATCGTGTTTGTATTTGTCTGTTTGCACAGTCATTACATGAGACAGATCCTGGAGGCTCTTCGGTACTGCCACGACAACAATGTGATCCACCGGGACGTGAAGGTGAGAGACCGAACCAGGACCGAACCAGGACCGAACCAGGACTGAACCAGGACTGAACCAGGACTAAACCAAGACTAAACCAAGGACTAAACCAAGGACTAAACCAAGGACTAAACCAGGGACTAAACCAAGGACTAAACCAGGGACTAAACCAAGGACTAAACCAGGACTGAACCAGGAGTAAATCAGGGACTAAATCAAGACTAAACCAGGTCTAATCTAGGGACTAGATTAGGACTGAACAAAGGACTAAAGCAAAGACTAAACCAGAGACTGAACTAGGACTGAACCAGGAGTAAATCAGGGACTAAGCAAGACTAAACCAGGTCTAAACTAGGGACTGAACCAGGGCTAAACCGAGGACTGAACCAGGGACTGAACCAGGACTGAACCAGGACTAAACCAGGGAAAAAACCAAGACGAAACCAGGTCTAAACTAGGGACTAGATCGGGACTGATCCAGGACTGCATCAGTACTGAACCAGGACTAAAGCAGGACTAAACCAGGCATGAACCAGGGACTAAAACAAGGACTAAACCAGGGACTGAACCAGGACTAAACCAGGACTAAACCAGGTACTAGACCAGGACTAAACTGTGACTAAACTCTGGACTAGTTTAATTGTTTTCACTTTTATGAGATGTACTTTGATACTTAAAATATCAGATGATAAAAAATGCAGAAACTGTTTTTTCCATATAACTTTATTTATTTTACATCCATATCTAACAGCTTGTCATTAGTACAGCTTGTTATTAGTAATTGTTATTTATTTATTTCCACTAAACTGGTCTGTGTTATGACGCACTTTCCTCATCACAAACAGACCTGGAGTTGTGTTTTTGTGTTGTGTTTTCATTCACACATTTTAACACACAAACCCTGACATATTTAGATTTTTTCCTTCTTTCCGAAAACAGAAAATGCTCCGTTCCACCTTGTGATGTCATGTGGTAGTACGGGAAGTGTGTTTTTAAACTCTTCCACTAGAATCATTTGGATAATTTTAGATCTGGAATTGCCGATTTCTACTTAACAAAAGGTGAAAGGAGAAAAATACCTCTTCATGACATCACAAGGGGGAACAGAGCATTTTGAGCTTCGAAGATGTAAACAGACTAATAATTAACATGTGTGAATGAAACAAAACGCATCTCCAGGTTTGTTTTTGAAGAAATAACATGACTTAAAGTTCACAAGAGCACACTATCGGACCTTTAACCAGGACTTAACCAGGACTTAACCAGGACTGAACCAGGATTAAACCAGGACTGAACCAGGACTAAACCAGGAGCAGCCCAAATTACCCAACAATTTAGATTACATTTATTTTATACACAGGTTATTTACAGCATATTGAGGTGTTTAGATCTACACTTTTAGCAGTTGTCCATTTGTTGCAGTTCCTATTTGGTGCCAGAAGAGGGCACTGTCGCTAAACTGCTCCTCCTGGTGCTGTTCACTGTCCCGCTGCTGCGAGGAGTAGAGTTGTTTTGGGGCAAAACACAGGGCACAGACGGTCTCCTGTAGTCTACGGTGGAGCTGTTGGACGTATTGTCGTTTAGCGACATTAGCCTAGTGCCGAATCCACGTCCAATCGTCTTGAACACAGTTTTCCTCACCGATCCAGAGAGTATAAAGTACATAATCGGGTCGAGGCAGCTGTTAAACGCCGAAAACAGCAGCATTACTTCGTTGGATTGGTTCATTAGTTGCACATATTGACAGGAAATTTCTTTAAGTTGCGATACGATGTAGATCGGGCGAAACGCGTGGTACGGTCCGAAGCATATCGTAAACAAAAACAAAACGAAGAAGGATTTTTTGGCGGTTCGCTGGTATCTTTGCGCGTTGGGTAAATCCGGTTTATCTCTCGACACTTTGAGCAACTGCGCGGCGACTCTCGCGTAGGAAACCATCATCGTTATGAAGACGATCCAGAACATGATCACCAGAGCGCCGTTGAAGTAAGCTTTGCCTTTCCCTCCCTTGTTCCGCGGTTTATACTGAAAACACGTGTTGTTAAACTCTTTATCTTCGGGCGTCGCGATCATGGGCACGAGAGCCAAAACGGAAAAAACCCACAAACACGTGCAGACGACCCAGCTCCAAGGCCAGCTCCTACCGCACAGATGGATCCGAATGCCTCGTCTCGCCCTCCCTTTTCCCCTTAACCTCAAATACCTGTCCAGACTTATGCAGCCCAGCAGCGCGATGCTAATATACATATTCATATAAAACAAATTACCAACGACTTTGCACGCTAACGGCCCGAGCACCCACTTATTTCCATTGGCGTGGTAGAAAATGCGAAACGGCAAGCAAGCCAGCAGCACCAAATCAGCCACGGCGCAGTTGATAAGAAAAACCCGCACCGAGTTTCGACTTGCTTGGAGGAAGATGAACACCCACAATGCAAAGAGGTTCCCAATGAGTCCAGAAATGAAAAAAAGCGAGTAGACGACCGCCAAAATCCAGTTGAAAGCCTCGTTTTGCTGGTCGCACACAGTTCGGTTGGTGGGGACTGGGATGGTTGAGACCGTGGTAGCGGCGCTGGTGGATGAAGAAATGATCCAGGAAATGGAAGAATTGAAGGTGTGAGTGGAGCTGAGGTTCATCGTGGTGTCTAGTTTTGCAGCGCTGTCAACAGGATCTGAAATGGGGAACAGAAACAGACTTCTGAGTAATGCAGCTTCAGGTTTTTTGTTATGTGTTTCTTGCTTGGTTTGTGTCACAAAACCCTAAACCAGACTTAGTTGTAAAGTGTTTCGTGGGAAAAAGTTGGGCTGTGGAATGTAAGCAGTTCAGTAGCTTATCAAATTACAAAATCAAAATCATTTTTTTACAAATATTTGAAAATGTGTTTGCAGTTTGAATTTTATGTGTTATTGTTATTTCAGTTTGCAAATTAAATATATATTTTCCACAATTTATGACACAATTTTAAATTCTGTTATGTAATTGTAGTTTAAAAGTCAGTACTAGGACTGAACCAGGACTAAACTAAGATTAAACTGGGTCTAAACTAGGTCTGAACTGGGACTGAAGCAGGACTGAAGTGGGACTGAACCCAGGACTAAACTAAGATTAAACTAAGTGAAAACTAGACCTGGACCAGGACTAAACCCAGGACTAAACCCAGGACTAAACCCAGGACTAAACCCAGGACTAAACCCAGGACTAAACCCAGGACTAAACCCAGGACTAAACCCAGGACTAAACCCAGGACTAAACACAGGACTAAACACAGGACTAAACACAGTCTGAACCAGGTCCGAACCAGGTCCGAACCAGGTCCGAACCAGGTCCGAACCAGGACTGAACCAGGACTGAACCAGGACTGAACCAGGACATATAGTCTAAAGTAGGTATGAACCAAGTCTAAAGTAGGATTTAGCAAGTGCTAAATCAGGACTCAACCAGGACTCAAACAGGACCTAACCAGGAATAAAAACCAAGGTCTAAATCAGGTCTAAATCAGGACTAAAACAGGTCTAAACGAGGCAGGCCTAAATCAGGTCGAAACCAGGTCTACATCAGGTCTATACCAGGTCTAAACCATGTCTAAACCAGGTCTTAACCAGATCTAAACCAGGTCTAAACCAGGGCTGAACTAGGGACTGAACCAGGGACTGAACCAGGTCTAAACAAGGTCTAAACTGGGTCTAAACTGGGTCTAAATCAGGTCTAAATCGGG
This sequence comes from Odontamblyopus rebecca, assembly GCA_030686955.1. NCBI lineage: Eukaryota > Metazoa > Chordata > Actinopteri > Gobiiformes > Gobiidae > Odontamblyopus > Odontamblyopus rebecca. Next base: position 5,091,429 of record CM060675.1, read on the forward strand.
TCTAAATCAGGTCTAAACCATGTCTAAACCATGTCTCAACCAGGTCTAAACCAGCTCTAAATCAGATCTGAACCTGGTCTAAACCGGGTCTAATCCAGGTCTAATCCAGGTCTAAACCAGATGTAAATCAGATGTAAATCAGATCTATGGTAAATCAGGACTAAACACTGTCTAGACTAGGTTCAAATGAGGACTAACTCTGATCTGAACCCAGACTGAAGTTGGCCAGGCTTGAGTAAGATTCAAATGTGGTGACTAAGCTCGTGAAGGTCGTGTTGAGGCTAAAGTGGAAATCACCTGTAGGCATTTACAAAGGGCACCTCTCCACCTCTGCACAAAATGCCCACAGATTAATCAGAAATATGTGAAAAAGTAGAAATGAGTGAGTGTGTTCTGGACTTTTTGCTTATTAAAATATGAGAACAACATTTTTTGACATTTCCCCTTAAACGTTCAGTTAAATGAATCCAAAATCTACATGTATTCACTTACTAGTCAAAATAACATCATAAAATAACTTAAATAAGGCTAAATTAGGACTTAAAAACATCTTAAAATCTAGCTTTTGTTTTCACTTAAAGGTACACTGCGTAACTTTTCTAGTGACGTGTCTGCCACCTGCTCGTCTCCATGGAGATGCCGTCGCTTTGCCTGTAATGTTCTACAGTACGGCACTTTTCTTTCTTTTCTGTCTCTACGCAGTGAGTAGGTATGGTCACATAAGTTCAGAACATTCATAGCAACACATATCTCCATGACAACTGTACCTGAAAAGTTACATAATGCGGCTTTTAAAACAATAAAACAGTAGAATTCAGAAGGAATGGCTTTGCTGTTATTTTGCTATACTTTATTATAGCGATGCGGTTACCAGTTTTGCTTTTTTCCCCATTTAAAAGATATAATACGTTGATTTAAATGGCTAATCGCTATGGCAACAGTGCAAATTTTTCATCATTTCGAAACTCTACCGGGTTCTAACGTTTGCTCATCACAAACAGACCTGGCGTTGTGTTTTGTTTCGTTTGCGCACGTTTAATATGCAAACCCTGCAGATTTAGGCCGAGTTCGGACGCTCCGCTCCACCTTGTGATGTCACGCGGTGATGCAGGAAGCGCTCCGTTGTGTTTTCAAACTCCACACACCTTCACTACTAGGATCATTTAGATTGTTTCAGCCCTGGGATTGTCGATCTGTACTGAACTAAAGGTAAAAAAAAAAGGAGATGTTAACGTGAAAACTACCACTTCGTGACATCACAAGGTGGAACAGAGCGTTTTTGAGCTTTGGAGATGTAGACGGGCTAATAATGAAGAGTCACTCAAATGAAATGAAACAAAACACAGCTCCGGGTATGTTTTCGATGAGGTAACAACATTATGACGTGGCTTAAAGGTCACAAGAGTCCATTTTACGTAATCTAGCAACTTTGGGAATATTAGTTTACCGCGTGTGAACTTTATTGTAAACGTCCCCATCTGCACCTGGTTTAACCACGGCTGAATTTCCTGTTCACTTCTGTTGCACAAAAATGGATATTCTGTTTTAACCTTTCCTCTTATAGGCTTGTGTTGCGGTCAGAATCAGCTGTGCGTTTAGAAACAAGAAGTTCGTTGATGAAATTTTAAGAAAAAGGAAGGAACTATTCATTTTTGAATCAAATGCGGATTTTGCAGAGAACTTAAAAACATAACGCTGAATTGTTTATAGGTTATAATGTAATTTCCTCATCACGAACAGACCAGAACTTGTGTTTTTTTTTTTTTTCTATCAAACTGAAAACACACTGCTCCACCTTATGATGTCATGTGGTGATACAGAAAGTCCTTCGTTGTGTTTTTAAACTCCACACACCTTCACTAGAATCATTTGGATCATTTCAGCCCTGGAATTGCCGATCTGCACTGAAATAAAGGTAAAAAAGGAGCTGTTCACTTGAAAACTACCACTTCGTGACATCACAACGTGGAACAGAGCATTTGGAGCTTTGCAGATGTAGACAGACTAATAATAAACACGTGTGAATGAAACAAAACACAATTCCAGCTCTGTTTTTGACGAACACTATTATAACACTTAAACCTCACAAGAGTCAGTTTTACGCAATGAAAGACCTTTTAATATTCTTCTTTTCCACGTGTTTAAACCATAATTCATAATTCAAACCATCCTTGGTGATATATCTAAATGTAATGGAAAGAAATAACTACTAACACTTGAAGATTTTGACCCATTTTGGTTTAGCTCCTGGTTTAGACTCAGTTTTAACCCCATAAAAACTTGACATTTACGTTGAACTTGACGTTCAACTTGACATTTAAAGACCTTAGGCTTGTTTTTTCCCATGCTTTTGAGTAAAACGTGCCTTGCCCCAGCACACATCACTTATAAACTCATCCTTAGGACGCTCTGAATGCATAAGGTAAGCGAGGAATAACATGTAACAATAACATTAGCCCGCTGCAAACTGTTTCAAATGAGCTTTTCACGCTTTTAACACAGGAAAAGTCACGTACTTCGCCTTTAAATGAGCGCACAGTCCTATGTTTCTGACTAAAACAAACATTCTGATGCTTATTTTTGACATAGATTAAGCTAAATATACCTTGACTATGAATTATTATCTACTCTGTGTTTTTTTTTAGCTCACCTTTAGTCGTCAGAGATTCCAGCCGTGTCCTCTCTGTCGTTTCACCTCACTTTTCTTCATTCAAGTTCATTTTTATAAAGGATCAATGTGTGTTTGTGTGTTTGTATCTCCTCTTCTCCTCTTCTCGTCGTTGTGTGACTGAACGTCCTGATGCTGTCGTGGTTTTAACTCTTGCCGGTTTTGCCCACCCACAGGCCCCCCCCCCCCTCTCTCTCTCTCTCTCTCTCTCTCTCTCTCTCTCTCTCTCTCTCTCTCTTTCTCTCTTTCTCTCTTTCTCTCTGCTTCTCTCTGCTTCTCTCTTTCTGTCTGTTCTTCTTTACACTGTCTTTCTACTCTCCTCCTCTCTTTCCTTCTTTCCCTCCTCCTCTCTCCCTCCCCCGCTTCCTCTCTCGCTTCCTCTCTCTCCCTCCTCCGCTTCCTCTCTCCTCGTCTTTCTTTCCTCCTCCCGCTCACTGCCCCTCTCTGTCTCTCTCTGCTTCTCGCGCTTTCGCTCTTCTTCTTTCTCCGTCTTTCTACTCCCCTCTCCTCTCTTTCCTTCTGTCCCTCCTCCTCTCTCTCGCTCTTGCTTCTCATCTTTCCCTCTCTCTCTCCCTCCTCCGCTCTCCCTCTGTCTGCTCCTCTGTTTCTCTCTTCTTTCTTTCTCTTTACGCCCCTCTCCCCTCATTCCTTCTATCCCTCCTCCACTCTGCCTCTTCCCACCCTCTCTTTCCTCGTCTTTCTTTCCTCCTCTCCCTCTCTCCTTCCTCCTCTCTCACTCTGCCTCTCTGTCTCACTCTTCTTGCTTTTTCTCTCTTCTATTTTTTCTTCTTTCTCTCTCTACTCCCCTCACCTCTCGTTCCTTCTGTTTCTCTCCCTCTCGCTCTTCTCTTTGCCCCGTCTCTCTCCCTCTGTCTCTCTCTTCTTTTTTCTTTCTCTCTACTCCCCTCTCCTCTCTTTCCTTCTATCCCTCCTCTCTCCCTCTTCCTCTCTCTCCTTCTCGCTCTTTCTCTCTTTTTTTTTCTCTGTCTCTCTCTCCCTTACCTCTCTCTCTCTCTCCGCCTCTCCCCTCTTCTTTCTCTTCTTCTTTCTTTGTCTGAGGCCTGATCAGCCGTTCTGTTTGTTTTTTTTCAAACTCTTCCTCTTGGTGATTTTCATTTCCCATTATTACACAAACAGCATAAGGCAAATGGACGTTGTTTTATTTATCACTCAAAACCACATCCACATTTTACCTATTGATACTTAAATTCTGCTCACTACACACACTACCAGTTTGGTCACACCCTCGTTCATGATTTTTTTGTATGTATTGTAGAAAAATGTAGAAAGAGTGAGTGATATTTTATTGAGCAAGAGGGAGGTTTTGCAGCTGCAGCATTCCCACTGCTCGCCGCACCTTTGTGCCTTAGTCAGAGGTCAGGGAGGGTCGGCAGATCTGTGGAAGAGCCAAAAGTGTCCCCTCCTCCTCTGTGTCCTGCAGCATCACAGGGCGCCAGATGAACACAACAGGAAATGCCCGGTCGGTGATTAAAATGGTCCATTCCCTAAAAAGTATTTCCTCTGGAAGGTTATTGCCACATTTGCCTCCACATGTAGTGTAAAAAGTCCGTAGCATCTCAAATGTCCTTAGCGATCTCTAGCCTCTTGCACAGTCTCCAAGGATACGAGAAAAAGAGTTCATTTCACATAATCCAACAGTCCAACATGTGTTCATTCTCTCAGAGTATTTCCTCTGAAGGTCTACTGCCACATTTGCCGCCACATATGGTGTAAAAAGCCTGTAGCATCTCAAATGTCCATAGCGCATTCTTTACTGAGCCTTTTGCAGAGTCTCCATGCATGTGAGAAAAAGAGTTCATTTCACGCAACCCAACAGTCCCTTTTATGTTCATTTTCTCAAAGTATTTCTTCTGAAAGGTCTTTTACCACATTATCCGGCACATATAATAAGAGTAAAAAGCCCGTAGCATCTCAAATGTCCTTAGCGATCTCTGGCCTCTTGCACAGCCTCCATTGATATGAGAAAAACAGTTCATTTCATGCAGCCCAACAGTCCCTTGTGTGTTCAGTCCCACAAAGTATTTCCTCTGAAGGTCTTTTGGTGCATTTACTGCCACATACGGTGTAAAAACAAATTTGTAAGAACTCAAATGTCCATCTCCTTTACCTTGCCTCTTGTACGATCTCCATGGATACACTTAGCCTATGAGCACTATTAGCTACTAATACTATTACTATTACAACTATTACTATTATTACCACTGCAGTACATTTTAAAAACAACACAACACAACAACACAAAACAACACCTCGAACTAAAGTATAACTAGGTTTTCTAATAATAATAATAAAGTGTGACATTAGTGCCACATGTTTTATCACACTTGCACAGACCTGACCTGTTCTCCGTGCTGCTGCTTTTTGACTTTGTGGTTTCAGTTTCTCGGATTGATGTGTCATTGCGAAACCGGCATCAGATGTCGTGTGTTTCTGATCCTCTGCGCCATGCACTTTTGCACACAAGCTCTTCTCGTCTGCACACGCTTCTTCTACAATCGAGTCCTGGATCAAAATGTCAACTTTGCCCTCAAGAAAACCAAAAAACCCAATTCTTGGAAATTGTCTGCAAAATGAAGCTATATTGCGTCTATACTAGTTGCTTTTGACACAGTTTTTTTGGTATAGTTTAAGTAAGGTCAGGTTTGATGCTGGTTTTGTTTCTGTTTAGTCCTGGTTTAGTTTTGGTTAGTCCTGTTTTTACCCTGTTTGAATCTGATACAGATCTAGGTTAGTCTGGATATAATACTGCTAAAGTCCTGGTTTAGTTCTGTTTTAGTCCTGTTTTTTGCACTAATTTGAACCTGATGCAGACCTGGGTTAGTCTGGATAGAATACCACATTAGTCCTGGTTTAGTTCTGTTTTAGTCCTGTTTTTTGCACTAATTTGAACCTGATGCAGACCTGGGTTAGTCTGGATAGAATACCCCAATAGTCCTGGTTTAGTTCTGTTTAGTCCTGTTTGTTGCCCTTGTTTGAACAGACCGAGGTTAGTCTGAAAAGACAAAATCTCTCTCTGTCAGACACTTAACTAGACCTGAACTTGACTTGGAGCTGCACTGTGTAACTTTTCTGGTTCACATGCTATTGCTGAAATGTTCCCTAGTACGGCATTAATCATCTGTCTCCATGGAGGCCAAGTTACAGGTCAGATCTGTGGAAAAGACACCCTGGTCCCAGTTAGAAAGCAGGTAAATCTCCTGTAATCGAATAAATGCAAGTGATGTAAGTTTAATGTGATGCTGTGGAACATTTCAGGCAAACCGATAACTTCTCCGTGGATACAAGCAGGTTACAAAAGTTACACAGTACAGCTTTAAACCAGTTGAGCTAAGCCTGGACTAAACAAACCAGCACCGAACCAGAACTAAACTGGGCCCTGATGTAAATACTGTAAACACTGTATATTTATATTTGTGTCTCCAGTAAACACTGTATTGTGTTTGTGTCTTTAGCCTCACTGTGTCCTGCTCGCCTCCAAAGAGAACTCCGCTCCTGTGAAGCTCGGCGGGTTCGGAGTGGCCATCCAGCTCGGAGAGTCCGGACTCGTGGCCGGAGGTAAAGTCTGTTTTATTTCACTCTTTTATCCTGGATGTTCCCCCGACTCTCGGAGAGCGCTCACACGTCCAGCTGCTGCTAAAGCTTTGGCGCCTTTTGTCCGGATTGTTTTGTTTTGAGCGCAGACCACAGACTGTTTTTTTTTTATAAATGGACGTAGCTAACCTCCCGGCCGATGCATTCGAAACAGGAAGTGAGCATAGGCGCGCTTATGGCTCCACCGACTCCGGCTTCAATTCACTTTTAACTGAAAAACTGTCTCCTCTCTTTCTGTAACTGCTGCTGTCAGACTCCTCATTTTGGCCTTAAAATGTTCGTATTAATCCGCTCTACTTGATCGTGGTGTTTATTTATTTACTTCTTATTTTGTCCGTAAATACATTTCTTTTACTTATATGGAACTGGCTCCGAATTTACTCCTATAATCGCTAGACTCGTGAGCTTCATTTGACTGGAGCCCAATGTTATAGGTGACGTCACACTCTCTTAAGCTCTATTCGCACCAGATAAGTACAACCTGAAGACTAGAGACGTCCTGATCAAGATATTTTGGCTTCCGATCTGATTGTGCTCTTTGCGATACTGATATGATACCGATCCAATACCTTTTTTAATTTAACCCTAAGGAGTGGACCGCTTTACCGCTTTGCTGCCTCGCACTTGTAAATGTCAAACTCGTCCGGACGATTCTTTTGTACGTGACAAATCAAACTGGTCGTGTTAAAGTGAAGCTCTGCTGGTTCGTCCAGGAGAAACTGTTTGTTTGCAGCGATTGCGTCGCTGTTTCACTTTCGTTTTGTTGTAGTGAAAAGTCCCACACAGCGACGTGGCAGTGTTTTGATTTACGGCTGCTGTAACGCGCGTTGATACCGCAGAAATGTGAAACCGGATCGGTCTGGTCACGTGACTGAATCCGATACTCATAGCAGAGCTGGATGAGGAGCCGATGTCACACAGGATAAACAAAGTCTGTAAATTAATCTATTTAACTGACATTGACACAGACATTGAAAGAGAAAAACAATAGAAAAGGCGCAATTACAACAAACACTGAGATGCAGATTCGCACGGGACGAGTATTATCACCAGACTAAATATAGTAGGTAATTTGCGGCAGATTTTTTACTTTACATATTACAGCCATGTCTGATTTGCACAGGATTAAGATCTCAGGTGTCCTCCGTAATTATGACAAACCACCAAAGGTCCACAGGTAATAATAATAGCGTGCAAATAGGGCTTTAGTCCACTTCTTTTTTTAAAAATACTTTTTATTTATTCAGGAATTTTCAAGTAAAAAAAAACAAAATGAAAAAACAAAAAACAACCAAATCTTGGGGCACTGTTCTACTGGACTAAGCATGTAAAAGGGTGGATTACATCTGTTTTTTCTTGTAATTCAACCATTTAGTCCAGCGTTTAATGAAGAAATATCCTTTAAGTCGAAAAAAAAAAAAGAGTCATTCGTTCCATTGAAAATATTTCTTCCATAATGTCTAGCCAATGATTCACTGACGGTAATAATGAGAAGCTGGTTTAAAGAGGACCCTCTCATTGCTTTTTTTATTGCGAATGTCATAATCTTAAAAATGTATCTGTCAGTTTTTCCGGTCACCTCTCCCGGTCGAAGGCGTTTGAGTGGCCACACTGTCTCCAACGATGGACATCAAACCCTTGTACTCTTGCAGTGATTTGAGGAATCAGAATCAGAATCAGAAAACTTTATTGATCCCAGAGGGCAATTCGTTTGCAGCTTTCACAGAGCAGTTCTCACTTCTCACCCGCACAAACACACAGTGTGTCAGACCATTACAGACACAAGTGGAACTCAAAGAACAATATAAGAACAATATACATATGACAGTGCAAAACCTCAAAAAACACAACCCTCAGAGTTTAGCAGTTTAATAGCTGAAGGCACAAAAGAATTGGAGAAGCGGTTAGTCTTCCGTACCAGAGCATAAAAACGACGTCCTGAAGGCATCAGGATAAAGTCAGGAGTCAGAGGATGGAGGGGCTGAGCCAGGAGACACTTGGCTCTGCTCAGCACTCGCTCCTCCCACAGAGAATGCAGCTCCCTCAGTTTGACCCCTATGATTTTTGAGCAAGTTTTAACAATGTTCTGCAGTTTGTTTTTATCCTTCAAGGACAGGCACTGGAACCAGCAAATGATGGAGAAAGTGAGCAGACTTTCAATAAAAGAACAATAAAAGTTGTGGAGAATAGTTTTGTTTACATTAAAAGAGTTCAGTTTTCTCAACAGGTACATTCTCTGCTGCCCTCGTTTAACAATGGTTTCAGTGTTTAGGTCAAATTTCAGTTTATTGTCCATCACAGTGCCCAGATATTTGTAACTGTCGACAATTTCAACAACATCACTGTGGATGACACTAACACTGTGAGAAGGTGTGCGTCTAAAATCAATCACCATCTCCTTGGTTTTAGCAACATTTAAATCCAGATAGTTGTCCTCACACCATTTGACAAACTGCCCCAGCGCAGGGCCATGATTCTCCTCAGATCCTGAAAGTAGTGACACCAGGACCGTGTCATCCGAAAATTTGATGAGGAATCTGTTTTCCTCTGAGGATCTGCAGCTGTCTGTGTACAAAATAAAAAGGAGAGGTGACAGCACACAACCTTGAGGTGATCCAGTGTTAGAGATAGAGGGAGGAGACAATCGTCCATTGACAAAAACACGCTGGACCCGGTCAGTGAGAAAGTTTAAAATCAATAAAAGGAGCTGGTCCGGAAGATTAAAATCTGAAGCCAGTCTTTGAATCAGGACATGGGGCTGCATTTTGTTAAAAGCAGAGGAAAAGTCCGCAAATAAAAGTCTCACATGTGCCTTGGCATTTTCAAGGTGCTTATAGACAATGTTCAATAAAAAAAGTTTTGCATCCTCCACTCCCTTATTGGGCTGATACGCAAATTGTAGTGGATCCAATTTCCCTTCAGTTAAAAACAAGATATGAGTCTTTAAAATCTGTTCAAAAGTCTTCATAACTAAAGATGTGAGTGCCACTGGCCTGAACTCAAACAACTCCTTTGATTTGTTTGATTTAGGGAGAGGTACCACTGTCGATGTCTTCCACAGAGAAGGAATTTGACCAAGATCGGCACACATCTGAAACAGTCTAGTGAAAACAGCACTGAGCTGGGTGGCACAGTGGTGCAATGTGCGCCCACAGATGGCATCAGGACCCCTGGCCTTCCCTGTCTTTACTTTCTTTAGTAAAGCAGTGACCTGATCCTGTGAAACCTCAATTACATTTGAAGGTTTAAGAGAGTTCCTACAGTCTGACACATTTTTCAAAACATCATCTCTTTCAAACCGAGAGAAAAAAATTATTAAAAGCACTTGGCAACTCCGCGTCCGACACACCCTTCACAGTTATAAGTAAGTAATAGTAATAAAGGAGTAATTAGTTAGGAGTAATAAAGAATTATACAAGACACTTCCACCCAAATTCCCTCCACCTTTTGGAGGTAGTTGTTGTTTGTTGTGTGGTGCACATCAAAAGCCAATCACCCTCCGATAAAACACTATTCAGCTCGAGTCAACTTCTTTTTACAGTCTGTTTCACACGTGTGAGTCTGGGCCACAGAACGAGACGCGATCCAGCCTGAGCACATAAAGATGAACAAACCCCGGTGTGAAAAGGTTAAATATTGTTAAAAGGTCAATATTGCCCCTGACCGCCCCTGTCTCCTGGCTCCAGGTCGCGTGGGCACTCCTCACTTCATGGCCCCTGAGGTGGTGAAGCGGGAGCCCTACGGTAAACCTGTGGACGTGTGGGGCTGTGGGGTCATCCTGTTTATTCTCCTGTCCGGGTGTCTCCCCTTCTACGGCACCAAGGAGCGTCTGTTCGAGGCCATCATCAAGGGGAAGTACAAGGTAACGGTTAGAGATGCACTTTTTTACGTATTGGTTTCCCTTTGCTTATTGTAACGCTCATTTTTGCATATTATGAGACCTTTTAAGCATCGTTTTTCACCACCATAGTAACGTTTCCAGCTTCAGTTTTCTTATATTCTTGCTCTTCCTCCAGATGAACCCTCGTCAGTGGGCCCACATCTCAGAGAGCGCCAAAGACCTGGTCAGACGGATGCTCATGCTGGACCCGGCCGAGAGGATCACCGTGTACGAGGCGCTCAACCACCCCTGGCTCAAGGTACGCAAATGCAAACTTCTTTTTAAAACTTATATCGGGTGATTCGTGTTGTTTTCAGATTTATTTACTGCTTCATTCTAGTCTAGAGGTTGTGTATTTTAAGATAACTTGTCAAGTAAAATGATCTGTCCATGCGGCAAGATAATTTCACTGCTCTTAACCCCCCGGCGACCAATTTTAGTACATTTCTCCTCGCCTGGATTTTTTTTTAAAATTTTGCTTTTAAAACTGCCCCTTTTGCCCTATAATGAAGTGTTCTACCTCCTTTTGTTCAGCACAACCTGTTATTTCACAATCTGCTGCTGTAGTTGTGTCATGAGGCTGTGATAAAAACTACAGGACCAGAAATAGAGAAAAAACAGAAAATCAAATTCACACTTTTTTTATACAAAACACACAGCAAACATGTAGAAACAACTTTTTGGACATAAAAAAATGCTTAATTTAGGGCCTTAGCTACAAAAATGCAAAATATCAAGTCTGTAAGTAAATTAAAAATCTCCTTATTGCCCCAAAAACCAAAAAAGTGTAATTGCTCCATGACTTTCCTGGTCCAGTCCTGGGAACAGCTCCTGTCAGGTCCAGGGCCAGAGCCACAGCACTTCTGCATTTCCCTGGTGTTTATTACATTTGGATTTGTTCATTTTGACTGAAATAAACATTTCAAATAAAAATAGCAAAGGGATGAGCAGTTACACACACCAAGATGTGTAATTTGCCATTTATTTGAGAATTAACTGCACTTAGAGCGATTTTTTCACTCATTCTAAACACACACAGTCAGAGGAGTCGACCATCTTGACTCACTTCACTCTTTGGCAAAGTTTGGGTCGATCAAAATGGACGGAGCGCATGAGTTTGGCAGAAAACAAAGTTTTCACACTTGTTTTGTGCACGTCATCACACAGCGTGAGTGTGACGTAGGAGGGAAAAAAAGTTATATAAATCATATTCCTCGGTATGGTTTACGATGTCGTAGGTCTTCGATTAAATCGTTTGCTGATAGATTTAAGCGTTTCTATCTTAACCTCCTGAGACCCGAGCTTTTGTCTGGTGTGCATTTTTCATTTCTTCTTGCTATTTGGGATAAGTAGGACCTACTAAGTAAGTCTTCTGTGTGACACCATTGGTTAAAAAATGTAAAAACATTAAAATGTATAAATAAATTACAAAAAACAAAAAAACAGCAATTAGCTGTTTATTTCAAGCCCTAAACCTGCCAAATGTGACGTAGGTCGACCGTGAGCGGGTTGGGGTTCAGTGAGTGAGGTTAAAAACACACAAAAAGGCCTGAAAATGTGGTCCACAGTTTTAATTTTTATGGTTTTCAATCGTTACAAAAAAAAGTAGAGGTGCAAAAAGTGGAGACATGCAGCAGTTTCCCTATAGCAGCAGAAACGTCCAGCAATTTATAACTGTAAACTCATCTAAATATTCCCAAGTTTACCTAACAACATGTGCAATCAATAATATAACATAGTCCCAATGTCTTCAAACAAGGACATGACATTTCCTGATGCTCTCGTCTGCTGTGGTCAATAAAATGTGTCAAATTTTAATGCCAAATGAAGAGACATGAAGATACATGAAGAGACATTATTGTACATAAATACATTGGTTTTATTCATAAATTTTGCATCTAAACTTTACCAGGCAGTTTTTTTTTTTACTTTCGGGAGCTGCTGTAGAGGTTTTTAGTTGATTACAGGTGAAAGTTTAAAATAATTGAAAATCATGCTGCTAAGAGGCAAAAATGTCCTCGTATGGGGCCACAGGGTCTCATGAGGTTAAGCTTTTTTGCAGCGGCAGAGTGGTTAGCCCGTCTCCTCCTCTCCGTATAAGGAGGCTGTGGGTTTGCCACCTCATTTCTCAGAGTAAATTATCTCACACTTACATTTTCACTTTTGTTCTGTGCAACATTTAAAGTTGCACTACTCAGTGTTTTTTGCTGCTTTGTCTGGAATGTCCCACGGTATGACTTTAAACACGTCCGTCTAGAGTTTATTCATTGCAGCTGTTTGCGTTGTTCAAAAATACAGTAATTCCTTGTATGAATAGGGGCGCCTCTCCACAGATCTGAGCTGTAATCTAGCGTAGTGCTGTAACCTGCTTATGTTATTGTGCTCCTTATTATTTTATTGCTTTATAACATCTCCACGGAGACAAGCAGGCGAAGGTGCACTGTGTAGCTTTTTTATTTGGGGGTCTGTCGCCTGCTCGTTTCTATGGATACGTCATTGCTCTACCTAAAATGTCCCACAGTGTGACTTTAAACAGCTCTACTTTACATTTACTCAATAACAGGTGGTTTTATAGCTCAAAAATACCGAGAAAAACAAAGATTTTAATGATAAGCGGTGTCGCCTCTCCACGGATCTGACCCCTAACTTGGTCTGGTTTGGTCTCCGTGAAGATTGAAAGGTTTAAAGCCACACTGCGGAACATTCCAGACAAAGCAATAACATCTGATGAACCCAGAAAACCCAGAAAAGTTACACCTTTTGAATAGGATTTTTAGTCATCATTTTAAGCATGTGATAATTACTCAAATCGATTCAGGAAGTTTGTACTATCTTCTCTTGTAATTTACACTGTTTCACTTAAACTTATCACCTCAACAATGTTTCCTCTTTTACAAACCCACAGATCTACTTTCATATCCTTCGGCTCCAGTTTGCTTCACTTCCACAACCGGCAATGCAAAAAAAATGTTCATAATAATAATAAAAAGTGGAAATAAATTGACCTGAACTTAAAGCTCCATTTGCAAATCTTTTTAACACAAAAATAGATGCTAAAAACATTATATTTTTATGTTTTTAGCACATTTTCTTGTCTTGGTGGGCTTGCCTCTCCACAAACCTGATCTTACCTGGCCTAAAGGAGAACCTAAGCTGTCGAATTCCTTTGGCTAAAATATTCCACAGTGTGGCATTCCGATTTTATATTTATATTCATTTGATTAAGTTTAAGTTAAAGGTGCATTGTGAGGATCTGTCAAATGCTTTACTCCATGGAGATGTTATTGGTTCATCTGGAATGTTCCGCATTACGGCATTAAACCTTTCTATGTACACGGAGACCAAGCCAGACTGAGTTACAGGTCAGATCTGTGGAGAGGCGACCCCGCTCACAGTCAAAATGCCTGTTTTTCTAAGTATTTTTGAGCTATAAAACCACCTGTAATTGAGTAAATGTAAAGTAGAGCGGTTTAATGTCGCACTGTGGAACACTCCAGGCAGAGCAATGACGTATCCATGGAAACAAGCAGGTGACGGACCCCTAACCATAAAAGTTACACAGTGCATCTTTAAAAAGTCTCACATAAATAACACACACCGTGCATTTTAAATTGGGAAAAAAAAACTTTCTTTATTGGCTGAAGTTCAACATGAGAAACGGCTCAAAAAAGGCGACTAAATATAGATATAATGTGCAAAAGCAGCATTTGTTTACATATTTATTTTATTTTCGTTTCATTTCATTATTTTGGGGTTCCTACAGCATCTTAAAAAGTCTTAAAAGCAGTGAATTCATGAATTTGGAAATAATTCCTTAAAAAGACTTGGCAAAGTCTTGGATACAGTATATAAGTTCTCTGTATCACATTTCTGCTCAAAAAAGTTTAATTTGTCAAACACCATTATGTTTTGTTAAATAACGTCGCCTCAATAAAAGGCGGCGGAGCCAATAATCGAGAAGGCAACACAGCCCCGGGTCAAAATTCTCCCAACACGTCACTGAAGAAACAAGAAACAAGCTCAGCAGAAGCGTAAAATCAAAGACAATCTCAGCAGAACACAAAGTTTTCACGCCGTTATGTTGTTTTTTTAAAATTGGTTTTACGTGACCGGGCGACACACTTCATTGCCGTGGGTCTCGGAAAGTCTCTCCACTCTTTATATTCCTTTGTTTGAGAAATAAATGAACCGAAATGTGAAATAAGTATTACATTTTTACATAAATAGTCTTAACAAGGTCTTAAAAATACTTGAAGAAACCTGGAGGAACTCTGTTATTTAATTTCATTTCTTTTTGTGTGTTTTTGTGCAGGAGAGGGACAGGTACGCCTACAAGATCCACCTGCCCGAGACCGTGGAGCAGCTGAGGAAATTCAACGCCAGGAGGAAGCTAAAGGTAATTCACTTTAAAATGAAAATAAACCTATTCTGCAAAAGGTTTTTCAGAGCTTTTTTAAAATCATGTTATAGTTTTTTTCTCCTTCTCATTTACACTCTCGAAGTTTCTGGGGCGTTTCGCGAATGCTTCAATCATCTTTAATCACTTATTTTCAATGTAATATGACCTGGAGTTGTGTTTTTTTTAATTCACACTTTATTATTCGTCTGTCCACATCTCCAAAGCTCTGCGATGTCGTGTAGCGGTAGTTTTTTTCAAGTTAACAGTTAAATTTGGCAATTCCAGGGAGTTTTAGAGAAGAACTCGGCCTTGATACGCAGGATTTGTGTGTTAAACATGCGAATGAACGCGAATGAAACGAAACACGACTCCAGGTGTGTTTGCGATGACAAAACAACATCAGAACAGATGAGATAAACTGTCACCACAGCTCGTCCATGTACATACAGGTTTTCACACAGCTCAGCAGCAGCTCAGTTCCTGGTGCCTCCGTGTGTGAGGAAATGTAAAATGGTTTTTGTTTCACCGCAGTCGTGCAGTCGTGCAGTCTGAGCTCTGCAGATCTGCCTCAGATGTTCTTTTGTGGTTTTTCTGCTCAAACTAATACGGTTTCCCACATACACGTCTAAAG
Organism: Odontamblyopus rebecca; assembly: GCA_030686955.1. NCBI lineage: Eukaryota > Metazoa > Chordata > Actinopteri > Gobiiformes > Gobiidae > Odontamblyopus > Odontamblyopus rebecca. The sequence goes on from CM060675.1 coordinate 5,106,619, forward strand.
TGGAAACTCATTTCTGATATTTTGTTATGTAATATTTCCTCTATCTAACTTTAACAGGCCTTTACTTTACCAAAATGAACAATATATTGATTTAACTGCACAATTACTGGTGCTTCATCATGCTGGGGGTGTTCTACATGTGTCTCTAATTGAAAAATGTTCATTCGTTTCTATGGTGATCGAATGCAAAAATAGGCAAATACTGTTAGATTTAAAATAAAACACCGTAGTATTAAAGTTACAACATAAATTATTTTATGTTGTTCCTTCTTGCAGTAATCCACAAAATGTCCCAGTTTAGGCCTCGTTTAGGCCTGAGTTAGTCCTGGCTTAGATTTGGTTTAGATCTGGTTCAGTCCTGGTTTAGTCTTGGTTTAGACCTGGTTTAGTCTCTGGTTTAGTCTCTGGTTTAGACCTGGTTTAGACCTGGTTTAGACCTGGTTTAGTCCTGGTTTAGTCCTGGTTTAGACCTGGTTTAGTCCTTTTAGTCTCTGGTTTAGTCCTGGTTCAGTCCTGGTAAAACCCTGGGTTAGTCCTCGTTTAGACCTGGTTTAGTCCTTTTAGTCTCTGGTTTAGTCTTGGTTCAGTCCTGGTAAAACTCTGGGTTAGTATTGGTTTAGACTTGTTTAGACCTGGTTTAGTCCTGATTTAGACCTGGTTTAGTCCTGGATTAGTCCTGAATTAGTCCTGGTTTAATTCTGGTTTAATTCTGGTTCAGTCCCAGTAAAGCTCTGGGTTAGTCCTGGGTTAGTCCTGGTTTAGACTTGGTTTAGACCTGGTTCAGACCTGGTTCAGTCCTGATAAAGACCTGGGTTAGTCCCGGTTTGGTCCTGATTTAGTTCTAGTCTAGTCCCAGTTTTGGGAAACTAGGCAAACTACGTCAGTAAAACCTGCTCTTTTACCTCTATGATAATTACAAATCACAAATTGTGAATTAACTTCTTAATGTTGAATATTTGCAGTTAAATTGTGAAATATTTTCCGTATTTAAATAAAATCTCTTTGTTTTTCAGGGTGCAGTTCTGGCTGCAGTTTCGAGCCACAAGTTTAACTCTTATTACGGCGACCCTCCTGAAGAACTGCACGACTTCACCGACGATCCGACGTCTTCAGGTACGAGCGTGGGAGGGCATCTGGCACACAGGGGTATAAAAGTACGGTAGGGCATCTGGCACAAAGCGACAGAGCCGAAAATTTACCTCATTTGCCACCAGTGTCTTACTTCATTGTCTGAAGTGAAGCTGCTTAAATTGCATCAGTACTTCCCTGTCTCACTGAGAGCAACTTTCACTTCTTCACAACATCCACAAAACTACAAATCTGCAAGAATTCGACAGAAATTTCACCGACTTTTCTTAAAATAGAACGAGACTTTATTATGAGAATAAATGGCACCTAAGCAATACCGTCCACATTCTCTGGCCTGCTAACTGTAGGCTCTGCTCTGTCTCAGGCTTTATTAGGCTCTAATCTGAGCTTTATTTGAACATAATGTGATCAGGAAGAACTGTTTTTTCACTTCGTCTGTGTCACGTTTTTGTTGAAAATCAAATTCTTAAACACGACCATGAACCTGACCGATCACAGGCTCTTAAAAATGCGCTCTTTAAATCCATTTTGTATTTTTTTCACATGATCTTACATCTTTTTTGACTGTGTTTGCTAATGTGGTCACTGCTGATCATTCTGCCAGTACACATCCATGCAGAACAACCCCCAGCGCGATGTCGTCAATAAAATCCCAGAATCTGTGATGGTTTCATTTAATCTTTAGAACCATAAAACATGATAATTATATTAACAAATCTAAAGGTTCATCCTGGACTGTATTTTTTGGACTATAAAGTGCACTTAAAATCCTTTCATTTTCTCAAAAATCGACCCTGCGCCTCATGATCCCTATCGCCTTATCGTCCGAAAGATACGATCGTTTTTTTGCACTTCAAATGACTCTGTGTATGAATTATGCTGTTGATACTTTTAGGGCTGTGTTGACAAAAGTGATTTTCCGATCCTGAATCGATTTGCATATGAATTCCTTAAAATTGATTTCATTTTTAAAACCTTTCCCCCGGTGAACTTTAACCCCACTCGTCGCGTCACTGAATTCTGACGATATCAGAACAACGAACGCGGCGTCGGACGCGAGTGGCAGCGTGAGCCAAGTCCCGGGTTTGAAGACGCCAGAAACGCTCAGAGGCTCCGTCTGGCTCCATTTCGGGTTCAGAAACGATAAAGACAAAGATGCGTTTGACGGAAACAAAGCGATTTACAAGAAAAATGGAGGTGAAGAACGGCGGAAACACAACCAACCTCAGGAACCACTTGGAACAGCTCAGGGAACAGCTCAGAAATGGTTCTAATGACACTAACCCGAATCCAGATCGGGTCAAATCGAATCGTGAGGCTTGAGAATCGGAATTGAATCGCTTCTTGGAATTTGAATCGATACCCAGCCCTGGATACTTTGCAGTGACGTCATGCAAACTCGTTTAACAGCAAATACGAGCTCGCCTGTTGCAGCTAAGCCAGCTCTTTCTGATCAGATTAAAGTCTAACGTGAGTAACGGAGCTTCAGGCAGAGCAGAGCCTCCAGTTAGCATCACACCCCCGGGAAATGTGGATGTGGATTTGCTTTACATTTGCTTTACTTTGCCTTTGCCACATTTGTGTCTTCTTGGAAATGTTATTAGGTTTATTTGAGGTATTTTGGCATAATTTCACCTCTATAATCAAATAAATGTTTAAAGCAGATCAGTGGAACATTGCTGGCAAAGCAATGACATCTCCGGGTGGCCGACACTGCGCCAGAAAAGTTCCACAGCGCGTGTTTAATCGCAGTCCGAGCTAAAGGCGCAGAGGGTTTTGACGGTCGCAGAGTTTAGCTGAGTTGGCCGGCTCCGGTCTCTCGTTTCTGATGACATGTCGTGTTTGCGGCAGACGTGTGGCGCTCTATTCTTAGCCCAATTTTCGCTGCTCTGTTTTGTTCAACTTCCTCTTTGACTTTTTCCTCTTTCTAGAACCTTTTCCTGTATGTTTTTGTCAGCGGCGAACTACAGAGCTGTGCAAAAACCTTTAAAACATTTGCCGTAGTTTGATAATCATTCCGAAAAGACAACGAAACCTCAACCGAGAAGCACTTAAATCCACTGTACCTGATTTTTACTGTCTAAAAAGGGGCATTTTGTAACCTTAAACCTTCCTAACTTCATGCAGACCAAACTAGATCAAGTTACAGGTCAGATCTGAGGTATTTTTGAGCTCTAAAACCACCTCTAACTGAATAAATGTAAAGTAGAGCTGTTTCATGTCACACTGTGGAACATTTGAAGCAATAATAAACACGCTTCACTTTAGTGGTGAGATGTACATTTGAATTTGCGTAGTGATTTGTATTTGAGAGCTAAACCGCGGCGCTATATGGGTAAACGCTTTTTTTTTAGCTTAGCGTCATTTGCACCGTGGTTTGTGCACAGTGACAGACTAAAACTGGGCTCATACTTAAAATACAGCGTCATAAAACTGCCTGTAGTTTTAGAGAAGAGGTCTTCAGGCCTCACTGAACTGAACCGACAGTGGACTGGACCCTTGTGGCGCCGTGGATTTGCATTCAAGTCTGCTGCTCCTCCAGTGCAGTATTCACCTTATTCGACAGTATTCACCTTATTCCAGAAGTTGCCGTCGGCTCCGTCATCATCATTTACGCTGTATTATTTTCAGGGACTCACCGATAACGATACTGGTATTGAGTGTCGGCCCGATACTTGCTGTCATACTTGTTAAACATTTGCCGATTCCACTGTTACACGACACTTTCCGCAGTTTCCCGGTTTCAGTATCCCGAATAAGCCAGTATCCCGGTAATAAATAAACGAACATGAATAAAGCGACTGTAGCGACATCAGTGAAAGAGCCGCTGCACTCGTACGATCTCTGAAAAGTTTAACACGAACCAACTCCGACGCGACATACGCACAGAACAGACTCACCATCAGCAGAACATCCCTCCGGCACAGAAAGAACACTCATATTCCACTGAGTCGGGTCACGCATCAGCGCACAAGCACCAGGTGTTTTTTTTTTTTTAGCGCTTATACTGTATGCAAATGAGCCATGTGGTTTTAAGTTTTGTATCTGTAAAATGTAAACAAATGTGCACAAAGCTGCATTAAACACATTATAAACAAGATTCAAAAAGTTTATATTCACAGATGAAAAAATGAAATGACGCTTCTCGCTCTCAACCAAAGCTGAATTAAATAATAGTAATAAAATGAAAGAAAAGTTCAAAGCTCTTCTTGGGGAGACAGCCTGGTGTGTAGAGAGTGTTGGTAAAGTATCGGTATCAGTACTCGGTATCGGTGAGTACAGAAATGATTGCACTCGTATTGGTTTTCAAAAAAATGGTATCGGTGCAGCCGTAATTATTGTGTGTTGGACTGCTGATCTTTACAGCACATAAGTTCAGTATGGACTATATAAATCTCCCCAGAGATTTGGTGCACATGAACTTTGAATATTTTACACAAACGAACCGACTTTATGTCATATTTTAGACGCAAAACTTGACAAACAAAACCGGAAGTGCCGCCACGACAAGGCGTTTGGAGACAAAAGTGGACGGGTGCAGAATAAGGTGATTAAAGGAGTGGACTAAGGGAGTGTGACGTCACCCACGGCATTATGCTCCAGTCAAACGAAGCTCATCGGGGTTAGCTGTTATCGGAGCGAATTTGAAGTTTTCTACAGCTCTGGGAAAAAATAGGAGACCTGCACTGCAAAATGATCGGTTTCTCTGATTTCGCTACATATAGGTTTGTATTTGAGTAATATGAACATTTTGGGTTCATTCTATAAACTACTGACAACATTTCTCCCAAATTCCAAATAAAAATATTGTTTATCTTCAGAAAATGACAAATGGTCAAAAGAACAAAAAAGTTGCAATGCTATCAGACCTCAAATAATACGAAGAAAACGAGATCATATTCATTTTAAAACAACACAATACTAATGTTTGAACTTGGGAAGAGTTCAGAAATCAATATTTGGTGGAATAATAATAATAATGATGAACACAGCAGTGGTTTTTCTCCATTTCCTCCTTAAATCAGCTCCTTCATGAAGCAGAATGAGGTGTGTTTGTGCTGGAATTCAACAGACGCTGGAATAAAACGGCCGTCACACATGTAGAGACGCTGATTTCAGAAACAAATGCAGTGGTCTCTTATTTTTTTTTCCAGAGCTGTATGTTAAGAATAGGAATGAAAACAGCAGGATCATGTAGAGCGGCTTAATACGAACATTTTAGACCAAAGTGACGAGGATCACAGCAGCAGGTACAGACAGAGGGGCGACGTTTTTCAGTGTAAAGTCAATTAGAGCCAGAGTCGATGGAGTTAGAAGCGTCCCCAAGCTCACTTCCTGTTTTTAGCTTCAGCACCAACACAGTTTTTCTGCTCTATTTTTATTTTTTTTACCTCTGTTGTTCCAGGGAGGTCCCATTGAGATTAAAAACCTCTTTTTCAAGGGAGCCCTGGCCAAGGGGCAGTAAAAACACATTTAAAACACAATTAAAATGACAGAAAAATGACAATAAATGAATTAAAATGAGTACACTATGTGCTTTATTTTCCTATCCTAGTGTCTCTATCCTCCCGTTCATACTCCCAGAATCTCCACAGCAGCGCAAATGTGAATTGGTTCATAGTTAAACAGTAAAATTACGCCGGGCATGTGCGTGGAGCCTCATTAAAATGCGAAATGCAGATTTATTACACGTTAAATGCTTTTTCTTCTTCTTGTAATATGATTTTGTACAGCTCCGAGTTCCCTGTGTTTCCTGTGTTTCCTTTTGTCTAATATTTCTCTTTCATTTAATCGTATTCTTTGCTGTTCTGTCTCTGTAGGACTTTTAGCTGCAGAAAGTACGTATCCTCATTTGTGTTTGCTGTGGCATTTTTTTGCATTTTAATCATCATCATCCAAAAAAAAAATCGCACAAAATTTTGAGTGTTTTTGTTTCTCATATATTCAGTTTTTTGTGTTTCATTGCTTGGCCTTGTTTGCTCCAACCCAAATTCATGACCTGTGCATTTTCTGTTTACATGCATCATATAGTCATTGGAAACAGTTACATAAATTATTCTAAATACCAAATTGTCCTGCTGGCTAATACAATTTTCCATTTAACTTATTTTTTTTGGCATAAAGATGCCTTATTTTTGTAATGTTACTTTATTTTTTATCAATGTTTACCCAAAAATACAATTGGCTTAGTAAAAGAAATTAAAAATGATGATGTTAATATGATGCTTGTGAACAGCCCCATTAAAAGTGCATGTTTTGCTTTAGTTTTTTATTTATTTATGATTTTTTTTCCCACTTTTTGATCCATTTTATCCAGTTTACTCAAAACATTCTCAACATTCCTGTAGTCATGTGTGAACGCCCATTCACAAGTACAAATACCCACCTTACAATTCACTGCTTCACCACCTGCAATCTGCACAATATGGAAAAAAGAGGAGTTAAAAACAATATTTAGTCGTTATTTTACTTTTTTTGTATGTATATTAAATGTAGAAAGTAGTAAACGTATAGAAACAACATTAAATGAGAGTCCAAACCTTTGACTGGTAGTGAATATTGGTTTATTCTAAATACACAATTAAAAACACAATCAAATTTTTTACATTTGAGGGACTAAAAAACATATTTAGTAATGAGATTTTGATATAATTGATAAATTGCTCCATTCAGTTCATAAGTTTTGCTTCACAGTTTTTGCTTTAATTAATATTACAATTTTCCTGTTATTGCAGCGGTGCTTTTTAGGTATTACAGCTTTTCAAGAAGAGTTATTCAGCAAAGTTAAGCCCTTTTTCAACCAAGGCAAATTAAAAAATCTAAGGAAAAAATCTCATAATACATAGTTTCCCTCACGTGTGCACGATCTTTTGGCAATTTTGTCTCGTGAGATCTTGTCCCGTACCTAATATTTAGTGACGTATAAAAATAAATATACTGAATATTTAAAGCTGCCATCCGCAAGTTTATTTGGTTTTCTCTCACCGGTAGATGGCGCCTGTGAGACCTGTTCTCCCTCCCCTCACCTGTCGGACAGCAGTAACAGAGGCAGCATCTAGTGGTGAAATGTGAGAATGCAACAGGGGCAGATCAGGCAGTCTAATCACAGAGCTTTAAGGGAATATATATTTTACTTTTAATTGGAGGGGAAATGAAAAAAAAAATTAAATAATGGCTATAAATGCTCTTAGGTCTAATAGCGTAGCGTAGTGTCAATGTTATTACAAATGTTATTAGAATATTTTAGTGGTTTGAAATGTTATCACAGGTTTTATTATAGATTATTTACAGGCAGTATTTTTAGGGAATATATATTTTAATTTTAAATGAAGGGGAAATGGAAAAAAAGGCTATAAATGCTCTTAGGTCTAATAGCGTGTGAAAATGTTATTACAGATGTTATTACAGTATTTTAGTGTTTTAAAATGTTATCGCATAATTTATTACAGATTATTTACAGGCAGTAACTTTAAGGGAATATATATTTTAATTTATAATGGAGGGGAAATTTAAAAAATAAAAAAAATGATGGCTATAAACACTTAGGTGTAATAGTGTATGCATATGTTATCACAGATGTTATTAGAGATGTTATTTTAGTATTTTTAAATGTTATCACAGATGTTATTACAGATTATTTACAGTCAGTATAAACATACATACTATAAGGGAATATATATTTTAATTTTAGATGGAGGGGAAATTTAAAAAATGAAAAAAATGATGGCTATAAACACTCTTAGGTCTAATAGTGTATGCATATGTTATCACAGATGTTATTAGAGATGTTATTTTAGTATTTTTAAATGTTATCACAGATGTTATTACAGATTATTTACAGTCAGTATAAACATACATACTATAAGGGAATATATATTTTAATTTTAGATGGAGGGGAAATTAAAAAAATGAAAAAAATAATGGCTATAAACCCTCTTAGGTCTAATAGCGTAGCGTAGTGTCGATGTTATTACAGATGTTATTACCATATTTTAGTGATTTTAAATGTTATCACAGAAGTTATTACAGATTACTTATAGACAGTAGCTTTAAGAGAATATATTATAATTTTAGATGGAGTGGAAATGAAAAAATAATGCCTATAAATGCTCTTAGATCTAATAGCATATGCATATGTTATTTTAGATGCTATTACCGATGTTATTACAGTATTTTAGTGGTTTTAAATGTTATCGCAGTTATTTCAGATTATTTACAGACAGTAGCTTTAAGGGACTATATTTTAATTTAAAATGGAAGGGAAAACGAAAAATGAAATATGCATGCTTGAAATATAATGACTGAAATTTGGTAAAAAATTTTTTAAAAAAAGTTCTTGTCATTTACTACATTTCTTAGATATTATATTCAAGCTTAAATTCCTATGAAAACTTTCTGCTGTATTGTGCAAATCTTAACCTCCACCATCACTGTTTTCAGCACATTTACCCAATCACCTTCATTCATTCATTCATTCATTCCTCTCCTCACTTTCGTCCTTCACGGCTCCATTCAAAACAAACTAAACTAAACTCTCTCTGCTGCCGTGTTTCTCTGGTTTCGCTGCATGTGTGGGCGAATAGCAGGTAGTTATGAATGATCGTCTCTGCTTTTATATGTGTCGGCTTTGTGTGGATTCTTCTATAAATGTCTTATTTTCCTTTTTCTACTTTTTGGTTTTGGTTGGAGGGTTAAAATGTGTGGAATCTGTCGTGTGTTTCTGAACGTCTGATTGGATGAAATGTTCGTTTTTTTGTCTGTAAAATGGGACAGTTTGACATTTTGTAAAAGTTGTTCTGTTCAGTTCATTTTTATTCCAGACTCATGGTCAATGACAGGAACCTTACAAACAAAGTATTAAAAATATGAATAAATAATTAGTCTAATGAAATTACTGCTACTGTTATTATGAGTTTTGATTTAATTCTCATTGGTTTATTTCAATATTTTACTTAGATCCTTTTTTATGGTTATGACACAGACCACATCAAAATTGGGACTTATTTTGGAGCTATTCCTCAACTAGACCAGGACTAAACCAGAACTAGAACAGGACCAAATTAGATTTTATATGTTCCAAACCTGGCTTTACCTTTGGTTTAGTCATGGCCTCATTCATATTATTCCTCTCTGTTGCTCTAAACATTGTAAACAATCCACCAATGTTAGTACAAAGTGATTTTTATTTTCTATTAGACCTTCTTTTACAAAATCCCGCACTGTCCCCCTTTAAACCCCGTTATAATCGTGTGCGTTTAGTGACTGTAGTTCCCGTGTTTGTCCACCAGGGGCAGTGTCTCAGGTGCTGGACAGTCTGGAGGAGATCCACGCTCTGACCGACTGCAGCGAGAAGGACATGGACTTTCTACACAGCGTCTTCCAGGACCAACATCTGCACACGCTACTAGATGTAAGGGCGTCTATAACCATTTAAATACAGTCACAACATCTGTAATAATGTTTAAAACCTCTAAAAAACTGTCATAACATCTGTAATAACATCTAAAATGTGTAAAATACTGTCATAACATCTGTAATAACATCTGTAATAACATCTAGAACCTCTAAAATACTGTCATAACATTTGTAATAACATCTGCACTACTAGACGTAAGAACAAGTAAAAGGCCCAAATTAGGCTTGTTCTAATGTAGTTTCCTTGTCACAAACATATCTGGATTTGTGTTTTGTTTCAGTCACATGTTTAACACACAAATCCTGCATTTTTAGGCTGAGTTCTTCTCTCAAACTGAAAGCACTCTGTTGTACCTTGTGATGTCATGTCACAATACAGGAAACTCCACAGATTTTTTTAGTTTTTTTTCACTACACACACATTTAGAATCATTTCATAGAATTTCATTCATAGAATCATTTTTGATCATTTCAGCCCTGGAATTGTCAGTATCCAAGGAACAAAATGTAAAAGGAGCTGTTAACTTGAAAAATATCCACTTAATCATGACATCACAAGGTGGAACAGAGCATTCTGAGCTTTGGAGATGTAACCAGACCAGATAAGATGGATATTTGTGAGTTTGTGAACAAATATCACTGAGAACAGTTTAAAATAATTGATATACCTTCAGTTAAAATGGGTTTAAATCTGAGTATTTATCTTGTTTTGTGGGGATTAGACTTGAGTTTGTTGTTTTTACTGATTAATGCAAATATTAAATCATATATTTTGTTTCAGCTTTATGACAAAATCAACACTCGGTCGTCGCCTCAGATCAGAAATCCTCCCAGTGACGGAGTCCAGAGGGCCAAAGAGGTGAGACAGAAACTATAAATACTGCCAATTATTGTTACATTTTGTCTGTCATTACAATTCAAAACAAATCTCTTTTAAAAGGTCAAAATCCTCAAAATGACATCCATAGTAGGCCAAATAAAAAGTGAATTGAATATTATAGAAAAAATGATTTTCTTGTTTTTACATTTTCAGGTGTTGGAAACCATTTCGTGTTACCCTGAAAACATGGAGGCGAAGGAGCTACGGCGAATCCTCACCCAGCCTCACTTCATGGTAAAGAACCAGGATTTTATTATAACACAGTGTCCCTGTGTGTCAGATGCCCTCCCTGTGTGTCCATGGGGTCTTATTCTGTGTAAAAGCTGCTGACCCTGAAGTTTAGACGTCTACAAACATGTTCTGAAATACATGGGGTTCTTGGAATAGTTCAGTATTTCATATTCCTGTTTTTAAAGTCCTGGTTTAGTTCTGTGTTAGTCCACTTTTATACCAGGTTAGGTTTAATCAAGATCCTAGGTCAGATTATGGTTAGACCTGGTTTAGTCCTGGTTTAGTCCTGGTATAGACCTGGTTTAAACCTGGTTTAGTTCTGTGTTAGTCCTCTTTTATACCAGGTTAAATGCTTCTGTTAGACCTGCTTTAGTCCAGGTTTAGACCTTGAGTAGATCTGATTTAGACCTGGTTTTGGGTTTGATTTGATCTGGTTTGGACCCTGTTTGAACCTTGGCTTAGACCTGGTTCATCCCTGGTTCTTGTCCTGTACTACACACATAGATTCTTTAGGTGATATAACGTCCCTGTGTGTCAGATGCCCTCCCTGTGTCTCCACGGGGTTTTATTCTGTACTTTAGACCTTTATAAACATGTTTTGAAATACAAGGAGTTCCTGGATTAGTTTAAAATTCAGATTTCAGTCTTCTCTCAAATGTTAATCCTCCTTTACAGGTTTAAACTGTTGAAATAAATCACAATCACAGAATCTTCTGCAATGCTCCAGCTTTAGTTTTGCGTTCTCGTGACCAGTGTTTCTTTTTAATGAGCTTATGCCCCCTAGTGTTGGTCCTTAACACCCTGATTTAAATCCTCTTACGCTCTGAGCTTTGAGCTGGTGCCGAGATGTGAAACAAGCTGCAGAGATGTGCATTTCAAACTGGAATATAACGGGAATACATGTGGGAAAACTATGGGAATAACGGCCAGAAAAGGTAATGTCTGGAATTGTTTGTAATCTTAATTTAGATTGTGAAGTGGCGAGCGCAGTGTGATGTTATTTGGTGGATGTAGATCATAAAGCTGGCAGCAGAAGTGTACTATTGATGAAGATGAGTTAAAGGTGCAATATGTAACTTTTCTGGGGGGGGGAGCGGTATAAATCGTATTAAAAAGGGAGTATTATTGATGTCATTTTTTGTATTCTACCACGTTATAACAATTTTTCTCATCAAAAACAAGCAACTTAACAAGTTTTTTCACATCTACTCACTTAAAAAGTTGTTTTTTTTCACATTTATTCACTTAGCGAGTTGTTTTTTCCACATTTATTCATTTAGCAAGTTGTTTTTTACAAGTTTTTTACAAGTTGTTTTTACGTTTACATGTTTTTAAAGGTTCTATATGACACAAAGTTGACTCCTGTGAGCTTTAAGTCATGTTAGAATATTGTTACCACCTCAAAAACAGAACTGGAGTTGTGTTTTGTTTCATTCACACATTTGAGTAACACTTTTACAGACTCATGACGTGGTGTTTTCTCTCTCTCTTTCTCCTCCAGGCCCTGTTACAGACTCATGACGTGGTGTTTTCTCTCTTTCTTTCTCCTCCAGGCCCTGTTACAGACTCATGACGTGGTGTTTTCTCTCTTTCTTTCTCCTCCAGGCCCTGTTACAGACTCATGACGTGGTGTTTTCTCTCTTTTTCTCCTCCAGGCCCTGTTACAGACTCATGACGTGGTGTTTTCTCTCTTTCTTTCTCCTCCAGGCCCTGTTACAGACTCATGACGTGGTGTTTTCTCTCTTTTTCTCCTCCAGGCCCTGTTACAGACTCATGACGTGGTGTTTTCTCTCTTTTTCTCCTCCAGGCCCTGTTACAGACTCATGACGTGGTGTTTTCTCTCTTTTTCTCCTCCAGGCCCTGTTACAGACTCACGACGTGGTGTTTTCTCTCTTTTCTCCTCCAGGCCCTGTTACAGACTCATGACGTGGTGTTTTCTCTCTCTTTTTTCTCCTCCAGGCCCTGTTACAGACTCATGTCGTGGTGTTTTCTCTCTATTTTTCTCCTCCTGGCCCTGTTACAGACTCTTGACGTGGTGTTTTCTCTCTTTTTCTCCTCCAGGCCCTGTTACAGACTCATGACGTGGTGTTTTCTCTCTTTTTCTCCTCCAGGCCCTGTTACAGACTCATGACGTGGTGTTTTCTCTCTTTTTCTCCTCCAGGCCCTGTTACAGACTCATGACGTGGTGTTTTCTCTCTTTTTCTCCTCCAGGCCCTGTTACAGACTCATGACGTGGTGTTTTCTCTCTTTTTCTCCTCCAGGCCCTGTTACAGACTCATGACATGGTGTTTTCTCTCTTTCTTTCTCCTCCAGGCCCTGTTACAGACTCATGACATGGTGTTTTCTCTCTTTCTTTCTCCTCCAGGCCCTGTTACAGACTCATGACGTGGTGTTTTCTCTCTTTCTTTCTCCTCCAGGCCCTGTTACAGACTCATGACGTGGTGTTTTCTCTCTTTTTCTCCTCCAGGCCCTGTTACAGACTCATGACATGGTGTTTTCTCTCTCTTTTTCTCCTCCAGGCCCTGTTACAGACTCATGACGTGGTGTTTTCTCTCTTTTTCTCCTCCAGGCCCTGTTACAGACTCATGACGTGGTGTTTTCTCTCTTTCTTTCTCCTCCAGGCCCTGTTACAGACTCATGACATGGTGTTTTCTCTCTTTTTCTCCTCCAGGCCCTGTTACAGACTCATGACGTGGCGTTTTCTCTCTTTCTTTCTCCTCCAGGCTCTGTTACAGACTCATGACATGGTGTTTTCTCTCTCTTTTTCTCCTCCAGGCCCTGTTACAGACTCATGACGTCGTAGCCCATGAGGTGTACAGTGACGAGGCTCTGCGCGTCACCCCTCCCCCGTCCTCCCCCTTTCTGAACGGAGACTCCCCGGACTCCACCTCCGCCGACATGGACCTGGAGAACGTCACCAGGGTCCGGCTGGTGCAGTTCCAGAAGAACACAGACGAACCTATGGTCAGTCAAGATGATCATCCCGTCCCAGGGTTCCCACAAAAATGACAAATGTCCCGGAAAATATATACAGCTCTGGAAAAGAATAAGACACCACTGCATTTTTTTCCCCTGAAATCAGCGTCTCTACACGTGTGACGGCCGTTTTATTCCAGCGTATGTTGACTTCAACACAAACACACCTCATTCTGCTTCATGAGGCACTGATTTAAGGAGGAAAAGGAGAAAAAACACTGCTGAGTTCATCATTATCATTATTATTCCACAAAATATTGATTTCTGAACTCTTCCTAAGTGAAAACATTAGTATTGTGTTGTTTTAAAATGAACATGATCTCGTTTTCTTCACATTATTTAAGGCCTGAAAACATTTAATCTTTTTGTTATTTCAACTATTTGTCATTTTCTGCAAATAAATGCTCTAAATGACAATATTTTTATTTGGAATTTGGGAGAAATGTTGTCAGTAGTTTATAGAATGAAACAAAAATGTTCATTTTACTCAGACACAAACCTATAAGTAGCAAAATCAGAAAACCGATCATCTTGCAGTGCAGGTCTCTTATTTTTTCCAGAGCTGTATTTTGTCCTTGAAAATTTCTCCACCATTTTACTATGTTGAATTACTGATTATCAAATTCATTACATGTATTACTTACCAACATGCAGGAAATGACAGCTGCTTTGTACTAAATTTCTTAGTGGAGGACTCCAAAACCCTCTTTGCGTTTAATTTTACTTGCGACACATGACCTTTTTGTGTCACATCCTTTAATATTCTGCGTTGTAAGTGCAGCCCTGGTTCCACAGTAACCTTCAAATTAAAACAATGAACAGGCATAATCATCAATAGGGCTGGAAATCACAGTAATCACAGTAATTACAGAGGTCATTATGATCTGATACGTGCTACATGGCTGCTGGACTAAACCCGCCTTGTGTTTTTGTTTGTAAAGGGCATTACTCTAAAAATGAATGAGCTGAACCACTGTATCGTGGCACGTATCATGCACGGAGGGATGATCCACAGACAGGGTGAGGCCATCAGCGCTGAAATATGAAATATAAACATGTTTAATGACATATTTAATGACTTTTGTATATGTCTGATGTCACTTTTCAGGGACTCTTCACGTAGGAGACGAGATCAGGGAGATCAATGGGATCAGCGTGGCCAATCAGACGGTAGAACAGCTGCAGAAGATGCTCGTAAGTCCCGCCCCCAGAATCCATGTCAGATATAGAAAGATGAACAGAGCAGTAAAAGCAAAAATACTAAATGTTATCTGGATTAATTAGACCTAGTGATGGGCAAATGGGACAGAGCTCTGGAGCACGTCTCGTTCTTTCTGCCTCGGAGCTCGTCTCACAGCAGCCGCTCACGTGACCAAAGTGCCGAAGTGTCGGTCCCTCCCATAGACCATATATATATATATATATATATATATATATATATATATATATATATATATATATATATATATATATATATATATATATATATATATATATATATATATATGATATATATATATATATATACGGTCTATAGTCCCTCCTCCTCCTGCTTCACTCTGCGTGTCCATCGCTTCAGTATCGACACGTTTCATTGGCTCAGCGAATGTTCCGCTCTGCGATTGGTTCAGAGCTTCAGAGTGTTCAGCGCACGTCTGTGGTTTGACCAGCGCTAAACTGCTACAGTATAAAAGATGCACCAATATTTGTCAGGTAGTGAGGAGTATTGTGTGACGTTAGTGGTGATTTTGGTGACTTTTGGCGACTTTTGGCATTTGTTTAATTTTCGATGGCATCCACAAGTAGAAAAAAGCGATCCATCTAATAAAACAGGAAATAAAGTTTTGGGTTCCCACTTTGGGTTGTGTGCTGGTTTGCAATGGTTAAATTTGTCCACTAGAGGTCAGTGTTTCTCCAAAGCCTCAGACACGTCGATCCATTTGAGACAATATTGCGACTGAGGCGTCAAATGCTTCACGAGGCTCCATTCGCCTGTCACTAATTAGGGCAAAAAGATTTTCTCTCATTCCACTTTGGTCCAGCGTTCTGTTCCTCAGTACTAATATGTACACTGGATATTGCACATTAAAGTTTGTGTTTTTTCTCATCTAAAACCTGAAATTGACTGATTCCCCATTGCACTAGATCCTTGGTAAATAAATACAGGGTCTGTATTACCTACTACTGTTATTAAACTGTGAAATGCCGTGATAAACCTGTTTGTGTTCGTGTTCCTCAGAGGGAGATGAGAGGAAGCATCACCTTTAAGATCGTCCCCAGTTACCGATCGCAGTCCATGTCCATCGAGGTAAAGTCTTTATCAGATTAAAGGTGCACTACGGAACTCCTGCTCGTCTCCATGGATATGCTAATGCTTTGAAATATTCCACAGTATGGCATTAAACTAAACTACCTTGCATTTATACGGCGTATAGCCCTGGTTTGGTCCTGGTTTAGTCCTGGTTTAGTTCAGGTTTAGTCTTTGTTTAGTTCAGGTTTATTCCTTGTTAAATCCCTTTATTCTTGTCTATTTTTTTGTTTAAAAGTTGCACACTGTGACCTTACTCAGAATATATTTCTACAGAAAGAATCTCCAAATGTTTCGCACCAGTTTAGCTTAGTCC
Organism: Odontamblyopus rebecca; assembly: GCA_030686955.1. NCBI lineage: Eukaryota > Metazoa > Chordata > Actinopteri > Gobiiformes > Gobiidae > Odontamblyopus > Odontamblyopus rebecca. The sequence continues at coordinate 5,122,834 of CM060675.1, forward strand.
TGGTCTAGTCCTCGTTTAGTCCTTGTTAAATCCTTTTATTCTTGTCTATTTTTTGTTTAAAAGTTACATACTGTAGCTTTAATCAGAATTGTTTTATATTTTCTGGATGTTTTGCGCCAGTTTAGTTTAGTTCTGGTCTCGTCCTTGGTCTCGTCCTTGGTCTCGTCCTTGGTCTCGTCCTTGGTCTCGTCCTTGGTCTCGTCCTTGGTCTCGTCCTTGGTCTCGTCCTTGGTCTCGTCCTTGGTCTCGTCCTTGGTCTCGTCCTTGGTCTCGTCCTTGGTCTAGTCCTTGGTCTAGTCCTTGGTCTAGTCCTTGGTCTAGTAGTTGTTGGTCTAGTTCTGGTCTAGCACTGGTTTAGTCCTGTTTTTTTCTGATCTAGTCCTGGGTTAGTTCTGGTTTAGTCCTTGTTAAACCCCTTTATTCCTGTTTATTTTTTTGGTTGAAAAGTTTTACTGTAACTTTAACCAGAACGGTTTTATGTTTTGTATTTCCACAGAAAGAATCTCCGGATGTTTCTCGTCAGTCTCCTGCAAACGGCCACGCCAGCGTCACCAGCTCCATACTGGTAACACCCACTTTTACATTTAAAAATCTACTTCTGCTTCTCTGTTTCACCCTTTCTGCTTCTTTACTGTTCTTAATCAATACAAAGAACTGTGTAATACTGTAACTTCAGTGTACAACAGCGCCCCCTAGACATTGATGTATATACTAACTTAAAGAGTCCATTTCTTCACCGAGTAATTCTTAAACTTTGTGCATCCAGGATCTTCCCTCCACTATTCAACCGAAAGGGCGTCAGGTGAGGCCGGACTAACCCTCAGTAACAGCAGATCTAATGTTCGTTCGTCTGCATGGGGACGGTGAATGCAAACGTCATCAAGCGGTCCATCTCATCCGGGGATTTTACACTCACTTTGGACAAGCTGGGACACGTCAATATTAAGGCTGCACAATGTCACAGAGTCCGTGTTATTATAAGAGCTGATAGAGACAACTCTCTGTTAGGAAATAAAGATAAAGTAAGATTATTATAGCTGATTTTCAGATTTTAGCTTTGTTTAGTTCTGATTTAGTCATTTTTAATATAGAGCTACTAAATACAATGTCACTGAGATATAGAACTTTTAATAATAAATGGAATGTTCAGTTTAGTCCTGGTTTAGTCCTGGTTTAGGCCTGGTTTAGGCCTGGTTTAGGCTTGGTTTAAGCCTGGTTTAGGCCTGGTTTAGTCCTGGTTTAGGCCTGGTTTAGGCCTGGTTTAGGCTTGGTTTAAGCCTGGTTTAGGCCTGGTTTTGTGAGGATCTACAGGGACTAAATGTCTTTGTTGAGCCTTGGTCTAGTTCTTGGTCTAATCCTTGGTCTTGTCTTGGTCTAGTCCTTGTTCTAGTCCTGGTGTAGTCCTGGTTTTGTGGGGTCTACAGGGACTTAATGTCTTTGTTAGTCCTTGGTCTTGTTCTGGATCTAGTCCCTGAGCTAGTCCCTGGTCTAGTCCCTGGTCTAGTCCCTGGTCTAGTCCTTGGTCTAGTCCCTGGTCTAGTCCCTGGTCTAGTCCTTGGTCTAGGCCTTGGTCTAGGCCTTGGTCTAGGCCTTGGTCTAGGCCTTTGTCTAGTTCCTGGTCTAGTTCCTGGTCTAGCCCTTAGATTAGTCCCTGGTCCAGTCTCTGATCTAGTCCCTAGTCCAGTCTCTGGTCTATTCCCTTGTCTAGCTCTTGGTCTAGCTCTTGGTCTAGTTCTTGGTCTAGTCCTCGGTCTAGCTCTTGGTCTAGTCCTTGGTCTAGTTCTTGGGCTAGTCCTTGGTCTAGTTCTTGGTCTAGTCCTTGGTCTAGCTCTTGGTCTAGTCCTTGGTCTAGTCCTTGGTCTAGTCCTTGGTCTTGTCCTGGTTTAGTCCCTGGTCTAGTCCTTAGTCTATTCCTTGGTCTAGTCCTGGTTTAGTCCTGGTTTAGTCAAAGTCTTGGTTTTGTTGGGTCTACAGGGACTAACTGTCTTAATTAATCCCTAGTCTAGTCCTTGGTCTAGTCCCTGGTCGAGTCTATGGTTTAGTCCTTGGTCTAATCCTTGGTCTTTTCTTGGTCTTGTCCTGGTTTAGTCCTAGTTACATCTTAGTTTTGTGGGGTTTACAGGGACTAAATGTCTTCGTCTAGTTCTCGTCTAGTCCCCGGTCAAGTCCATGGTTTAGTCCTTGGTCGAGTCCATGGTTTAGTCCTTGGTCGAGTCCTTGGTCGAGTCCATGGTTTAGTCCTTGGTTTAGTCCATGGTTTAGTCCTTGGTTTAGTCTCTCAGAGTTCACTTGTGCAGCCCTGTTTAATATTGTCCCACTCACCTTGTCTTTCTATTTTAACCACATGTTCAAACCAGATTAACACATTTAGTCCTGATTTCTAACAGAGAATCTCCCATTTGGTTTAAACTCCTTATTTTTTCTGCATTACCTTCTGCATGACTCTCTGTAAGTGTGATATCTGACCCATAGATCACCAGAACGCCAGTCACAGAGCAAAAAATGACTGTAAAGGTAAGAACAACTCAACAGACCCCAGTCGTAGTAGTAGTAGTAGTAGTAGTAGTAGTAGTAATTGTAGTAGTTATAGTCCTGGTAGTACTAATTATGAGTAGTAGTAGTTGAATATTAAAGTTCACATGACAGGTTTTCAAGTTTTTCTAATTCTGACTTTGTTTTGGTGGGTAGTACTTCACTTTTCTTCAATATTTATCGTCGTTTTGCATCAGTTTGTGGGAAAAAAAGCTGAAAAGAAAAGTACGAAAATACAGGAAGTGGGGATGGGACCAGATTTCGTGACTCGAAATTGCCGCACACGCAGTAAAAATGGATCTCATGAGATTTTTTTCCCCTCATGTTTTTGCGGTTGGAATTTTTTTTTAAAAAAGCGCACTGACGAGTTATATTTTTTTGAGAATGCCGGAGTAGTGGAAGAAAAAAAAGCAGAGGCAGCAGAAATATTAAGTGAAGTAAATCAAAAATGGTGAGGCTGAAACTGGGAACTGAAATGTATTTATTTATTAGAGCCTAAATAATGTCAAAATCTCGTCTTGTCTCGTTCTTGTTGATCCAATCTTGTGTCTCGTCTTGTGGAAAGTAAATTGCATCTGGCTGTATTATTTTTCTGACAGTTTAAACCTTTATTTAACAACATAAACGTGTTGTCATTTATCTGTGTGAGTCTAATCAGAACTTTTGTTGTAATTTAGACACGATTTGACACGTTTACATTACGGTACAGTTATGGATTTACCTCTGCTTATGTCACATGTCCTGGTTTAGTCCTGGTTTAGACCTGGTTTAGACCTGGTTTAGTCTTGGTTTAGTCCTGGTTTAGCCCTGGTTTAGTCCTGGTTTAGTCCTGGTTTAGCCCTGGTTTAGTCTTGGTTTAGTCTTGGTTTAGTCCTGGTTTAGCCCTGGTTTAGCCCTGGTTTAGCCCTGGTTTAGTCTTGGTTTAGCCCTGTTTTATTCTTGGTTTAGCCCTGGTTTAGTCCTGGTTTAGTCCTGGTTTAGCCCTGGTTTAGTCCTGGTTTAGCCCTGGTTTAGTCCTGGTTTAGCCCTGGTTTAGTCCTGGTTTAGTCCTGGTTTAGTCCTGGTTTAGTCCTGGTTTAGTCCTGGTTTAGCCCTGATTTAGTCCTGGTTTAGCCCTGGTTTAGTCTTGGTGTAGGCAGGCTAGTCTTGGTTTTGTGGGATTTACAAGAACTAAATGTCTTTGTTAAGTCCCTGGTCTAGTCCCAGAATTTTAAAATAGCACAAAAATAGGTCAAATGTAATAATATTTTTAATATAATTTTGTTAACTGTTATAGTGAAAAAGTAATTGAACCTGTCATATGAACTTTAACTTCAACCAGTTTAACAGAAGTAGTAGTAATTACAGTAGTTTTAGAAGTTAGTGTAGTAGTAGTAGTAGTAGTAGTAGTAGTAGTAGTAGTAGTAGTAGTAGTAGTAGTAGCAGTAGTAGCAGTAGTAGCAGTAGTAGTAGTAGTAGTAGTAGTAGTAGTAGTAGTAGCAGTAGTAGCAGTAGTAGCAGTAGTAGTAGTAGTAGTAGTAGTAGTAGTAGTAGCCCTAATAGCAGTAATCGTTGATGTAGTAGTTGTGATAGTATATTGTAGTACATATGTTATACTGTGTATTTTTATAGTTAAAGCTACAGTCTGTAACTTTCTGGAGTTGGCACCTAAACAGCAAATTAAAACCGTATTTCGGAACATTCTCCATGGAGATAGATACGTTTTATGCTGTACTGTGAAATCTTTTAGCAAAAGAACAACATTTCAATGGAAAAAAGCAAAAAAGAGTCGGGTTTGTGGAGAAGCGAGCCCACTCACTGTAAGGACGCGTGTTTTGCAAGTTCTCCAGTGTAATAAACGTGACCAAACATGCTTTTATTTTCTGTTTTTTGGCTAAAAAGTTACACACTGTGGCTTTAAGTTCAGGATAAGTCAAGGTTCTAATCTGTCCATGCTACAACCAAACTTTTAAACAAGCATCTTTTCCCTGATCATTCCCCCTTTATCTTTAACTTTCTCCTTTTTTTTTTTTTTTACCTTTTTAAAAATGATAATTCCGCAAATTCCCGACATTTTTTGAACACTTTTTTCCCCCCTGTTTTGTTTTCCCAGATCTACGTCCGCGCCCAGTTCGAGTACGACCCGTCCAAAGACGACCTGATCCCCTGTAAAGAGGCGGGAGTGAGGTTCAGAGTGGGCGACATCATCCAGATCATTTCCAAAGACGATCACAACTGGTGGCAAGGAAAACTGGAAAACACTAAAAATGGGACCGCCGGGCTCATCCCGTCACCAGAACTACAAGAATGGTGAGAGTTTGGGTTTAGGAATGTGTTGTGTAATAAAATATAGTGAATTAAAGGTGCTGTATCTGATTTTTACTGTTTTAAAATGTGAAAAACAGTCTGCAGTGCTCCAGAGTTATTCCTCACTTACCTTATGCATTCAGAGCATCTTAACTATTCCCCAAAATGAGTTTACAAGAGATTTTCACAACTTTCAAAGAGCACCATCAAAATCGAGACTAGACCAGGACTAGAATAGGACCAAACCGAGTCTAAATTAGGACTAAACCAGTTTTACAACAGCATAAGTGTAAATACAACCTCAAAAGCTTGGTTCAGTCCTGGTTTAGCCCTGGGTTAAATACTCATTTTGTGTAGCTTTGGTCTAGTCCTGGTTTAGCCGTAGTTTAGTTCTTGTTCTAGTCCTGGTTTAGTTCTTGTTCTAGCCCTGTTTTAGTACGGGTTTAGTCCTGTTTTAGCCCTGGTTTAGTCCTGGTTCTAGTCCTGGTTTAGTCCCCTTGTTCTAGCCCTGGTTTAGCCCTGGTTTAGTTCTTGTTCTAGTCCTGTTTTAGTCCTGGTTTAGTTCTTGTTCTAGCCCTGATTTAGTCCTGGTTTAGCCCTTGTTCTAGCCCTGGTCTAGTCCTGGTTTAGTTCTTGTTCTAGACATGGTTTAGTCCTTGTTCTAGACATGGTTTAGCCCCAGTTTAGTCCTAGTTTAGTCTTGATTTAGCCTGGGTTTAGTCTTGGTTTAGTCCTGTTTAGTGCTTGTTCATTGGGGCTGGAATAGTCTTGGTTTAGTCCTCATTTTATGAGGTCTGCTGAGACTAAATGTCTTTGTCCAGTCCTGGTCCAGTCCTGGTCCAGTCCTGGTCCAGTCCTGGTCCAGTCCTGGTCCAGTCCTGGTCTAGTTCTTGCTCTAGTCCTGGTCCAGTCCATGTCCATAGCTATTAAAATAGTTTAATGAAAAAACAATGTTGAACTATTTGCCTTAATTCAGACCTTTTTGGCCCTCTGAAGCCGCCGTAGTTGTAGTTTTTCCTCTAAACCTTCACCTCTTCCTGTTTTCCTCCAGGCGTGTGGCTTGTATCGCCATGGAGAAAACCAAACAGGAGCAGCAGGCCAGCTGCACCTGGTTCGGCAAAAAGAAGAAACAATATAAGGACAAGTATCTGGCCAAGCACAACGCAGGTACAACTGTTAAACATATGACATTACATTCACATCAGGGCTGCACAAAAGCATTATTACAGACTTTTAATGATCTTAAAGCTGCACTGTGTCACTTTTTAGACTTTACTGATCCGCAAGGGAAAATATTTGGACACAGTAGTTCACACATCACCAGCAAAATCAGCAAAAATATAAATGGTAAATAAATGAATAAAGTAATAATAAAAAGACAGAATTTTGGGTGAACTGTGCTCCACCTGCTTTTGTTATTTCCCTTAAGATGTTCCACAGTACGGCATTAAACTTATCTTTCCCTTAAAATGTTCCACAGTACGGCATTAAACTTATCTTTCCCTTAAAATGTTCCACAGTACGGCATTAAACTTATCTTTCCCTTAAGATGTTCCACAGTACGGCATTAAACTTATCTTTCCCTTAAAATGTTCCACAGTACGGCATTAAACTTATCTTTCCCTTAAAATGTTCCACAGTACGGCATTAAACTTATCTGTTGTGCATTTATTCAGTTACAGCTGTTTTTAACGCTCAGATACATTGAAAAACCTGCGTTATTGCTTAGTGCGAACAGGGCCGCCTCTCCACAGACCTGATCTGTAACGTGGCCCAGTGGCATCATCTGCTTAAAGTTCAGTGTGGAACATTCTCCGTGGAGACGAGCACTTGGCGACCCTCAACACACACAAAAAAAAAAACATGACTGAAAGGTGCATTGTGTAGCTTTTCTAGTGGAGGGTTCGGCAAACGGAGATGTTATCGCTTTGTTTATCTGGAATGTTCCACAGTACGGCATTAAACCTTTCTGTCGTCATGGAGACCAAACCAGGCCACGTTACAGGTCAGGTCTCATCAGATGAATCCGCGTGTCGTCCATTCATTCGTTTTTCAAAATAAAACCGAAAATAAAATGGAAAAAAAAAAAAACTCTTTTCTTCATTACTTGTCTCCAAAACCTAATTGAAAAAACAGATATCGATTTGTTTTCGTCTGGAATGTTCCACAGTACGGCATTAAACCTTTTTGTCGTCATGGAGACCGAACCGGGCCACATTACAGGTCAGATCTGCGGAGAGGCGACGCCGCTCACAGTCAGAACGCCTGTTTTTCTGGGTATTTCTGAGCTACAAAACCACCTGTAACCGAATAAATGTAAAGTAGAGCTGTTTAAAGTCACACTACGGGACATTCCAGGCAGAGCATTGACGTAACCATAGAAACAAGCAGGCGACGGACCCCCAACCGAAAAGATACACAGTGCAGCTTTACGTTTTTGAGGCTAATTTTACCACAAAAAGTCAGTTTAGTCATTCATTAGTCAAGTTTTGCATTGGCGTAGTTTTAATAAATACAAAATGAATGGATTTTATTTTTAATTTGAGCTAATTATACTCTTACATTTCTATATTTACACTAAAAAGTCTTAAAATGAAAGTCTTCAAAATACTGTGCAGCCCTATCACTTGTAAACCACTTGTAATTCTCCTTTTTAACCCTCGCTGGTGTCGATATTTAACTTGTTTGTAACGACTAATCTTTTCCCTTTGACGCCCTCCTCTCGCCCTGGTGGTGTGAAATGTGAAATATTCCCGCTTTGTGTCTCGAAACTAACCATAATTAACTGTGTTTTAATGTATTTTAATTTGGATTGGATTTTTTTTTTGCCGTGGTGTTTCTAACCGTCCCTCTGCCCCTCCCCTCATGCTGTCTGTGCCCACTGGCTGCATGTAAGTAAAACCGAACAGGACGCACTGGAGACACCGTTTAACATGAGAAAAACAACACCAGCAATAAAATCTCACGTTTCACCCACATTTATTACACTTTTTGGTCACTTTTAATAATTTCGTGCAATTTTTTAGAGCTTCACTTTTTATTCAAATTGTAATTGCCGCATATTTAAAAGAAAAGGTTAATAAAATAGTTAAGAATTGAAATTTGAACTGTGTTTTTCCCTGATTGGAGCATGAATTAAAGGAGCTGCATGTAACATTTGGATTTTAATTGTTATAAACTTGACCAAACGGTCTCCAAATCCGAGGTAAACAAATCAAATATAACTTTTACTGGTAACAATAGATTTATTCTTTATTACACTGGAGGCTTTTACCTGTGTGTTTTAATCCTACTTAATTTGTTTATGTTGTTTAAGGCGACCTAAGAAATAAAATGTATTATTATTATTAGATTTAGACTTGGACAAACATTATTGATCCATGAGGGAGAATATTTGGACACAGTAGTGCACAAATCACAATATATTTCAATAATCAAGCACAAAAAACACACGCGGTAATAATAAATTCTTGATAAATAGCGTCAAAAATGCCAAGAGTCTGGTGTCAGTTAAAGCACAACTATATAAATGCTTATGTATTACAAAATATTCTTAATTACAAGTGTTTTTTATGTTATTATTTGGTGTTTTGGTTCATGACGAGAGCAGAATGAGCCTCACATGACTCTCGTTTGTGTCGCCAGTGTCTGAACCGTATTTTAAAGCTCAGATTTAACAATGTGTAGGTTAAAATACGCAAAATGATGTAGATTTACCTTTAAAAGCACCAAACCCAAACAGATTTGCACAAAAGCATGCTCTCTACTAGGAGAAAAGTGGATTAATTCATATGTAGTAGCATTTTAAATGAATTGTTTTAGTTTATTCACAAACAAAAACACTTAAAAAACAAAACTGACAATAAAACTTGAGTCTCAAATGTGTAATTTTCTCATGTTAAATCCAAACTCCATTGTCTCCTCTGAGCTCTGGCCTCTGCTTCACTCTCCCTTTTGTCTTTATATTGTTTTAATCTATTTCACGCACATGTACAGGTTTTAATTATAGTTCTTTACAAAATATTGCATGAAATTTAGTATTAGAGCTAGTATTTTTATACACTTTATTTTGACCAAACACCATTTAAATATATGAATATGGGCTTAATTACGTCGCATGAATTCCGTTTTCTAGTTCTAGAGCAAGATTTGGTCGTTTTTACACATAATCGGCATTTTATCACTTTTTTATTTGACAAATTTAAATAGAAATGATGACAGTTTGGTTGGAAATAATCGAAATGTCGAGTTTTAATCTTTTTATTTCTGTATCTTCAGTGTTTGACCAACTAGACCTGGTCACGTATGAGGAGGTCGTCCGAGTGCCGTCGTTTAAGAGGAAAACTCTCGTACTACTTGGTGAGGAAAGATGAAGGTTTTATTAAGTCCTGGTTTAGTCCTGGTTTAGTCCTGATTTAGTCCTGGTTTAGTCCTGATTTAGTCCTGGTTTAGTCCTGATTTAGTCCTAGTTTAGTCCTGGTTTAGTCCTGATCTAGCTCTACTTTAGTCCTGGTTTAGTCCTGATCTAGCTCTACTTTAGTCCTGGTTTAGTCCTGATCTAGCTCTACTTTAGTCCTGGTTTAGTCCTGGTTAGTCCTAGTTTAGTTCTGGTTTAGTCCTGATCAATGCCTATTTTAGTCCTGGTTTAGTTCTGTTCTAGCCCTACTTTAGTCCTAGTTTAGTTCTGGTTTAGTCCTGGTTAGTCCTAGTTTAGTTCTTGTTTAGTTCTATTCTAGCCCTACTTTAGCCCTGGTTTAGTTCTGGTTTAGTTCTGTTCTAGCCCTACTTTAGTCCTGGTTTAGTTCTGTTCTAGCCCTACTTTAGTCCTGGTTTAGTCCTGGTTTAGTTCTGTTCTAGCCCTACTTTAGTCCTGGTTTAGTTCTGGTTTAGTCCTGATCTAGCCCTACTTTAGCCGTGGTTTATTCCTGTTTTTTAGACCAGGTCTAGACCTGTCCGTGTTTAAATTCTGAGTAGTTTTTTGTGTTTTTATTGTTTTTTCCAGGAGCTCATGGAGTCGGCAGGAGGCACATCAAGAACACACTGATCGCCAAACACCCCGACCGCTTCGCCTACCCCATCCCCCGTGAGGAAAACACCAAACAAACAATTAAACAGGATTTCAGACTAAAAAATCCAGATTATCTGTATCTGATATTTTAAAGAGGACATATTACAGTCACCTCTGTCAAATAAAAGGGTGAAACCAGAATTTAACCAGGTCTTTACCACGACAAATAAGACCAGGACTATGTGTAGTACAAACCACATCCAAGGGCCAAATTTATATTATTTGATTTTAAAAGAACACCAAATTTGACCCAATATTAGTTTTATTCATCCAGAACACAAAAGTCACTGAAAAGCATGTTGTATTTTTCACTGTGTTGCCATGGCGATGCTTGAAAACCCATTATTTTATCCCAGTTTTGACAAATATTAGCGACTCTTCAGATCATCCCAGTCAAAAAAGTCAGTATTATATTTTTTATTGTGTTGCCATGGCGATCCTGAGAGGGTGGCAGAGCAGTGAGGGCCTGTGAGTGCGACTTTAATTTCCCCGTATTTCCTCCTCCTCCTCCTCCGCAGACACCACCCGACCTCCGAAAAAGGACGAGGAAAACGGGAAAAACTACTTCTTCGTGTCTCATGATCAGATGATGCAGGACATCAGCAACAACGACTACCTGGAGTACGGCAGCCACGAGGACGCCATGTACGGCACCCGCCTGGAGACCATCCGCCAGATCCACGGCCAGGCCATGGTCGCCATACTCGACGTGGAGCCGCAGGTAAGGACTGGACCAGGACTGGACCAGGACTGGACCAGGACAAGACCAGGACTAAGTCAGGTCCAAACCAGGACTAAACCAAGACTAAACCAGGACGAAATCAGGACTAAACCACAGCTCAACCAGGACCAAATCAGGACTAGACCAGGACTAGACCAGGACTGAACCAGGGACCAAATCAGGACTGAACCAGGACTAAAGGAAGGACTAAACCAGGGGCTGAACCAGGGGCTGAACCAGGACTGAACCAGGACTGAACCAGGACTGAACCAGGACTAAAGCAGGACTAAACAAGAGACTAGACCAAGACTAAACCAGAGACTAAACCAGGACTAAACCAGGACTAACCCAGGACTAACCCAGGACTAACCCAGGACTAACCCAGGACTAACCCAGGTCTGTTGTTTCAGGCTCTAAAGATCTTGAGGACGGCAGAATTTGCTCCTTTTGTCGTTTTCATCGCTGCTCCGACCATCACCCCGGGAATGACCGAGGTACACAGACATTTACACTTTATTCACTCATTCACTCACTCTCTTTTGTACTTTTTAAACGTTTACGTCTCTATTTCTGTTTTGTTTAACTCTGCACCCTTTTATTTCTCACTCCTGCATGTTTTATATTTTTATCGCATGCTTAACTATTTTAACTAAAGATCCCACGATGGTGCCGGAAACTTCCTGTAAGTACCAACTCGTAGCTATTGTGGTTTATTTAGTCACTTTGTCACCAATTCCCAACTGTTTTTCTAATCTTTTCTTGTACCTTTACTTCTTTCTTCCCCATATTTTCCATTTAAAGTCTCCTGTAACATCCTGTACCTGATTTTTACCGTGTTAAAAACATAAAAACAGATCTAGTGGTGTTTTCCTCACTCACCTTATGCATTCAGAGCTTCCTAATTCTTCACCACGATGAGTTTAGAAGAGCTTTTCACAGCTTTCAGAGACAACAACAACAACGACGAGCATGCTAACTGTGCACTTCCTGATTCTCGGACAGTAAAACGCTTTAAAAAAACGCTCGGCACTTGCTGTGTGCGTCGCGTTGTCATTTGAGACGTGTTATCTTGTATTCGGATTCCGATCTCCACAGCGGATTTTCTAAAAGTTCAGTCTGGACCACGAAGCCTCACAGAAAATCAGTGCAGCGGCGAAACTTTTCACAAATTCTACAGTTGAAATAAAGAAAGTGCGGATTACTGTAGTTACATTTACAGCAAAAGTGACTGAATAAGGTCAATGATCAGAGTCGAACTGCGCACGTCCTGATTCTCGGACAATAAAACACTTTATAATTAGATGCGATTAACATACAGGGGACTTATTTTGACCAAGAACTGCTTATACAACACATCTGTACTGGGATAAGACTTATTTTACTCAAATACATGGGGAAAAGGGCTTTTTAAAGGTCCCATATTACGCTGTTTTCTGTTCTATGTTATAATGTTGTTTTCTCGTCAAAAACAGACCTGGAGTTGTGTTTTGTTTCACTCACACGTTTAATTAACACACAATCCCTGCAGATTTATTTTTTATCTCCACACACCTTCACTAGAATCATGTGGATGATTTCAGGCCTGGAATGGTCAAACTGTACTGTGAGGAGGAGCCGCAAACTTCAAAACTATCGCTTCGTGACATCACAAGGTGGAACGGAGCATTTTGAGCTTTGGAGATGCAGACAGACTGATAATAAAGTGTAACTCAAACATGTGAATGAAACAAAACACCACTTTGGGTCTGTTTTTGAGGAGGGAACAACATTATAACACGACTTAAACCTCACGAGTCAGTTCTGTGTAATGTAGGACCTTTAAACGCAGGAGAGTCTTAATTTGTTGAATCTGTACATTTATTTCTTTCTGTTTCCCAGGACGATTCTCTGCAGCGACTCCAGAAAGAGTCCGAGTTACTCCAGAAAACCTACGCCCACTACTTCGACCAGACCATCATCAACAACGAAATCGACGAGACCATCCGCCTGCTGGAGGAGGCCGTCGACCTGGTCTCCACCACCCCGCAGTGGGTGCCCGTCTCCTGGGTATACTGACCTCCGACTGCCCCCCGCTGGGTCCTGGAGGTCCGCCCATCACACCCAACCAAACAACCGCAGAAAACACGGCGAAAACCCGCTCAAAACCATAGACTCTTACCACTACGAGAGCCTGTAGGCGATCCTTGTACATATTATACAAATTATACATAACAATATATAATTATAAGTATGGTTGTGCGTATAGCCGTAAAAAGCAGGGAGAGAAGCAGTCGTAGACACATTTTTGTAAGTATTTTTTAATTTGAGCGTGAAATTCGAAGGATCGTAACAGCAAAAGGCAATATAAGCATGTGTACAACTGTCCCCTCGTCATTTTTTTCTTCCAGCGACAAATTCGAGAGACGTCTTAAGAGAAGCACATAACGCGGAGCTGCGGCAGTGGCGGCGAATTGCAAAAAAAATAAAAAATAACGAAAATAAAACCAAGAGAAGCACATTTTTAGACATGTTTGCGTTGGTTCTGTGGTTCCCTGTTTCGTTCGCTTTGTTTACAAGACGGTTTGCACAAAACGGACACGTGTACAGCGTCTGCCGGCTCGTCCGGGCCTTTTCCGAAAGCGCAAAACGGCTCCCGATGGAAAGACTCCGAGCGGAAATGAAGGAAATTAAAGTGAAGGCTGCCGCGCGGAGCTGAAGGGGAGGAGGAGAACGGCTGCACGCGCCCCCGGTTTAACTCGAAGGCGGCGCGGACAATGGAGTAAATAATAATAATAATAAAAGGGTTTACCAATCGCAACGAGCTCACAGTAGGAAATGAAGCTGGAGTTAGGGAAACACTACTTTTTTACATTTTCAATGGTACTTTTGTTTTTAAATGTTCGTATTTCAGCGGTTCATCTACCTCTGCTCTGCCGGTGTTGAGTTTGCAAATGTGTTTTATGTTTGTTTTGCTTTTTTTATACATTTTTAAATAAGCTTTGATCAATTAAATCATTTAGTCCAGTTTTAGACCTGGTTTAGATCTGGTTTAGCCCTGGTATAGACCTGGTTTAGCCCTGGTTTAGCCCTGGTATAGACCTGGTTTAGACCTGGTTTAGACCTGGTATAGACCTGGTATAGACCTGGTTTAGACCTGGTTTCGTCTTGGTCTAGTCCTCATGACACTTTGAAAGCCAAATAGTTGCTGCTTTTATCACTAAAATACAATAAATTCCACTTTAGGGACTAGTCCTGGTTTAGACCCAGTTTAGGTCCCAGTCTAGTCTGGATTTAGACCTGGTTCAGTCTTGGTCTAGTTCTGATGGTACGGGAGCTAAATAAATCATAGTGATATATTCTAACAGAGTTCATTCATTCATTTTAGTATTTAAATGGTACAAGACCTGGTTTAGTCCTGGTTTAGACCTGATTTAGTCCTGGTCTAGTTCTAATGGTGCTTTTGGTGCTTATCACTTATATGGTACGTGTTTTGGGGATTATTCCAGGTTTAGTCCTGATTCAGTCTCAGTTAAGTCTGAGTTTAGACCTGGTTTAATCTTGGTTTAGCCTCAGTGGTTCTGTAAAAGCAAAATATCTCAAGTGTTAAAACCTTTGGGTCTCGTCTTGGTTTAGACCTGGCTCCGTCCCAGTCCAGCCAAGTCTGGTTTTAGTCCTGGTTTAGTCCTGTTTCTTGTCTGGATTTAGTCTTGGTCCAGGTCTGAAGTCCAGATCAATGCATTTTAGTAACGGCTTATGTCAATAAAAGACAATAAATACCATTTTTGGGACTAGGCTTGTTTTAGACCTGGTTTAGACCTGGTTTAGACCTGGTTTAGTCTTGTTTTAGCTCTGATTGTTCTATGAGAGCATCTACATCATGAAACCAACTCATTTTCATCCCTGTTTTGCTCCCAAACCGCACATTTCTGCGTCTAAACGTGTCTCTGAAGTGCTGTTTGCGATTGGTAAACCCGCGTTAGTGTTTTTGAATAGGACGGCTGGACGTGCGAACCTTAGAGCCACTGTTTTCCTGTTGTTTGTACAAAGTGAGTATTGTTTCGGAATCGGAGGGCGATCTCTCCTGTGTATGTTTATCTGGTGTCTTAAAAGTTCAGAGCCAATGTAAAATACGAAACTAAAAGAGCTCAGTGTGTGAAATCCGCTTTGGGAACTGCAAAAATCCAAAATGACTTGAGCGCGGCGTGCGGACAGTTTTGACCTGAAGATTCGGCTCAGTCACGCGTTTTAAAGGTGCGGAGATGCCATAACTTCACCTGGAATGTTTCGCAGTACGGCATTAAACATGTTTATCGTCATGGAAACCAAATCGGGGCCAAGTTACAGGTCAGATCTGCGGAGAGATCTGTTTTTCTAGGTGTTTTTGAGCTGTAAAACCACCTGTAACTGAAAGAATGTAATGGCTGAGCTGTTTAAGGTCACACCGTGGGACATTCCGGGCAGAGCAATGACGTATCCATGGAAACCCCCAACCAAAAAGTTGCACAGCGGAGCTTTAAACCTGTATTAAAGCAAACGCATACTCCAAAATCAACTTTTCAGAGCTTTTAACCATGTTATAGTAGTTTTCTTCTTATTGACCCTCTGAAATTTGTAGTATTTGGAGTGATCTACCCCCGTTTCATTCAGTTTTACTTTCTTAATTAGTGATACACGTAGGATTTGGCAGCGTCGCGTAGTAATTTTGGTATAAAACAAATAAAAACGCTCTGTGTGATGTGCAGATATCCACAGGAGGCGCTTTGCTGCGATGACGTTTCAGGCGACGTCGGCTCCCGTTGGACGCCACAGTTTAAATCTCTTAATCTTTTAACAATCAGCTGCCTTTTTTTCTTTTATTACGTCCTTTTGGATCAATAATGTGATTTAAAACGTCCAAATTATGATAGACTATAACTATAGGGCACAATATGTCTGCTTTTAAAACCACAAACTTACGTAGACAATATAGAAAACAGACATTTGGTTTGGTCCCTCGTTCCATTCTCACAAAATAAAGCGTCTTTCTGTGTGGAGTTTGCATGTTCTGCCTGTGTCTGGACTCACCTACTGACCCTAAACACGCACAGTAAAGAGTCTAATCCTCCGCCGAAGCTACAGGTTTAACCCGGAGACACTGAAAAACGGGTCGAATGAAGTCGATAAATAAAAAATACGGAATAAAGAAAAGTCAAAACTGCTCAAATCACGATTCTCAAGTCTTTTGAACAGATTTTTGCAGCGGATCGGCCCCGTGTCACTGCCGCCATTAAGGGTTTGTTGGTAAAACTTCGGTATTGAATATTTCAGGATGGATTTCGAGACGGCGGCGGCGGCGACGTGGGATCGACTCGAACCAAAGCGAAAAATTTTAAGTCCTGTGTAAATGAAATCTGCAAATGACAACTTCAAAATGAGACGTTGTTCTTTTGTTATGTTGATTTTTAAAAACATATATTTGATTTTAAGTGTTCAAAGTCTGCGTGTCTTTATTTACACAAGAGAAGAGATGAGAAGAAGCAGATCTAACGCCACCACTGGTGTTTGTGCCGTCTGCAAAGTTCCACAGTGTGGCATTTAACGTTCCGATCTCCATGGAGACGAACGAGCAACGCTACCAGGTCAGATCTGTGGAAAGGTGAGCCCACTCTGTGTAAGAATGCATTTTTTTTAAAGGTATTTTTGAGTGAAACAAACATCTGTAACTGGATAAAAGCGCATCCCGGGTAAAGCAATAACATCTCCATGGAGACGAGCAGAAAAGTGACATAGTGCAGCTTTAACCACCCCTGTTCACACTGCACAATATGTTGAAATAATTGTACAAAACTGCAGCTATACGTAAAGTATAATTAAAGGGATATTCATTTTGAAACTACGAAAAATACAATTGTTTTACAGCTATTGCTAATTGAACTTTCACCACCCCCATTATCACCGCTTAAAAACTATTAATTCTTTGTCATAATTCATTAATCAGAGGAGGAAGAGAGGAGCCAAAAACCTCGTGCTCTTAGGCCTGACACTTCTGCTGTTGTGTCTTCTGCTCTTTGTCCACCAGAGGGCGTCAGATCTCAAATTACACTGGGGAACACACAGTTTGTTGAGTTACGTCTGACCGCAGTTTTTCACTAATAATTGGGTGCGGAATCCAAAACCGATCTCAGTTTTTGTCCATATAGGATCCCTGTTCTCTTAAAACTACGAAAACATAACGAAATCTGAAAGAAACGGGCCTGACTGCAGTGTTTATTTAACACTACTATGTTTTTAGGAAGGATATGGCTCCTGTAATTGTGCTGAGCTGTCAGGAGCTGCACACACCCGTCGCTGTTTCAACTGTGATGTACAAACAAGTCGCCTCGTAGCTGTAAATGAGTCCAGTCGTGATCGGCTGCAAGTCTTACGACAGCGAATCAGTGGAATTTTGCTTATCTGGAGGGTAAACTGTGGAGAAAAACAAAAAAATCAGCCAATTTTAGTTTTAATCAGCAAAAAAGTCTAACTCTACACATTTTTTTTTCAAATTGTTCCCCAGTTTTATCTAAAGATCCCGCCTTTTCTGTAGTCTAGACTGAAATAATCCAAATATGAGGCTTAAATACAGTTCTTTTATGAAGTTGTGGGTTCAAATCTCTGACTTTATGTGTTTTCAAAAAGTACAAAGTAAAATCTGGTTTGTGAACACAGTTGCAATTGGAAGTCATGTCCTCCATGTGTTTACTTTGAACAGGAAGGGAGGTAGGAAGTAGGAATCGAACGAGCAACTTCTGGAGCAAAGACCAGAAACTCCACCAACCAAGAGCTCTGCCTCCTGAGCCACAATGAACCAGGTAAAAGGCTTCAAAATGTGAAAGAAAAACAATAATCTGGTCCAATACTCCACTAATACAACTCTAAAATATGGTAATGTAAATGTAAAGCAAGAGTTTGTGGTCCTGAGGTTAAGACCAGAGACTTTAAATACAGAGGTTTTGAGTTCAAATCTCTGTAATGTGAAATAATGTGTTTCTCCACATGTTCAACTGTCCTGTCACAGTAGCTGAGATAACACAAACTTTATGAAAAACCTTTTACTCAACTCCAGGTTTCTTTATGTCAAACTTTAACTCTTCCACACTTAAACACTTTCTCTCAGTTAAGTCTGGTTTTAGTCCTGGTTTAGTCCTGTTTCTTGTCTGGATTTAGTCTCGGTCCAGTTCTGAAGTTCAGATCAATGCATTTTAGTAACAGCTTATATTGATCAAATACAATACATGCCACTTTTGGGCTTGGTTTAGTCCTGATTTAGACCTGGTTTAGTCCTGAAAATCAAACCTGCAACATCTGGACGACAAAGCAGCAGCTCTTCCTCCTGAGCCAACAGAATTAAACAGGAATCTGCAAATGTAAGAAAAATGAGACGATTGGGCTTAAAGGTCCACAGTGTGACTTTCTGAGTGGACGGCCTGTCACCGTGGAGGAAACGAACCGTAAAGCTTGAAATAAAATAAAATAAAAACTCAAGAAGTGCATAAATGTGAGTCAGTTCTGTGTGGTGCGGCGCTGCAGGGGTTAAGACACTGGTATTTCACAAAGCTTTCTTCATTCTCATGTTCTGGGTTCAAATCTCATCTCCGCATTTTCAGCTTGGTGCCTTTTCTACTTCCACTTTTAATTCTACTGAACTATGGTTTAACGAAGTCCTTTAAGGCACTGTGGTCCATTGTTCTACCACCTGAGCCACGAAAAGCCGGACAACTAGATTCAGATGTGAAATAACATTGTGCTGTGCAAATCTGACTGTAAACGTCTCTGAATATGAGTGTGGACAGTGGGACGCTGTGGTCCTGAGGTTAAGGCGCTGTGACAAATCGTCTCTCTGGACCAGAGAGTGAGAGTTCAAAGCCTGGATGTTACTCTCTTGTCAATTTAAACAACTTCTCCTCTGAATAAAGTTATGATTGGGCGTAAGTCATGAAGGCATTTCAGAGACTGGTAAGAACAACAGGCGGTTTGGCAAAGTATTGGACCTGTAACCTCTGGACCCGACCTCAGGCTTCATGAGCCGAGTGCTCTTCCTCCTGAGCCACAGAGAACTGAAGTCTTCAAAACGCATCAGAAATACTTCACCTTGGACTTATCTAGACTGTGCAGATCTGACTGTAAAAGTGTCTGAATATGAGAGTGACCAGTGTGACGCTGTGGTCCTGAGGTTAAGGCGCTGTGACGAATCGTCTCTCTGGACCCGACAGTCTGGGTTCCAAACCTGAATGTTATTTTGTTGTCAATTTAAACAAGTTCTGCTCTGAATAAAGTTAAAGCTGTGGGCCGAGAATGGATCCTGGCACCTCCAGATGAAAGCTGAAACTTGGTTGGCCGAGGGTTTTACCTTCTGAGCCAGAGGGAAGTGAAGAAGAACCCTCAAATGCATCAGAAATACTTCACATTAGTGAAATTCAGTGTAAAAAGTCTTTAAAGTCTGTCAACATGATTTAGTCCTTAGAGTCCGTGTGGTCCAGAGGTTCAGATGCAAACACAAAGAGCGGTGAAGAGAGAGACGCTGTGGTCCAGAGGATAAAGCACCGACACCGAAGATCCCTCTGGACCTGAGACTCCAGGTTCTAATCTCAGGCTTTACTTTGTTATGAAACAACTTAAATTATAATGATAAAGTTATGACTGGACTCCATGTAAATCTCTAACTCAACACAGAAACTAGCACCAACTGAAGGTTTGAGGAATCGAACCTGGAACCTCCAACACAGACCTGAGAGTTCGCCAACCAAGAGCTCGACCTCCTGAGCCACAGCGAACTGAAGAAAGAGCTTCAGATGTGAGAATAAAACATTAAACTGGCCAATAATCCAGTAATGTGACTCTAAAATAACCCAGACACACCTGGTTCCTGTGTGTCCGTGTGGTCCAGGGGTTTAGACACAGACGTTAAGAGGAGTTTTGAGGTTCTGAGTTCCAATCTCACCTTTAACACTGCAGGAGAACTTTAGAAAAACACTTCATTGTGAGAGTTACAGAGAGTCTGGAGTTACTCTGTGTGGAGTCCAGACGAAGAGACTCAAACCGGAAACCTTTGAATAAGAGGCTGGACTGTGCTTTCCGAGAGCTCAACCTCCTGAGCCACAAAGAGCTTAACCTGACGCTTCACTGAACTGAGGAAAGAGCTTCAAACATGAGAATAAAACATTAATCTGAGCCGTTCCTTCACTAATCCAACTCCAAAATAACCGGAACAAGAAAGTTCATTGTGTGTCTCTGTGGTCAAGAGGTTCAGATCAGAGGCTTTAAATATGAACATCGTGAGTTCAAACCTCTGCTCTGACGCTGCTGCTTCTGAACATGTTTCACTCTCCTCAGACTGAAGCCTCTGATCAGCGAGAATTTTATGAAAAGAAGAACTTTTTTTCGACCGGGAGCCAACCGAGTGACCTGGAGCCGACCGAGTGACCTGGAGCCGTCCGACCGAGTTGACCTGGAGCCGACCGACCGAGTTGACCTGGAGCCGACCGAGTTGACCTGGAGCCGACCGACCGAGTTGACCTGGAGCCGACCGAGTTGACCTGGAGCCGACCGAGTGACCGAGTACCGACCGAGTTGACCTGGAGCCGTCCGAGTGACCTGGAGCCGACCGAGTGACCTGGAGCCGACCAAGTGACAGAGTACCGACCGACCGAGTTGACCTGGAGCCGACCGAGTGACCGAGTACCGACCGAGTTGACCTGGAGCCGACCGAGTGACCGGGAGCCGTCCGAGTGACCGGGAGCCGACCGACCGAGTTGACCTGGAGCCGACCGAGTGACCGAGTGCCGACCGAGTGACCGGGAGCCGACCTGGAGCCGACCGAGTGACCGAGTACCGACCGAGTTGACCTGGAGCCGACCGAGTGACCGGGAGCCGTCCGAGTGACCGGGAGCCGTCCGAGTGACCGGGAGCCGACCGAGTGACCTGGAGCCGTCCGAGTGACCGGGAGCCGTCCGAGTGACCGGGAGCCGTCCGAGTGACCGGGAGCCGACCGAGTGACCGGGAGCCGACCGAGTGACCGGGAGCCGACCGAGTGACCGGGAGCCGACCGAGTGACCGGGAGCCGACCGAGTGACCGGGAGCCGACCGAGTGACCGGGAGCCGACCGAGTGACCGGGAGCCGACCGAGTGACCTGGAGCCGACCGAGTGGAGCCATCCAGACCCAGGATCGATCTGGGGACCTGCAGGTGCAGGTGTGTTTCATTGTGGCCGGTGCTCTGCTTATTCCCCCATCTGTGACTTCATGCCAAACTTTCCCTCTTCTGCACTTAAAGACTTTAGTTTGGACTGTGGCCCAGTCCTGGTTTAGTCCACCAGAGTCGGCGGGAACAAGAATCGATCCTGGAACCTCTGGACTCAGACTTCACAGGCTGAGCATTTTACCTCCTGAGCCACAGGGAACTGAAGAAGAACCTTCAAATGCATCAGAAATCCCTCACATTAGACTTGAGCTGTAGAAAGTCTTTATAGTCTGTAAACACGATTCAGAGCAGAGAGTCGCTGTGGTCCAGAGGTTCAGACGCCAACATTAGGATCAGAACCAGCCTGTTCTGAGGTTCTGAGCTCCAGTCTCACCTTTAACGCTGCAGCTGAACTTTAGGAAAACAATTTGTCGTAAGAGTTATGCTGAGACTGTTGGTCTGTGTAGAGTCCAGGCTGTGGGATGCGAACCAGAAACCTTTGAGTCAGAGGCTGGACTGTGCTTTCCGAGCGCTCGACCTCCTGAGCCACAAAGAACTTAACCTGCAGCTTCAAATGTGAGAATAAAACATGAAACTGTCCCGTAAGTCAATAATGAGACTGTAAAAGAAGCAGACACAGCAGGTTCTGTGTGTGCGTGTGGTGCAGAGGTTCAGACACACTGAGAGCAGCTCTGAGGTTCTGGGTTCAAGTCTCACTTTTGATGCTGCAGCTGAACTTTAGAAAAACCCTTTGTTCTCAGAGACTGGAGTTGGTGGTTGGAGATGCACATCGCTGACACTTTCCTCTGGAGGATTTCAGTGTTCGATCTGGTCCAGCTGCACTTTCATGTTGACATTTGGCTCTAACGTGCAGAACTGAAGAAGTGACTGTGGCCACATTAAACTGGACTTATAGGTCCAGACTCTGCCTCACCTCAGACGGTCGGTCGTGTGGTTCAGGGGCAAAAACACAGACAGTTCCCGACTTCTGCTGGTCCTGAGGCTGTGGGTTCAAAGCCCCATGAGAGTTCTGTACTTCACACTGTGGACAAACCCTCCAGGAAAACAAGTGACCAAACAAACTGAAGGAGAGTTTATTTGTGGAAGGGTTTCAGTCCAGAATCATTCACATCACCTGAACAGGATTTTTATTATATTGCCATTAAAAACACTCAAAACACTTGACTTGACCTAATAGCAGCAGTATTTGCAGTAGTAGCAGTATTTGCAGTAGTAGTAGTAGTAGTAGTAGTAGTAGTAGTAGTATTTGCAGTAGTAGTAGTAGTAGTATTTGCAGTAGTAGTAGTAGTAGTAGTAGTAGTAGTATTTGCAGTAGTAGTAGTAGTAGTAGTATTTGCAGTAGTATTTGCAGTAGTAGTAGTATTTGCAGTATTTGCAGTAGTATTTGCAGTAGTAGTAGTATTTGCAGTATTTGCAGTAGTAGTAGTAGTATTTGCAGTAGTAGTAGTAGTAGTAGTAGTATTTGCAGTAGTATTTGCAGTAGTATTTGCAGTAGTAGCAGTATTTGCAGTAGTATTTGCAGTAGTAGTAGTATTTGCAGTATTTGCAGTAGTAGTAGTATTTGCAGTAGTATTTGCAGCTTTCAGTTCATTCGACTCTCGTCTCCATGGATTCAGTGAAGCCTAATGCCGCACTGCGGAATATTACAGGCAAAACGATTACATCTCCACGGAGACCAGCAGGCGGAGGACCTGGACCATCCACCGGAAAAGTTACACAGTGCATCTTTAACTCTCCCCTTCAAAATGACAATAAAAGAAGTGAGTGAAAACAGAAAAAAGTAAAATCCAAAGATGAACAGATTCAAACTCAAACGTCTTCATTCTGTGGCTGAAAGAAAAAGACGCAGATTCGGGTTTTACGTTTACAAAGTTTCACATTTGAAATTCAAACTTTATTTTAAGCACTTTTGGTTTTTAACAATTCAGTGTCGATAAACCAGGACTAAACCAGGACTAAACCAGGACTAAACCAGGACTAAACCAGGACTAAACCAGGACTAAAACAGGACTAAACCAGGACTGAGTCAGGACTAAACCAGGTCTGAGTCAGGACTAAACCAGGTCTGAGTCAGGACTAAACCAGGACTAAACCAGGACTAAAACAGGACTAAACCAGGACTAAACCAGGTCTGCGTCAGGACTAAACCAGGACTAAACCAGGTCTGAGTAAGGACTAAACCAGGACTGAGTCAGGACTAAACCCGGTCTGAGTCAGGACTAAACCCGGTCTGAGTCAGGACTAAACCAGGACTGAGTCAGGACTAAACCAGGTCTGCGTCAGGACTAAACCAGGTCTGAGTCAGGACTAAACCAGGTCTGAGTCAGGACTAAACAGAACCACTAATCAAAAAACTAGTGAAGGTTTTAACTTGAGGCACAAATGAGTTTCTCGCTCGTATTGAGTTAAAAAAACAAAATAACAAAATCGACACTGAAGAAGCAGAAAGGCACAAAATGGCCGATTATTGTCATCTCCCGCTCAGACCCCGGTGCTCATCGTGATCCTTTCACACGTTTGGCATAAAACCGGACGCCGCTGTGGTATTTCGTACCACGTGTTGTCGTAGTACCATAAAAAGTACTTTGTGTGTGTACTGCAGTATTTTCACTCCAGCCCCACCAGGCTGCAGCTCCTCCTCCACAGTCGCAGCTGCAGGTCGGAGTCGTACGACACTTCGGACGATCGAGTCTTTCCGCCGTTGTAAAGATAAGCCCCGCCCACTCCCTCCATCTGAGCCGAGGCCGCGGCAAAGACGGCCGTGGAGGCGCCCTCTGCTGGTGTCTGTGGGGACGGCAGGGTCAGGCACTAAACCAGGACTGAACCAGGACTAAGACTAAACCAGGTTTGAACCAGGACTAAGACTAAACAAGGTCTGAACCAGGACTGAACCAGGACTGAACCAGGACTGAACCAGGACTGAACCAGGACTGAGTCTAAACCAGGACTGAGTCTAAACCAGGACTTAACCAGGACTAAATCTAAACATGTACTGAATCAGGACTAATCCAGGACAAAACCAGAATTAAACCAGGTCTAAACCAGAACTAATCAAGGACTAAACCAGGACAGAGTCAGGACTAAACCAAGACTACACCAGGATTAAACCAGGTCTAAATCAAGAATAAACCAGGACTAAACCAAGACTGAACCAGGAACCAACTAGGACTCAATCTGGACTCAATCTGGACTCAATCAGGACTCAATCAGGACTCAATCTGGACTCAATCTGGACTCAATCTGGACTCAATCTGGACTCTAAAAGGACAAAACCAAATCCAAAACAAGGACTACCAGGACTAAACCAAAACTAAACCAAGACTAAACCAAAACTAAACCAAGACTAACCCAGGACTGATCCAGGATTTAACTCGGACCAAACCTGGACTGATCACAGACTACACCAGGACTACATTTGGTCTAAATCAGGAGACTAAATCACCCATCGTCTCGGTCCTTACCCTGAACAGGATTTTGGCCACAGGCTTCTTTAGCATCTGCGCTAAAGTCCACAGGTTTTCGTATAGCGCCGTGTCCACCATCCCCGGGTCCACGGCGTTCACTGTGACCTGAAACCTTCCAGAGCCGAGCTGCTCCTGGAGGAAGTACGAGAACAGGACCAGGGCCAGTTTGGACTGAGCGTAGGCCCCATGGGCGCTGTAACAGGACCTGAGAGAGAGGGGGTGTTAGGACTGAAGCGGGACTAAACCAGGACTAAACCAGGACTAAACTAGAGCTCAAAACAGGGCTCAAAGCAGGACTAAACCAGGACTGAACCAGGACTAAACTAGAGCTCAAAACAGGGCTCAAATCAGGACTAAACCAGGACTGAACCAGGACTAAACCAGGACTAAACCAGGACTAAACCAGGACTAATGCAGGACAAACTAGGGCTCAAAACAGGGCTCAAAGCAGGACTAAACCAGGGCTCAAATTAGGACTGAACCAGGACTAAACCAAGACTAAAGCAGAACTAAACCAGGGACTAAAACTGGACTAAAGTTGACCTAAACTAGGGACTAAAACTGGACTAAAGTTGATCTAAACCAGGGACTAAAACAGGACTAAAGTTGATCTAAACCAGGGACTAAAACTGGACTAAAGTTTATCTAAACCAGGGACTAAAACAGGACTAAAGTAGAACTAAACCAGGGACTAAAACAGGACTAAAGTAGAACTAAACCAGGGCCACATTAGACCAGGACTAAAGTCTGTACCTCCTGTTGAGGTCGTCCATGTTGATGACCCCGGTGTAGTGCGTCGCTGACGACATGTTCACGATTCGTGCACACCGCCCCGATCTCCCAGAATCCTTCAGGACGTCCAGGAGCAGGTTCGTCAACAGGAAGTGGCTCAGATAATTCAGGCCAAAGTGCAACTCGAATCCATCTTCTGTCTGACGCTCAGGGACGAGCATCGTGCCAGCTACAAGACGAGGAGGAGGTAAAGCAAGAGTCTGGATTAGTCCTGATTTGGTCCTGGATTAGTCCTGGTTTGGTCCTGGTTCAGTCCTGGTTTGGTCCTGGATTAGTCCTGGTTTGGTCCTGGTTCAGTCCTGGTTCAGTCCTGGTTCAGTCCTGGTTCAGTCCTGGATTGGTCCTGATTTGGTCCTGGTTTAGTCCTGCTGTTCAGACATTGTTTAATCTTGGTTTAATTTCGTCCTGGTACAGTCCTGGTTTACTAGTACAGATTTAGTCCAGATTAAGTCCAGGTTTAGTCTTGGTTTAGTCCTAAACTAGACCTAGTATGATCCTAATTTAAAATAAATTACTAAACCCCTCCAGAAAGTGTATTTTAAGAGAACAACAAAGTTCAAAACCAGGACTAAACTAAGACTAAAACCAGGGCTAAACCAGTATGAAATTAGTCCCAGTTTAGTCCTAATCATAGACTAAATCTAGAACTAAACCAGGATTTAGGAACAGACTCAAAACCCAGACTAAAAGCAAGACTATAACCAGGGCTAAACCAGGATTAAAACAAGACTAAACCAACAGTAAACAGGACTAAACCAGGTCTAAAGCAGGACTAACCAGGTCTAAAGTAGGACTAAACCAGGACTTAAACCAAGACTAAAACCAGGTCTAAACTGGTATCAAACCAGGACTAAACCAGGACTAAAGCCCACTAAATAAAGTCTAAACCAGGATTGAAACAAAGACTAAACAGAACTAAACCAGGTCTAAAGCGGGACTAAACCAGGACTAAACCAGGACCAGTGCAGGTCTAAACCAGGACTAAACGTGGTCCTATCTTTACCGTTGTTGACGAGCACGTGCAGGGGGAGGCGTCTCTGTTTAAACTTTTGGACAAACTGTCGAATCGACTTCAGCGACGTCAGATCCAAGAAAATAAACTCAGCTAAAAACACAAATATTCAATTATTTTACTTCTTTCCTTGAAAATTACTTTGCATTAAATAAAGCACAAAGTTTCCCTTCCCAAAAACTGTCAGATCCAATTTAACACTTGTACTTCTGCTTTTTCTCCACTAGATGGCGTCCAAACACCATGATTGATCTATAGACAAAAGGAAATATTTATGTACTAATTTTAAACACTTGTTGTGGTGTGTCAGATGCCCTCCCAGATGTTGTGTGGTTGGTTAAATACGGCAGGAGAATGAACTTAACTAAGAAATATAAAGATATGACAGTTTAAATGAATTGTGTCATTTTCATCCACATTTGGGTCTCACCTTTTCCTCCTTTGGGATTCTCTGCGTTGAGTTTCTTCGCGGCCTCTTGTCCCTCTTCTCTCTCGTTTCCAACTGAAGTGAAAATCAGCCTCAGATTTCAGCATCAAAATAACTCTGTTACCCGTCAACTCTAACGTTAACAAGGGCCAAAACTCGTCTAAATTAAATAATAGTTCTGTTTAGACTAAAACAAATAAACAACAGCACCTTTATCTTAAATATTAAATATTAAATGAAGGTTTTCTCTGCATTTTGGATGGAGTTTTGTGTGGATGACAGAGACAGAGGGATTCTGTTTTACAACTTAGTGCTACTTCCTGTGTTTTTGTGCTGTTTTTTTCCACAAACTGTCACTTCACTCATGTAAACCTGAGATAAATATTGACCACAGCTTCAATCTAACTAAACCAAGTCAGAATTAGGACAACAGGAAAACCAAGGAGGCAAAAATACATCATTATAAATATAGACTGAGGGCTCTGAATGAAAATGGTGCAAGTGAAACTTCTAGAAGCAAAATAAGTTTTTAAAAGTTTGAGCTACAATTGTGATTTACTTCCAAGTTAAAAACTAAATCCTTGTATGTGAAATAAATATGACACTTTCTTAAAACTACAGTCTGTAACTTTTAGCCAGAAAAAAACAAAAACTGAAAGCAAATGAAAAGCATTTTTTCTTGTTTATTGCACTGAAAATCAGGCTTGCATCTCCACACACCCGACTCTGCCTGGTTTCCATGGAAATGTTCTTCCTTTGGCTGTAATTTTCTACAGTATGGCATAAAATCTGTCTACATAGAGTATGAAGTGTACTTTACCTTTTAACTCAAATGCTGGTGCCACCTCCAAAAAGTTACATATTGTCCCTTAAATCACAAATTTATATTTAAATTGTTTTTAAAATTTTGTCCCAAATTTCACTTGCCACCATTTAAATACAGAGCCCTGAAAGTGTAACCTGAATATACCACAACTTTTTCTGATTGGTTGGTTTTAATCGTTCTGCTCTGTGATTGGTCCGTCTAAAACCATTCTGCACTGTGATTGGTCAGTTTGCAATCATTCTGATTTGTTATTAGTGAGCCTAAAACCGTTCTGCTCTGTGATTTGTCAGTTTTAAACCATTCTCCTCCGTGACTGGTCTGTCTAAAACCGTTCTGCTCTGTGATTGGTCAGTTTATACCCTTCTGTTCGGTGATTGGTCACTGTAAAATCATTCTCCTCTGTGATTGGTCAGTTTAAAAACATTCTGCTCTGTGATTGGTCAGTTTTAAACCTCTCTGCTCTGTGATTGGTCAGCTCAGAGTTCTCCCGCGCTCTCATTGGCCCGTTCGTACCTATGACGACGTGCATGCCCAGCCGGTGCAGTTGCCGGGCGGTCTCCAGGCCCATTCCTCTGGTCGCCCCGGTAACGATGGCGACTCGTCCGCTCTGAGATGGTAAGGCTGGAGAGAGAGTCACTGCGTCAGGCTCACTGCGCTCGCTTTTTTACGCCTAGAACGGCTCAAAAAACAACAAAACTACACTTTATTCCCCCCTGAAGTGAAATCTGCCCCCGACATTTGCCCCGGCCTTGAGGGAGGGGTCAGTATTCTCAAACTGTTTTTATTTCCTAACAAAAAGGCAGTCAACAGAAGGAAGAAACTGCATAAACGTACCGAGAGTATGTTTTCAGAAGGCTAATTCTGAGTACCAGTTACTTTTCCATTTAGTAGTATTCAAATCTTTTCTAAAAACCAAATTACAATATTTATTTTTCATATAATTAAGGCTCAAACTGCACAGAATCAGTAAGAAAAACAGAAAACACTGTCCCAGTTGTTTATTTGTTTGCTTAAGGATCCCCATTAGTTGCTGTAATTGTACAAACTACTGTTCCCGGGGTCTTTTTTCAGAATAAAATCACACAAAAACACATTAACAGTAAATCACATCATAAACTTAGTGTTATTAGTGAGAGAAAATGCTTTAAAAACAGTAAAACAAAGGTAAAGCTGTTTTGTTATGTTTATACTCTAAGTTTTAATGCAATTTGATGTAAAAGTATTGTAAATATTCAGAATACAGGACTCGAGAGTGGCCCATGTGTCAGAATACGGTACAAAATACTTTTTAATGCAGTCTGCAGTATTCAGGAACTACAAAGGTCTAAACTACAGGACTGGAGACGGGTTAGAAGTGCGTAGGTCTGATTTTCTTTATTATTTCTTCCACGTACACAAACCAAAACAACTCTCCACTTTTACCTTTGTTTCTTTATGTTTATTTCTGTTTTTATTATTACGTTTCCTCGTCCCAAACAGACCTGGAGTTGTGTTTTGTTTCATCCACACACGTTTCACACACAAACCCTGCAGAGATTTGGACGTCTCTCCTCTTCTCCGCTCTGTTGTGATGTCATGTGGTGATACAGGAAGTGCTCCGCTGTGTTTTTAAACGCCACACACCTTCACTAGAATCATTTGGATCATTTCAACCCTGGAATTCCCCATCTCGACTGAACTATAAAGGTAAAAAGAGCTGTTCACTTGAAAACCACCACTGCACGACATCATGATACATGTAATAAAGCCGATCATGTGATGCCAGTAATGTCGGAAAATGCCTGAAACAATAATGTAATAACATGTTACTAATAATAATAAGTTATTACATTATCAGCTAGCTATTCATTTACAATTATTTCTTACACACATATGATATTAAGAAATTATTACCGTATTTTTCAGATTATAAACTATTTTCAGGGTTTATACTCGGGTGCGACTTATATATTACATTTTTCACACTGACAACCCATAGACCAAATATATGAATCCTATATATGAATTAAAAATAAAAAAACTAATCCGTTTTTTCATTTTGGTTCTATATTGAAAAACAAACAAACGAATGATACACGATTGATATTGGGTCGTTTTTATTACTATAACTTCCATAATTTGCCTTTCAAGATGAAATGTCGTTTCTTGGTCTCTGATTTTATAAAAATAAATTTCCCCCCAAAAAGTGCGACTTTCACGTTTTTTTTCTTCTGCATTTTTTGGCTGGTGCGATTTATACTCTGGAAAATATGGTACATTATTGGGAGTAGTTTTTAAAGCAGCCAATAATGTAACATGTTACTACATTATTGGCATCAGGTTCTTACATTATTGTTTCAGACATTTTCCTACATTATTGGCTTTAGTACATAAAAATTATTACGTTTTAGGCACATTATTGTCCATTATTATTACATTATCGGCTGCTGCACCGTGGAACAGTGCGTTTTTTAGATGTATTTATTGTTTAGTATTTAGTGAAGTATTAGACAGTATTTTAATTGATTGTATTTGTTTGAATTATTTTTATTCTCAATTTCAGTTTACATTTTTTTATTTAACTTCAATAGGTTTCAAATTCAAAATGTGAAATATTTTAAGATATACATTTAAAAATTCAGCGAACAGTGAAAAAAGTGTAAAAGTCACAGTTTTTTCTATTGAAAATGTGCACGTGAAACGTCATCAAGCGCCATTCAGAATGAAAATAATCCAAACACGTTTTTTCAGAGTTAAAGTTACAAATTCAATGTAGAGTTCACGCTCTTTTTCACTGACAAAATTTCTAAACTTTTCCATGACTTTTTCATGACCTAAAGTGAATTTTCCAGGACTTTACGGTAGAATTTCTCCAACTTTTAGGGCTAAATATGAAACGTGAACCCTTTCCACGCACTTTATGGTTTGGTTTATGGTTTTTTTAACATTCAAAGTCCTGTCAGTGCGTTTATTGTTGTCTCTTTTAACCAAAACACCTTATTGTGTTTGTGTAATAGCCTAATGAGAACTTAGCTGCATGAAAGAAACACTAAAATTGCACAACTTTTGGGCGTGGGAACCCTGTAATAATAAAGGATTACACAGAAACATGTGCAAAGGAAAACAACCATAAGAACATGAAGAAAACATGCACAGAATAAACACGCAGAGACGGTTTCATTCGTTCAGTCTTTACTCCCAGTTTTTGTTTTCAGAGGACAGGAGGTGAGATGGAGAGACGGCAAAGATAACAGCGTTCAAAAGCACCGTAACGAAAATAAACCACCTTTACACGTTTCCAAAAAAAGAACTGAAATTCGTACATTCAAGTCAAACATTGTGGGGATTTGTTTTTACAGACGCCTCGGTTAAATAATTGCGTAACGGCAGCTGCATCGCCTCACCAGGCAACAAAAACACGAGATTTCCATGAAAAACACGAACAAAACCGAAAATATCAAAGCTCAGATATAAAAATGAGAACGTCTTTAAGGTGCGTAAAACAGAAGGATCCACTGGGGGCACATTCTGAATAATAATAATAATAATAATAATAATAATAAGTAATTATATTCACATTTTGTCATTATTACATGTTTAAAAAGTTCAAATAAAAACGCATTGAGATTTAAGATGGAACTTTACGACTGAGAATATACGGTCAAAAGGTCCTCAAAATGGCGTCATTATTGTAGATACAGATATGTGACTGTGTGAATTAACAAATGGGACAAAACAAAATTTACTTTTGTTTTTGAAGTCACGGATAAGAATTCAACTTTGCAGAATTTTTTCTTTTAAAAGCCATCAAATTTCAAAATGTACACTATCGATGGAGTTCAAAATGAATAAAAACAGACAGAATAGTCCTCAAAATGGCGGCCATGTTACGAAAAGTTGCTGTTATTGTTTGTTTTTTTTTCGTTTATATTTCATTACAGAGGTTGTCCCAGAGAAGAATTGGCCTCCCAGATGTCCAAATCCTCCTCGCACGGCTCCGGTTCGTAATATCCCCTCGAGTTTTCATAGAGGAAAACTTGCTGATTGACCAACGACGGGTTAATCCGATTTCTTTTACCGCACAGAACGGTACCGGACGAGCTGAAGAGTCTGTGGGAGGGGGCGCTAGTGGCCGGGACGCACCAGTATTTCTGCAGTAACTTGGGCAGAGTCGGAAACAGCGTCGCGTGACTCGACCACCACAGTAAAGGATCCTCGTTTAAACCGAGCACGCGCTGGGATTTGTAGTTACCGATTTCTTCCAAAACTTGAGAATTCAGCTCCTCTTGGCCTTGGTCGGACTCCGATTGGCAGAAGATGGCCGCCAGAGGATTATCGTGCGTTAACGTGGCTTGCTTTTTGTTCGGCGGTTCGTCCGTTTCGAAGGAGAAATCCTCGAGGCAGGCGTTTTGCTTTTCGAGAATCACTTTAGCTTCGTCGATCAGGTTCGACTCGACTTTTGCCCGGTCTTTATTCGACAAAAACGGCAACTTTTTGTACCTCGGGTCAAGAAAGGTGGCGATATTTAGAAACATCGCGATTTCCTGTTGCGAGTTTTCCGAATACGTATTGGTCAAAACTTTGGCGACCACTTCTTTGATGAGACGGACTTCCTTCAGCTCTCCATCTTTGGTTTTCAGGTTGTTGTTTAGTAGCATATGCAGCACCGGTTTGACCATACTAATCGTCGGAAATTTGCACATCGTAAACATATTAGCGACAACTTTGAACGGTTGGAGTACGTCAATCAGTCCTTCCAAAAGCGACCAGTTTGAGCGCGTAAAATTGAACGGATGTCCGCTGTCCTCGTGCATAATCACGGCGTTGATAGCCATTTGTTGATCTTTTAGCATCTGCAGCATCGCTAACGTCGCTAACCAAGTCCCACCTTTATCAGAAACTAGCGTCGCCAAAGGTAGCCCGTACATCTGTTGTTTCTCGCGCAAAGTATACAAAACCGGTTCTTTGAAATGGTCGACTAGTTTGCGGCAAGATCCGAGAAAGCCGTCGACGCTGGGCAGCTGGAACGCTTCGTCCATGGCGCGGTTTAAAGTATGACCAAGACACGGCATTTCGACGGACATCTCCAAAAGCGAACAGGCCTTTACGATATCGACTGATCCGTTCGTAGTGGCGCCGCTAACTTTGTGCGTTATACCCCATTCGACAAACGTTTCGTACATTTCTCTCGTAATATTCTCGGCGGTGTTGTCTTCTTGCACCTCGAACGTTTTGAGGCATTTGTTCACCATCGAAAACCCACCGCTGGTATTGCAGTTTACCGCGTGGATCGATAACGAAATGTACGTGCGGTTTTGCGTCAAACTTTGCCACAAATCCGTCGAGATTCCGCAATAGACGACGTTGGCCAATTCCGAGAATACCTCGTTGCGAATTCGGCAGTACATTTGAGGCACCATTTTGAGCGCCAAGTCGGATTTGCTAGGTAAGCTAAAGCTAGAATCGACAGTCGTCATTAGCGATTTAAACGTCGGTTCTTCCACGACTGAAACTGGATACAAACCTTCGCAAATAAAGTTCAGGATGGCCAAACTTAAGTCGTTATGCCTGCAATTGTTGGAAAGATTTTGTTGCATGTTTTGATTATAAGGCTGCGCAACCTGGAGAATTAGCGGTTCCGTTTTGATTTTCGTATACGCAGTGACAAAAGCTTCACGCATTTGGTCGGTGTTGCTTTTGAGCAGTTCCCCGTACTCGACAGGATGGTTTTTCTCTAAATGATAAGCCAGATTGGACGTATTTCCGGAGTACGCGATCTGGGTCATGCAAACTCGGCAGTAGATCCTTTTCCAGTGTAAAATGCAGCCGTCGGCGTCCGTGTCGAATCCGAAGTATTTCCAAACTTTGCTTTTGGCGCGAGGATGAGCCACGAGGTTCAGCCCAGAGCCAGAGGGTCCGGACTTGCCCTCCATGATCGGGGTTTGGGTCCAAGCTCTGGTCTTGGTCTGTTCTTGAATCTTCGTTTAGACTCTGGTCTGGACCTTGGTCTTGATTCTTGATTTATATGTTAGATGACTGATGCTAGTTTTGATTTTTCAAGTCCTGGTTTAGATCTTGGTTTGGACCTAGTCTTTTCTTGTTGGTTTAGATCTTACTTATTAGTTGTTTTTTTTTAAGTCCTGGTTTAGATCTTGGTTTGGACTGTGTCTTTTGTTGTTGGTTGAGATCCTACTAATTCATTTTTTTTGGTAAAGTCCTGGTTTAGATCTTGGTCTGGATCTGGGTCTTTTTCCTGTTGGTTGAGCTCCTACTAAATAGTTTTTTTTGTAAAGTCCTGGTTTAGATCATGGTCTGATGGGGTATTTGGGGGCCGGGTCTGGTCTTTTTCTCTTTCTTGAGTCTTGATTTAGGTTGAAATCATAGTTTGATTCTCGTTCTTCGCGTCTTTTTTAAAAATCCTGGTTTCGATCTTGGTTCAAGTTTTGGCTCAGACCTCAGCTTTGAATTGGGGCTGTGTTAGAAATCCACTTCTGTTAGTGAATACCTGACAGGAATAGTGAGATAAATGTTGGTATACAGATTTTAACATTGCTAAAAGTCTCATCTCATGATAAAAACATTGGTTTACGAGCGTCAACTTTATTAAATCGTCCAGTTTACACTTTTATTAGGGCTGAGTTCTGTTCAATAGGATTTGTAAAAGCATAAATGTCAATAAACAAATAAAGCACCAAAACAGAACTGCTGACCCAGATTTGTAAATAATTATATTGTTTTATCACCTCACAGCTGCATAAAAAGAGCAGTTGTTGAAATGATCACGGTTGTAAATCAAAGTTTATTACCCGATTAAGGTCTCAATGTCCAGTGTTTTCTAAGGTTAATTAAACTACAACTACGGTTAATCATTTAATTTCCCTTCTGATTTGTTTGTCTAGAATTGTAAAATGTTTTTTTTGGTCTGTTAAAGTGAAATTTATTCCAAACGGTATGTCGGAAATCTCCTTATTCGAGCCTAAATCGGTCACATTCTTTGAGAGATCAGAGCGAATCCCATCCACACAGAGCGCCGATTGTTCAATACTTTTTTTAACGCTACTTTTTAATGCGCAATGAGTCACGCTGCAGAACAAATAAAACTGTGAACTCGCTCGTGTTGGTTTAAGATTCACTGTGACTTGAAAAGGGAAAAGTCCTGAAAAGACTCACTGTGGACTAAGCGCCAACTGTGTCCAAGATTTTAATTACAGTTAAAGGTTCAACTCTACTTCACATGGAAATATTAAGTGTTTGTATGAGTTTAAAGATGCTGTAGGAGGGATTCCATGGAGATTATTAAGATTTATCGGTTAAACGGGACAGCATTTAGCTCATCGATCTTATATTCAGTCAAGTTCAGATGTTTATTGCTCAAAAGTGCCTTAAAAAACACGTTTTCTTCCAGCGAGTTGTCGCGCCTCTCCACAGATCTGATGTGTCATTATCCCTTCCTGCTTGTATCCTTGGAGATCAGGTCAATTTAATGCCCTACTGCAGAATATGCCACAGGGGAAAAAAACATCTCCATGCAGTTAAGCAGGTGCTGGACCCTCTACCAGAAAAGTTACAATAAAAAATCCTAAACTACAGCTCTTAGTAATTCTCATTTTCAAAAATACATCAAGATTCAAGAAGTTAATTCAATGTAATGTCAATTTCATTACAGATCGGCCAATATAATGATATGTTAAACCGATATTTGGTCTTTTTAGTGTATTTTTAGTGTATTTATATTTAGTTTTGCCTGATCTGCTGCCTAAAAACACACATAATGCTTTATATTAACACAAAACACAACTACACTGCCCCCCAAAAAGGGGGCAGTGGGTGACTTTAAATAGGGGTGTGCAGAAATATTGTTTAATAATATCGTGTAATGTGATGACGCTGTATCGATATCACCAAGACTATTTTTTGGTATGTTTAACTAGAGTATTTTGTTACAGCGCTACAGTTTCGTAGCTTGTTTTGAGGAAGGAAACTCGTTTTGAAAAAAAAAAAGGGCGTGTTTCATATGAACTTTGCACAAGAAGTGCTTTAACTTTAAAGACTTTAAAGACTTTTAGAATCACAGCCACGATTTAGTCATTATTTTTTACTGAACCGTATCGAATTGATTTGAAATATATCGTATCGAAGCAAAAGTGCACTGTATCGAGGTATGTATCGTATCGGCAACTTCGTAACGATACCCAGCCCTAATTTTAATGACAAAATTTATGGAAAATAATCAAACTCGGCCCAAAAACATCAGTAGATTTTATTGGCCATCATATTGGCCGATCTCTAAATACCATTAACCTAATTTAACTGCCTTAAAATGCAATGTGTTTTCTTTTATATTTTAATTCTATTAGTACAAAAGACATTTTACCTTTAGGTTAAATGAGGTAATGTCAACAGCACGTGACATCTGACAAATAATTACTAATTTTGCAAGTCTAGCTGTAAATAATTACGTCATATAAAATAGAAAACCGTTTTGCTTTAGTTTTCTTAATCCTATGGTGTCATTATGTCTATTTACATCATTGTTATTGTGCTGTTTTATACGAAATTTAGACAAGTTTACAGCGCAAATCGCTACTAAAGTGAGTTTTAGCGGTCAACACAATAAAACCATCCCACACTATTTTTCTGCATGATATTACCTCACAGAAATTAGGAAATACGACTGCAAAGCCCAGACGTGGTTCGATTAGCGTTGATTGCTCGAGTATTGCAACGTCGGTCTCGTCCGTTTTTAGCACAAAACGTGGCAAAAACTCAACGTTTACGGGTCAAATTTGAAGCATAAATCGGTGAATAGTCGAAGTCTGACCTGGCATCGCGAAGGACCTGTGGAAGAGCTGGTACCAGAGAACTTTCATGCCGCAAACGTAGAGCCGGAGCAGCGGAACCAAAATCTCCGTCAGCCACATTCTGCAGCGGGTGTCGCGGTCAAATGTGTCCGGGCGGAAAGTCAGTGCAGAGTGACGAGAGCGCGGGGAACAAGGGTTTTTACGCCGACGAAAGGTTCCGCCCTCGGGTATTTTCGTCATAAGAGGATTTTTATTTATCTTAGGGGGGTAAAAGTGGACTAAATGAGGCCATTGTTTAGGAGTTATGAAACATTAGTGTGAAGTTCTGTTTATTAATCAGTAATTTACTTTTGTTTTGTTTTGAATGAAATTATTAAAAATGTTATGCATAGATTCAGGGCTAGAATGTAATCAAATAAACAGTCAATTTACAAATATAATAAAAAAAATGGAGATGTAATGCTTGTTATTGCTGGAAAGTCCCACAGTACAGCATTAGTCTTATGATCTATGTAGGATTCGTTCAGTTACAGGGTTTTTGTTGGTCGGAAATCTTGAACATGTGCATTCTTACAGTGGGTGGGTTTGCACTTTTACAGATCTGACTTGTGCAGTGTCTCCATGGAGATAGGATATATTTAATGCCATACTGCGGAACATAGGCAAAGCAATAACGCTGCCAGAAAAGTTACACCATGCACATTTTTCATATTTGAGTGTCCATAAGAGTTAATTTAATTTTACACATGAATAATATGATTTTATTACTTTTAGGCAAAAAATTCATGATTATTTATGTTTTGATTTGTTTGTATTGTGGTTTTAATGTCTTTATCTATATAAATAAACTCGGCTTGCCTTAGTTTTTATGGACAAGATCTCGAGCCGCAAAATCTCGCAAGACAAAATTGGCACAAGACCTGAAAACGGAGCCACTACTGGGGGATTATATTTTTGAGAAACTGTCTTCCCAAAAAACACTTCTACAGTGACGGCAGATAAATAAAGTAAATCAAAAAACGAGAGGCTTAAATTGGGAACTGGACTGCACAGTTTATGATTTATAAAGTCACATCTCGTTCTGTCTTGTTCCCGTAGATCCCGTCTCAGGTCTCGTCCTGTCTTCTGTAACTTGTGTCTTGTTCCCAGGCTAAAGCTAATCTCTCTGCATGTGTCTCTCTGTAGACGATGGGCAGTTCCAGAAGGTTCCATCCCCAGACCCACAGCGACAGGAGAGTCCAGCAGGTACATGGGGGACTGGACACATCAGATCAGATCCACACATCAGTCCACAGGAGGACGCTGACAGGGCCCCTCACTGTGTTCCAGCACTTTGTGGACATCGCTGTGACAAACAGCTTCATCGTCCAGAAGGAGCTGCAGGAAAAGCCCAAGAGCTGCTGGGCCTTTCAGGAGGAGCTGCTGCTGGGAGTTAGTGACACATACACGACCGCTCAAAGGTTTGGGGTCACCCAGACACTTTTGTGTTTTCCATGAAAAGTCACACTTTTATTTACCACCATGAGTTGTAAAATGAATAAACTATAGTCAAGACATTGACAAGGTTAGAAATAATGAATTGTATTTGAAATAATATTTTTTTTCTTCAACCTTTGCTTTCATCAGAGAATCCTCCATTTGCAGCAGTCACAGCCTTGCAGACCTTTGGCCTCGAGCTGTTCATTTGTTGAAGGATCTGGAGAAATTTCACCTCACGCTTCTAGAAGCTTCTCCCACAGGTTGGATTGTGTGGATGGAAACTTCTTACGTACCAGACGGTCAAACTGCTCCACAGCAGCTCAGTGGGTCTGTCCATAACACTTCTGTCCACTCTTCCTCTGTCCAGTGTCTGTGCTCTTTTGACCATATTCATCTGTTTCTTTTATTGGCCAGTCTCAGATTTGGCTTTTCCTTTGCCGATCTGCCCTGAAGCTGCATCCCGGAGTCGCCTCTTCACTGTAGATTTTGACACTGGTGTTTTTCAGGTACTATTTAATGAAGCTGCCAGTTGAGGACCTGTGAGGCGTCTGTTTCTCAAACTAGAAACTCTAATGTACTTATCTTCTTGCTCAGTTGTGCAGCAGCTCCCACTTCTCTTTCTGCTCTGTTTGTGCTCTTCTCTGAAGGGAGCAGTTCACACCGCTGTAGGAAATCTTCAGTTTCTTGGTGATTTCTTGCATGGAAAAGCCTTCATTTCTAAGAACAAGAACAGACTGTTGAGTTTCACATGAAACTTCTCTTTTTCTGACCATTTTGAGCGTTTAACCCCACAAATGTGATGCTCCAGATACTCAACCTGCTCAAAGGAAGGTCTGTTTTATAGCTTCTCTAACCAGCTGAACTGTTTTCATCTGTGCTAATGTGACTGCACAAGGGTTTTCTGATCATCCATTAGCCTCTGATGCAATGAGCAAACACATTGTACCATTAGACACTGGAGTGAAATGGGCCTCTCTTACACCTATGCAGATACTGCACCAAAAACCAGACATTTGCAGCTAGAAAATTTACCACATTAGCAACGTACAGAGTGTATTTCTGATTAGTTTAAAGTTATCTGCATTGAAAAAAACAGTGCTTTTCTTTCAAAAATAAGGAAATTTAAGTGACCCCAAACTTTTGAACGGGAGTGTAAGCCCAAGAGGAGCTGTCCACGACCACTTTCCCGTCCCCAAGCCAACCCTGAGAACCCTGAGAACCTGGAGAACCTGGAGAACCGGGAGAACCGGGAGAACCGGGAGAACCGGGAGAACCGGGAGAACCTGGAGAACCTGGAGAACCTGGAGAACCCACAGAAGCATCAGTCTGTGCAGAAGGTGCACGTCCTGGTGCTGAGGGGAGTGCGACATGGGCCTGTGTCTGCAGAGGGACAGAAACTGTTTCACAAAGGCTAAAAAACGTACAAGGACTAAACGGTCCAGTAAAGAAAAAAGGCAAAGATCCACAGAGGTTTTTTGTAAATATGTTACACAGTTATATTGAACATGTCAGATGTTTTGGATATGTGCAGTAATACTTTATCCTTCACTAAAACCTGTAAAATCCAATTCTGATTGTGTGTTTTCTTCTCTTTCAGCTGTTACTGTTATTCCACATTAATACACATGTGGCAGACAGAGAAAACTGAACTCCTCCTGGTAAAAGGGGCAAAAACACTTCTGACATTTCTACAGTCAAAGGAACAAAACAAATCCAGGCGGGATTTTGATGCATATAATTAAATAGGGTTAAGAGGATTTTCTAGTTCAGGGCTAAATGCTTTAACTATGAGACCAAAAAGTCAGAAGCAGCAGTATTAGCAGCAGCAGCATTAGCAGTAGTATTAGCAGCAGCAGCATTAGCAGTAGTATTAGCAGCAGTCGCAGTATTTGTTGTATTAAATGAAATCATAAACTATATTTAGAGAACGACATCATGTTTTGCAAATTAACAATTACATGTGCAACAAAAACATGGATTTTCAGTGTTTGGTCTGGAATTTCTGGGGAAATCCTGAAGTCAGCTGGTTTATACAGTCACTGTTTGTACTAACAACAAATAAACACAGAGAAACAAGCAGGAAAAAAGATGTTCAGCAGTTTGCAAAATGACTGAAACTAAACACACAAACTCACTAAAGGAACTGTTTCAATAGTACAGATTATAAATGTGGTGAATTATTGAAAAACACAACAAGAAAAACAATCTGATTTACTTAGATGTGGGAGAAAATGTTCAGAAATTCTGGTTTTAACACTGGCGTTTTACCGTCTGTGGTGTTTTCACGCTGTTCCAATTATGACTTATTGTAAAGAAAAGTACAAAAACGTAGCGCTGAGTTCTAAAAACAACTCTAAACGCTGCAAATTCCAATTTACACAGAAGAAAAGCATTTTTTTGAGAGTGTAAAGGTCCCATATGACACATCCTGTTATAATGGTGTTTCCTCCTCAAAAACACCCGGAGAGTGTTTTGTTATAATAATGGCCCCTGTCGTCATTTACATTAGTCTAATCATAATAAATGTGCAACTGATTTTACAAATTACACCCAGAACAAGATAAACAATTGTAATTTAAAACCAATAAATTCTATAATTCTGAAATGGCCAAAAGAAGCGAACACACGGCAGCGTTTGGTTCCTCTGAGCTCAGAATCAGTTTTCCACAGTCAAACTCCGGATGAAAACATTTTTAACACAGTTTAAGACAAAGATCAACACTGTTCCTCTGGTTAGTTTCTGTTCACATGTATAAACTTGGGCTGGATGTAGTTCAAGTTCAGTTATGACAGTTTGAGCTTTTTTAGTCCAAGTTCGAGCTTGGTTCAGTCCTGGGTCAGTCCTGGGTCAGTCCTGGTTTAGTCCTGGTTCAGTCCTGGTTCAGTACTTGTTCAGTCCTGGTCCAGTCCTGGGTTAGTCCTGGGTCAGTCCTGGTTCAGTCCTGGTTCAGTACTTGTTCAGTCCTGGTTCAGTCCTGTTCAGACATTGTTTAGTCCTAGTTCAGTCCTGGTTCAGTTCTCGTTCTTACTGTAGTTTAGTCCTGGTTCTTACTGTAGTTTAGTCCTGGTTCAGTCCTTATTTAGTCCTGGTTCAGTACTTGTTCAGTCCTGGTTCAGTCCTGTTCAGACATTGTTTAGTCCTAGTTCAGTCCTGGTTCAGTTCTCGTTCTTACTGTAGTTTAGTCCTGGTTCTTACTGTAGTTTAGTCCTGGTTCTTACTGTAGTTTAGTCCTGGTTCTTACTGTAGTTTAGTCCTGGTTCAGTCCTGGTTCT
This sequence comes from Odontamblyopus rebecca, assembly GCA_030686955.1. Lineage (NCBI taxonomy): Eukaryota > Metazoa > Chordata > Actinopteri > Gobiiformes > Gobiidae > Odontamblyopus > Odontamblyopus rebecca. The sequence goes on from CM060675.1 coordinate 5,163,691, forward strand.
TACTGTAGTTTAGTCCTGGTATAGGTCAGGTTTTGTCCTGGTTCTTACTGTAATTTAGTCCTGGTTCAGTCCTGGTTCTTACTGTAATTTAGTCCTGGTTTAGTCCTGGTTCAGTCCTGGTTCTTACTGTAGTTCAGTCTTGGTTCTTACTGTAGTTTAGTCCTGGTTCTTACTGTAGTTTAGTCCTGGTTCAGTCCTGGTTCTTACTGTAGTTTAGTCCTGGTTCAGTCCTGGTTCTTACTGTAGTTTAGTCCTGGTTCAGTCCTGGTTCTTAATGTAGTTTAGTCCTGGTTCTTACTGTAGTTTAGTCCTGGTTCAGTCCTGGTTCTTACTGTAGTTTAGTCCTGGTTCAGTCCTGGTTCTTACTGTAGTTTAGTCCTGGTTCAGTCCTGGTTCTTACTGTAGTTTAGTCCTGGTTCAGTCCTGGTTCTTACTGTAGTTTAGTCCTGGTTCAGTCCTGGTTCTTACTGTAGTTCAGTTCTGGTTCAGTCCTGGTTCTTACTGTAGTTCAGTTCTGGTTCAGTCCTGGTTCTTACTGTAGTTTAGTCCTGGTTCAGTCCTGGTTCTTACTGTAGTTCAGTTCTGGTTCAGTCCTGGTTCTTACTGTAGTTCAGTTCTGGTTCAGTCCTGGTTCTTACTGTAGTTTAGTCCTGGTTCAGTCCTGGTTCTTACTGTAGTTTAGTCCTGGTTCAGCACCTTTACTCATGTGTCTGTGTTAAATCTGGACTTTGATGAACTCTTTTTGACCTTCACGAACATAATTCGGTTAATTTCAGATGTGGAATTGCCCATTTCTGCCGGACAGAAGGTGAAAGGAGCCGTTAACGTGAAAACTACGGACAGATCCATGACATCACAAGGTGGAACGGAGCATGTTGCAGCTTTGGAGACGTAAACAGACGAATAATAAAGAGTTTCTCAAACATGTGAAAGAAACAAAACACAACTCCAGGCCTGTTTTTGAACAAATAACATTAGAACATGACTTAAAACACAAGAGTCAGCGTTGTGTAATATATAAATAAAAGCTTTAAACGAGCAGGAGTCAAACCCAGAACCTCCTCACCGCGCGGCGATAATCCCGGGATAAGACGCACATATGTAACGGACGCGTTTGGACACGTTTAAAAATGTGATTTGTTTGTACCTTAAAGGCCCCCACCTGTTCCCACTGGGCGCGTCTGCTCCTCTGTCAACACGTTAAACCCGGAGCTGTGTTTGGATGATCGCTCCCTGTGGGAAAGACGCCGTTTGCTTTGTGACAGATCCGTAGGTATTCCGAGGAACGCCCACAAATCTGGGATATAAATACAAGGATCTGAGGAGCGGATCCGAAAAGTTAAAGCAGGAAAAATGAAGACCGTGGTCGCCGTGGCTCTGCTGCTTTTCGTGGCCTCTCAGGGTGAGTTTAACGATTAAACGCTGTCGTCGAAAAAGGTGCATTGTGTAACTTTTCTGGTGGAGGGTTCGTTACACACTTGTCTCCATGGAGATTTTATTGCGTTTCCTGGAATTTTCCATAGTACGACTTAAAACATCTACACTGCAAAGTTCTAGGACTAAACCAGGACTAAACCAGGACTAAACCTGGATTAAACCAGGATTAAACCAGGACTGAACTAGGACTAACCCAGGACTAAAGCAGGACTAAAGCAGGACTAAACCTGGATTAAACCAGGACTGAATTAGGACTAACCCAGGACTAAAGCAGGACTACAGCAGGACTAAAGCAGGACTAAAGCAGGACTAAACCAGGACTAAAACAAGACTAAAGCAGGACTAAAGCAGGACTAAAGCAGGACTAAAGCAGGACTAAAGCAGGACTAAACCAGGACTAAAGCAGGACTAAAGCAGGACTAAAGCAGGACAAAAGCAGAACTAAACCAGGACTAAAACAAGACTAAAGCAGGACTAAAGCAGGACTAAACCGGGACTAAACCAGGACTAAAGCAGGACTAAAGCAGGACTAAAGCAGGACAAAAGCAGAACTAAACCAGGACTAAAACAAGACTAAAGCAGGACTAAACCAGGACTAAAGCAGAAATAAATCAAGACTAAAGCAGGACTAAACCATGTCTAAAGCAGGACTAAACCAGGACTGAACTAGGACTAACCCAGGACTAACGCAGGACTAAAGCAGGACTGAACCAGGATTAAATCAATACTAAACCAGAACACAGTCAGGACTAAATTAGATCTAAACCAGGACTAATCCAGGATTAAACCAGGACCAAACATTACTAAACCAGGACTAAACCAAGACTAAATCCAGACTAATCCAGCATTAAACCAGGACCAAACAAGGACTTAATCAGGACTAAATCAGAAGTAAACCAGGACTGAATCAAGACTAAGACCAGACTATAACAGAACCAAACCAGGACTACATCAGGTCTAAACTGAACCACGTTTCTTGAGTCTTAAATGTGTAGTTTTTGCGTAGTCGAAAAAGGTGCATTGTGTAACTTTTCTGGTGGAGGGTTTGCTACGCACTCGTCTCCATGGAGAATGTTCCATAGTCTGACTTTAAAACATCTACACGGCACATTTCTCTGATTGGGCCAAGATTATAAACACAGCTCGACAGAAAACCTTAAATTTAGGCAACAAATGTTTAAGAGAAGCGACAATCGATTTACCAGAGTTTCCCCGGCAACACTTCACTTGTTTTTACATTCAGTGAAACAGATTTTGCTTCATAAATAAGAAAAATAAAACTCAAAAACCCACGAACACTCACCAGAGACGCTTAATTCTCGTCTAGAGGTGGTTTATTTTAAGCTCTTGCTGCGCGGACAGATAATTTCACCACTTTTAAGTCATTTTCTGATGGATTTAAGTTTCTGTTGCTCAAAAACCCAATAATTCCTTCGTGAATAGAGGCGCCTCTCCACAGATCTGAGCTGTAACCTGCTCATCTCCCTTGTGATAAATAGGTAAAGCAATAACGTTTCTGTAAAGACAAGCGCATGGCTGATCCTCCAATAGAAATGTTACGCAATGTACCTTTAAATATTGGTTTTAATTTAAAACATGTACACAGGGCTGTGCAGATCATACAATAAATTCATCATAAAGTTCTGGAAAATTATAAAAATAGTGCAACAGAAAACAGGACTAAAGCAGGACTAAAGCAGGACTAAAGCAGGACTAAAGTGAGACTGAAACAGGACTAAAACAGGACTAAAGCAGGACTAAAGCAGGACTAAACCCAGGACTAAAGTGAGACTGAAACAGGACTAAAGCAGGACTAAAGTGAGACTAAAGTGAGACTAAAGCAGAACTAAACCAGGACTAAAGCAGGACTAAAGTGAGACTAAAGCAGGACTAAAGCAGGACTAAAGTGAGACTAAAGCAGGACTAAAGCAGGACTAAACTAGGACTAAAACAGGACTAAAACAGGACTAAAGTGAGACTGAAACAGGACTAAAGCAGGACTAAAGTGAGACTGAAACAGGACTAAAACAGGACTAAAGCAGGACTAAAGCAGGACTAAAGCAGGACTAAAGTGAGACTGAAACAGGACTAAAGCAGGACTAAAGTGAGACTGAAACAGGACTAAAACAGGACTAAAGCAGGACTAAAGCAGGACTAAACCAGGACTAAAGCAGGACTAAAGTGAGACTGAAACAGGACTAAAGCAGGACTAAACCAGGACTAAAGCAGGACTAAAGCAGGACTAAAGCAGGACTAAAGCAGGACTAAACCAGGACTAAAGCAGGACTAAACCCAGGACTAAAGTGAGACTGAAACAGGACTAAAGCAGGACTAAAGTGAGACTGAAACAGGACTAAAACAGGACTAAAGCAGGACTAAAGCAGGACTAAAGCAGGACTAAAGCAGGACTAAAGTGAGACTGAAACAGGACTAAAGCAGGACTAAACCAGGACTAAAGCAGGACTAAAGCAGGACTAAACCAGGACTAAAGCAGGACTAAAGCAGGACTAAAGCAGGACTAAAGCAGGACTAAAGCAGGACTAAAGTGAGACTGAAACAGGACTAAAGCAGGACTAAAGCAGGACTAAACCAGGACTAAAGCAGGACTAAAGCAGGACTAAAGCAGGACTAAAGCAGGACTAAACCAGGACTAAACCAGGACTAAAGCAGGACTAAAGCAGGACTAAACTGGGACTAAAGCAGGACTAAAGCAGGACTAAACCAAGACTAAAGCAGGACTAAACCAAGACTAAGCCAGGACTGAACCAGGACTAAACCAGATCTAAACCAGTATTATTGCTTTTAATTTAAAATATATACAGTAAATTCATAATACAGTTCTAGGTAATTAGAAAAATCGTGCAACAGAAAACAGATGCCCTCCCCCGTGTGTCAGATGCCCTCCCCCGTGTGTCAGATGCCCTCCCTGTGTGTCAGATGCCCTCCCTGTGTGTCAGATGCCCTCCCTGTGTGTCAGATGCCCTCCCTGTGTGTCAGATGCCCTCCCCGTGTGTCAGATGCCCTCCCTGTGTGTCAGATGCCCTCCCTGTGTGTCAGATGCCCTTCCTGTGTGTCAGATGCCCTCCCTGTGTGTCAGATGCCCTCCCTGTGTGTCAGATGCCCTCCCTGCGTCTCCGTGGGGCTTTATTCTGTATAAAAGCTGCTATAACCCTGTAATTTAGACCTTTACAAACACGTTCTGCAGGACCTGGGTTCTTGGACGGGAGTTTGTCGTCGTTGTGTCCTTGGGCAAGACACTTCACCCACATTATTGTTGATTATAAAGACGATGGTGCAGTTTGGCAACGTCGCTTCTGTAACTCTGCCCCAGGGCAAAAGTGTTTGGAAAAGACGATGGCATTATTATTATTATTATTATTATTACTACTATTATTATTATTAAATCAAGACTAAACCAGGACTAAACCAATACTAAACCAGGACTAAAGCAGAACTAAGCCTGGATTAAACCAAGACTGAAACAGCACTAAATCAGGACTAAACCAAAATTAAACACAGCCAGATCTAAACCAGGACTAAACAAAGACTAATCCAGGATTAAACACGGATTAAACTAGATGTAAACCAAGACTAATCCAGGATTAAACCAGGACCAAACATTACTAAACCCAGGACTAAACCCAGGACTAAATCAGGACTAAACCAAGACTAAGCAAAGACTAAACGAGGACTAAATCAAGATTAAACCAGGACTAAACCAGGACTAAACCAGGACTAAACCAGGATTTAACCAAAACTAATCCAGGACTAATCCAGCATTAAACTCGATCTAAACCCAGACTAATCCATGATTAAACCAGGACTAAATCAGGACTAACCCAAGACTAAGCCAAGACTGAACCAGGACTATAACAGAACCAAACCAGGACTGCACCAGGACTAAAGTGAACCCCATTTCTTGGGTCTGAACTCTGTTGTGGTTGCAGTGGAGGTGGAGGCGCGTCCGCGGCGCCAGCGCAGAGGTGAGTGATAATCTGACATATTCTGTGTAGAAATAAACCACACCTGAAGTTTGTGTTTCAACATCACAGAAGCTCATTTAAACTCTGTGTAACACGTGTCTCCGACAGGACTCACCATCTACGACCTGGTGCGTCCGGCAGGTGCGTCCAAATATCACACAAACTTTTATCAGACTTTTCATTTTTTAATCATCCTCTATTTACTTTTTCACATTTTAAACAAAGGCAGAACAGAACTTAAACGTCTTTTATCAATTTAAGATACAGGTTTAATGCAGAACTAAACCAGGATTAAATAAGGACTACAGAAGGACCAAGCCAGAACTAAACCAGGATTAAATAAGGACTACAGAAGGACCAAGCCAGAACTAAACCAGGATTAAATAAGGACTACAGAAGGACCAAGCCAGAACTAAACCAGGATTAAATAAGGACTACAGAAGGACCAAGCCAGAACTAAACCAGGATTAAATAAGGACTACAGAAGGACCAAGCCAGAACTAAACCAGGATTAAATAAGGAATACATAAGGACCAAGCCAGAACTAAACCAGGATTAAATAAGGACTACAGAAGGACCAAGCCAGAACTAAACCAGGATTAAATAAGGACTACAGAAGGACCAAGCCAGAACTAAACCAGGATTAAACAAAACTAAACCAGGATTAAACAAAAGTAAACCAGGACTAAACCAGGTCTAAATGTTTTTTGTTGTTAATTGCAGGTAAACCAGATCCTACTAAGGGTGAGTCCACATCAGTGACTAAATGAAATAAGTTCTGACACAAACATGATGATCACAGACAGACTGGACAAGTGGTAAATACATAAAATACTTCAAAACTTCTGCTTTCTGTTTGTGTAACACGCACCAAAGTCAGATCTAATTACCGGGTTGTCTGATTACTCTCGTTATCAGACTTTAAGTGTCCTTTAACTGTCCTTTTGTGTTTGTTTGCAGCTCCAGTGAGGCCCCAGAGACCTTCAGGTAAGTTCAGTCCTATAAGTGTTAATAGGTAAAACTGGACGAACACTGCGAGTGTTAACGACATTTACTACACGAAGCACCGCACACGATTACGCCAAAACTCGAGCACAAAAACAGTCGCACAAGTGAAAAAGCGGCTCAAAAAAGGCCCAAAATCACAGAGTGTACGCCGAAGTTTAAGTTCATCCTATAATTAAAAGATTTCAAACCTTATGTTGTTTTTTTCCCAGGCAACTCTGATGGATTCAACCTGGAGGACGCTCTGAACCCTGCAAACAATGGAAACAATGGTCTGACCCTGTCCTCTTCTCCTTTATGTTTAAACCAAATGATCTGCGTTCATAATTTACGTTTTAAGTCTTAATTCTTGCGCCTGTTAATGTCATTTTCCCCCGAAACAGGAAACACGGCCCCTGTGCAGGCAGACGTACCAGGTGAGGATTAAAACTCACTGATTATTGAATTATGAACTCAAATCACACATAAATGTTGATTTTTAAAAATTTTTTCCTCAGTGGCCTTGGCTGAAATCAAGAAGAAACTGGAGGTTCTGCTTGAAATTGAAAACCGGCAGATGCGGATGCTGCAAACCCTGTCGAGAAAAGCAAGTCTTCGAAACTAACTTTAAACTTTAAAAGGTGCACGGTGTAACTTTTCTGGTGAATAATCTTCTCCACGTACACGTCACTGAGACTTATGCACTTTGCTCTGGTTCTGCAGCTTTAAACGATTTATTAAGACTAAAAACTAAATATTAACTTGGAAATTTCGGACTTCTTTTTCAGATAAAGTGATGACGAGAAGTGGACGTCTCCCTGATGTTGTCGTCATAAACAGATTTGATGATTTGGTTTTTATATATGAACATTTAGACTTTCACACGCGGGTTTACTAAACAAAAATGGTGAGATGAGGAATTGAAACATTGCGTGAAACAGAATTTTGTGTGTGAAAAAAAACATGAATCTTTAACGAATGATTTCAATAAAGTTCACGTGCAAAGTCTCTTTTCTAAGTCTTTCGCTGTTTTAAGACAAATTTATCAGTATTGAAACATGATCTTTTGTCAATTAAGCCAATGAAAACATAAATAATCTGATTAATGAGCACAGTTTGACTATTCAGAACATATTACATATTTTAGACACAAGATGGCGCTGTATTGTTACTTTTAAACAGCTAAACTCACTCGTTTTTAGGTAAATATATTTAAAAAAACAAACGCAGTTCATTAATGAGCAAGAGTTATATACTATTATTTATAATTTCTGAACAAATACAAGACAAATTAAACCTTGTAACTAGACAATAACTACATTAAACTGTCATGTTTCATTTGTCTTGGTTAATTATCGATTATTTGACTTCATAATAATAATAATTTTAAGTTTAATGTTATAAATTATAAAGAAACTACATGTTATCTTTCAGTATAACACATACCATTTAAATGTAAATGGTAGAAACTTTAACTTTTGTCAAATTAATCCAATGATAAAATGATAAATACATAAGAATGTTCATGAGCACAATTTGTCTGAACTTATATTACATTACATTTAATTTGTCTTGGTTAATTATCGATTATTTGACTTCATAATGATAATAATTTAAAGTTTAATGTTATAAATTATAAGGAAATTGCATCTTATCTTTCAATATAACACAGAAACCTTAACCTTTGTCATATTAGTCCAACAATAAAATTAAAAATGCACAATTATAGTAATGAGCAACAAGTATTCAGAACATATTACACATTTTAGACACAAGATGGCGCTGTACGAACACTTTTAAACAGCTAAACTTGCTCACGTTCACGCAGGTATATTAAAAACAAACCCAATTCACTCATGAGTAAGAGTTAACACATATTTATCATTTCTGCACAAACGCAAGCCAAATTAAACCTTTTAATTAAACAATAGCTACAATTAAACTGTTATATTTAATTCGGCGTGGTTAATTATGAACTATTTGACTTGTGAATAATAATAATAATAACTTAAAGTAGTTAAGTCCACGCCTGCTCCCTGTTATTTCTAAGGGGAGGGCGGTGACCACTGGAGCTGCGCTGAAATACGACACTGGGGTTTGTCTCACGCAAACCAGGCTGCAGAAGGGAGACACATCTGCGCGTTATTTTCGGACTTTAACTCGGATCCAAACTTTAAAACTTAGAAAAACAACAACATGAAGCTGTTTTTTAGGATAGCGGCCTTGTTTTTGCTCCTAACCGGGACACTAGCGCAAGATATGGGTGAGTAACCGGTGCCTAACATGGAAAAAAAGTTGTGTTTACGCCCTTAAAAGCTTAAAATATCTTCTTTAATTAAACCTTACGTAGTTTTGTTGTGTTAAACGCGCTGTACGATGATAATTTAACTATTCCACAAGCTTTACGTAACTTTAACTAAGATTTTTCCATTTGGACGACAGTTCTGTAGTTTTTTTTAGGCTTCGCGAATCATCTGTCTGCACAATGTGTACTATTTTTAAGTCGTAGGGTTAAAATGTCCAATGCATTTAGCTTGGAAAATATTGCAAAAATAAAGAAACAATAAAAAAAATAATCTAAAAGAAAGTTTATTGAGTGCTCAGCGAGGCGTGTCCCTGAGTAGTTTAATCACCTGTGGGGCAAGAAAGCTGCAATTACAATGAAAATATGTCTTGTCAGCAGAAAAACTTGAAAATAAAGTTTAAAAATAAGGTTTAAATTCTGTAGGAGGACAATCATAGGCCATGTCACTCAAGAAACCCCAACTAACTACCCAAACTATTCATTCTGATGGCCAAAAAGACTGAAAAAAGGGTCTATATTGTGTTATTTTCTGTTATAATGTTGTTTCCTCATAAAAAAAACAAGCCTGGAGTTGTGTTTTGTTTCATTCACACATGTTTAACACACAGATCCTGCAGATTTAGGCTGATTTCAGGTCTGTTTTCAGGTCTGTTTTTGAGGCGGTAACAACATTTGCGTAATATAAAACCTTTAATAACTGTATCCCGTGTAGTCAGTCCGTTTCGTGACAATTACTGAAGGATTAAATGGTTATAATTGGCCTATAACTTAATGTAAATAGGCCGCCAAGTTCTACTCAAATGTTTACTCCGTTTAAACAAAGTGCAGCGTTACTACATAAGTCGTGTGAGTATTTTTGTCTCTTAAAATGACCATATAACAGTGTAATAAGTCCATTCCTCAGGGCAAATGAACCACCGGGCTAAAGCTGTGGTGTTTATTGGTCCACATGGGTTTAAAGACGCATTTCGTAACATTTTACTTCAGGCAAAAGTCAAAACTATAAACTTATGCAGCCGTTAACTCAATTTGTAAGTCAAGATATCAAATTATTGAGCAATGAAACTTTTATACAACTATTAAAACGTGTAATTTAGCTCAAAACATGGCAAAATAATGAAGATTTAGGGGGAGTGATGCTAACTGGAGGCACTGCTCTGTCTGAAGCTCTGTTACTCAGTTTAGACTTTAATCCGAGCTTCGTTTCAACATTTTATGACCGGAGAGAGTTTGAGTTTTCAGACCATCTTGAAACTTCTTGGCCGTGTTTGCTATTGTTTAAATGCGTCACCGTGGTAACTGCTGAGCGTTCCTCCGCAGACAAACGCCAGACACCCCCAGCGTGATTTCACTGCACTGTGTTTAGCATCTTCCTTGAAATATACTGCAGCCTGCACATGCGTTTCCGCTTTGAGCCTCTGTGGGTATATCTGTGCATAATGAGGTCACGTTACAGAGAGTTTCCAGTACAAACGCAGCTTAGTTCAGTGAATAAAACCACAAAATGTACAAAGACTCAAGAGATTCGAGTCTGAGTCACAGATTAAAACCATGTGACTAAACCAGAACAGTCACTGGAAAATACTACTGAGGTTTCTGGTCTAGAACGCAGATGTCAGGAGTTTAGGGCAGATCCAGGGACGAAACCAGGGATGAAACCAGGACTAAACAAGGACTAAACCAGGGACAAAACCAAGGATAGAACCAGGGACGAAACAAGACAAAAACAAGACTAAACCAGGACTAAACCAGGGACAAAACCAAGGATAGAACCAGGGACGAAACCAAGACAAAAACAGGACTAAACCAGGACGAAACCAGGGACGAAACCCGGATTAAACACAGACTAAAACAGGATTAAACCAGGGCTAAACCAGGGACAAAACTAGGGCTAAACCCAGACAAAAACAGGACTAAACCAAGGACTAAACTAGGTACTAAACCAGGACAAAAACAGGACTGAACCAGGACTAAAACAGGACTGAACCAGGACTAAACTAGGGCCTAAATCAGGACCAAACCAAGGATTAAACCAGGTACTAAACTAGGCACTAAATCAGGACTACACTAAAACGAAACCAGAGACGAAACAAGGACTAAACCAAGGACTAAACCAGGACTAAATCAGGATTAAACCAAGGACTAAACCAGGACTAGACCCAGACTAAAACAGGACTAAATCAGGGACTAAACCAGGATTAAACCAGGGAATGAACAGCAGGGAACTACATTACCCACGCTCCTTTGCTGCACAGTACATTTACGTAACATACAGTAGAACATATTGAACTTATTCAGTGTTTTATTGCAGTGAGGAAGTCAAACAGGTTTTTGGGCGGCAGGATTACACCAGAAAGTAGAAAGTAATTACCAAATCAGATAAAACGGGCAGATAAAACTTGTGAATTTTAAGTTTAATCTCTCCTTTTTACACAGAAATAAACACAAAAAAAATACAGAATCTTAAGATAACTCACTCTCTAACTCCTCATTTATCTAATTATACAAGTGCTACTAAATAAATACTAAAACGCAAAGTTGCAAGTACAGAAGAAACTGGGAATATTGAAGGTTTTGTAACTAATAATTACGGGGAATCGACAAACCAGAAGAGAAAAGTCATAAAATATTAGTTTCCTCGACGAAAACTAAAGCCACAAAAATGTTTAAATCTGTTTTTCATGAGGAAAACAAAAGTGATTCTAAAGATAGGAAACGTGTCTAGACTGTGTTAAAGCTGCACTGCGCAACATTTCTACCTGCTTGTTTCCATGGAGATGTTATTGCTTTGCCTGGAATGTCCCCGGTTATGACTTTAAACATGTCAGATCTTCTTGCATTTATTCAGGTGTTTCTATTGTTCAGAAACACATTAAGGGCGCCTCTCCACAGATCTGAGCTGTAACGTAGCCTAGAGCTGGAGGTCTAAGCCGTACTGTGGAACATTCTGGACAGAGTAATGACATTTCCATGGAGACGAGCAGGAGATGTTACACAGAGCAACTTTAAACTCTGAATATAACTCCACTCCTAGATCAGGAGGATTAAATTAGGACTAGACCAGGACTAGACCAGGACTAGACCAGGAGTAAACCAGGAGTAAACCAGGACTAGACCAGGACTAGACCAGGACTAGACCAGGACTAAACCAGGACTAAACCAGGAGTAAACCAGGAGTAAACCAGGAGTAAACCAGGACTAGACCAGGACTAGACCAGGACTAGACCAGGACTAGACCAGGACTAAACCAGGACTAAACCAGGACTAGACCAGGACTAGACCAGGACTAGACCAGGACTAAACCAGGACTAAACCAGGAGTAAACCAGGACTAGACCAGGACTAGACCAGGACTAAACCAGGAGTAAACCAGGACTAGACCAGCACTAGACCAGGGATGAAAGTAGGGATGAAACTAGGACTAAACCCAGACAAAAACAGTACTAAACCAGGACTAAACCAGGACTAAACCAGGGACTAAACCAGGACTAGACTAGGACTAGACTAGGACTAGACCAGGACTAAACCAGGACTAAACCAGGACTAGACCAGTTTCTAAATCAGGAACTAAACCCAGAATAAGACAGGACTAGACCAGGACGAAACCAAGGACGAAACCAGGGACTAGTCCTGGGACTAAACCAAGACTAGACCAGGACTAAATCAGGACTAGACCAGGACTAAACCAAGGACGAAACCAGGGACTAGTCCTGGGACTAAACCAAGACTAGACCAGGACTAAACCAGGTACTAGACCAGTTACTAAATCAGGGACTACACCTAGACTAAGACAGAACTTAGACAGGACCTAAACCAGGATCAGACCAGGACCAGACCAGGACCAGACCAGGACTAAGCAGGACTAAACCAGGGACGAAACCGGGGATGAAACTAGGACTGAACCCAGATTAAGTAAAACAGGACTAAACCAGGATTAAACCAAGGGCTAATCCAGGTTTTAAACTAGGACTAAACCCAGACAAAAAAACAGAACTAATCCAGGACTAAACCAGGACCAGACCAGGACTAAACGAGGACTAAAACAGCGACTAAACCACTCTTAAGTCTGTGTATTTCGGTATAAGAAATAATAAAGTCGTGCATCGTTGTGGTTATGTTGTCTCTTCAAACCCAGCCCGGCTCAGACGGGCAAATAGTGCAGAAAGTTTAAGGTTTGTCCATTTGTAATTAGACCAGTGCCACTAATTAAAATAAAAAGGAAACAAGCTCAAGTCAAGGCAAAAGAATGGGCCCTGTAGACTTTTATTTTGTCCTTTAATAATAACCCAAAGTTAAAGCTGCATTATGTGTTCCACAGTACAGCATTAAACCTTTCTATCTTCATGGAGACCAAACCAGACCACGTTACAGGTCAGATCTGTGCAGTTCAGTTACACTTTTTATCCATTTGGTCAACAGTTTGCAGTTTCGGGTCTTCCCCGGGTCCTTGTGTTGTGCTGGACAGAAAGTGATTTTAGGGAGGTGGTTTAAACGATGATCCATCTTCTCAAGTATTTGGCTTTGTCATAACAACTAAACCAAACAGCCACGAAGGACATTTTAAGGACATTTACAAAACTAATAATGAAGTCAAGGAACTCAGGGTTAATACACATTATTTAAATTATAAGATGGAAAATACTGAGGACAGAGTATTGAAAAGTATGTGTAAAAAAGTCAAATATAAATAAATACAGTCAGATTTCATCTTAAGGGTGTATTGTGTAATTTCTTTTCTGGTAGAGGGTCCGTCAAATGCTTTTTTTTTCTCTGGAGATGCTTTGGTTTTGTCTGGAATGTTCCACAGTGTGACTTTAAACAGCTCTACTTTACATTTATGCAATTACAGGTGGTTTTATCGCTCAAAAATACTCAAAAAAACAGGCATTCTGGCTGTGAGCGGGGTCGCCTCTCCACAGATCTGACCTGTAACTCGGTCTAGTTTGGTCTCCATGACGATAGAAAGGCTTAATACCGTATAAACTATAGACCTTCCAGACAAACCAATAATATCTCCATGGAGAAAAGGATTTGACAGACCAGAAAAGTTACACAACGCAGCTTGAAAACGCCCAGATTTTCTGTTTTCTAGAGATGTGCGATAGCGACAAAAATGCACATTTTGTTTGTATATTCTAAAACAATCCACTAAAATTGTGATTAAACCGGGACTAGACATGCCCACAAACACCACTGATAAACTGAAGAGAACCTGGATTTCACCAACTACTGGAAATGACGGAAAACATGACAAAAACAAACATTTTAGCTGCAAACTTGCCTGATTTGCACTAAAGTTGCCAAAAAATGACCACAGGAACAGTAGGTAATGTTATTAAAACACCTTAGACATGTTTAGCAGCAAAAAAGTAGATTTAGGGTTTAGTTCCACCTTAATTAATTCACACAAAATACCTGATATTCTAATTTATCATAAAAAAAAAACACGATTTTGCTATAAGTCTGTAGCAGAGCAGTATAAACAGATCTATGTAAACAATGCAGCCAAAGAAATGACTAACATCAAACTTCCTTTTGTTTTGCTGCCATAGAAACTCTGTATACGTTGAATCACAAGTGGCAAAACAAACAAACTTTTCATCATCTTAAAAGTTTCTGTGCCTGATTTTTACCGTCTTAAAAACGTGAAAAACAAAAATAGTTAATTAAAAACCGTTTGCAGTGGCCCAGAGTTAGTCCTCACTTACCTTATGCACTCAGAACATCCTAATTATTCACTACGATGAGTTTATAAGAGCTTTTTTTAACAGCTAACTACAACTAGCATGGTAACAGTGCACTTCCTGACTCTCAAACAGTAAAATCTTTTGTAATTCGATGCAGACAGTGCACAGGAGGCTTATTTTGACCTCATGAGCTGTTTATATTCACCAGGATGAGTTTATAAAAGCTTTTCACGACTTTCAAAGACCGGAGTTGTCGTCACTGTAAAGCTAACAGCAACTAGTATGCTAACAGTGCACTTCCTGACTCTCAAACAGTAAAAACGCTTTACACAGGAGACTTATTTTGACCTCAAGAGCTGTTTATATTCACCGTGATGAGTTTATAAGAGCTTATCATGAATTTCAAAGACCGGAGTTATCATCACGGCAAAGCTAACTACAACTAGCATGCTAATAGTGCACTTCCTGACTCTCAAACAGTAAAACTTTTATAATTAGACACAGACAGGAGACAAAAGCTGCTTTATATACACTATGATATATCTGTACTGGGGCAAAACACATTTTACTCAAACACATGGGGAAAAATGGCTCCACGGCCGATAATTTGTTATTTAAAAATGATTTAAATATTATTTTCCCTTATTTTTTTCCACAGGTTTCGACCTCGCAGATGCGTTGGACGAAGGTAAGCAGACATATAGGAATTTAGTGTTTAAAATAGCTATAGAATGAGATTAAAATGACTGAGATGTTTCACGTGGTTGTTTCAATGCACTTCACACTTCACTCTTGTGTGGACAGACAATAGGGCCGGACAATTATTAGAAATCAAATTGAAAAAGATATTTGAACCCGCAGTTTCTTATTATTCTGTGTTAAACAAGTTCTGAAATACACAGGGCTCTTTTATTAGTTTAACAGGTCATATATTTGAATTGAAAGTCCTGGTTTAGTCCTCTTTTAGAACTGGTTTAGACCTGGTTTAGTCGTACTTAAAGTAGACCTAATTTATACCTGCCTTATACCTTATACATGGCTTAGTCCTGTCCTAGATGTGGTTTAGTCCTGGTTAATCCTGGTCTAATTAAGTCCTAGTTGCATCCTGGTTCAATTCTGGTCTAGTCCAGGTCTAGTTTTGGTTCAGTCTTGTGTAGTCCTGGATTAGCCCTGGTTTAGTCCTGGTTTAGTCCTGTTTTAATCCTGGTTTAATCCTGATTTAGCCCTGGTTTAGTCTTGGTTTAGTCCTGGTTTAGCCCTGGTTTAGTCCTGGTTTAGCTCTGGTTTAGTCCTGGTTTAGCTCTGGTTCAGTCTTGGTTTAGTCCTGGTTTAGCCCTGGTTTAGTCCCGGTTTAGCCCTGGTTTAGCTCTGATTTAGTCCTGGTTTAGACCTTATTAAATCCTAGTTGCATCCTGGTTCAATTCTGGTCTAGTCCAGGTCTAGTTCTGGTTCAGTTCTGGTTCAGTCTTGGTTTAGTCCTGGTTTAGGTCTGGTTTAGTCCTGGTTTAATCCTGGTTTAGCTCTGGTTTAGCCCTGGTTTAGCCCTGGTTTAATCCTGGTTTAGTCCTGGTTTAGCTCTGGTTTAGCCCTGGTTTAGTCCTGGTTTAATCCTGGTTTAGTCCTGGTTTAGTCCTGGTTTAGTCCTGGTTTAATCCTGGTTTAATCCTGGTTTAACTCTGGTTTAGTCCTGGTTTAATCCTGGTTTAATCCTGGTTTAGCTCTGGTTTAGTCCTGGTTTAGCTCTGGTTTAGCTCTGGTTTAGTCCTGGTTTAGTCCTGGTTTAGTCCTGGTTTAGCTCTGGTTTAGCTCTGGTTTAGTCCTGGTTTAATCCTGGTTTAGCTCTGGTTTAGCTCTGGTTTAGTCCTGGTTTAGTCCTGGTTTAATCCTGGTTTAGCTCTGGTTTAGCCCTGGTTTAGTCCTGGTTTAGTCCTGATTTACTATTATAAAAAGATGAAGTTTCTACTTTTTCTTTACAGGACCTAAAACAACAAAACCGCCCAAAAAAACCAGTGAGTAATTTTGAATTTTGTGCAAGATTCTCTCGAAATTCATAGAAAACAAATAAACGTTTTAATCTTTTTTTTTTTCCCCCTTTTAGATGATTTCGAGTTTGACCTGTCAGATGCTTTTGGAGGTAAAACTATTGAATTTTAGTCATTATTTATAGTAGTTAAAGGGCAAATATTACACTATTTTCTGTTTTAAAGGTGCATATGACAGTTTAGATTTGACTAAAACACACTTAAGATCATTCTGTTTAAGATTTTAATACCAATTTGATATTTTCTTCCCCGGTTTGACCATTTATTACAGGTTTTAAAGTCAGAAATCCTGACATCAGCTGTTACCTTGCAGCCTTGAAGGAGACTAGGCCAAAAATATATATTATTTGAGAAATAAAAATGCAAGAAAACACGTATATTTTGTTGAAATAATGTTTAAACTGACAGAAAAAATATGTTTCTTGCGTGTAAATTGTGCCGAACTTTTGGATAGAACGTTCTCAGTGTGGGAATACAGCTCTCCATGTGTAATTTTCAAAGTATTTTTCGACTTTTCTTCACAAGTTGCTTCCTAATTGGTGTAAAACTATAATTTATGTTTACAACAGGACACTTTAAGGTCACGACATTGGGGTTGAACAATGGCACCTCGTTCTGAAGCCGTCGTAAAAATGATTTCACTTTTGTTCATATATATATACCGACAGAAGAGGCTGAACTTTGCGCCAGTTTTTGTTTCACGTGCACAGGCCCAGGAATTACAGAGATACGACTCACAAACCAGGTCGACAAATCTAAAATCTGACCCAGTAAACTCCAGCGCAGAGTTCGGCCCCGTCTCCAGCTCAGTTTAAACTGCAGATCGTCCCGTGCTCACGTCAGACTCACTTATTATTGTATTTTTACAGATAACGATCCAGTGACTCCCAAACCCCCCGTCGTGCCCCCGCCCAGTGGAGGAGGAAGAGGTAATTTAGAGAGATTTGAACGATTATTGATCCTTTGCAGAGACATGACGCTGAGAGTTCTACGTGAATATCTACGGAGGAACGTTCAACGTGGAGACATAATGAACATATTAGGGGAAAAAAGCATTTGAACAGCACATTCTCAGGAGCCTGTGACCAGTGCGAGCGTCCATGGTCCTGTTTAAGGGTCTGATTTTCCACAAAAAGCTGAGAGTAACTGGAAAACTGCTGGATAATGAGAGTTAACTCATGACTGTAATGTTATTTAAGAGGGACTTGTTCAGATTAAAAAGTGTCTCATCTGTTGTAGAAATATCAAGATATCGACACAAAAAAAATAATAATAGAAAAACAAACATTCTGACTGTGAGCAGGGTCAGCTCTGCACAGATCTGACATGTAATAGCCTGGTTCAGATAAGCTTCTTCTCAGCGTGATTTGCCGGGAATTTATGGAACATTCCAGGTGACGTTCCCTCCCCTAAAAAAGTTAGATTATGCACTCGGACTGGGCGACATGGGACAGTAAAAATCATGAGCCTAATAGCAGAGATGCCATATTTGACACTTTTTTATATATTACTGATATTGTAAGAGGAAGTTCGAGCAGATGTGTGAACAAGTTCCAAAAAAAGAAAGACACGACACTGACAGTGGGAGGAGAGTGAAGTCAGGCAGATATCACAGTTTGGCCAAAAAATGATGCTATTAGGTGAACGAAATGTTATTTTGCAGCGTGTCAGGGTCACTACACCTTTTATTTTGTCTCAATAGGACTGATAATTCCAGAGAAATCCACATTTAAAGCTTGGAATGGGTTTGTACAATATATTAAACCTAAAACACGTGCGATATCCGTGCTCTAAATGAAGGGAAAATGTGCTAAAACGTGACTGTACACGTCTTTTTTGTTTTTGTTTATTGTATTTGGACGATTCTTACATAAGTATCACATTTACATTTTTTTCCCTTTATTTTGTTTTTCTATTTTAGTTTAGACTAGATTTTCAGCATTAACATTTGCATAATCTTAAGTATTTCTTAAGTATTATAAAATGTGCGGCTCTTGTGTTTCTAAATGTTTCTCATTCTCGTGCTGAAGGTGGAGGAGGAACTCTGAAGGACTCGGACTTGGCCGACGTCGGCGGAGGAGGTTACGAGCCAGAGGGAGGCCGATACGGAGGTGAGGACTTAAAGCTGCACTGCGGAACTTTTTGGCTGGAGCTCCCTCACCTGCTTGTTTCTATGGATACGTCACTGCGCTGCCTGGAAGGTCCCACAGTGCGACTTTAAACAGCTCTACTTTAACAGTTATTCAGTTACAGGTGGTTTTGCAGCTCAAAAATACCAAGAAAAACAAACGTTCTGACTGTGAGCGGCGTCGCCTCTCCACAGATCTGACCTGTAACTTGGTCTGGTTCTGTCTCCATGACGACAGAAAGGTTTAATGCCGTACTGTGGAACATTCCAGACAAAGCAAGACAAGCATTTGACGGACCAGCCACTGGAAAAGTTACACACTACACTTATTATAAATACACAAATGATAAATTATGAACTGTGTTTTTATTATTTTAATGCCCCATAAGTTTTAAATTTATGCCAAATCATCTGCTGGTGCACTGCGGAACTTTTCTGGTGTGTAACTCGATTGTCTCCATGGTGATATTACGCAGAGTATAGCATCTATGAAGCATTTATTTCATTATGGTTATGGGGTTTTTTTAATTGAAAAAAATAGTTTGAAAATATTTTTTTACCGTCATTGGTGTCGCCTCTTCATAGATCTGACCTGTCATGTTGTCTGGTGAAGTTCCCACGGCGACGCACATGTTTATTTCCATACTCCAGAACATTCCAGCTCAATGCAATGACATCTCCATGGAAACAAACAGTTACGCAGTGGACCTTTAACGTGTAAGCTATAAAAGTCCACAACCAATTTACAGGTTCACCATGTAATTTTTCTGCCACAGAGAGGTTATTGCGTTGTCTGGAATGTTCCACAGCATCGCATTAAATGTATCTGTCTCCGTGGGAACGACACACGTGATCAACTGCATTTTTGCAATAACGAAAACACAAACTTTCCTCGCCTATAATAATCGAATAAATGAAGATTGACAAGTTTAACCCTCGAAGATCTACGACATCGTACACGACTCAGAGGAATATGTTTTCTATAACAGCGCAGAACTTTCTCACCGTAAAAGACAGAAACTTCCTTTTCCCCTCTGAAAGTGCAGACATAGAGGTTTCTGTACATTTCTGCGGCTTTATCCTACGTCACACTCACGCTGTGTGATGACGTGAGCAAAACGAGTGTCCAACAGGAACTTTGTTTTCCCCAAACTCATGCGCTCCGTCCATTTTGATCGAGCCAAACTTTGCCAAAGAGTGAAGTGAGTCAAGATGGTCGACTCCTCTGACTGTGTGTGTTTAGAACGAGGGAAAAAGTCGCTCTAAGTGCAGTTAATTCTCACATGCCAAATTACGCATTGTGCATCCCTTTGCTATTTTTGAATTGAATTTTTTGAATTGTTTATTTCAGTCAAAATGAACAAATCCAAATGCGATAAACACCAGGGAAATGCAGAAGTGCTGTGGCTCTGGCCCTGGACCTGACAGGAGCTGTTTCCAGGACTGGACCAGGAAAGTCATGGAGCGATTACACTTTTTTTTCTTTTTAGTACGATAAGGAGATTTTTTATTTACTTACAGACTTGATATTTTGCATTTTTGTAGCTAAGGCCCTAAATTAAGCATTTTTTATGTCCAAAAAGTTGTTTCTACATGTTTGCTGTGTGTTTTGTATAAAAGAGTGTGAATTTTATTTCCATCCATCCATCTTCTCCCGCTTAATCCAGCTGGGTCGCGGGGGCAGCTTGCTGCCCAATACTCCTGGCACCTGACCCCGCCTATGTTTTTTATTTATTTATTTATTTTTTTTTCATCTCTATTTCTGGTCCTGTAGCTTTTATCACAGCCTCATGACACAACTACAGCAGCAGATTGTGAAATAACAGGTTGGACTGAACAAAAGGAGGTAGAACACTTCATTATAGGGTAAAAGGGGCAGTTTTAAAAGCAAAATTAAGAATAAAAATCCAGGCGAGGAGAAATGTACTAAAATTGCCCTTAGGTCTTCAGGGGTTAATGCTATATAATATTTCAGACTACCAAGTGGCTTGCCTCTCCACAGATCGGACCTGTAAAGCGGCGTGGTAGAGCCGCCCGCTTGTCTCCACGGTAGATCAGTTTAATGCCGTACTGTGGAACATTCCCGGCCATAGAGACAAGCGGGTGTCACACTGTAGATCCCGCTGCCGCTGTTGTTGTGCCCTAAAGCTCTAATAATCCCGTTGCCGTGGCGACTGCTGACTCAGACTTTCGGCGTCTCCCGCGAAAACACGTCCAATAAAACCGAAACCTGCTCGATCGCATTTTCTAACTCTAAATCTGGATTAGTTTGACGGACAGAACAGAACGGTGCGGAGGGTGGGAGGGCATCTGACACACACACACACACAGGGATATTGTAAGAGGATGGGAGGGCATCTGACGCAGCCCTTTGACTTGAATTAACCCCCTTCAGTCACACTTCTGTTTATAACGGTCAACACTTCCTCATTTAGTTTTGAGTTTGTGCTTCTGACAAATAAGATCCACCTTAATACGATTTATTTGACTGAAAATACAGAACGGTGCATTAAAAGGGCAATATTTTAATTTAAGTGAGTAATTTAACTACGGATACTTTGCTTTAAGGGAGCTCTGCATGGATGTCTACTAGAGGACTGTTCAGCTGTTACCGTGGAGACACAACGCACACATTAGCAAACACGAAATAACTACAAAAAACACATTTCTCAACACGCTCAGTTTTATATTAAGACTGTAACTGTGTAGAAAGTTTTTGATGAAGCTGAAATCGGAGCCTCGTGGATTAAGTTTGGAATAGAAGTGTTTAATTTGAATGTTTTGTCTGTTTTTCACAAACGCAGGTGGAGGTGTGGACCCCGGTTATGATTCCAACAGTAAGTAAAGCTTAAATTATACAGAAAATAAACTCTTTTTAATCATCTGTATCTAAAGAACTGTTCAGCAGCAAAGTTTGGCTCAAAGTGTTATTTTCCTCTTTCCTCTTCTCCTCTGTTTCCTCTCCTTCCTGTCCTCTCCACTCATTTCTTCTCTCTTTTCTTTCTCCTCCCTCTTCTCGTGTCCTGTCTCTCCTCTCTCTTCTTTCTCTCCTCTTTTCTCATCTCTTCTCCCTCTCCTCTTTCTCATCTCTTCTCCCTCTCCTCTTTTCTCATCTCTTCTCTCTCCTCCCGTCTCTTCTCTCTCTTCTCCCTCTCCTCTTCTCCCGTCTCTTCTCTCTCTTCTCCCTCTGCTCTTTTCCCATCTCTTCTCTCTTCTCCCTCTGCTCTTTTTCCATCTCTTCTCTCTCTTCTCCCTCTCCTCTCGTCTCTTCTCTCTTCTCCCTCTCCTCTTCTCCCTCTGCTCTTTTCTCGTCTCTTCTCTCTCTTCTCCCTCTCCTCTCCTCTCTTCTCTCTCTTCTCCCTCTCCTCTTCTCCTGTCTCTTCTCTCTCTTCTCCATCTCCTCTCGTCTCTTCTCTCTTCTCCCTCTCCTCTTCTCCTTCTGCTCTTTTCTCGTCTCTTCTCTCTCTTCTCCCTCTCCTCTCGTCTCTTCTCTCTGTTCTCCCTCTCCTCTCGTCTCTTCTCCCTCTCCTCTTTTCTTGTCTCTTCTCTCTCTTCTTCCTCTCCTCTTGTCTCTTCTCTCTCTTCTCCCTCTCCTCTTTTCCTGTCTCGTCTCTCTCTTCTCCCTCTTCCCTTTTCTCATCTCTTCTCCCTCTTCTCCCTCTCCTCTTCTCCCTCTCCTCTTCTCCCATTTCTTCTCTCTCTCCTCTTCTCCCGTTTCTTCTCTCTCTCCTCTTCTCCCGTTTCTTCTCTCTCTCCTCTTCTCCCGTTTCTTCTCTCTCCTCTTCTCCTTCTCTTCTCTCCCCTCTCTCTCCTCCCTCCTTCCTCTCTCCTCCGTTTCCTCTCCTCTCTTACTTTTACTGTGTCCTTGGGCAAGACACTTCATCAGTCTTGTACTTTTAATGATCAGTTTATTTCAAAATGGCAAAACTCGAGCAAAAATAAAACAGAATCGTAATAAAACATGAGTGCATTTTGGCCCTAACTGATCCTCTGTCTTTATTTCTTTCTGTATTTATTATTATTTTTTATTATTAATGACATTCTGGCAGTTTAGATGAAATACTTTTATTTGTTTTTACTGATTCTGGTGTTTGTTGTTTTCCAGGCGGAGGAGGAGAGCAGCCTCAAGGTAAATCTCCTTCATTCTACTTCCTGTCTTTGTCTCTGCTCTGTCCCCTCTGGTTTTATGAGGTGTTCTGTTTGAACTTGAACGACGGACAAATCAACTTTTTTTCCGGTTCATTGTTCTGGACGGGCGGACATTTTGCTTGTTGGTTTGGAGTTGGCCTGTTCTTGAGTTTATGCAACATCCCCAGTGACTAAGAATTCCAATTAGATTTGTGATTTGGGCGCTAAAGAGGGGGTGTTTTGATGCTTTTTACCACGTTATAACGGTGTTCCCTTGTCGAAAACCAGCCTTAACAGGTTTTAAATGTCATCCAGGCATGTTTCAGTAATCTAGCGATCTCTCCGGGGCCATATTCAACCATTTTTTTAACGTTTAGCTGAAGATTCAGTGCAAGAAAGCCTATGGGGCCCATGCTCCCACACGACAATTCTCCATCAATATACAAAACAATACACTACAGCTACAACTTCAGTCAATTTAAATACTGTCTAATACATGACTAAATACTAATAAAATACAATGCTGAATACAATACTAATAAAATACAATGCTGAATACAATACTAAATACTAATAAAATACAATGCTGAATACAATACTAAATACAATCAATCAATTAAATACTGTCCCACTTTAACTGTGGCTTTTAACTGTGTTTTAATCATATTTAATTTGTTTATGTTGTTTTAAGGAGACCTTGGGTGTCCAAAAAAACACCTAATAAAAAAAATCTAAATGTTTTATTACAACTTCAAAAACCTGATATGATGTGCAGTAGTTTCTTTAGCCGGATACACACTGATTGTGCTGTGATAATGCTCTGAAGGGGGCGTTTCTTAGCACAGAGAGCAAAGGAAGGAGGCATCAAAAACTAAACTGAAACTAATTAAAACATGTTAATATGTTGTTTTCGGGCGAGTATCGCATTTTCAAAGCAATAAAAACATGGTGATTGGGGTGGGACGAGACGCGGTGTCCGCAAAACGAGACACGAGATTTTGACATCTTTATAATAAATAAACTGTGCGATCCAGTCCCCAATTTTGGCCTTACTATCTTTGATTTACTTTATTTAATACTTCTGCCGTCATTGTATCAGTGCTTTTTGGGATTACAGCGAACTCACCATTGCTTAACTCCATTTTTTATCCAATCCAAACGTAAAAAATGGGGGAAAAAACAACTTATGAGATCTTTTCCTCAGCTCGTGGCAGTTTTATCTCGTGAGATCTTGTGTTAACAGTTATACCCCATAGAAATACAACACCCCCTCTTTAAAAATCCTGATTTATTTCACGTTTTAAACATGTCCGGGAGCGTTCGCATTTAATAATCCAACAATCCCATGTATTTCTGAACATGTTTGTAGAGGTTTAAAGCTTTTACACAGAATGAGACCCCTTGGAGACGCAGACAAACTGGTTTTAAACAGTTCTGAGTCGAGTTTTGAGATGTGAAATGAGTTGAATTCTTGGAGATGTGGTCGAGGTCGTCAGGCTTGGACTGAGAAGAGGCTTTTGTTTGTTGGTGTTGGTGGAAATATAAATGTTGGCTTTTGTGTTTGTCCGAATTCAGTGAGTTTTTTTTAATGATTTTGGGCGTCCGGTTTCATTCATAAAGATTTCAGCCGTAACATTCTGACCACTGACATCAGGATTTGAAGGAATTATTAAAATAAAGTAAATATTCTCCTCAAATTTGAAGTGTTAGAAGATGAAAAATAGGTAAGAACTTCAGATTAAGATGAGGACTAAAGCAGAACTAAACTAAAGTAGGATTAAACATGGATTAGGCACAGTGGCAGAGTGGTTAGACCTCATTCTTAACAACAAAAAGGGCTCCAGGTTTGACTCCATGGCATTTGTGTGTAGTTTGCATGTTCTGCCCATGTCAGGGTGGTTTATTTCCTGCTTCCTGTTACACTCTACCCGCGCGAAGATAAAACGTATGATATTAACAGTGCGTAATGCCTCTAACATGAGCAAAATCCAGTGTATTTCATAAAGAAGTTCAAGTAGAAGTGCAGAGAAGCAGAAAGACGTGACAATAAACAAAGTAGTTTTGTTGTTTACGTTAGCTTTAGCCTTAGCCTCGTCTCAAAGCGCCACAAACTTCAGATATTATTTAGGTTTTATTTACAAAGAAACCATTTTTGGGTGGTGTCAGACTCTCAGAGCCCTGCCCACGGGCCCGGGGCACGGAAACAAAACTCGTCTGAAGGGAGCTACACCGAAGAGTCCCGCCCGAGGGCAGCCCCACCCGCAGCACCGGAAAACAGCCTGTTGTATTGTCTCCTCGCACCAAACTGTGTCTTAACCTTAGACTCGAGCCAGAGAAGGTCAGAAATAGGGTTTGAAGTGGTCCAAACTGGGTCCACACAAAGTCTTAACCAGATATAACTGCAACAGAACTAAATCTAAACAGAACGTAAGCAGAGGAAATGAGAAATTAAGCTAAATTAAAGCCCTAAACGCTCATTTGAGGACAGTGAGGTACAGATCAGAGCCAGAGAAAAGAACTGGACAGAGAGGGGAGTTAAAGAGGCCATTTCTGCCAGGAGAGACAATCCATATTTGGACAGAAATGGAGGCTCAGACATCATCTCACTCCTGTTTACAGCTCCATCCTCAGACCTAAAGCTAAACCGGAAAAAACAGTAGTTACAGCCTGTACGTGCAGAGGTGTGAGGGGCCTGAATGATTCTGCCAATATGACTCCGTGCACGTCAACAGGCCGAGCTAGAAACAGAAACGGTGAACTGTAGGTGCGTTAGCTTCAGAGTAGGGCTGGGCAATATGGACCAAAAAATATATCTCGCTATAAGATGTATATCTCAATATCTTTACCGGAAAAATAACCCCCCAAAACTATCGCAAAAACAAATCTGCCAAATTCCACAAGGTCTGTTTTTATTGGAGTGCAAAGAGGAAGAAGAAATAACACATATTGCCTGGTTTTGATTCAAAAATAAAACAACTCAACTCGAGGTAGGCAGTCCATATAGGAAAAAAATGCTTCTTTTGCTGCTTTTAAGGTAAAAAAAAAATCCCTGACTGCATAAATATTAATTTCACTGTAAAATAAAAGAAACGATACTCAGCTCAAGCTCATTTTTGCATTAACTCTTTTGTAGCCCTCAACAAATAGCCAAAAAAAGAAGTTTGTTAAGTCTTTTACATTTTAATATTTTAAAAAATGAACACCAATTTGTCTCCTGTTTCAGGCTTAAGTGCAGCACTTTGACATAACTATATTTCCTGTGTCCACAGTCCTTACAGAAGGACGGCTAGAGGCCCACAGAGCTGTTTTTGCTCAGTGTTTGATAAGAAACCTCATGTTCCTGCCACCAGTGTAGTGGCAGCTCCGTGCTCCACGTTTAGTACTGGTTCAGTCCTGGTTCAGTCCTGGTTCAGTCCTGGTTCAGTCCTGGTTCAGTCCTGGTTTAGTCAGCAGCTGAGCTCCGGGCTCTGCGGTCGTGTTTAGTCTTGGTTTAGTCCTAGTCTTGGTTTAGTCCTAGTCCTGGTTTAGTCCCAGTCCTGGTTTAGTCCCAGTCCTGGTTTAGTCCCAGTCCTGGTTTAGTCCCAGTCCTGGTTTAGTCCTAGTCCTGGTTTAGTCCTAGTCCTGGTTTAGTCCACGGCTGAGCTCCGGGCTCTGCGGCCGTGTTTAGTCTTGGTTTAATCCTAGTCCTGGTTTAGTCCCAGTCCTGGTTTAGTCCCAGGCCTGGTTTAGTCCTAGTCCTGGTTTAGTCCCAGTCCTGGTTTAGTCCCAGTCCTGGTTTAGTCCTAGTCCTGGTTTAGTCCCAGTCCTGGTTTAGTCCCAGTCCTGGTTTAGTCCCAGGCCTGGTTTAGTCCTAGTCCTGGTTTAGTCCCAGTCCTGGTTTAGTCCCAGTCCGGAGGAGGTGGGGTTGAGTGAGTGCGAGCGGAGCACAGGGAAATCAGAAGTAAACATAAACATTCTAGCGACATATCGATGTCAGAATTCATATCGAGTTTAAAAATAAATGGATATATTTTAAATATGGAGATATCGCCCACCCCTGTTTCAGAATAGTTTCAGAATAGTTTCAGAATAGTTTCAGAATAGTTTCAGAATAGTTTCAGAATAGTTTCAGTGTAGTTAGTTCGTCCCTTCAGGCGGATTTAAGGCGGCAACAGAACTGCCCAGAACTGAACAAGTATCTTGGACGAGCCGTGAAACGTGTTTGATCAGAAAATTATTGTCCAGTTGACAGAATTGAATTTCTTTTTTTTCTTTGCCAATGGATCTTACCTGGACGAGTGAGGGATTTTACACACACAACATGATCAGAGCTACATCAGGACTAAACCCGGTCTAAATCAGGACTAACCCCGGTCTAAATTAGAACTAACCCCGGTCTAAATTAGAACTAACCCCGGTCTAAATTAGAACTAACCCCGGTCTAAATTAGAACTAACCCCGGTCTAAATTAGAACTAACCCCGGTCTAAATTAGAACTAACCCCGGTCTAAATTAGAACTAACCCCGGTCTAAATTAGAACTAACCCCGGTCTAAATTAGAACTAACCCCGGTCTAAATTAGAACTAACCCCGGTCTAAATTAGAACTAACCCCGGTCTAAATTAGAACTAACCCCGGTCTAAATTAGAACTAACCCCGGTCTAAATTAGAACTAACCCCGGTCTAAATTAGAACTAACCCCGGTCTAAATTAGAACTAACCCCGGTCTAAATTAGAACTAACCCCGGTCTAAATTAGAACTAACCCCGGTCTAAATTAGAACTAACCCCGGTCTAAATTAGAACTAACCCCGGTCTAAATTAGAACTAACCCCGGTCTAAATTAGAACTAACCCCGGTCTAAATTAGAACTAACCCCGGTCTAAATTAGAACTAACCCCGGTCTAAATTAGAACTAACCCCGGTCTAAATTAGAACTAACCCCGGTCTAAATTAGAAGTAAACTCAGTCTAAACTCTGATAAAAGGTGTTTAAACCAGCACAGATGAGTGGTCGTAATGTTATGGCTGATCTGTTTGGTAGTACACAGTAGTACACAGTAGTACACAGTAGTACACAGTAGTACACAGTAGTACAGTAGTTTCGTGTACTCTGGGCCGTGGGCAGTCCCTGTTTAAAGCTGCTGCGGTTTTCGTTGCAGGTGCAGTCCTTGAATGGGCCCCTCTGCTGAAGATGCTTTATGCTAACGTCCCAGACGACCTCTTTTATTGGATCTCTGACTTTAGGCACAAGCTCGCTCCACTTTTAGAGCGCGTTCTGGACCTGCTCTACTCTCTGCCCGGGGAGGACAAGCAGGAGCTATAAATAACACTCTTTACACGGACTTTACTTTGGATTTAAGCCAGATGCCCTCACGAATGCTGGAGTCAGTTAGGAAATACTCGGCGTGGTTTAACTTAAACGTGCACTATGTAACTTTTTGTGAGAGCGTGTCGCCCCTTACACAGATCTGACCCGTAACTTGGACTTGTTTACTGCTGTCTCCATGGAGATGCAGACCCTCCACCAGAAAAGTTACATATTGCACCTCTAACGTGGATTTTACTTTGGATTTAAGTCAGATGCCCTTCCGGATGCTGGAGTTACGTTTGAGTTTCATATAAACGGTTGAATTAGAACAGTTTTACATGGATATTGCATTTTGGATTAAGTCGGATGCCCTTCCAGATGCTGTAGTTACGATGTTTGGGTGAAGTTTATCGGGTTATTAATGTGTTCTGGGTTTTTTGTGTTTTTTTACTGTGGATTTTTAGGAGTTTTTTGAGAATGATGTGAGTGATATTATTTCTGGTTTTGATTTTGGCCTTTGGGGTTTATCTCGTTTGACTTTTGGATTTGATGTGAGGGTCGTATTTTTGTATTTATTGGAAAAGGAACCAGTTTGTTTTTGTGTTCAGGAAAAAAATATATAAATAAAAAAAATTCACAAATAATTCACCAGAAAAACTGAAGGTAAACTATGTAACTTGCATAATCCACAGTACGGCATTAAGCTATTTACCTTTTATTTCATTATGGTTATTTCTGTGCACAGATCTGACCTATAACTTGGTACGGTTGCATTTAGTCTCCATGGTGATAGCTTTACTTTAGTTTGGAGCATTAAAGATAAATCAGTAACAAGCTGGTGGTGGACCCTCTGTCAGAAAAGTTCCACAGTGCTTCTTTATTCAAGTCCAATGTTCCCGGTGCTGATGGAAAAATAACCAAGCACAAATCAACCTGTAACAAGAGAACTTAACTAGGGCTGTATTTGGAAACAAGGACTAAACCAGGACTAAACCAGGTCTAAACCAGGTCTACACAAAGACTAAATCATGTATAAAAACAGGACTAAAGCAGGTCTAAACCAGGTCTACACAAAGACTAAATCATGTATAAAAACAGGACTAAAGCAGGTCTAAACCAGGACTAAAGCAGGACTAAAGCAGGTCTAAACCAGGACTAAAGCAGGACTAAAGCAGGTCTAAACCAGGACTAAAGCAGGACTAAAGCAGGTCTAAAACCAGGACTAAAGCAGGTCTAAACCAGGACTAAAGCAGGTCTAAACCAGGACTAAAGCAGGACTAAAGCAGGTCTAAACCAGGACTAAAGCAGGACTAAAGCAGGTCTAAACCAGGACTAAAGCAGGACTAAAGCAGGACTAAAGCAGGTCTAAAACCAGGACTAAAGCAGGTCTAAACCAGGACTAAATCAGGTCTAAACCAGGACTAAAGCAGGACTAAAGCAGGTCTAAAGCAGGTCTAAACCAGGACTAAAGCAGGTCTAAACCAGGACTAAAGCAGGTCTAAACCAGGACTAAAGCAGGTCTAAACCAGGACTAAAGCAGGTCTAAACCAGGACTAAAGCAGGTCTAAACCAGGACTAAAGCAGGACTAAAGCAGGTCTAAACCAGGACTAAAGCAGGACTAAAGCAGGACTAAAGCAGGTCTAAACCAGGACTAAAGCAGGTCTAAAGCAGGACCAAAGCAGGTCTAAACCAGGGCTAAAGCGGGACTGAAACAGAACAAAAGCAGGTCTAAACCAGGACTAAAGCAGGTCTAAAGCAGGACTAAAGCAGGTCTAAACCAGGACTAAAGCAGGACTAAAGCAGGACTAAAGCAGGTCTAAACCAGGACTAAAGCAGGTCTAAAGCAGGACCAAAGCAGGTCTAAACCAGGGCTAAAGCGGGACTAAACCTGGTCTACACAAAGACTAAATCATGTATAAAAATCAGGACTAAAGCAGGTTTAAAGCAGGACTAAAGCAGGTCCAAACCAGAACTAAAGCAGGTCTAAACCAGGACTAAAGCAGGTCTAAAGCAGGACTAAAGCAGGACTAAAGCAGGTCTAAACCAGGACTAAAGCAGGTCTAAACCAGGACTAAATCATGTATAGAAATCAACAGGTAAACCAGGATTAGACAAGGATTTAAGAAGACCAAAACCAGAACTAAACCAGGTCTACAGTAGGGCTACACCAGGAATAAGAACAGGAATGAACCGCTCTAAACCGGGAGAGCTCAAAGTGGATTTATTTACAGGTGGAGACTTGAATATGGGAACAATAAGAGTACAGTGAAAAAATAGACAAAGTCACACAAAGGACTAAACCAGGTCTGATCAAGGACTAAACCAGGTCTAGATTAAACCCCGGATGTTCTGATTTGTCTTTGTTCCACAGTTTAGTGTTCAGCTTGTCGACCTTTAACTATGAAGCGCTAAAACTGCTGCTTTCAGCCTCTGGTTTGTTAAAAACGTGGATATTTTGTGCTAAAAATGTACGGTTAAAGTTAGGCAGAGTCCGCAGAATAGAGGAGCTGCTTCTTGCGCAGGGCGGAGGGCTGGAGCGCTTCTTTAGCAGCTGTTAAAGTTCACATGAAAACAACAAAATGTGCCTCTCCCTCTGACCTTTGACCTCTGATCCCTGTTACGCCCCGTTTACTGACGACACTTTACAAAGGTTTGGTGCTTCTGAAGTGAATTTGAATAAATAAATATCGTTAAAAGCCAGATTTTTATTGCGGTAAAGTTTTGTGTCTAGTGACTGTTAGAAATGAACCTGTTTTAAGTATTGGTGAATGATTCTGTTGCATATTTTAGGTATTTGCAAGTTTATTTTCCTTAAAAATAACTGGAAGGTTTGAGCTTTATTTCAATTCCAGCATTTCCTTTTTTTAAGTACCTTTGTATTTGTCATTTCTGTCTCTTTCCTCTGTTTAAATACCTGTTGTTTGTCAATAAAATATGATAAGAACAAATAATATAGGCTTCTTTTCCTTCTTAGAATGAGCGCAGTCTTTATTGTAATTAGGGATATTAGATTTAAAAGACATATTGTGCTTGTGGGCCCCTCCGTTTTTAAAGCTTTGTACCAAAAAGACTACGAGACGCTGCAGAATCCTTCATGTATCATCGATTAAGAGAATAAAACTGGAGAATGAAGCACAGAGCAGTGGGCGTGGACCAGTGGAGGGTTGATCAGCAAAAATAAGCGATTAAAAATGACTCAAAGATGCACGAATCAGGGAGTCAATGAGAAGAAACAACTTGAAAAAGCTCTTAAAAAGTCGACTTTACTCAACAGGTCTGATTCAGGATGTTAAGTCCACTGCAAAGACCAAAAAAGGCACAAATTAACTAACTTTTGTAAAAAAAAATCTTATCGAGGATGTAAAAAAGTGAAATATTGGTCCCAAAAACCTACAAATTTTTCAGTATAAGGCAGATTTTGGGTATGGACTTGACTCTTTGTGATGTATTTTTGTTGTGTGAATCGGTAAATCACACAGACACGTTCTGGTCTCATGTAGAGATTCTCTGACAGTGTAAAGCGGTGGGAGCGCTGGTTTCTCGCGCCCGGACACGCCTGCTTCAGCACGAGCTCACACATTCTTCACATAGTCTGAGCCGGAGTCAGCGCGGCTCAAACACTTGTGGTTTTTCAGCAGAAAAGAGACTTTATTGTGTCTCAGGCTAATTGATGTTGTTTAAAGCAGAAAACTGGAAATATTCTGTTCCGACCGACTGCAAACAGAGACTGACCTATATTTAGTGCAGTAGTAATCCCAGGACTAAACCAGGACTAAACCAGGACTAAACCAGGACTACACCAGGATTAAACCAGGGACTAAACCAGGACTAAACAAGGTCTAAACAAGGACTAAACCAGGACTAAACCAGGACTAAACCAGGACTAAACCAGGACTAAACCAGGACTAAACCAGGACTAAACTAGGTCTAAACCAGGACTAAACCAGGACTAAACCAGGACTAAACAAGGACTAAACCAGGACTAAACCAGGACTAAACCAGGTCTAAACAAGGACTAAACCAGGACTAAACAAGAACTAAACAAGGACTAAACCAGGACTAAACCAGGACTAAACCAGGTCTAAACAAGGACTAAACAAGGACTAAACAAGGACTAAACCAGGACTAAACCAGGTCTAGGAATAAACCAGGTCTAGAAATAAACCAGGACCAAACAAGGACTAGACCAGGACTTAACAAGGACTAAACCAGGACTTAACAAGGACTAAACCAGGACTAAACCAGGACTAAACCAGGTCTAAACCAGGACTAAACCAGGACTAAACCAGGACTAAACAAGGACTAAACCAGGACTAAACCAGGACTAAACCAGGTCTAAACAAGGACTAAACAAGGACTAAATGAGCACTTAACCAGGTCTATAAAAGGACTAAACCAGGTCTATAAAAGGACTAAACCAAATCTAACCAAGATGTCTGTTTAATCCCTCAGTCGTCCAGATATGATCCATAGAAAATGAAAAATAAAAGATTCTGTCAGCTGGAAAAAGGTTTTTTGGACTGAAGACATTCTGTTGCTCGTTCAAGTGGCTTCTACAATTGTGACAACGTGTCAGATGCCCTCCCTGTGGCCCCATAGGGTCTTATTCTGTGTAAAAGCTGCAAACCCTGTCCTCTCTACAAACATGTTCTGAACTGCATGAGATTCTGGGATTAGTTTAACAGGTCAGATTTCAGTCTTCTCTCTCATGCTGTCATGTTTAATCTGATCACAATCGCTGACCATGCACAGCGAGATGGAGTCGATATTTGTGAGTTCACAAATTCACACGAGTCCATCTCGGTGCCCGCTGTGTGGTCGGACGGAGCGATCATGAAGCACTGAAGTTTGTGCAGAAGCCGAAGGTGAAGCGCCCGAATGAACATGGCAACGCAGACAGACGTACTTCAGTCTATTTTAGCATCAGGACTATTACACGTGAAAAACGGGCAGAAGGTAAAAGTGCTTTGAGCGTTTGTGTCTGTGCTTTTCTCTTAGCTGGATTCACCAGATTCAAACTGTCATCATGATGTTCCACATTCAAACTCATCCAAACAGTGAGAAATGTTCCACATTAATAATGATTCATAATGTTTAATTCACAAAGATCAGTCCCTGGTGAACCTGATTAGACAACACTATGGAAGAAGCAGTAGTAGTAGTAGCTGTAGTATTTATAGCAGTTGTAATAGTAGTAGTACAGTAGCAGCAGTAGTAGTAGTAGTAGTAGTAGTAGTCGTAGTAGTAGTAGTAGCAGTAGTACAGTAACAGTAGTAGTAGTAGTACAGTAGTAGTAGTAGTAGTAGTAGTAGTACAGTAGTAGTAGTAGTACAGTAGTAGTAGTAGTAGTAGTAGTAGTACAGTAGTAGTAGTAGTAGTACAGTAGTAGTAGTAGTAGTAGTACAGTAGTAGTAGTAGTAGTAGTAGTACAGTAGTATTAGTAGTAGTAGTACAGTAGTATTAGTAGTAGTAGTACAGTAGTAGTAGTACAGTAGTAGTAGTAATAGTAGTAGTAGTACAGTAGTAGTAGTAGCAGTTGTTACAGCAGGTTGGTTGTTGTAGCAGTAGTACTGTTGTTAGCAGAGTTGTTGAGAGCAGCAACCGTTGTTGTTGTAACAGTAGTACAGTTGTTGTTGCAGTTAGTTGTACACATTGTTGTTGTTATTATAACATTGCTGTTTGTTGTTGTTGTTTGTTGTTGCCACCGTTTGTTTAATTAGGCTATGAAAGCAACAATATTGTTGTTGTTGTTGTTGAGCACCACTGTTTGTTTCCTTACCGAATTGTTGTTGTTTGTTGTTAAATCAAGTTGTTGTTACCTGTTGTTGTTGTTATTATATTCAAGTTTGTTGTTATTGTTGTTGTTGAGCATACGTTGTTGTTATAACATATTATTAGTGTTGTTAATTGTTAAATCAGTTGTTGTTGTTGTTAGAATTGTTGTTAAATTGTTGTTGTTAACATTGTTAACCGTTGTTGTTTGTTGTTGTTGGTTGTTGAGCCACTGTTGTTAAATTGTTGTTATAACGGTTGTTATTACTGTTAGCAGAGAGAATAGCATACCGTTGTTGTTATGTATATTATTTATGAGCACCTGTTGTTGTTGAAATTAGTTGTTTGTTGTTGTTGTTATATATTGTTTGTTGTTGGTTGTTATGTTGTTTATTATTACCGGTTGTTGTTGTTGAGTTACCGTTTGTTGTTGTTGTTATTGTCATATTACATATGAACAGTTGTTGTTGAGTAAATATTTGTATACCGGTTGTTGTTAAATAAATCAGAGCGAGCCAGTTGTTGGTTAGCAATCATTTGTGTTACATAACGTTGTTGTTATTGGTTAGTACAATTGTTGTTGAAAGACAGAGCCAACTAGTTGTTGTTGTTGTTGTTGTTACCGTTTTGTTGTTGTTATTATTGGTTACCGTTGTTGAAAAATCATATTGTTGTTGTAAATTGTTGTTATATTTGTTGTTGTTGTTGTTGTTGTTAATATCGTTGGTTAGCACCATATTTTTGTTGTTGTTGTTGTATTCACTACAGAAAACATATTGTTTGTTGCTGTTGTATAGAGTTGTTGTTGTTAACAACGTTGTTGTTGTTAGCGTTAACTGTTGTTATTAACAAGAGATATATGTTGCCATGTTAACAGCTAAACATATTGTTACCGTTGTTGTTGTTGTTGTTGTTTCACCGTTGAGCTAACAAGCATATTATTGTTGCACGTTGTTGTTGTTGAAATTGCCGTTGTTAAGAGCAGTGGATTGTTACCGTTGTTGTTATTATTAAGCACTGTTTGTTATTGTTAGCATGAGCTGTTGTTGTAAATTGTTGTTATTGAGTCACCATATTGTTGTTGTTATTGGTTAGTATGAGCATACATTGTTGTATGTTGTTGTTGTTACAATCATATTATTTGTTGTTTCACCGTTGTTGTTGAAAGAAAGTTGTTTTGTATATTAGATTGTTTGCTTGTTGTTATATCCGTTGTTGTTTGTTATTAAATCAAGTTGCCACCATATTTTATATTAATTGTTGTTGTAATCATTATTGAAGAGAGTATTTGTTATATTATTAAATTGTTATACATTGCTTGATTGTTTGTTGTTGTTGTTACACTGTTATTGTTGAGCTAAATCATTGTTATTATTAGTTTTCAGCACGTTGGTTGTTGTTGTTCGTTTGTTATAACGTTGTTGGTTGTTATCAGCAGTTGTTGTTATATTATTGTTTGTTATATTACAGCTATTATGTTGAGCTAAATCATTATTGAGAGCGAATTGTTGTTGTTTTGTTAACGGTTGTTGTTGAGCCACCGTTGAGTTGATATTATGCCACCGTTGTTGTTATTATTGTTATTAATCAAGGAAGAGCAAAAGGTTTATTAAATTGTTTTGTTGTTGTTATTAACCTGAAAGATTTGTTGGTTGTATGTTAATTGTTCAACTCATTTAGTTGTCATATATAAGAGCTTACATCATGTTGTTGAGTTGTTAATTATTTGTTACATATATTATGTTGTTATTAACGTTGTTGTTAATGTTATAATTGTTATATTTAGTTGTTGAGAAAGAACCACAGCTAAAGTTATATATTGAGAGCACTTGCTTGTTGACTCAGAGCAACATACATATATGTTGTTGAGAGAGAGTTGTTGTTGAAAGAGATATGAATTGTTAACAATTATTAACAGGTTAGAAAGTAGTTGTTGTTATGTAGTACGTAGTTACAAGAAGAGAGTTATAGTAGTACAGTAGTAGTAGTAGTAGTAGTACAGTAGTACAGTAGTAGTAGTATGTTAGTACAGTAGTAGTAGTAGCAGTAGTAGTAGTACAGTAGTAGCAGTAGTAGCAGTAGCAGTAGTAGTAGTAGTAGTAGTAGTACAGTAGTAGTACAGTAGTAGTACAGTAGTAGTAGTAGTTGTAGTACAGTAGTAGTAGTAGTAGTAGCAGTAGTAGAACAGTAGTAGTAGTAGTAGTAGTAGTAGTACAGTAGTAGTAGTAGTAGTAGTAGTAGTAGTAGTAGTACAGTAGTAGTAGCAGCAGCAGTAGTAGTAGTACAGTAGTAGTAGTATAGTAGTACAGTAGTAGTAGTAGTACAGTAGTAGTAGTAGTAGTAGTACAGTAGTAGTAGTAGTAGTACAGTAGTAGTACAGTAGTAGTAGTAGTAGTAGTACAGTAGTAGTAGTACAGTAGTAGTACAGTAGTAGTAGTAGTAGTAGTACAGTAGTAGTAGTAGTAGTAGTTTTCCTTGGACCGCACACATTTGACTCAAAGTACAGAGAGCAAAGAGAATAATCGAGTGTTTCTTGTAATTATATCTTTGCTCCTTTTTGTAAACTCAGTTCCCAAACTCTGCTCCACACATGAATGAAACCCTGAAAAACTGCCGTCACTTTAAGTCAGCTTCATTTTGAAAAGTCCTACGCCCTGTTTGTGCCGCCGCCCCTTTACGGTGACTCACGGTGGTTTGTGCCCGTCAGGAGAGTTACATATCGAGCAGTGCCATACGTGAGGGCCCCACCCAATCTGAGGGCCGGGCGGGTGTGCGGAGACGCTTTAACCCCTACACTGCGCTTTTACAGATATTATTCTCTCTGTTTAGAACTGTAAGATCTGTGGGTGCAGTTTGTGTACATTAAACATGCCTAAAAATCCGGTTAGAGGAGTTGTGTAAAGTTAGACGGCTCCGGTTCCCAAGTGAAAACGAACGTGAGGACGTGAAGGTGTAGGGCGCCATCTAGTGGAGAAACGTGGGTATAGCACTGGTGGGAATGGCTGGAATTTTGTACATTGTGTTTTTAACGTGTTAGAATTAAAAGTCTTGGATCCCTCTGGTTTAGGGGGGGGTGGTAAAAGTAAAACTGTGAAAAAACAAGTGCATAATTAAGGAGAATTGCTGAAACGTGAGTCATTAAAGTCACATTTTATTTGTGTTTTCTGTCATTTAACCTTGACAAATGACAGTTTATGCCTCTTTTTACTGTCGGCAGGGATCAAATTAGTCAAAATTTGGTACATCTGGAATATTTCTTGTATAAAACTGGGACAAATCTGTGGTTTTGTATAAATCTGCTGGGACAGGGCTCAAAACTGGGACTGTCCCGGGTAAATGTGGACGTCCGGTCACCCTAATTATGTAACTTTTTTGGTAAGATAAGACAGGAAAAGAAATTAATATTCGTTTTTGTCTTTTATAATGTTTTTGTAGGTGTAGTTTAGACCTTTTTAAACATGTTTTGAGATGCATGGGATTCTTGGATCAGTTGGACAGTTCAGATTTCAATCTTCTCTCAAACGTTTTACTACTTTTTAAACATGTATTGCAAATCTAATTACAATAAAAATAAATTAAACATTACCAAATGCATCAATGTGGTGCACGCTTTTCTGATAAGATGAGAAAACCTTTATTTGTCCCCGTGTTTGTAAGGTTAAATAAGCAGCGAATTATAGCCAATCTATTTATTTTTATTTTTATTTAACCAGGAAAGTCGCACTGAGATGATTCAACTCTTTTTCAAGGGAGTCCTGGCCAAGACACAATATCATTCAGAATATTACAGGACACATTTCACATTTTTAGTTAGTTGTTGTGGTTTGTTGCTTTGCTGGGAATGTCGCACAGTACGGCATTAGACTTATTTACTTCTAAGGTGAAGCCGCAGCCCTCAGTAAGAAGCACGAGTGACAAAAACATCTGTAATAATAAATACAAGAGAAAGAGCTGGTTTAAGACATTTACGGGCACATTTTAGCACAATCCTGATGCATTTTAAAAAATATTGTGGTGCAAAAATGTGCGCGTTTGTAATGTAGAAAGACGCTGGATAGTAAAGTGTGTCCGTGTGTGTGTTTTGTCTCCGCAGCGGAAAACTCGGGGCAGATCGCCGGAATCGTGAGCGCCATCGGAGCGGCTCTGGTCGGCGCGGCGTCCGGTTACTTCGCCTACCAGAAGAAGAAACTCTGCTTCAAACTGCAGGGAGGTCAGTGCCGCACGAGCCGGGGGTCATTTAACGTTTTTACCGCCTTAAAAATGTGAAAAACTTTAAAAAGGCTTATTTGAATTCATTGAAAACAGTTTGCAGTGGTTCAACGTTATTCCTGAGTTAACTTTTGCATTCACGGAGTCTTAATTATCGCAAAAACTAGCACAATAACCATGCACTTCCTGTTTCTAAAGGCCGCCACACACTACGGGAGAATTTGCCCGATTTCGGCTGCGATTTCTTCTCCCTTGACCCAGTTTTTTGTCTCCGTGTGCGATTCTGAAGCCGCTGCTCCTCACGTGTGGAGTCAGTGTCAGATCAGAACCACCGAACATCAACAACGCGACGGAAACGGACGATAAAACAGAGTCAGGGGCAGAGGAGCGACGGACACAGAGACACAACAGACAAACTCAGGACAGAGCGAAAATAAAGACTTTATTACTCACCTAATGTAAAGTGGAACATTTAAAGTGCAGCGTCTCATCCACATTATCCAGAGAAATTGTCCTCGGCAAATAATGACGTCCAGGCCACAAAACCGTGTTATTAATCCAGTTTGAAGCGTTTTTTGAAAGTAAAAAGGAGAAAGTTTTTCCTCATGTGTTTGTTTACGTCCTCAGAGCGTAAAGCTGCAGATCAGCCACAGTGACTCTACTTCCTGTGGACTTTATCTCCTCTTTTCTGCTTTAAAAATCCTGTATCTGAAGTATCGCTCCACATTTCACACATAATAATAACACAGTTTTGACTTGTATCTAAACTAGAAGAGTCTCGGAGCGAGTGGTTTTACTGTAGACAGGAAACAGCTGACGCCATCACAGCCTCACAGCTTTATTTCCTGTTTTACGCAGACAGATCCCGCTGCAGTGTTTAAGATTTTAAGTCTCATAAGTTTCTCCTCGTGTCTGTGGTGTTTGCGCATTTTGTTGCACGTTTAAAAATCATTTAAGACCGAAAAATCCTTTAGTATGTAGCGGCCTTTAGTCGACCAAACTGCGCACAAATTGACGGCAAATCAAGCTGTTTATCCATCAGATCTGTACTTTACATTGACTCACATGTGCTGTGTTTTTAGGACAAGATCCGGAGAGTGGAAATCAGTACACAACTCAGTCTGAACCTCAAGGTAAAACTTTAAAAATGTCTTTTCCTAATCTAAGAGTCGTAGAGACCAACCCCATGACCTGCACTTGTTTTACATCATTGTTTTGATCTCCTCCGTATTCGTCTGTAATGTTGTAACGGTCTGAATTTACTGCTACAGGACTCCCTTGAAAAAGAGGTTTTTAATCTCAACGGGACTTTCCTGGTTAAATAAAGGTTAAATAAAAATAAAAAAGACTGAACAATTCTACTCCATAGCGACAAACGCGTGGCAGAAAAGTCACAGTGAACCTTTAAAACCAAAATAACCGGACTGAAAAGCAGATTTCAGTACAGACTTTGGGAGTTTTCTTGTTTAAAATGTCTAATGTTTGTGTCTTTCTTGCAGTGATGAGCACCCTTATCAAATCGTCCTAAAGTCGAGTCTCGCACGACCCAAAGCGCACAGGGAAAAGTGTCATTTTGCTCATTGTTTTTTGTCTTTTGGTGTAGTTGTTTTTGTCAGTTTGAATAACTCTTGTGCTTTGGCTGTCTAATAACAACTACTGTACATGTTTAGTTTCGAGTAACACTTTTACGTTTTAGGATTACGAGCCGAGACACAGGCAGAAGGATTAAACCAGTGACTTTCAGGTGTTTTACGGTGGATGTGTTCAGTTATATATATTTTTTAGCACCTTAAATTTGAAAAAGGTTTATTTTTTTGACTTTTACCGCAAGTGCCTGTTCAAACATATTCATGAAATTACACAAAAGTGACAAAATACCATTATAAACGGCTTCTACAAAATATTAAAACTCATATTTGAGCTGTAACTCGTTAGTATATCCAGAATACAGGGTAGAATTTCAAAATGCATGTACCATTTTTTGCTTTTAGTTGTAGTTTTAGTAGCTTTCTTTGTCAAACTAAAAATATTATTAAAACTGGTCCCGAGGTGTAAAAATCATCCGGCCTTATGGAAATTATTTAACAGAACCGTTTGTGATCTGCTTTAACTGCAAAAATAAAACATTACATTTCTTACTGTAGTTTCAGAAGTTTTTCCAGATCAGTTTTATTTTGTAATCCATAATAAATCAGTTTCTATCATTATTTCCAGTCACTATATAAGGACTTAAGCACTACTGGCTTTTATTTTGAAAGGGCTATTGGAATAACTTTACTACAAATCCAGAAATGTATTTTTATCGCTGAATTTTAGTTTACAGTTCATAATAATTCACTTTTTTCCAGTTATTATAGCAATTTAAACAAACAGGCTTTTATTTTGAAAGGATAATTGTTATAAATGTGCTAAAAATCCAGTGACATCTTTTTTTCATCCTTTTATTTAGCAGAATTTTATTTTGTAGTCCTTAATACATACTTTACGTTGCTATTATTGTGCATTTTCATTATGGGCTTTTATCTTGAAAGGACAACTGGTATAAACGCACTAGGAATCCAATGACGTACTTTTTCTTTTAGCATTTCTGCAGCTCACTTTTATTTTGTAGTGCGTAATACATTTGTTTCTATTCTTTCCACTGATCATCATTAGGGGCTTTTACTTTGAAAGGACAATTGTAAATAGGTCTTGTGTACATCCTGCCTTATGCTTTGTGCCGTGGATATTTTGAAGTTCAGCTGTTACATGTGATAATTTCATGAATGTTTAATTGTTTTTGTGGTTTCGATGTGTTTTAATAAAGTGGTGATGTCTGTTATTTCTCTGTTTTTTTTTATTTAAACAATTGACATTTTTAAGCAGAAGTTGATCATATTTATATCAGGTTAAAATCAGTGGTGGAAAAAGTAAAACAAAGAAATAAAATAAAGCAGGAGCAGGAATTACTATTGCAACAACACATCAACAGTAGGTAAAACTCACCTGCCTCAGCACAGTCTAAACCAGCTCATTTTTTTAAGTTATGTTCGTCATGAAAAAACCAAAGTTCTGTTGACTGTTGTGATGATTTACAAATTAAACTAAATGTATTTCATCATTTGGCCTCATGAAGGTTCACTCGGCCATAATAATTATACATAATGAATGATAAACCGCCTATATATATATCGTCCTGTGTTTTAGTATTGAGATACATCGTGATATTTAATCGTAACAGGGATATCGTGATGTGTATCGTATCACCAGATTAACAGGAACGCACCCCTACAAAATACTCTAAATGTTCCTAAAAAGTCAAAGTATTTGGCACAGATTTCGTAAATGTAGTGATGCTGAACGTCTGAATTTTGTTCAACAGAAACAAATGAATCTATTGTTTTTTCAGCTGTTTTTATTTGTGTATTTTTGTTTATCTCAAAATAAAATGTGTTAAAAATAAACCCTCAGCCTTTTCAGCAGGTCTCAAATATTAATGAAAAATACTAAAATGTAGTGGAGAATAAAGTAGCAGATATGTTATATTTACTTTTTACTCATGAATTAGAAAAGCAGTGGAGTCTTTTTGCGGCACAATGGCGCCATCTACTGGATACTCACCATAATAAAAATAATGTAGTTTATTTCTTTGCCTGAAATTTTCCATATTAAAGTACAAAATAAAAGTAAAAGTAAAAATGTTCTTGAAGAGTAAAAAGTAAAAGGATTTTGCACAGATTTAGCAAATGTAGTGACACTGAAAGTCTGAATTTTGTTAAACAGAAACGACTGAATCTATAGTTTTTTCAGCTGTTTTTATTTGTGTATTTTTGTTTATCTCAAATATTAATAAAAAACACTTTTACTTTTTAGTTCAAAATTGTAGTGGAGAATAAAGTACAGCTGTCTGCTCTCAAATATAGTGAAGTAAACATAAAAATTATTCACTTTTTCCTACTTTTAAAAGCAGTGGAGTCTTTTTGCGGCACAATGGCTCCATCTAGTGGATACTCACCATAATAATAATGTAGTTTGTTATTTCTTTGCCTGAAATGTTCCACAATATGGCATTAAAGTGAACTATATTGAATGAATCGAGTTAAATTACAGGTGTTTTTTGTTTTTGCTTCATAATACGTCTCTCCGCAGATCTGCTCCATTACTGGTCTAGCGCAGCCGCCTTCTTGTCTCCATGGAGATAAACAAGTTTAATGCCATTCTGGGCCCATACTTGTGTGCGCAGCTCTGTTTATTTTAGTTTTAAAGACTTAAATAATGTTGTAATTCAGTAAAAAACGCTCATATACGTCTCCCTGCGTTTGTCCAGCGTCACTTTTGCTTCATTTTTACCCAACAGGCCTCTGGGTTTGTTGATATTGTGAAATATTCTTGGCTTTGCTCTTCGGTTGAACGACCCTTGTCCACTGCCCCTTTCTCTCTCTTCCTCTCTTTTCTCTCTCTGTCAGTCTGTTTTCTCTCTTTCCCTCCTTTCTGTGTCTCTCTTCCTTCCGTCTCTTCCAAACCTGACGGCGTTTCGAGGTTTAAAAACACTCCCTCTCTCTTTCCTCTCCCTCCCTACTTTCTCTTTTCGCTCACTCTCAACTCCCCCTCTCTTTTTTCTCTTCTTCTCTTCTTCCTCTCTCTTTCTAACGTCACGGTCCCTCCCTGGTTTAAATAGCGTGCCGTTTTTCTCCCTTTTCGTCTCTCAGCTCAAATGAGGAGCCAGTAGCCAATCACAACCACACCTCCGGATTTTGGGTTTTTTAAATTTCACCGACACAAACCGACCGCGATGTTGGGTAAGTTTCATCATGAATTAAATTAAAAGTTCCGCTCAACAATAGCGACTTCTCTGTGTGTTTAATCTATTTCGCCACAGAGTTTTCGACTTTTAAAGACTGGAAACAGCAGCTGTTTTCTGTTCTATGTTTTAATGTACATCTATGTTCATCACAAACAGACCTGGAGCTGTGTTTTTGTGAGTTCAGTTGTGTTTTTAAACTCCACACACCTTCACTAGAATCATTTATTTAATAATTTAAGACCAGGAACTGCTAATCTCTACTGAACTAAAGGTAAAATGAGCTGTTAACGTGAAAACTACCACAAAATGACGTCACAAAACACAACTCCAGGTCTGTTTTTGGGGAGGAAACAACATTATAACACGATTTAACGCTCACAAAAGCACATTTCACCTAATATAGGAGCTTTAAAGCTACACTATGTAACTTTTCTGGAGTTGTTGCTATGCCCTGCTATGGCAGTAAAGTTATCTTGCATTTAATCAATTACAGTTGTGGTGTTTTCATGTAAAATAGATGGATAGATTGATAATAAAGTGAGATAGTTTCATGTCAGACACTGTAAAAGGTAAAACAAACACCTCTTATTGAAAAAACAGAAAAGTTACATAGCGCATCTTTAGTTCCAACAGTTTTTTCATAAATGCAGGTACAGTTTTGTGCAGAAAGGAGTGAAATCTCAACTTTAAACTAACCCAAGAAGC
Organism: Odontamblyopus rebecca; assembly: GCA_030686955.1. Classification (NCBI taxonomy): domain Eukaryota; kingdom Metazoa; phylum Chordata; class Actinopteri; order Gobiiformes; family Gobiidae; genus Odontamblyopus; species Odontamblyopus rebecca. Next base: position 5,207,142 of record CM060675.1, read on the forward strand.
CCCAGTATTTCAGAACAAGTTTGTAAAGGTGTAAGATTTATTTCACTATAAGAGAGACAGGAAATGGCTTAATTCACAAATAGCAGCTTTAGATGAGTGGTTTGAGATTGTTTACGCTACTTTTAAGAATCACTTTTAGTATGAGGCTACAAAAAGACAAATTTAAGCTTAAATGGAAACAGTGGACTCATTTTATCCAAACTGTAAGAGCAGATTTGGTTTGGCAGTTGGTGGAAATAACTATAATCGCTTAAAGTATGAATATAAAAATATGAAGATTGTGTTTGTTGCATCTGAATCATTATAGATTTTTGCGATTTGCCAACTGCACAAACCCAAATAGCGATAAATATATGTATAGACAAGTGTTTGAAGTAAAAATAATAATAATAATAATGCTGCATCAGTTTTATATGGCCCTTTTTTGGCCCTTTCCAGAGCATGAATAAAAACATTTGTGCGTCTGTTTCCCCGTCAGCTCGAGAGGCCTTCGTTACCCTGGCGACCACGGACTCCTACAGTAAAGGAGCCGCGGTCGTGGCCAAGAGTTTGCGGCGGCACGGCACCACTCGCAGCATCGTCGTCATGGTAACGCCCAACGTCTCCAACGCCGCCAGGTACCGTGTTGTTTTTGGGGTGTTTTGGGCACGTGTCGGTGTAAAAAAAAAAAAAAAAAAAAGCTAATTTATGATTTATGAATGAAAATGGGTGGAAATGCACCTGGAAATGCTGAATATTGTGCAGAACCTTAAAGCGGACCTACTTTTCAGAGGTTTTAACAGCTTTTATAGTCGTTTCCTTCTCGCTGACCCTCTGAAGTTGTGTTTGGAGTGATTCACGTTTGAGTTCTTTTAATTCTCCTGTATTCAAGACGTCATTGCTCAGATCTGGCCCCGTTTTCACTGTCACGGTGCACGCCCACTGTGACGTACGCACTTCCTGCTCATGTTTTATTTTCTTAATCCGTGACACACGTAGGATTCAGCAGCGTTGTGCCGTCATTTTTGGTACAAATGAATAAAACGCAGCTGTCCAGAGGAGGGGCCCACAGCCTGCAGCACTTTGTTGTGATGACGTTTACAGTTACGTCAGCTCCCATTGAACACTACAGCTTTTTAATGTAAAAATCAGCAAACCTATTTCTTTTATTAAGTGGTTTTAGATTAATATTGTGGTTTAAAACTGAATAATCCATACAACTGGGTGTCATACAGCTCTGGAAAAATATAAGAGACCACCGCAAAATTATCAGTTTTTCTGATTTTACTACATTTTTGTTTCATTCTATAAACTACTGACAACATTTCTCCCAAATTCCAAATAAAAATATTGTCATTTAGAGCATTTATTCGCAGAAAATGACAAATGGTCAAAAGAACAAAAAGATTAAATGTTTTCAGACCCAAATAATGCAAAGAAATCAAGATCATATTAATTTTAAAACAACACAATACTAATGTTTTCACTTAGGAAGAGTTCAGAAATCGGTATTTGGTGGAATAATAATAATGATGATGAACACAGCAGTGGTTTTTCTACCTTTTCCTCCTTAAATCAGATTGTCGGCCGTCACACATGTAGAGACTCTGATTTCACAAAAATAAAAATGCAGTGGTCTCTTATTTTATTCCAGAGCTGTAGATTATATCTTTATAGCGGACACAAGCACGATACGCCTTCTTTAAAGTTCAGTTATCGTCACGAGGGTTTTGTCCTACCAGGTCTGCGTTATCGGAGGTGTTCGACGAGGTGATGGTGGTCGACCTGCTGGACAGCGAGGACTTCCTCCGTCTGTCTCTGCTCGGACGCCCGGAGCTCGGAGTCACCTTCACCAAGATCCACTGCTGGACCCTGGTTCAGTTCAGCAAATGTGTGTTTCTCGACGCAGACACTCTGGTAAATACAAGAACAGCACACGGTATATAAGGTTTGGTCAGTTAATTATGTTTTAAACCCTGAAATGTTAAAATCCTGAACTGTTAAGACAAATCCAAGAATCTCAGGCAAGTCAGAATCACAGAATAATCATATTAAAAGGTGCACTGTGTAACTTTAAACATTTCCATCAAGCATTTATTCTTTACAGGTGTTTCTATTGCTCAGAAATACAGTCATTTCTTCTGTGAATAGGGGCGCCTCTCCACAGATCTTAACTGTAATGTGGAGTAGTGATGTAACCTGGTTCTGTTTGTCTCCCTTGTTATTGAGGTTTAATCTAAGCTATGGAAATTTAGACAAAGCAACAACAATGAAATGAATAAACGTATATTAAAAAAGACAAAGCAATAACATTTCCATAGAGACAAGCAGGTGGCGGACCCTCCACTAGAAATGTTACGCTGTGCAGCTTTAAAATTACTCAAATTGCATTCTTACAGTCTAAAAAAAATATTAAATCTTTTTTAAATCAACAGTGAGTGCAACTAATGAATTTGAGTGAAAAATACTATTTAAAAAATCGATTCAGAATCGATTCGCAAATTGCAATCACGATACATCACTGAATCACCATTTTTTCTTACACCCCTATTATTTATAAAGCAAGAACAATCAATCAATCAAAACAGAGTGACTTTTGTTCACAGATTTGTGCTCACTTGATTAATCCACTGATTAACTTCACTTACATTTGAGGACAGCTAAGAGGACAAAGGGCTTCCTGACTGTGCTGAGCCTTTACACATGTTATAACCTTTTCACTACCACAGGGATCACCGGTGACCCACTAGTGCCATAATTACCATAATTCCTCGCTACTTCGTGCAATTTTAATCATTCAAACTGCCCCTGAAGGCTGCGAAACGGAGCTCGAAAGTTGAAGAAAATTCAGTTCCTTTTTGGCCTTTTTTTCGTCTTATAACTCACAGTTTTTTTAGGTGTTTAATTACAGAAGAACGGTAAGTACTTGACGGTTCTACTTCTCCTGGAAAAAGGGTGCAGATTATTTAACACATAGGACATTATTTGAGACGATTGACAAAATAGACTATTCAGTTCATTTCAATCTTTGTTAAGAACACATAATATTTGGTTCATAGTAAACAAGTATGTAAAAAATAAGAATAATCATAAAATAAAGAAAAACAAACAAAAAAGTCCAGGTGTTTCAATAAATAGAGCCGTTATTATGGGGTTAAAGGGGTAATGACTAGTCTGGTCTAAGTTAGTCACCTTCATTTACACAAACACAGATTGAGAAAATCTTTTCACAATATAAATTTCCATCAGTGTCTTAAAATATAAAATATCTAAAACCCTAATCCTGAACCTGCACACTGGTCTAATCCTCCAGGTGTAACGCAGAGACACTGAAGGACACAGGGGACGGATTTAACTGTGAGCACATTTCCACAACAGTTCTTGTGTGAAAAGTAAATGGGGTTAGTCCAGTTTTGTCATGTATGGAGTGATGTTCCAGACTGAAGAGGACAGCGCTCGCCCTTTGAGCCCCATATCTGCGGCTGTACGTACGCATGGACACATGTTGTTCCTATGGATGTGTTTGGTTTGGGTAAATATCCCGTTTAAAGTCTGAAGTCTAAACTATAGCACACACAGGGACTATACGGGGTCATGCTATGGCAGGACATGTGAGCAGCAGATACGACTCAAATTACACTTTAATCTGAGCTATAACTCAACATAATCTGACCAGGAGCAGCTGATTTAGTTAAAACTACAACAGGCGACATGATTTCTGCTCTTAAACAAGTCTCGCATGTAAAATTACAGCTACAGTGGTCCCGGCTTCATCGATTCTGGCTCCGGTTCACTTCACATTGAAAAAACATCGCTGCTCTCTATATCTGTGGCTGTCAGGCTCCTCATTTTAGTCTTAAAATGAAAAAAACAAAACAAAACAAGAATGTGGCTGTTGCTGCAGGTGTTGGAGTCACTGAGAGCAGGTAGAGGGCGCTCTGGGAAAAAAGGGGAAAACCTTTAAACACAAACAAAATCCAGGCACACCAAAACAAAGTAAAAATCACACGAGGAAAAGTGTAGTTAAAAGGCTTTTTAACGGGCTTTGGCCATATAAATAAAGGCCTTTTAACTATACTTTTCCTTGTGCAATTTGATTTTTACTTTTTTTGTCGTGCCTGGATTTTGTTTGTATTAGTCTTAAAATGTTCGTATTAACCCGCTCTAAATGATCCCGGTGTTTGTATTTTGCTATTTTATCTGTGAATCAAGATGTGAGCATTAAAGTTGAACTCGGGCACGTTTGAAGCTCAAGTCCATTGCTGGAGGAGGTGGAATTCTGTCAGAAGCCAAAAAACAGCACAGATCAGTGTTTCCTCGGTGGAGATCTCACTGTGGCAGTGAGTCTGTCAAGGCAACAAACTAGTGCAGTGATGGAGGCAAGTTCTGAACTTTCATGTAAAACGCCAATTTGCTTCACACTGAAGAAGCTTAACTCCACTTTAACCCATTTTACAACAGCCACGAGTCGGACAAACTAAACGCTCTGCCTGGTTCACTCATTAGTGTCTGGAAACGTTAGAAAACAACTTTATAATCAGTCTCACACTTCCCTCTGATGATTTCCCACTGCACAGGCCAAAGCCCAAAAGACTCGAGCCGCCAGAAGCAACAAGTGAGAATCGACTACTGATGGTGAAGAAGAGGAGAAACTGAAAGTGGTTGAAAGTAAATGGTTCGGGAATGTATTTTTTTTAGTGTTTTTCAAAAAAATATAATTCACTGGTAAATAAATGGGATTAGAAACGAGTCTTTTGGGCTTTGGCCTGTGCAGTGGGAAATCAACAGAGGGAAGTGTGAGGTGCTTATGAAGTTGTTTTCTAACGTTTCCAGACACTAATGAGTGAACCAGGCAGAGCGTTTAGTTTGTTCGACTCGTGGCTGTTGTAAGACGGGTTAAAGTGGTGTTAAAAACTTGCCCCCATCACTGCACTAGTTTGTTGCCTTGACAGACTCACTGCCACAGTGAGATCTCCGCCGAGGAAACACTGATCTGTGCCGTTTTTGGCTTCTGACAGAATCCCACCACCTCTAGCGACGGACTTTAGCTTAAACATGCCTGAGTTCAGCTTTAATAACAAATCAGACGCCTTCTTTGACCGAGGCAGCTCCCAATAGTGTTTACTTTCAGCACCCCCGCTCCGGACTGGCTCTTTGTTTGTTTGTTTGCTCTGATACTACCTAACATGGATCTACTCGCCTTGATGATCTTGATTTGCCGCTCACTTCGTCCACTTCTTCATACGATCTCCGTCCTCTGCAGGTGCTGAGTAACGTGGACGACCTGTTCGACCGCGAGGAGCTGTCCGCCGCCCCTGACCCCGGCTGGCCCGACTGCTTCAACTCGGGAGTGTTCGTGTTCAGACCGTCGCTGCAGACCCACACGCGACTAGTGCAGCACGCCAACCAGCACGGCAGCTTCGACGGTACGCCTGATGCCCTCCCATAAAACCTCTATCCTGTGCGTCAGATGGTGTTTCAACTTCCAGCTATAAGCGACATTTTCAGAACTTTTCACTAAGATTTTTTTTAAATTGTCAATCACTGACAAAGAAGAACATTCACACAGACAGTGGCTCCCTCTTTTCTGCATCACAAAAACTAAAACACAACACTACCCACGCCAGTACAGCTTTCTCAAAATCAGGGAATAATTTAGCAACAGTGAAGTTATTTACACCCTGAAAGCCAATTTCCCTGTTTGCCAAATGCCCCTCCATCCTCCTACATCCCTTTCAGACGCCGATATATTCACTTCTGTCCCTCCTCTGTCCCATATATATACTTCTGTCCCTCCTCTGTACTGTATATTCACTTCTGTCCCTCCTCTGTACTGTATATTCACTTCTGTCCCTCCTCTGTACTAAATATTCACTTCTGTCCCTCCTCTGTACTAAATATTCACTTCTGTCCCTCCTCTGTACTAAATATTCACTTCTGTCCCTCCTCTGTACTAAATATTCACTTCTGTCCCTCCTCTGTACTAAATATTCACTTCTGTCCCTCCTCTGTACTGTGTATTCACTTCTGTCCCTCCTCTGTACTGTATATTCACTTCTGTCCCTCCTCTGTACTAAATATTCACTTCTGTCCCTCCTCTGTACTAAATATTCACTTCTGTCCCTCCTCTGTACTAAATATTCACTTCTGTCCCTCCTCTGTACTAAATATTCACTTCTGTCCCTCCTCTGTACTAAATATTCACTTCTGTCCCTCCTCTGTACTGTATATTCACTTCTGTCCCTCCTCTGTACTAAATATTCACTTCTGTCCCTCCTCTGTACTGTATATTCACTTCTGTCCCTCCTCTGTACTGTATATTCACTTCTGTCCCTCCTCTGTACTGTATATTCACTTCTGTCCCTCCTCTGTACTGTATATTCACTTCTGTCCCTCCTCTGTACTGTATATTCACTTCTGTCCCTCCTCTGTACTAAATATTCACTTCTGTCCCTCCTCTGTACTAAATATTCACTTCTGTCCCTCCTCTGTACTAAATATTCACTTCTGTCCCTCCTCTGTACTAAATATTCACTTCTGTCCCTCCTCTGTACTAAATATTCACTTCTGTCCCTCCTCTGTACTAAATATTCACTTCTGTCCCTCCTCTGTACTAAATATTCACTTCTGTCCCTCCTCTGTACTGTATATTCACTTCTGTCCCTCCTCTGTACTTCTGTCCCTCCTCTGTACTTCTGTCCCTCCTCTGTACTAAATATTTAACGTAATAATATGTTTTATTTCTCAGGGGGAGACCAGGGTTTGTTGAATTCGTTCTTCAGTTCTTGGGCGACAGAAGATTTGTCCAAACATCTCCCGTTCGTGTACAACCTGAGCGCGAGCACAGTCTACAGTTACCTCCCCGCCTTCAAACAGTTAAGGGCAAATATTTACTCGTTAAATACAGTCAAAAACTAATATTTGGGGAAGAATATACGGGCGAGAGTCCAGGATGACTGCAGATTTTAACACGTGTAGAGAAGCAGACAGTGTTTACAAGAGGGAACAATAAAAAAGACAAAATCAGGACTAAACCAAGACTAAATCAGGACTAAACCAAGACTAAATCAGGACTAAAACATGACGAAACAGATCACTTCTTGTTTTTTTCTTGAAGATTCAGTCATAATGCAAAAGAACTAAACCGGAACTAAACTAAACTCAACTGGGACTAAAGCAGGACTAAAGAATGACTAAAGCAGGACTAAAGCAGGACTAAAGAATGACTAAAGCAGGACTAAAGCAGGACTAAAGCAGGACTAAAGCAGGACTAAAGCAGGACTAAAGCAGGACTAAAGCAGGACTAAAGAAGGACTAAAGCAGGACTAAAGCAGGACTAAAGCAGGACTAAAGCAGGACTAAAGCAGGACTAAAGCAGGACTAAAACAGGACTAAAACAGGACTAAAAAGGGACTAAAAAAGGACTAAAGCAGGACTAAAGCAGGACTAAAGAAGCACTAAAGACTGACTACAGAAGGACTAAAGCAGGAATAAAGAAGGACTAAAAAGGACTAAAGTGGGACTAAAGAGTGACTAAAGAAGCACTAAAGAGTGACTAAAGAAGGACTAAAGCAGGACTAAAGAAGGACTAAAAAAGGACTAAAGCAGGACTAAACCAGGACTAAACCAGGACTAAAGCAGGCCTAAAGCAGGCCTAAAGCAGGACTAAAGTAGGACTAAACCAGGCCTAAAGCAGGACTAAAGCAGGACTAAACCAGGACTAAAGCAGGCCTAAAGCAAGACTAAACCAGGACTATAGCAGGACTAAACCAGGCCTAAACCAGGACTAAAGCAGAACTAAACAAAGACTGAACCAGGACTGAACCAGGACTAAAGCAGGCCTAAAGCAGGACTAAACCAGGACTAAAGCAGGACTAAACCAGGACTAAAGCAGGACTAAACCAGGACTAAACCAGGACTAAAGCAGGCCTAAAGCAGGCCTAAAGCAGGACTAAAGCAGGCCTAAAGCAGGACTAAACCAGGACTAAAGCAGGCCTAAAGCAGGACTAAACCAGAACTAAAGCAAGCCTAAAACAGGCCTAAAGCAGGACTAAACCAGGACTAAACCAGGCCTAAAGCAGGAATAAACCAGGCCTAAAGCAGAACTAAACCAGGCCTAAAGCAGGACTAAACCAGTCCTAAAGCAGGCCTAAACCGTGTCTGACTCACCTGTGGTCGTTTCGCTGCAGATTCGGTCACAAAGCTAAAATCGTTCACTTTCTGGGCTCCACTAAACCGTGGAACAGCAGTGCAGACTCCAGCTCTCAGACGATGGGACGATACGTGGACATGTGGTGGACAGAGTACCACAGTCACACCACCTCCTCTTCCTCCACTGCATCATCCTCTTCTTCCTCTACACCCTCCTCTTCCTCTGCTCAGGAGAAATACGACATCCCCTTCGTGTCCTACGCCAAGAAAACCACAAAAAAGACCAAAGAGGAGAAGAAGACCATCAAAACAATCAAACAGGTTAGAAAGAAAGACACAACTATTAAGATAATCCTTGACTATTTCAATACTGTGACCTGGACTGTTGGCTGTAACATGACAAAGACGTTTTATAACATTACATTTTTAAGTGAAAATGGGAAAAAAGTTTTAACACTTCACAGTATTCAAAAATATTCTCTATCCAGCAGCATTTAGTTTCTATGTTTTACCTTAATCTGGTTAAATTATATATAAACATCTCATTATACAAGATAAACAATCGTCTGATCAAATATAATGGTTGGCTACAGCAAACGTAAACCAGAACTAAACTAGGACTAAACCAGGACTAAAAAGGACTAACCCAGGACTAAAAAGGACTAAACCAGCGCTAAACCAGGCCTAAACAAGGACTAAACCAGGACTAAAATGGACTAAAACAGGGCTAAACCAGGGTTAAACCAGGACTAAACCAGAGCTAAATCAGGACTAAATCAGAGCTAAAAAGGTCTAAACCAGGACTAAACCAGCGACTAAAGCAGCGACTAAAGCAGTGACTAAACCAGGACTAAACCAAGACTAAACCAAGACTAAACCCGGACTAAGTCGGCGCTAAACCAGGAGTAAACCAGGACTAAATCAGAGCTAAACCAGAGACTAAACCTGAGCTAAACCAGGGTTAAACCCAGACTAAACCAGGGACTAAACCAGGACTAAACCTTCAACAAACCCCAAAAACCTCTCAGCTTCAGAAGAAAATGATTGAATAACGTTTAAAAATTCAGTCTGAAGTTTGATTTAAAATTCTTCTTCAGCCTCGGGTGAGAGAAACGTCCACGGCCGTCAGAGAAACCCCGGAGCGTCCGGCCTCACTGCAGCCGCCTCTGCCCACGGTGAGAGACACGACAATGACACTTTATTCATATTCAGCAAAATTCAGTTCAAAGTGGAGCTGTGAATTTGATCAAACTCTATCGGAGATTCAGTTACACGGTCGATCCTCTGTCGGTAAAAGCGTTTTTATTTGGAGCAGACCGTCACTGTGATTACTCTATCGACTCATCGTTCAATACATGAAAGCTGGAACCATATGTTTTGGAGGTCAATATTTATCGAGTGGACAATTTCTTCGCAATAGTGGGATGATTTTAGCCACTTTTATGTAATCACGTAAGATTTGAGCTGTGAAGGGTAGAGTAGACACCAATAATTATCCACAGAAGTTTCCTTGTGCGATGTTTTTGCTGCAGCTCGGGCCTTTTGATCATAAAGTATCTTTAAAAACAGGTTTACGGCGATTATCCTGCTTTATTTCAGCGGCAAAAAGTATGTAGTTTCAATTTTCATCACAAGATAAAGTGTATATATATATATATATATATATTTTATCGCAATATTTCTCTGTAGTGATTGATCAGGCTTCAATTTTTAACCCTAAACCTAATCCTAATTTGGCGGAAGAAATGTGACTTTTTTTACCTTAACTTTTCTCGTGCTTCGTCTGGAATGTTGCACAGTACGGCAGTAAACCTTTGTATCTCCATGGAGACCAAACTGGGCCAAGTTACCGGTCAGATCTGTGAAGAGGTGACCCCACTCACAGTTAGAACACCTGTTTTTCTGGGTATTTTTGAGCTCTAAAATCACCTGTATTTGAGTAAATGTTAAGTGGAGCTGTTTAATGTCACACTGTGGAATATTCCGGGCAGAGCAATGACGTATCCGTGGAAACAAGCAGGCGACGGACCCCCAACCAAAAAGCTACATAGTGCAGCTTTATGTTCAGGAGAGGAAATGGATCTTGAAAGCCATTTTACTTGTTTACTTTATTTTTCAGAGTATAAATCGCACCAGCCAAAAAAAGCTCAATGAAGAATTAAAAAAACATGTATAAGTCGCACTTTTGGGGGGAAATTTATTTTATGAAATCAGAGACCAAGAACCAACATTTCATCTTGAAAGGAAAGTTATAGAATCGTGTATTGTTCGTTGATTCATTTTTTAATATAGAGCCAAAAATAGGGGAAAAAAACAACTCTTTTCTTTATTATTTGTCTCTAAAACCAAACGACAATTTGTTTTTTCATTTTTAATTCATATATACGGTCTATGGGCTGTCAGTGTGAAAAATTGACTATATAAGTTACACCTGAGTATAAGTCGCACCCACCCAAACCATGAAAAAAAGTGTCTTATAGTCCGAAAAATACGGTAATAGAGAATTATGTGTCGATCAATATGACGAACTATTGAACCATTCTGCAGCTGAAATCGGACCTTTAAACTAATCCAAGAAGGTTTGCAGAGGTCTAAACTACATAGTTAGCAGCTTTTACAAAGGATAAACCCCCCCACAGAGACACAGGAACGTTAAGCTCTCAGCGGGGACATTACATTAGCTAAGTCATTGCTAATTATGGCCACTCATGCTAACACCGGCTCTACTTTTCAAATCTTCAAGTTGGCTATTCATGCCAAGTCATGCAACCGATCCATCAATTAGCTTAATTACGGGCTACATAACGAGCGGTACTTTGTGTCTAAGTGCAGCGCTGGTGATTGGGAGCGACGTGGAGAGGGGCGGTTTGATTCGGAGCGTTCGGGAGCCGAGTGCATGTTGGAGAATTATGCGTCTCTTATCGGGTCATTTGTTAATTAATTTGGGGCGCTGTGTTGTGAGCGAACGGGAGGCAGACAAAGAGCGTATCTAAAGCCGGGGATAATTTGGTTTTGTGTGAGAATGAAAAGGCGTGATGGGACAACAGAGGAGCCTCGCCGGTCTAATGGGACACGGCTATTACAATGGAGATTAGACAAAGCGGAGTGGTGTTTGAATGAAGCGCTGGATCAAACGCAAAAATGAGGACTCGTGCTGCAACAGTAAGAGCTTTAAACATTAAGAGCTGAATTTAAGATGTAACTTTTCTCTCGGGGAGTCCAACACCTGCTTGTGGCATTAAACTGTGGTGGAAGAAGTACTAAATTTTGTTACTTAAGCAGAAGTACAAAAACTGGAGTGAAAAATATTCAAGTAAAACTATCACATGAAAAAATCTACCTAAGAAAAAGTATAAAAGTGTAAAAATGTACTTAAAGAGTAAAAAGTACAAGTTTTTCACACAGATTTAAAGATCCAATAAAGCTTCAAAGCTGAATTTTGTTCAATGGAAACAACTGAATCAGTACTTTTTCATCTAGCTGTTTTTATTTTTTGTATATTTTTGTTTGCTCAAAGTATGAACGTGTTATAAAATAAACTCTCAACCTTTTCAGCAAGTCTTAAAAGTAAAAATACTTTTACTTTTCAGTCCTGTTCTAAAACGTAGTAGAGTAGAAAGTACAGATACTTTCTCTCAAATGTATTGAAGTAAAAGTAAAAAAAAAACACTTAAAAATCTACATAAGTAATACAAATATTTATAATTTATACTTAAGCGCCGTTCTTTACTACTTTTACTTTGTTATATTATTACACCACTAACATTAAACTAATTTATTCCAACCATGTAGTTTAGATCTCTACAAAAATGCTCTGAAATGCCTGGGATTCTTGGATTACGTAGTTTAAAAGTCAGATTTCACTCTTCTGTCAAATATGAATGATCTGTATAAATACAAACTATGGACTCAATCTGTATTTTAAACCCACATTTCCACCCTGATTGCAGACCCCACAAGCTGAAGTCTTACCTGCAGAGAAGAAGGTGGAAGAGGTGGAGAAGGTGGAGGTGGAGAAGGTGGACGACTCAGGTCAGCTCAGAGAAGAAGAAGTAAAACAGGAAGTAGAGGAGGAAGAAGAAGAAAGCGCCACGGATCTGGCGGAGCAAGAAGAGACGGCCATTTTGGATGAAGAGGAGGAGGAGGAGATGAGCACCAGCAGCGATGACGAGGAGGACGGCACCCACCCTGTAAGAAACAATACACAACTTTTAATACAGCACTGCTCGTTTTTAAAACTTCTATCAGGTTATTCTTCTTGTTTTCACATTTATTATCTACTTACTAGTTCAGAAACTGCTTCATTCTCCTCTAGAGTTAGTTTATTTGAAGATAACTTGTCAACTGTCCATGCAACAAGATAATTTCACTACTTTTAAGTCATTTTCTGATAGATTTAAGTGTTTATATCTTTAGCTTTTTGCTGTGAAGGATATAGGAGCATCTGACGACATATTCATAGGGTTCAGTTTGGACTTTTTCCCATTCAAAGGACAGGTTTTATTTTAAATTGTTAATCACTATGGCAAAAGTCATAATTTTTCATCAATCTGAAACCCATGGATAGGAGTTTGGGAGGGCATCCGACACACAGGGATACAGGAGTAGGATGGGAGGGCATCTGACGTACTGTTTCTTCCCGTCAGAGCGCCGCAGACTCGGAGGACGAGGAGGAGCATCGCAGGCAGTGGGAGATCGGACAGGCCGATTATTTGGGACGAGATGCGTTCGAGCACATTCAGAAGATGCTCGATCGCTTCCTGGGCTGAACCTGCGTCAACAACAACAATTTAGGATTTTTAATAAAGGTTAACATTTGCTTTAAAGCTCCACTGTGTAACTTTTCTAATGGAGAGTCTGTCACCTGCTTGTCTCCACTTGGGAAGTAATTGCTTTAACTGGAAGTCTCTGTACCTGATTTTTACTCCCTTAAAAACCTCTAAACTTATGTATTCTAAGCACTTTTCACAACTTTCAGTGCAGAGTTTTGCCTTCACAATAATGCAAATAACAATTATCATGCTAACAGTGCACTTCCTGATACTATAATTAGTTGGACAGTAAACAATAGACTTACTTTGACCTCAAGAGCTGCCTTTACACTATATCTGTACTGGGGCAAGTCACGTTTAGCTTAATAAATGCATGGGGGAAAAAATCACGTACAAGGCCTTTAAATTTATCTAGCAGGTGACTCTACCAGGCCTAGTTACAGGCCAGATCTGTGGAAAGGTGACACTGCTCACAACAAAAACACGTTTTTCAAGATATTTTTGAGCTATTTTGAACAATAAAAACACCTGTAATTGAACACATGTAGATTAGATAATACTTTGGAACATTCTCTCAAACATTTCCATGAAGACAAACAGTTCTTGTATCCTCCTTCCACCTGAAATGTTACATAGTGCAACTTCACAATGTGAATAAAAAGCGTGAATTGTTATGTTTAAGGTTTAGCGGTGATTCAAATAATTAAAGTGACGTTCCAAATCAAATCTTGTGCTTGGTTTTGATGTTTTAGTTTAGTTTTTCAGTTTACTGTCCAGGAAATATAATTTAAGCCTATCGTTATGAAATGACAGCTTCAACAGCTTCAACAATTCTGTGCTAACGTTAGCAAAATATGTAATGAAAACACGTCTTTTACCTTCATCAATCAAATTTCAAATTGCGTAAATATTGCATAAAATACGTAACCTGATTAAAAAAGTGTATAAAACAAAGGGAAAAAATAGTAATAATAATTTTAAACAGTCTACAATAAGGCGAAAAGTTGTTGCTAAGTGACGAGTGATTGACGCATGCGCAAATGAGCATAACCGGCTGACATCGATTAGCTAATTACAAAAATATCGTTTAAAGATTTTTTTAAAAAACATTTGTCATGCATAAAATTAACAATACATATTTACATTTATATTTTAAAATTTAATAATTTTATAATTTCATATACGGTTAAAATATGTGAAATAAATATTAACAAATAATTTAAAATAACAGCTTCAACATTTCTGCGCTAACGCTGGCCAAATATGTAATGAAAACATGTTTTTTTTTACCTTAATCAAATGTCAAATTGCGTTATCATTGCTAAAATACGAAACTTGATTTAAAAAGTGTATAAAACAAAGGGAAAAAAGGTAATGAAGGCAAAAGTCTGAAGACGAAAGGCGAAAAGTTGTTGCTAAGTGACAAGTGACTGACGCATGCGCAGTTGAGAATAATCCTGACAACAATTAGCTAATTACAATATTTATATTTTACGATTTATTTAACGACTCTTTTTACATTTGTCATGCATAAAATTAACATATATAATTAATATATATTTATACTATATATATATTTATAACATAAAATTTGGTTAAATGTATTGTGATGAATTGCTTTATGCTAACATTCGACAAAATGAAAAAATAGGGTTAATATTTAAAGTACTTTATTTTAAAATATATAAAAAATATGTTAGTTTACTAATGCATTTTGTTTTAATGCAGGTTTACGAGGAGACGTCTTAGCAGTTTTGTCCAACAGGGGGCACTGTTGAACTTTGCTGAACAGGAGGACCACTTCAGATTTTCAAGTACCAACATCAGAGCTAGTTTAGAATCAGAAATGACCTTGGTTGGATGAATAGAGAGATAAATAACATCATTAATTTTCTTAATAGTTACTTCAACCTTGCAAATGGATAAATACCGGGAATGAATGTATTTAAATAAAGGAACTGTGTAAGCTGATTTGAAATTGCATAAACATGAGCTATCTCTTCCTCTAAATAACAGGTAATCATGGTCAAATCAAATAAAGCTTTAACTGATAACTTGATAACTAGGCGACTACTTCATGAGTTTTGATATGTAGACAGACTTATAATCAAGGTTACTCAAACAGGTAAGAACAAAAAGTCAATATTTCCCTTTAAAAAGTCAGATTTTCTCTTTTTTTGACTTTTTTATCAGCTGAACTAAACATCAGTATTGCAGCTGTACTCCAGGCCTGGGGTCAGACGTGCTCGTCATTTGGATAATTGATTATGTTGTGTTTATTTGCAATTAAAAGCGACAGCAGAGGCTTTATCAGATGGGGGCAGATGGGACGGAGCGCGGCGTTTGCATCAGTTAGAATGTTACAGTCAAAGTCATTAGGGAGAAATACTGGCGACATTTAAGACGGAACGCATGAAGTTATGGCAATCATTTCAAACTAATAAATTAGAGCATTTAAAAAGTGCGAGTAGCAGTAGCAGCAGTAGTAGAAATAGTAGTAGTAGTAGAAGTAGTAGTAGAAGTAGTAGTAGTAGTAGTAGCAGTAGTAGTAGTAATAGTAGTAGTCGCAGTAACAGTAGTAGTAGCAGCAGCAGTAGTAGTGGTAATAGTAGTAATAGTAGTAGTAGTAGTAATAGTAGTAACAGAAATAGTAGTAGTAGTAGAAGTAGTAAAAGTAGTAGCAGAAACAGTAGTAGTAGTAGTAGCAGATATAGTAGTAGCAGTAGAAGTAGTATTAGCAGTAGTAGTAGTAGTAACAGTAGGAGTAATAGCAGTTGTAGCACTAACAGTAGTAGTAGTAGTAATAGCAGTAGTAGTAACAGTAGTAGTAGTAGTACTAGTAGTAGCAGTAGTATTAGTATTGGTATTAGTAGTAGTAGTAGAAATAGTAGTAGTAGTAATAGCAGTAACAGTAGTAGTAGCAGCAGTAGCAGTAGTATTAGTAGTAGTAGTAGAAATAGTAGCAGTAGCAATAGCAGTAACAGTAGTAGTAGCAGTAGTATTAGTAGTAGCAGTAGAAATAGTAGTAGTAGTAACAGTAGTAGTAGTAGTAGTAGTAGTAGTAGCAGTAGCAGTAGCAGTAGTATTAGTATTAGTAGTAAAAATAGTAGCAGTAGTAGCAGTAGCAGTAGTAGTAGTATTAGTAGTAGTAGTAGAAATAGTAGCAGTAGCAGTAGCAGTAACAGTAGTAGCAGTAGCAGTAGTTGTAGTGGCAGTAATAAATCGCACACAGTTGGTAGAGCGTTTGTCCACTGAAGGTCGGCGGTTCGAATCCCTTTCTCTCTCGACATAAACATCATCAGCTGAGTGGTCAAATCCACGGGGACTCACAGGTTGTCGGTGCGATTCCAGCTCCCGCAGATTAACGCTGTCCTTGTGTCCTTGAGCAAAGACACTTAACCCCGACTCGCCCCCAGTGTCTGCGTACACCGGGGTACGAATGTGAGTGGTTCCTTCATGTAAAAGCACTATGAATATGTGCCCATTTTATCTTTTATTTACTTCTACTTACGCAATATACAGTATTTCGTGGTAATAAAACTACTCCCTACTATTCTTCGGTATTTTCTCTGTAACCTTCTGCAGTAATGACAGACAGATATTGAAGAGTTTGGACTAAAGTGACTAATGCTTCAATGGAAAAGAAAGTGTTTTTTGAGGAAACTTGAAGGTCAAATAATTCTGTGCTAAAAGCTGCTGTTGATTCAGAAGGATAAACTCGGATTAGACGTAATGCTTTAAATGAACGCGGGCTGTATTTTCTCTCATTTCAAACACGACTTACAGTGAGGATTTGTAAATATCCCAAAGCGTAGTAGAGATCAGAGGACATGGGACAGGTGCACTCAACATGTGCTCTTATCTCCAGTAAAGCAAAGTCTAATCACTGCCCAGAAACTTTCACAGAACATTTTTTCTGTAATCACAGCATCAACAAATACACTCGCTTCTTTATACAGACCCAGAAATTTGAACAAAATAGATGCTGTTTCCTGTAATTTGGTGAGTTCTAGTGTCCTTACGCAACAACACTTCAGCATTTATCAGGGTATTTGTGAGTTCATGAGCAGCATCATGTGCTCCTGCTGATGCACACAGGCAGAGAGACTGTGGAAAGAAGTAGACCGGATCCAGCCAAATTAAGCTCACAGAGGCTAGCAGCTATAGGAGTGAATTTGTCCAGAAGCTGGGAGGGCTAACAACAAATGCAAATGCTGCAACAAACACAAAAAGTCACGTCGGAAATGGCCGCGGGTCTCTATTTTCCGACCCGAGACGGCTCACAACAAATACAAACGCCTCAACACAACAAAAAGCCACAACACACCAAAAAAAGCCACAACGGAAGTGACTGTGGGACTCTATTTTCCGAAGGACCAAGCGAGGAGAATCAAGCAGGAAGTGAATGAGAAAAGTAGAAGAAAGTGTAAAGTAAAGGAACGGAGAAGAGAACGAAGTTGGAAATGTAAGTAAAAGTAATTTATTTAGTTTTGTGGCCAGAATCGATATCACTGTCTGACTGTCTTCTGTTGTGGCTTTTTTTGGTGTGTTGTGAAGTTTTTTTGATGTCTTATGGCATTTACTTTGGGCTGTGGAGTTTCTATTTGTGTTGTGGTGCTTGTATTTGTTGTGAGCCTTCCTGGGTTGGAAAATAGTCTCCTGCAGTCTCTCCTGTTGTGGCTTTTTTTGGCGTAGTGTTTCCATTTGTGTTGCGGCATTTGCATTTGTTGTGAGTCCTTCCAGCTTCTGTAAATTTGGGTCCAAGATCCATATTAAGAATAGAAATAGAACAAAAATACAAAAGGATCACGTAAAGTGGGTTAATAAGAAAAGTGTAAGACCAAAATGACGAGCTTGACATAAGCAGTTGTGAAGAGAAGGACAATGTGTATTCAATTTAAAGTGAACTGGAGCTGAAGTTGATGGAGCCAGATGCGCGACCATGCTCACTTAGCTATGGCCATTTCTATGTGAAGTCTACGGGGCTCGGTTGCAAAATGTGTTTTTGTTTTGCCGTTATGACCAATGCATAAACTGCATATATAAGTGGACATAACTAACCTGGTCACTTTTCAAACAGGAAGTGAGCACGGGAGCACTTCCGGCGCCATCAGCTCTGGCTCCAATCGGCTCTATTCACGCTTCCGTCTCAAACAAGGAAGACGTTTGGAAACCTGCGATCACAACTTCCGGCGGGCTCTGTTCGTGGTAGTAGGTCTGACAAAATCTAGGAAAAATGTGAAAATGTCCAGGTTTTCTTCATCTCCATGTCGTGGCAGCGTTCCGTTAGGTTCGGCTCATCCACAATTCCAACCATACCTCATTTTTCATCATTTCCCCAGTGACACACGACTCGCACTGGGTACATGCGATTAGGAGAGACGAGGATTCCAAACCGCACATACGTCTGCCGTCTTCGTTTTACCGACGATCACATTTACTTCAGTGGGTTTGATCACGAGCCCAGCGTTGGGAACTACACCGGAAGTCGTCATCGCGTGTTTCCAAACGTCTTCCTGGTTTGTGACGCAAGGTCTTAATGTGCTCTACGTGCTCCTGCTGTTTTTATTTCACTCTTTCGTCCGTGAATAAATTCCTTTTCGTAGACCTCGGCTCCGAACTCGCTCCTGTAGCTGCAAACCTCGATGAGCTTCACTTGACTGGAGATGAACGCTATAGGTGATGTCGGCTCGGAGTATTCGGTTTGAACTTCCCGATCTCATGACGCCACATCGGATTCCGGATGGTGGACGTAGCCGGAGCATGTGTCAGCGCAGACCTAATCGCCGGTTGAGATCAGTTCCTGGGAAAACCATGTGTTGCGGCGGTTTTGGCTCTAACAGTTTAACTCTCGGCCCAATAATGCGAGTTTAATGTGTGCGGCTCTGCGTGGACTCGGCTCATCTTTAACAGCCTTAACGACAGACACTGAGCATGTGCAGATCCACCAGGGATTTCCTCTCCAGCTGCTCACACATGTTCGGAAACATTCGCCAATAACCGTGACCTAATTTCCTCACTCAACCTCGCTCACCTCGGAAAACCACTCGGAATTGCAAACAAGAGCATCAGAAAATCGATTAAACTCTTTATAACAGGGGCGTCAAACTCATTTTGGTCCGGGGGCCGTATACAACCAACTTTGACTCCAAAGGGGCCGGATCAGAAAACTCATGGCATATATACCCCAAAAATAGCAATGAGTCCAAATATTTGTGCAGAGAAACGCAAATCTATTACAGAAATCTTTTTTATTTTATTTTATTTTACAAAATATTATAATATTATGCTAGGTCAGGTTGCTTTCACATCAGCATCACTAGCCTCTTGGCCCCTGGGTGAAAACAGACGGCTGTTTCTTCAGTTTCAGCAATAATTTGTTTATCTTCTGTCTTCTCAATTCTCTGTTCAAGTTATTGTATTTTTCGCAGTGTCTCGTAGTGGTGTTTAAGATCATATTCCTTGAGCGCCGCCACTTGTTGCAAACACACCAAGCACAGGCTTCCCATTCACCTCCGTGAACAAATAAGAATTAGTCCATTTTTCTTGGAAAATCCTGCACTCAGCTCCACTTTTCTTATTTTTGACATTTTGCTGATGAGGGTCACGGTCAACAGTCAAAACAATCGTCCTTTAAGAGCGTTTGGAAAGAGGCAGGTCTTCATTTGTCTGGTGGAGGCGCCACGCACAGAAGCACTGGAGATGCTGCTATGCTAAGCTGCGCAGAAAATTACCAGAAAAATCTGAAAATTTTAAATATTTTAATAGAAAATCAGCCGAGGGCCAGATTAAAGGTCTTGAAGGGCCGGATCGGGCCCCCGGACCGCATGTTTGACACCTGTGGTTTATAATAACAACATTTCAGTTCGCCTTAAAGCTGCACAGTGTAACTTTTCGGGTACCTGCTTGTCTCCGTGGAGATGTTGTTGCTTTGTCTTGAATGTCCCAGTGTAGCATTAACGTCAGTACTTTTTATTGACTTAAAAAAATCTTCATTCTTACTGTGGGTGGGCTCGCCTCTCCACAGATCTGACATGTAACTTGGTCCTTTGGCGTTGCCGTCTCTGTAAGATAAATAAATGTAATGCCGTACTGAGGAACATTCCAGGGAACATCTCCTTGAAGAGACCTTGACGACAGGAAAGGTGTACAGTGCACCTTTAATAAAGCATGAACAAAGACTTAATTCATAATGAACTAACTGTTTATTAATAGTAATTCAGGCTTAGTAACCCCTAACTTAATTAAAGGGGTAGGAGTTGTTCGGGTTTAATGCTTTGTTTTTCTTTTTATGTAGTTTCCTCATCACAAACAGACTTGGAGTTGTGTTTTGTTTCATTCACACGTTTAACTCACAAACGCAAACATTCTGCTCCACCTTGTGATGTCATCGTGTGGTGATACAGGAAGTGCTCCACTGTGTTTTTAAACTCAGCACACCTTCACTAGAATAATTTGGGAGCTGTTCTCTTTAAACACCCTATTAACACTACTACTACTACTGCTACTACTACTGCTACTACTACTACTGCTGCTACTACTACTACTGCTACTACTACTGCTACTACTACTGCTACTACTACTACTGCTGCTACTACTACTGCTACTACTACTACTGCTGCTACTACTACTACTGCTACTACTACTGCTACTACTACTGCTACTACTACTACTGCTGCTACTACTACTGCTACTACTACTACTGCTGCTACTACTACTGCTGCTACTACTACTGCTGCTACTGCTGCTACTACTACTGCTGCTACTACTACTACTGCTGCTGCTACTACTGCTACTGCTGCTGCTGCTACTACTACTGCTGCTACTACTACTACTGCTGCTGCTGGTAATGAAACAGCTGCTAATGACAATGACAACAATAATAATGATGATAATAATAATAATGATAATGATAATGATAATAATAATGAATATGTTAACAATATTAGTAATGATGTAATAATAATTCAGGCCAATAATGTAATGATTAATGAGTACAACATAATACAATAATTGACGTATTAACAATAATTGTAATGACAATAACAATGACCGGCAATGATGACGATGACAACTAATGCCGACAATAATGATGATGACAACAATATAATAATGAACAACCAATGATGAATAATAATGCTCAATGATAATCTCAACCAATGGTATGTTATAACAACCATGACATTAAGCTCAACAATGATAATAATAATCAATGAGCAAATAACAACAATGATTAACAAACTAATGACAAACTAATAACCAATAATGAATGTATAACAACAACCAAATAGCTAATAATAATAACAACAAATAACAACAATGACAATAATGCTATAACAACTCAACTTCAACAATAATAACAACAACACACAATGTCTTGCCAACAACAACTATCTCTGTAAACAATACTGCAACCAATAATGACAAACTAATAATGCTACTAACAACCAACAACTACTAACCGTTAACGCCTACTAAACAGCTGCTAACCAACAGCGAGCAACAATAATAACAACAATGATACAACTAACAATAACCCAACCGACAACAACCAACAACAATAAGCAGCTAATATGTAGCTAACTAACAACCAATTGTGTTAACAACAATTGCCAAACTGCTGCTGCTACTTATTGTTGTTAATAATAACAATAAACCGACAGCAGCTTGCTCAGATGTTAACAGCGTATGCTGCTAATGACATAAGCAGCATGTGGTAAACAACCGGCGATTGCCGCCAATATAATTGAACAACTCAACAACCGAGCAATGATAATCAGGTGACAACCGCATGACAATACTGCTGGTTAACAACAATAACCGAATAACCATATGTACCGGCCGGCCCTGCAACAATAGCCACTGTTATTTGCTGTTCGGCAATAACGGCAAACGGCACGTAGTAATAACAACAACAGCAGCCGATGACTGTAATATAATATTAAACATGGGTAACATCAATAACAACTTGACAATAACAACAACAACTTGGCCACTCAACTGACAATGCTGTTGTTAACAACAGCAACCAACTAATAATGGCAACAAGCTGTAATAGCCCAATCAACATGAATACAGCAGCTGCTGGCAGCAACAACAGCCGATTAACAACAACAGTAACAACCAGCAGCAATAACAACAATACAACAGCCTTGGCAACAACAATAGCGGCGAATTAACAATACAGGCACAACCTTCAACAACAACTACTGCTGCAACAACAACAACCAACAACAACAACAACCAACAACAACATACAGCGGTTATAGCGGCAACAATACTAGCTACAACAACAAGCTGCTGAGCAACAACAGCACTAACAACAACAAAACAACAACAACAATTTGACTGCTACAACTACTACTACTTCTGTATCAGATTGTGTGTCCTCATACTCGTGTCTCAAAATACACATCACAAGGTGAAATGGTGCGTTTTGAGCTCTGGAGATGCAGACAGACGAATAATAAACTCAAACGTGTGTGAATGAAAGAAAACAAAAACACAACTCCAGGTCTATTTTTGAAGAAGTAACAACATTATAACACGACTTAAAGCTCACAAGAGTCACGTTTGCGGAATACAGGACCTTTAGCAGCTCCTTTTACCTTTAGTTCAGTAGAGATCGGCAATTCCAGGGCTGAAATTCTCCAAACGATTCTCATGAAGGTGTGTGGAGTTTGAAAAATGTACTACATGTTATGCTACGTGCACAAAGAGCAAAAGTGTGACCCATTTTCCTCATTCAAAGTCCCCTGCTGCATAAAATCTCCATTCTAAAACCCACTAACTTCATTAAAACTCCATCCGGACGCCTTTCTGGCCCCCGAAAGGTGAATTTCCAATGCATTTCCCACCTATGGATGTAATTTACACAGTTGCAGTCATCATTTCTGCACTTTTTGTCATGACTTTGCAAGAATAACTTTGGGTTTCGAGCACTGTGGTTAAAAACATTCATACGTTTTATTAAAATATGCAAATGTGAAAGCACCAGAGTCGGTTGTTGACAAATAAGTTACATATAGAACCTGCACAGGTCAGCGTTTATACAACAAAACGTGCCAAAAAAAGAATAGAAAATACAAAGTGTGCTTTATAGGAAACATACAAAATCCCTATCAGTCAATTATCAATTATTAAGTTAAACAATATTTCCTTACAAAGAGTTCTTGCAGCGTGACATCGGCTGTCATTGTCACAAAATGGAAAACCGTACAGTTATTAAAATGAAAATTAAAGGTACAGTGTGTAACTTTCTGGAGTTGACTGCAGGTTTTCATCGAAATCGAAAATTAAAACTCTACTTTTAAACATTGTCCATTGAGATAGACGAGTTTTACGTCATACTGTGGAAGATCGGCCGCTGAGAAACGGCGCATTTCTGCAGAATCAACAACGCAAGCACCAAACTATTATTTATCTCCAGTAAAAGACGTTATATATATTTTGTTCTGAATCACACACAAAGTTACAAGAGCGATTGTCTCGAGTCTGGATGAACGATTTTCACGCTTTATGGTCCAATTCCAGTCCCTTCAGGATTTAAACACCTACAATGAAATAAATGGAGCGCTTTGAGAGGTTTTAACAACCCTGTAAAGCACATTAAGTGGAAGGCACATTATTATTATATTATTATTATAAAATGCACGCTAAATAAGGAGACAAACAGATGGCAGACTGTTAACTAGGAGTGTGCAAAAATATTGAAATCTTGATATATTTTAGCATTTAATTTGATTCAATATAACAAGAGTATTATTTGGGTATATTTTACTCAATTATTTTGTTACAGCTACAGTTTTGTTGCTTATTTAGAGGAAGGAAACTCATTTATGCGACGCATTTGACATTTTCATTGTTTTGATGATTAATATGGGCGTTTTTCATATGAACTTTGCACAAGAAGTGGTTTAACAAAGACTTTTAGTATCACAGCCATGATTTTTATTTATTTATGAGTTAGCTGATAGCGAAGAACAGGAGAAGAGCTGATAACTAATTGTAAGTCAGTTAAATGCAAACAATCAATTCAAATACTGTCTAATACATGACTAAATACTAATGAAACGCAACACTAAATACAATCAATCAATGAAATACTGCTGAACTTTAACTGTGGTTTTTAAATCGTACTTAATTTGTTTACGTTGTGGTAAGGCGGCTTTGAGTGTCCAGAAAGGCGTCGAATAAATAAAATGTATTATTATTATTATTAGTTTATTTGTCCGGGACTGTGCAATAAAACATCGCCACCAAATAGGCAACCAATATAATGTACATAAGGCTTCTAGTCCCTGGTTTGGCTTTTAAAAATGTCAATACAAGTACAACAAATAGAAAAACAGTGAAATCTGTAAAATGCACGGTCTAAAAAACAATAAAAGGAAGGGATACGCCATAAGATTGAGTTGATTGTTCTTGATCCAGAGCTTTTCCCATTTAGCCTTTATTTTTTATTTAATCGTATCGAATCGTAAGCTCACTGTATCGAGCTGTGTACCGTACCGTGGCCTGTGTATCGAAGAATTTATCGTATCAGCGACTTCTGAACGATACCGAGCCCGACTGTTAACCAAAAAAGTTACATAGTGCACCTTTAATTCTTTGGGCTTACAGTACTTGAACAAAACTGGCATACAAGTTGTAACCGGTGTAACTCAAAAGAAATACAAAAAAATAAATACGAAATTCTTCAAATTTGTGTCAATTTTATTTCATGTTTTTCTGGTTTTCTACAATGATTTAACCGAGCACAAAAATGTTCTTGAAAGTGCATGTTTTTTCTATCTAAATCTACTTAAAGTTTCCAACAATTTGAGGATTTTAATACGATGTTGAGATGTCGTCTGAAAAAATATCACAAAATAATTTACAAACTGTCTTAGTTGTTAAATATTGTTGGTAAATTCCACTCATTTTCATTTTTAACATTTCTTTTTAATTCCCAAAAGGCTCTTAGTTCACTGAGTCCATTTTTTTGTTTGAGAATCTGTTCAAAATATTCTTCGTCCAGTTTATTTCCGTCTCGTAACAGTAGTTGAGTTACTCGGCGTCGGCAGTTTCTCGGGCAGTTACAGTGAAATTTCCTCTTAGTAAACATTTAAATACGTCGTTTTCGAGTCCACTCCAATCGCGTTCCTCGCCGTACATTTGTAAACGCCGGCGTCTTTGGGCGAAGGGTTTTGGATGACGAGCGAACCTTGCGGCTGCAGGTACTTATTCCCGAACACTCGAGGTTGAGCGCTGACGACGAGCCTCGCTTTGTCCGGCGTTTCCCAGGCCACTTCCGCGTCGGGAATCCCGGTCGCGGCGCAGTTCAGCTGTATCGCGACGCCACGTTTCGCGTATGTCACTGAATTCGGTCCGTTTGTGATCCGAGGAGGGTAGGCTATTACGATAACGGAAGCGGACATAACCGAGCTACCGTACTCGTTCGCCGCTCTGCACGCGTACAAACCTCGATCGTAAACGCTAGCTTGTTTGATCGCTAGCGTACCATTTTGCAACACAGAATATCTCCCGGCTTTTTGCGGACGGTTCAAAACGACACCGCTCGGTAACGTCCACGTTAGCCGCAACGGATCTCCATTTGTAACGCAATGCAGCATCAACGTATCGCCGTTCAAAACATTAACCGGCGAATCGTATTTATTCGCAATTACAGGTTTTCTTCCCGGCGTCAACTGCACAAATTGCTCAACTTGGCTCATGCCGCTACGTCCTAAACATCGGTACGTACCCGCTTCCGCTAACGTCGGGTTGGTAATGATCAACGAGCCATCTTGACGGTGGAAAAACTTCGCCAAACGCGCGCCGCTAAGCAAAGGCGTCCCGTTCGGAAGCACCCACGTTATCTGTTTGATATTGTTACCGTCAAATGAGCAGTTCAGAGTCATAGCGTTGCCGGCCGTTAGCGACACGTCGTCCAGTTGCGTTCCGGATGCTTCCGTTTTAGCGTTTGCATCTTTAACGTCGAGGCTAACCGCTAATCTGACCTCTCCGCCTTCGTTCCTCGCAATACACGCCAGCTGCCCCGAATCACTCGTTTTTGCCGATCGGATTTCCAAACTTCCATTTTGAAAAACGGATATCCGATTACTGTAATACGGAGCGGGGAGAATAACATTCCCTGGCAGCACCCACATAATTCTCGGATTCGGCGTTCCCTTGGCGACGCAATCCAATAAAATCTTATCGTTTTGAAATTTGGAAACTTTAAAATGATGCCCGTTGTTGCTAATAACAGGAGGCGTAACCAAAACTTCGACTTTTACGATTTTGTTGTCTTGTCCGTAACTATTCCGAGCAACGCACGTGTAATCCCCGGCGTCGAAACGCTGAACTCTTTGCACCGTCAGCGTTCCGTTGTTGAAAACTCGATATTTTTCCTTATTTGAGTCGACTATCCGGTTCATCGGCGAGATCCAGGTGTACGTAGGGGTCGGGTCACCTTTGGCGCTGCATTGTAACGTTAGATTTTCGCCGTAGATGACCTGAACGGGCTCGATTTCGGTTTTGTTTTGGATTTGCGGAGAAGAGGAGGCAGATTTGACCTTAACGTAGATTTTCATTTCGTCTTTTCCGAGCTGGTTTTCGGCGTAGCAGGTGTAGTCGCCCTCCTCTCGCATCCCCACGTCGTTGAAGAAGAGCGTGCCGTTGTCGAACACCACGTATCTAAAAAAGAAGAAGAAAAGAAAAGTCAGAGTCAGTTTTTGCAGTTATTTTAAAGCGGGGATATTTTGCTTCTGTGGGGTTACGGGCTGCCAAAAACAATGTATTAACACGTGCAGTTTTACTTTAGAGTCAAATCAGGTTTGAGAAGTTGTATTGAACAGTTTTGTGTGTTTGTTTTTGTACATTTACAGAGAATTTTCATGTGGGAGCTGTGAAAACTTTGAATAAGACCCGGGAGAGATTGCTAAATTACTCAAACATGCACGGACGGGATATAAAACCACTACAGGCATTTTTTTTTTATGAGGGAACATTATAACATGAGAGAAAGCTAAAAAAAAAAAAAAAAAAAAGATTCTGCATAATACCCCGTCTAACTAAAAGTAAAATTATTCTAAAATATAAAAAATATTAGTTTCTATTGAACTTTTTCACATATTTCCAGTGTCAGGTGCATAAATCTGTGTTTAACATTTATATGAAGCATTTTTAGTGTAAAATGTCATGTGGTGCGACCGAGAATAACCTTAAAACTGTTTTATTTTCTAAAACAGGGTTGGGATATTCATCTAAGTTCTGAGTAATATGAAGTGTACAGAAACAAACTGTTGAGTTTCTTTAGATTTTTAATGCATATTGATATTTTCTTTTGCTGTTCAATATGACAGTCTCCTGCTTGTGTTTAATGAACAAACTACGACCCTGTAAAATGCATCAAATGAAGAAAAATGAGAAAAAAAAAGAAAAATTTGTCCATTATTAAACTCCAGCCATAGAATTCCTGCTGTTATTAGTCGCACCACATGATGCACGGTCGCACCACATGACATTTTAACACTTTAAGTACAAAAAACAGAATAACTCATGATTTCTGAAAAAAAAAAAAATGGTTCCATGGAGGTCAGAGGTGCTACAGAAATGTGCTGAATTATTATGAAATTTTAACCATTTTAACTGAGGAAACTTTAATTGGACAGCGTCATGTCATTGACCCATTTACAAATACACATCTATTTGTAAAGACCAAAATACAAATATTAAATGTGTATTTGTTTGTCGATCGCTCTCTGTGCATTTGTGAATATTAATGAAACAAAAGTACCTCCACTGAAATGAGGATACAAACATTTGTGCTCTTTGTGTTGCAGTTTTTGCATGAAAAGCGCAGTATACATAAAGCTATACATAAAACAAGAGACGTTTTACTGAAATACAGGGAGAAAAAACAGCACGCGGCCTTCAACTTTATTTATTTGAGGCCAAGACCAGAGTAACACTGAAATATAACTCAATTATCTGTGTATCTGTGCATGCATGACAACTGTGTGCCAAAATACTGCAACAGGCCAAAGAGGGAGATCTCTATTAAACTCCACTTTATTCTTTGCTTTTCCAAGGCCGCTCTCGTGTCTCTGATGTATGGACCTAATCGGAGCAAGAATTTCAAGAGACGCTCTGCTCCCTTTATCTACCGTGACCTTACATAACTTGGATTTCTTTTAGCGATAAAATAAAAAACCTTCGAAAATAAATGCGAGTATAGAGAATAAAAGCGCTTTTTGAAAAATGTCGACCTCGCGCTGCATTTTCTAAAGGGTTACTTAAGCTTTAATATAATGGATAGAAGATGAATTACACGTATTGTGCGAAGGGTCAAGGATTTGGCTGCTAAGTAATGGCAAGAAACAAGGAGGAGGGCGACTGCTACCAGGAAACATCATAGAAAGTTGATAGAAAGTCAGACAAGTTTTGAATTGGAAAAAGAAAAATCAGACATTAAAGAAACTCAATTAATGTTCCCTACAAACCGGTTAAAGGACTCTAGGGATGTAACAATAACTGAAATCTGGTGATATCGTATGGTCAAAGGTCTCACAATAACATCGTGGAGCATCACAATATATCGAATCCCAAGTCTCTTTGCTTAAATCAATAGTTTTGATGCAGAAATAGCTAAAAAAAACAGAGGGAACTACATAGACCATGATCCTTTGCTCCGTTTCAGTGCAGACGACGTGAAGAAATAACTGTTCTAAGCACTTTTACATCTTCACTCTTTGGATTAAGTGGAGGTATTTTTAGAGGAAAAAGTCGCAGATTCACAGGTTTTTATCGCAATAAATCTGGTTCGGTGAGATGTTTATGGTGAAAATATCGTACAGAGAGATTTAGATATCGTTCCATCCCTAATGACAATAAATTTTGCACCAAATAAACATTTCTTTCAATTCTTTCAATCAACCCCCACTGGAAAAACCAAACACTGTCACCAGTGGGCCACATGTATGTTCCAGTATCTCTCTCGTGGTTTACATTTCATTAACTTTAAACATTTTCCTTAGTCACATCGTCCATCATTATTTTGTACTTGTATTTTCTTAAATTTAAGAACACTAGTGCATCTTTTAAAATCCGTATCTTGACTCCGTACACAGAGACGCATTGTTATATAGTGAGTTTTTGGGTCTAGTCACAAATAGAGATGATCAGGTTCAACGTTTGTGAATTTACTTTTTGGATATTTCACGGTAAATTATAGCAGAATGTAATCAACAGGAAACTCTGTCTCTTGCCCTCCATCTGGGAATACAACATCATCACATCCTAAAAGCTGAAAACCACCAATCTGCTTATGAAACTTGGAAAGAAAAAGCTAAATTGCACCCATTATCACTGCTATTATAAGAAAAAGAGACTCAAAAATGTACAATTACGGCTCAGAAGAAAGTCATTTTGCTTTGAGGTAATGCTTTCTTTTTGCATTGATTATCAGGCAGACGGAAAGTGTTTTGAACAGCAGAGTGAAATGAAACGTAAACTGAAAAAAACGGCCGTACCGTCGGCTGCGCCCGGCTCTGTCTCGCTGCTTCTCGTGGTTGACCATGGTCCCGTCCGGCAGGGCCCAGCTGATCTCCGGGTTTGGAAGTCCGGATGCCACGCAGTCCACCTTCAGGTCGCCCCCGTAGATCACCTCCTGACTCGAACGCGGCTTTTTCTGCTCGATTTTCGCCGGTTTCGTCAAAATTTCAACTCCCAGCGCCCGGTAGTCGTCCCCCATCTTGTTCCGGGCCACGCACAGATACTCGCCGCCGTCTTTGTCCGTGACGGAGTGGACGGTTAAAGAGCCGTTGGCGTGGACTTGGATCCTGGGGTCGAAACTGAAAGTAAAAAACAGAATAAAAAAACAATGAGGGTTACAATATTTTTTCCGATGAATTTGAGCAAAATGTGTCTTGTCCCTGGAGTTCAACAATTACTTTCTAAGACGCCAAAGTAAATGCGTCCATGAAACTGCAACGATTTTTCAGGTAAATCCTTCAGCAGCAGAACTTAATAAACCAAAAAGAATAAAATTTCAAAATTAAAATATGCACTGGGACTAAGCCTTAAATTAAATATTGCAAATAGAGGTCGAAATATGTTTTTTGTTTTTGTTTCACACTAAAACGGAATAATGAAAAAACAAACTGTTTCCCATTTTATTGTGTTTCGTTCTTTCTGAAGGTGTTGCAAAAAAATAATTTCATTTTTCAGGGTTGCTGGGTTGAGTCTTAAAAGTCTCAAAAAGGTCGTTGTCCAAGTCCTATTTTTTCACAAAGGTCTTAACTTTCATGAGCCTTTTTTTGTAAACTGAACCAGGCAATGTGAAAGCTTATTGTCTTATTAGAATGTTATAAATGATTTTTTGGCCATTTTACAGCAATGCATACGACTATAAATGAGTTCTGAATGATTTTATATACATTTTTTATTTAAAGTAATGAGTAATGGTCATTGTTAGAATGGGATCTGGTGTTTTCACCTGTATAATGGCTGCAATGCTGGTCTTAATTTTCATTTAAAGGGGAACTCTGGCATTAGGGCTGCAGCTATCGATTATTACAGTAATCGATTATTCTGTTGATTACTTTGTTCGAATAATGGAGTAATCGTTTGTTATTGTCGTGTCTACTTTGCACATGTTAAGTCCACACCACCTGCACTGACAGATACAGGTGTTTTGGACATGAAAAACATAATTATCGCTGGGCTAAGGTTGACTCACCTCACGGTTTCTTTTCCACTTGATGTAATGTACGGTTCTGTTTACATGTTGGAGCATCAGTGTTGAGAAGGTGACTTTTAAAATGTTCCCCTACAGATTACAGATTACATTCCCCAAAATGTAGTTTGTGACATAATCAATTAAATTACTTAAAGTGAGTAACGTAATCTGAATACTTTGGATTGCTTGATATTGTCATGACTGATTGCCTGGTTTAGACCTGGTGTGAGTTCTGGTTTAGAGGTGCACAGGAGGAAGCGCGGTCCATGGAGTGTACGCGACAAGACACAATCCACGCACAGAGTGCGCGGCGTACGGGAGATGTGGAGTGTGCGGGGTACCGGAGCGTACTGCTCTTATTACACATCCATGGGCGCCGCGCTGTTGTGTGTACAGTGAAGTGCAGTGGTCGTGCGGAGACTTTACCTCTACCACAAAAGGTTCCGGCCATCGCCGAGCGTATGAAAATAAAACGAAGCATCGAGGCAAAAAATAATAATCGATGCATTTTTCTAATCGATTAACTCGATGAATCGTTTCAGCCCTATCTGGCATGTTTGAAGCTAAACTCCATTGACGGTGAAGGATAGAAATTGAAAGTTGTTGAAAGAAAATGGTTCGGGAATGTATTGTTTTGTCTTTTGGGCTTTGGCCTGTGCAGTGGGAAATCATCAGAGGGAAGTGTAAGGTGCTTATAAAGTTGTTTTCTGTTTCCAGACACTAATGAGTGAACCAGGCAGAGCGTTTTGTTTGTTAGACTCGTGGCTGTTGTAAGATGGGTTAAAGTGGTGTTAAGCTTCTTTTTCAGTGTGAAGCAAATTGGCGTTTTACGTGGAAGTTAAGAACTGTCCCCCATCACTACACTAGTTTGTGGCCTTGACAGACTCACTGCCACAGTGAGATCTCCACCGAGGAAACACTGATCTGTGCGTTTTTGGCTTCTGACAGAATTCCACCACCTCTAGCAACGGACTTAAGCTTCAAATGTGCCGGAGTTCAACTTTAAGTGATCTTAAAAAGGTCTTTAAAAAGTCTTAAATTTGGGAGAGTCAAACCCAGGGATACCATGTTTTGGTTTATTTATTCTGACAGAGAAGAGACTGAACTTTGCGCCAGTTTTTGTTTCATGTGGATAGGCCCAGGAGTTACAGAGATATGAACCACAAACTCCACCAGCTATAGAGATTCTACAGTTTTCGTGTCTAGGCACATTTTATTTTTTTGTGTAACTTAGGTATGTTTATTTTTTTGTACCTGTATTGTGCGTCTACGAGTTTCTTGGACGGCATTCTCCAGATCACTCTTGGTTCTGGATCTCCTTTGGCCACGCAGTTCAGCTTCAGCGTCCCACCGTAAACCACTTGTGTCAACTTCGGCGACGCCATCGTGATGCTAGCTTTAGCCATTAGCATCCTGCTCTTCACAAACAAGTTCACCGTCCTCTTGCTCATCCCCATCACGTTACTGGCCAAACACTGATATTTTCCTGCATTTCCTTGGGTTAAACTTTCGATCACGAGCGTACCATTTGGAAAAACCCTTATATTTTGTCCGGTTAAGTATTGCGAAGAGGCTAGCTGGATGCTATCTGGCGTAATCCATCGTATCGTAGGTTGAGGCGATCCGCTAGCAGTGCAATCCAAGTAGATGGCGGCATTTTCGCTGGCGGTGATGTTTTCAATCGGAGTTTGCTGAAAAATCGGAGGCAAAGATGAAACGTATAACCTTATCGAAACCGTGTCCGCTCCTGCCGTGCTGCTACCCACGCATTTGTAAATCCCTCGGTCTGAAAAAACAGCTTGGACAATTCGCAAAGTGCCGTTTTGTAAGATGCTAACGCGGTTTGACGCCAGCCCGAACGGCGTAGCAGCCATTTGGGCGTGGTTCGGCAGCACCCACGTCACTCTCGGTCTCGGGTGACCTTCAACTTGACAATCTAAGTCCACACCGGAGCCTAAATTCACGGAGATGTCGCGGTGACGTGGCTGGAGGATTTTCGGGTGTTGGGAAAGCACCACGAGGTTGGTGAGCATCTCGTCTGCGCCGTACTGGTTCTGAACGGTGCAAAGATATTCTCCGCCGTCCATGGGCTGGATGTTTCGAATAATGAGAGTCCCGTTTTTGTGCACTTCGTAACGATGCAGTCTGGTGTTCTGAGGGATACTGATACCTGCAAAACAGAAAGGGGAAAATAGATTACATTTGGTGATGATATTGTGTTTTATTGCAATTTTCTGTAATAAAGTAAACATAGAACAAAACAAAATATACAACTAACACATACAAAACAACAAAAGGGATGGGGTGTAGTGTAGATAGTTTCTCAGTACACTGCATGTGTATTTACATTTTAGGACTGTCAAAACATCCCCAAATTGCTGCATCCCCAAATTTTGTAATATTATTTACCAAAAAATTTACACAATCCAGAGAAAAAAGACTTGTATTCTATACCTATACTTATTAATCTAAAAGTTCTATATAAAGCGAAAACTGACTCTTGGGAGCTTTAAGTCGTGTTATAATGTTTCCTCCTCAAAAACAGACCTAGAGTTTTGTTTTGTTCCTTTATTATTTGTTTTATCTGTCTACATCTCCAAAGCTCAAAATCCTCCGTTCCACCTTGTTATGTCATGAAACGGTTGTTTTCTTGTATAAAACTGAGATTTGATATTTTATTACTTATTTTTCTGTTTTATTTTGACATATACATTTATATAATGATGCCTTATTTCACATCTGTCTCTTGCTCCTTTTTGCTCCTTATTTAGAATTTAGGTAGCACTTTATTTCAGGGTACACTTATTAACATCTAACTACCTGCTAATTTGCATAGTTGTAAAAGGTTAACTTGTCATTAATTAGTATTTATTCAGCCCTTATTAAGTTTATTCTGCTATTAGACATTTACAAACACTTTCCTATTAATACACTCCTTATTACTGCTTATTCATATGTTACTAGGCCATTTTTGTCCATGACTTATGATTCTAATAACCTTTTGGCGCAAAAAGTAAATTTCGGAATAAGTTTATGGGGAATAAGGGCTGATTAAAATACTAATTAAAAACAAATTAACATTTACAACTATACCAATTAGCAGGTAGTTAGATGTTAATAAGTGTACCCTAAAATAAAGTGCTACCAGAATTGATTATTACCATTTATATTTTAAACTTTTTGTCATGATATTGTGAAGTGTGAGCTACAGTGTCCAAATAATTTCCCTTGTGGATCAATAAAGTTTGTCTAAGTTTAAGTCTAAGTCTACCTTAAACTCAGCAGAGATCTGCAATTCCAGGTCTGAACTAATTCAAATGATTCTAGTGAAGGTGTGTATTACCTCATGACATCACAAGGTGGAGCTGAGTGTTTTTCATTTGAGAGAAGAACTCAGCCTAAATCTACAGAGTTTGTGTGTTAAACGTGTGTGAATGAAACAAAACACAACTCCAGGTCTGATTGTGATGAGGAAACATTAGAATATAGATCGGAAAATAGTGTAATAGGGGCCCCTTAAGAAACATACACATTTATATGATTAGGGTGACCAAGATTTTCAAAATAAAAAACTGGGTTGGTAATAATAAAATTGTTAAACGAGTGCATTGTTCTGCACTCAGGACTAATGTGGGTCACTATAATCAGATTTGTGTTTTTGTGACCAAACAAATGACACTTTATGCTTCTGTTTATTGTCGGCAGGGATCAAATTGGTCAAATCTGGGACATTTCTTGTATAAAACTGGGACAAATCACTGGTTTTGGACAAATCTGCTGGGACAGGGGACACAGGACTCAAAACTGGTACTGGCCCGGATAAATAGGGACGTCTGGTCAGCCTATAATGATTAATCTTTTCAGTGCAAATATTTAAAATAATGTCGTTCATTTTTAAAACTATTGCAGTGAATCTTCAGTCTTCTTCATTTAGTTATTTTTTTTATATCATTACCAAAATATTTATCTCTCTACATCTGCTCAAGGCCATCGCATCTTCCCACCACATCACGTCTAATCTATTCCAAAAATGTCCTGAGTCTGCCACAATTTGCCAAGGCTAAGCTGCAAAAACGCCGGCTGTTAAACGCTAAATTGTGACTCATACGTACCGGTTGAAACTTTAGTCCATGACAGGAAAGGTTTGGGTTCTCCGTTGGCCGCGCAGGGAAGTACGGCATCTGTTTCCGCTTTTACGCTCATAATTTGGAAATTACCCTTGGTTATCCTTGGCTTCCCCCTCGGATAAGTGGCTAAGGCGGGCAGCTTTGACGTTGCGCTAGCTCGCGGCACTGCTTTTGTCCACACTTTAGCTCGAAATGGGGTAAACGTTGGGGCGGGGGTGGTCTTCCCGTTGATTGTAGGTATGCTCGGGTTTAAGCTGGTAAATTGGTTCGTTCTGTGGTTCGGCGACGAGGTTACAGGATCTGAAAACGCTGATGGAGCTCGAGTCGGTCGCTGGGTGGCATCCATTTTAGGTGTGACAGGTGTTGTTAGCAATTTAGCTTGAGTACTTTGGTCTAGTTTAGGGCTCACGCTAATCGCTTGTTGGGTGGTATTCCTTATTAAACTTGGCGATAAAGATGAATTGTGTACAGAAATATCAGAAGAAGTCATTGTTTTTGCTTCTTTTGCGATTTTCATGCTAGTTGTGATGCTAGGAACTTTATTTGTGGTGTAAGTTAGCATCGATGGCGTTATGGTTGACTTTAAAATAGGATTTGGGGAAGAAATTAGCGTATTTGTTTCATTATCTTGGTTTTTATCATAATTTCTTTGGGTAACCTTAATCGTTGGCGCTTGGTTTGTTGTTACATTAAAAAACAAAGATGCAAATGTGGTTTTAGCGTTTTTAGGGCTAACGCTAATGCTAGGAGGAGGCCGAGTAGATGGAGCTACTGTTGTTTCGGTGTTAGAAATTTGCAAAAATATAGAATTGGTTGGAGTAGGTGGGTTTTCTTGATTTCCATTTACAGTAACAGGAATGCTAGTTGCTTGCTTGCTCACATTTTGGGATAAATTGACCGTCCATTGATTGAAATTGATTGATCGTCCATCTTGCGTTTGTTGATCTTCTTTGAGGCTTTTGCGAATGTCTGTAGCTTGTTTGGTCGTATATGTTAATAAATGAGTCGTTAAAGTTGTTTTTGTTGGGAATGGATTAGAATAGGTTACGGATTCACTTTGTTTATGGGGTGTTTTTATGGTAATAGCTCTTTTGGTACTTTTTAACTTTAGCTCAGTGGTGGCCATTTTGGTAAGGTCGTAATTTAAAGTAGTTGTCGGTACAGCTGTTGTACGCGCTGTTGTACTTGCACTTTCAGCATTATCCGGTCTATTATCTTGAATTAAAGTCTTGGTGGAGTTTTCTGGCCTTTTCGTAACGGCTTCTGTGTCAGAATCAATCCCTGTTGTGGCCAGTAAAGCACCTGTATCTTGGAAATGGTGCGTCTCCTCCACTTTATGCTCTGTTAAAGAAGCCCGCGAAGACGAACGCCTCGGTAAATGCTCCCCGGTCCCATTCGCAAGATGTTTCTGTCCTCTGGGGCCCGTATATCTTTGGCGCGACTGAATTAACTTCCTCTTTGCGTGTCTATGCTTCTCAGAGGGCCGTTCTGTTACAGCGTTTTCCATCAGCGGCTGGGATACAGGTTTAACAGGTGGCAACGGGCGGCTTGTAAACTTCTGCGCAGGTTTTGATGGGAGCGTGTCCAGTCTCGTCTCTGGGAAAGCAGTTGGGGTAAAACCTTGTGCTACATTATTATGAACCATCTTTGTTTTCCAACTGCTTTCTGTCACTTTCTGGCTCATGCTGCTTGCCGTAGACTCATTTTCTAGTGGTACACTTGGCTCTAAACTTGCTGAAACTTCTATTTCCAGCTCTGTGGGCATAACACTCACTTGGCTAACCTTTTCATCCATTATAACATTACTTTTTGTATGTTTGTTTATCTTATTTTTACGCCTATTTGGTTTCTTTTTACGATTTCCATTTCGTATTTTCGTCGGCTGAAGAGTGCTGCTTGTTGTTTTTTTCCATATTTGCGCGGTTGTCGGGGAAACTAAATCAATAATGGCTTCGATTTGTAACAGTCCCACGTCTTTTGGCTCTTGCGGTATTATTTCATCCTCCCTTTTTGATGTAACTGGGTCAACCGTTGGAAGCACTTGCCCCGTTTTAACCTTTCTGTGGAATTTGGAAATTTTACTTTTGTTCTTGCGATTTCCCCTCGCTTTGGCTCTTTTGGGATCAGCCGCTTTGCCTCCTTTCACTTCACTGTCCTCGTGGTGGGAATAAGTCGCGCTCTTGCCTGGAGTGTTTAGGATTTCCTGCCAAAATTTGACAACTTGAAATGGGCTAGAAGTGGTTTGCGGGAGGAAAAACACGCTGCTAGAAGTAGTCGTTTGCAAATTGGGTAAATTCGGTGATGTCATGGGCTTTAGGGGTGCTGTATGTGAGCTGTGTGTGTTTTCCTGTGTAGAAATAGTTGTAGCTAATTCGTGGGCTTTTTCACTCAAAGTCACTCCGTCTGACGATCCTTCCATAGTTTCATGGGGTAAAGCTGTTAAAAACTGTGTTGTATATTGCTGAGAAATTGTTTCTTTTTGCCCCAAAGTTGTCAACTCTTGAAACGGCGTTGTCATTTTCTGCGTTGTTGCGATTACAGGAGAAACCGTAGTTGCAAACTGCCCATTTTTGATGCGAATCTTTGCCAAAATGTCTGCCCATTTCTCCGGATTTATCTTAGTTTTTGACATGTTCATTCTCCTACGGCTATCTAAAATATTCCTTCCATTTTGCGGGTTTTGCGGGTTTTGCAAATTTGGTTTTCGCACCATAATGGGAGGTCTACGCCACGGGCTTCTCGACGGAGTCATGCCATTTCGAACCGGGACTATTTTGCGTACAGGCTTTGAATCGATAGCATCGTCAGTATCGCTAGATCCTTCTTCTAAATCTGGAATCGGAACTGTAACTTTCGTATTCACACCAGACGCAGATTGTGGTCTTAAGGGAAATCTTCGTAACGGTTTAACCATCCCTGGACGCTTATTCACAGTAACTTTAGCTGTTTTTGTGTCCACGCCGTATTGATTCAAAACTACGCATTTGTACACTCCGCTGTCAGAGGGCAAACTTTGAGCGATATGAAGCGTTCCATTCGATAAAACAAAAACTCGAGATGTATTGGATTTAAAACTAAGAATATTTCCATTTGGGATAATCCAGTTAACTTCCGGATCCGGTGAACCAAAAGCGTTGCAGTCCAGGTTTAATGAATTTCCAGCTAATAACTCGATAGATGTAGTAGCTTGGTCCTCTCCTGGTTGTGGGTTGGTTGGATCTTGGATGCTAACGTAAAACGGTAAAATCGCAATGTCTTCTTCAACTTTAGCAACGCAGTAATAATTCCCATCATCTTTATGTTCGGCCTTTTTGATTTCAAGTCTTCCGTCTGCAGAAATGGACAATCTTTCGTCAAAATTATCGCTTGGAGCCACCAGTTTTGCTCCGTCTGGTAGAATCCACGTTATAACAGGTTCACCCGAACTTTGAATGTGACATTTCAAGTCAAAAGCTTTGCCTAAAATTGCCGTTTTAAAGTTTGAATTTGTTTCTTCAATCGTAACCCATTTTCTCACGTCTCGTCGAATCATTTCTGTTTCCAAAGTTTGCGATAGTTGCGTTGTAAAACTGAGCTTAACTCTTTTTCCGGACGATCCTTGCCTGTTGAGCTGTAAATCCGTATACGATTGCATCAGCCAAGACGGTAGCGCCATAACGTTAGCTTTGACTCCAGTGTAATACAACGCATCCTTTTCCGAATCCTGCTTGTAAACATACGTCTGATAGGGATCTTTCGTTAGCATAATCCCTCTTTTTAAACGCGCCGGTACGCTTGTGTAATACGCAATCAATCTCCAAAGACGTTCATATCTTTCTCTGTCAACATCGCAGTCCAAATCGAGTGATAGCGTGATGTTACTCGCCATTTTAGCGTCGTCGATTTGCTCAAAGCTAATTTTAGTGGCGTCGTTCGGTTCGTCAACGCCGCACTCGAGCTCCACCTCGTTGCCGTGTTCGTCTGATAATCCCAGAGAGATATTTCCAAACGGTTCCTTGAAATCGTCCAAAAATGCAAATTCGTGGTTGGTTTCTTCGGGTTTCGAGTGTTGGTCGTTGGAGTTGATGACAGGGCCGCTGCAGATCATGTCGTCCAGAGCCTGGAGAGGTTTTTGGTGCAGATTTCTCGGAGAGGAGCAGATCGGACAAAGCTGACCGCCGGGTAACGCTCGATCCTTTTTACACTTCAATACACCTGTAAAAAATAACAAAACAGACACAGTGTGACTTTAAGCAGCTCTACTTTACATTTATTCAATTACACGTGGGTTTATAGCTCAATAATATGTAGAAAAAGAAAGAAAAACAGGCATTCTGACTGTGAGCGGTGTCGCCACTCCGCAGATCTGACCTGTAACTTCGTCTGGTTTGGTCTTATGAAGATAAGGTTTAATGCCATACTGTGTAACCTGGTTTACTCCTGGTTTAGATATGGGTTAGTCCTGGTTTGGATCTAGTTTAGATTTGTGTTAGACCTGGGATGGATCTGGGTTTAGACCTGGTTTAGTCCTGGTTTAGTCCTGGTTTAGACCTTGTTTAGACCTGATTCAGACCTGATTCAGACCTGATTCTAGACCTGGTCTAGTGCTCGCTTAGATATGGGTTCAGACCTGGTTTAGGTCTAGTTTAGATTTGGGTTAGAACTTGGTTAGATTTGGGTTTAGAGCTTGTTTAGTCCTGGTTCAGATCTGGTTTAGATGTGGGTTTAGACCTGGGTTAGTCCTGGTTTAGATCTACTTTAAATTTGTGTTAAGATTTGGGTTTAGATGTGGGTTTAGACCTGGGTTAGTCCTGGTTTAGATCTGGACTCAAACATGGCCTCAGACATGGTTTAGTCCTGTTTTAGGTCTAGTTTAGATTTGTGTTAGACCTTGGATGGATCTGGGCTTAGACCTGGTTTAGTCCTGCTTCAGACCTGATTCAGACCTGGTTTAGTCCTGGTTTAGATAAGGGTTAGTCCTGGTTTAGGTCTGGTTTAGATTTGTGTTAGATCTTGGATGGATCTGGATTTAGACCTGGGTTAGTCCTGATTTAGACCTGGTTTAGACCTTGTTTAGTCCTGGTTCAGACCCGATTCAGACCTGGTTTTGATCTGGGTTCAGACCTGTGCTCAGGTTTAATGCCATATTGTGAAACTTTCCAGGCAAACCAATAACATCTTTATGGAGAAAAGCATTGACGCACCCTCCACCAGAAAAGTTACACAACGCTCCTTTAACATTTGGCCAATACAATAAAAAAAAAAAAAGAAACCGTATCAACATTTTTTCATTTTACGGGAACAGATTAGGAGGGACTAGTCTGAGTTTACAGGACTAAACCTGGAGCTTCAGTTTTCCAAAACCTGGAACAGTCCTGAACATGTGAGACGAGCTTCTGCTGTGACTGTTTAAATCCAGACTCAAAACTCTTCTGTGTAACTGTGCAAATAACTGAAGGGGTTTGGTTCTGCGCTCTACTCTTTTAATGTTAATTTTATAATGATTATTTACGTTTCGATTCGTTTGCGACTTTCTTATTCCGTAAACACTTTGGATGACTTTGTGTACAAATTGTGCTGAACAAATAAACTCTCCTTGCTTTGCCTCGGTGCCGTTTATTGGATTGTAAATTCTGTTCAAACATTTGTTTCCAATTAAATAATACATTTTATACTTTGTCTTTGGAATTAGATTTGGTAAAATTAGATTCCAGGTCTAAACAATCCATATACTTTAAATTAAGTTTACGGATGCACTTTTTGCTTTTTGGTGTAGAGTTTCCTAACTCTGTGTCTCCATGGAGATTATGTTATCTAAAATATATAAATACTAATAAAATCAACACTAAACACAATCAATCAATTAAACACTGTCCCACTTTAACTGTGGCTTTTAACTGTATGTTTTAATCGTACTTGACATGTTTATGTTGTTCTAAGGTGACATTGGGTGTCCAGAAAGACGCCTAATGAATAAAATGTATTATTATTATTATTATTATTATTATTATTATTATTATTATTATTATTATTATTATTAAATGTAAAGGAGCACTGTGTAACTTTTCTGGATAGTATGGCATTAATCATCTCTCTACATGGAGCAGGTGATGCTACTAGGCCAAGTTACAGGTCAGATCTGTGGATAAGTGACCCTGCTCGCAGTAAGAGTCCTTGTTTTCAACTTAACGTAAAATACCAATTAGCTGCCGGGTCGTTTATTTGTTTCAATCACTTCACAGACCAGGCGTTTATTTGAGAACAATTTGGGACGATTAATTCCAAACTTGGAAAAATCTGCTACACGAATTCTTTTAACCAGTATGACGATAATTTAGGCGACTTTCTGTACAGACATAGGCGAGGTAATTTGAAATGTTAACGACAAAATATCTACGGAGCGGCAGTTTCCCACATTCCTCACAGAAAGTCACAGAAACCCTCCCGCAACACGCAGACATTTCTTTGCAGAGTGAGAACGTTCATCCACCGCATCAAGCACAAGGAGTGAAAAATGTACTAAAATTGCCCTTCGGTCTTCGGGGGTTAAATCCTGACCTGGAGCCGTCTGGACCCATCTGTGGATCCACCTCATGTTGCAGTCACAGACCCAGGGGTTCCCGTGGAGAAACAGGTTCTCGAGCTGGGGCATGGTCTCCAGCACCTGCCTCGGCATCGCGCTCAGGCTGTTGTTGGACAGGTACAGGTGCTTCAGCGTCGACAGGTGGAACCGGTCCAGGAGGGTGAACGTGGCGAAGGTGGACGGGTGCAGGCGTTTGATCCGGTTTCCTTCCAGTTGTAAGAATTTTAGGTTTGTGAGTCCGTGAAACGTGTCCGGGTCCAAGGACTCCAGACTGTTGTGGTCCAGGTGGAGTCGGGCCAAAGACCAGAGACCCACGAAGGTGTGACGGCTCACCTCACGCAGCTTATTGTAGCTCAGCTTTAGCATCTGCAGAGGAGAAGGGGAGTGTCATTAGACCTGCTTTAGACCTGGTTTAGTCCTGGTTTAGACCTGGTTTTATCCTGCTTTAGACCTGCTTTAGACCTGCTTTAGACCTGCTTTAGACCTGCTTTAATCTTGGTTTAATCTTGGTTTAGTCCTGGGTTCACACATGGGTTAGTCTTGCTTTACGTCTCGTTTAGATTTGTGTTAAACAATTTTGGTTTAGCCCTTGTTTAGTCCTGGTTTAGGCCTGGCTTAGACCTGGTTTAATCCTGGTTTAGGCCTGGCTTAGACCTGGTTTAGTCCTAGTTTAGTCTTGTCTTAGATCTGGGTTCAAACATGAGTTCAGACATGGTTTAGTCCTGGTTTATATCTGAGTTCAGACCTCGTTTAGTCCTGGTTTAGATCTGAGTTCAGACCTGGGTTAGTCCGAGTTTAGGTCTGAACTCGTATTGATCACAGACTCCAGAAAATGTGCTGTTTAAATCTATTTTCGATTTGTTCTTTAAGTTTCAGACTATTTTAATCTTTTTTTTGCCATTATTTGCTAATGTGTGCACTGTATCACCATGGTAACTGCTGAAAATTCTGCCATAGACAAGCATGAAGTACTCCCACAGCAAGATGTCACTGCAAACCAACTTACAGCTTCAATATTGATAAATTTATCCTAAACATTTTCTTTTTCTGTGCATGTAACTGCCCAGAATTGTGCAAAATTAGGGGGGGAAATGTGACTTTTTCTTGTATTTGTCCCACCATGTTATCTTTTATTAGTTTGAAAATGCTGAAAACAGTTAAATTAGTTTCAGTTTTAAGTCTAATATAATAATACTCTTTAACCCTCTTGAATATTGTATCAAAAAAGTGAAAAATTAAATAAACACAACAGGAAAATTTGTAAACGTAATGACTTTTTTGTTTGACTTTTTCTAATATTTTTCTGATATTTCTGAATAAATAAGACTAAATAAAATAAACAGTTCGAGTGTTTTGTGTTTTTCCTTCAGTGTTTTACCTGCAGAGCTGAGAGGTCCTTGAACGCACCATCGGGAACAGAGTGCAGGTCATTCCCATGGACCAGAAGTAACTCCAGTCGGGTCAGACCTGAGAGGGACTTTTCCGAGAGGCTGGTAATGCTGTTAAACCTGGGACCAGAGAGACCGGGGTTAGATCTGGGTTAGTCCTGGTTTAGACCTGTTTCAGACCTGATTTAGTCCTGGTTTAGACTCTGTTTAGTCTCGGTTCTGTTCTGGTTTAGTCTTGGTTTAGACTCGGCTTAGTCCTGGTTTGGACTCGGTTTAATCCTGGTTTAGTCCTGGCTTAGACTCTGTTTAGTCTCGGTTTAGTCCTGGTTTAGACTTGGTTTAATCCTGGTTTAGTCCTGTTTCAGACCTGGTTTAGTCCTGGTTTAGTCCTGGTTTAGTCCTGGTTTAGTCCTGGTTTAGACTCAGTTTAGTCCTGATTTAGTCTCAGTTTAGTCCTGGTTTAGTCCTGGTTTAGACTCTGTTTAGTCCTGGTTTAATCCTGGTTTAGTCCTGGTTCTGTTCTGGGTTGAATCTGGTTTGCCTTTGGTTTGCTCTTGGTTGAGATCTGGGTTAGTCCTGGTCTGGGTTAGAACTGTTTTAGTCCTGTTTTCGTTCTGGATAAATCTGGTTTAGTCCTAGTTTAGTCCTGGTTTAGACCTGGTTTTTCAGTCCTGGTTTAGTGTCTTTGTTCCTGGTTAGTCCATGTTTAGACCAGTTTTAGACTTGTTTTGGTTTAGTTCTGGGTTAAATCTGGTTCCTCCTTGTGTTAGTCCTGGTTTAGTCCTAGTTTAGTCCTGGTTTAGTCCTGGGTTAGTCCTCCTCCGCCTCCTCACCCCAGGTTGATCTTCTCGACGTGGGGGTGGATGTTGTGGGGCACAGACACCAGGGACCTGAAGGTGCAGTGCAGCTCCACGGGCTGGGGACAGGCACAAGAGCGAGGGCAGGGGGCGCCAGAGAGGCACAGGGACGCCGCGCTCAGGAGGAGCAGAAGAAGACAGAGCTGACGCCTGATTGGACGGGCCATGACGAGGGGGCGGGGCTTAGCACTGCTGCATTACAATGAAAAACCTACAAGAGAAAGAACAAGGCAATAATTATAAATGTGTAGAGGTAAAAGTGTCGTCACGATACTAAAATGTCAAACTTTTAATATTAAGGAACAGACTTGATAACAAAATTATAATAAAAACACTATTTT
This sequence comes from Odontamblyopus rebecca, assembly GCA_030686955.1. Lineage (NCBI taxonomy): Eukaryota > Metazoa > Chordata > Actinopteri > Gobiiformes > Gobiidae > Odontamblyopus > Odontamblyopus rebecca. The sequence continues at coordinate 5,251,044 of CM060675.1, forward strand.
TATTTATTTTTTCTTCTTCCTTTTAGACTCTTTTCATACTGGGCCACATATTAAAAACATATTTGTATTAGAGAACTGCAGACATAGAAGTAGTAGTAGTAGTTTGGGTTAGTCCTGGTTTAGTCCTGGTTTAGTCCTGGTTTAGTGCTGGTTTAGTCACTCTTTAAATCTGGGTTTAGACCCAGGTTAGTCCTGGTTTAGGTCAAGTATAGATTTGTGTTAGACCTTGTTCGGATTTGGGGTTTTTTAGGCCCGAGCCCCTACAGGGCGTAGGGCCTATTGCTTCGCCCAGGCATCATCGTTGTCAACTGAACTTCGCGCTGAACTTCGTCCCTCGATCGCTCTCTCCGTGAACAGCAGTATCCTAGCAACCCAAGCCGAAGGCATGGGACATGCATATTTGTTCTTGCTAACAAGTCATCGTCAACATTGAGTGAATGGGCGAAGCTGACAAAAATTTGAAAATGGTTTAATCCCGGTTTAGTCCTGATTTAGACTCTGTTTAGACACGGTTTAGTCCCCGGTTTAGTCCTGGTTCTGTTCTGGGTTGAATCTGGTTTAGCTTTGGTTTATTCTTGGTTTAGATCTGGTTTAGTCCTGATTTAGACTCAGTTTAGTCCTGGTTTAGTCCTGGTTTAGATTCGGTTTAGTCCTGGTTTAGACTCGGTTTAGTCCTGGTTCAGACCCTGTTTAGTCCTGTTTAGAAAAGTGACCCCTGTAGTTGAATAAATGCAGGTTACACGAGTTTAATGCGACACTGCGGAACATTTCGGGCAAAGCAGTGACTTCTCCATGGATACGAGCGGGGGGCAGGTTCCTTGGGCATGTAACTACTGTAGTCTGTGTGCTCTGGCTTAAATATGATGGGACATTCCAAACAAAGCACGAACATCTCCATGGCGACAAGCAGGCAGCAGTAAAGTTACACAGTGCGGCTTTAACACAGACCTTCTTTCCCCACATTTAGAGCCGACAGTGTTGTTTCATTTTCACTTAAGTGGTTTGATTCAGACATTTTTACTTTTTACATTTGCCTAAAACTACAAAACCCCACATTACAAACTCATAATCAACTATTAAAGCTACAGTGCGGAAGATTCTGGACTCCACGGAGACTTAAAACCACACTACGGAACATTCTTAATGGAAATATTTGCTTTTTTACGCCAGACTGTGGAGGATTTACATATTTTATTGACAAGTCCATGTTTGTTTCTTACATTATCTTGTCTTTTAATATGCACTGTCCCTTTAATAAATAAAAAATACACATTATAAACAAAGGAAGTAGGAGGACACCAGATACGAGCCGGGTTTGTGGAGAAGCGAGCTCGCCCACAGTAAGAACGCAACGAAAATGAAAACAAAACACACAATAAAAAGCTGTTTTGGGGGTTTTTTTTGGGCTAAAAAGTTAAATATTATGGCTTTAAGAGAGCATTTCCTCTGCATTTGACCCACACTTCATTACAGTTAGCATGAAAAATTAGCGCCTGGATTTAATTTAATGGATTTATGTTTCATAAAGCTAAAAAATGCAGTTATTTTCTGAAGTTCTAATGTAGTTTCCTCATCACAAACTCCTCACCTGGAGCTGTGTTTTGTTTCATTCACACACGTTTAACACACAAACCTGCAGATTTAGGTGTTCAAGTTCACAGTTCTTCCCTTAAACTGCAAAAAACTCTGTTACAGGAAGTGCTCCACTGCGTTTTTAAACTCCACACACCTTCACTGGAATCATTTTGAGGATTTTTAGCCCTGGAATTCCCGATTTCTACTGAATTAAAGGTAAAAAAAATGAGTCTTTTACCACCTTTTCGTGATGTGACAAAGTGGAACTGAGCACTTCGAGGTTTGGAGATGTAAACAGACTCATAATGAAGTATTTTTGAAGAGGAAATAAGGTTATAACTTGAGTTTAGCCTAATATAAACTCTTTAAACCAAAGCCCAAACACATCTCACTGACTCAGGGCTGAAGTGTGTAATAAAGCTGTCATTACCTCAGAGAATCAGCATGCGTCTGTGAGAAACTCCGAGTATTCCATCTCCAACCGGCGCCAGCCTCGGACCGGGAGCGCCAAACGGAAAATCTGATCCCAGAGCGAGGGTCCCGGGTCCAGGCTCAGGTCTGGTGTGCGCGGCGGGGACTGGAGCGGGACTGAGAGGGTCTGAGCGAGCCGGGGGCGGAGGGGGAGGGGCCTCGCACTAAAGCTGCACTCCGGAACTTCTCCTGCGCCCTGGAAACGCCGGGAAAGACGAGCCGCGGCTGCTGAGCTCATTAACATTCCTCGGGGGGAAGGGTTGACGCTAGCAGGAGGCACGGCTCTGTCTGTGGAAGCTGATTCTGTTGAGGCGCAGATGGAAAAATGAACCGATCTCTCGTTCATTCATTCATTTATTTATTGCCGCTATTTTGTTGGCGTCAATTTAAAGAAACAGACGAATAAAAATCTGACAATTAACATGAAAACAAGAATGAAATGAAAATATGGTGATACTGTAAGCAGAGAGAGAGGGAAAGAGACGGAGAGAAGAGAGGAGGTAGAGAAGAGAGGGGGAGAGAAGAAAGGAGGGAGAGAAGAGAGCAGGGAGAGAAGAGAGGGGGAGAGAAGAGAGGAGGAGAGAAGAGAGGAGGGAGAAAAGAGAGGGGGAGAGAAGAGAGAAGAGAAGAGAGGAGGAGAGAAGAGAGAGAGGGGGAGAGAAGAGAGAGAGGAGGGAGAGAAGAGAGGAGGGAGAGAAGAGAGGAGGGAGAGAAGAGAGGGAGGGAGAGAAGAGAGGAGGAGAGAAGAGAGGAGGGAGAGAAGTGAGGAGGGAGAGAAGAGAGGGGAGAGAAGAGAGGGAGAGAGAAGAGAGGAGGAGAGAAGAGAGGGGGAGAGAGAAAAGAGGAGGAGATGAGGATGGAGGGGGAGAGAGAAGAGAGGAGCAGAGAAGAGAGGAGGAGAGAAGAGAGGAGGGAGAGAGGAGAGAAGACAAGAAGAGAGAGACAGGGAAGAGATATGGAGAGAGAGAAGGGGGAGGGAGAGAAGAGAGGGAGAAAGAATAGGGAGAGAGAGAGAGAGAAGAGAGAAGGGGGAGAAGAGAGGAGAGGGAGGGAGAGAGAGAGGAGAGAGAAAAGGCAAGCAGACAGAGGGAGAGAGAGAAGAGGGGAAGGGAGAGAAGAGAGGAGGAGACAGAGGAGAGGAGAGGAGAGAAGAGAGGAGGAGAGGAAAGGAGGAGAGAAGAGAGGAGGAGAGAAGAGAGGAGGAGAGAAGGGAGGAGAGAAGGGAGGAGAGGAGAGAAGGGAGGAGAGAAGAGAGGAGGAGAGAGAAGAGATGAGGAGAGAGAAGAGACGAGGAGCGAGGAGAAGAGAGGAGGAGAGAGAAAAGAGGAGGAGAGGAGAGAGGGGGAGAGAAGAGAGGAGGAGAGAAGAGAGGAGGAGAGGAGAGAGGAGGGAGAGAAGAGAGGGGGAGAGAAGAGGGGGAGAGAAGAGAAGGGAGAGAAGAGAGGGGAGAGAGAGGAGGGAAGGGAGAGAAGAAAGAGAGAGAACAGGGAGAGAGAAGAAGATGGGGGAGAGTGATAAGAGGAGACAAGCAGAACGAGAGGAAGGAGAGAGGAGAGAAGACAAGCAGAGAGAGACAGAGAAGAGACATGGAGAGAGAGAGGAGGGGGAGGGAGAGAGAGAGGGAATGAGAGAGAGAAAACAAACAGAGATGGAGAGAGAGAAAGAGGGAGAAAGAAAGAGAACGGGGGGAGAGGGAGAGAAAGACAGAAAGAGAGAAAGAGAGAGAAAGAGTGAAGGTTGGAGAGAAAGAGAGGGAGAAAGAGAGAGAAGGTTGAGAGAGCGATAGGGAGAGAGAGGGAGGGAAACGTAGAGAGACAAAGAGAGGAGGTATGATAAAAAAAGAGGATAAGAGAAGCAGAGGGAGGGGATAGACAGAGAAGAAAGACAGTAAAGGGAGGACAGAGCGGAGGAGAAGACAGAGAGAAGTAAAAGAGAGAGAGGAGAAAGAGCGATAAGACAAGCAGAGAGAGAGAGAGAGAGAGAGAGACAGAGGGAGAGAAAGACTTTGAGAATTTAACCTCAGAAAGTTTAACAAGATAAGAATAAAAAACTGATCTGAAACCACAGACTGTACAGAAGTGGAGTAAAGGAGCGCGACGTCACCACAGGGTTCAGCTGCAGCCAAACGAGGCTCACTGAGGCCAGCGGTTATAGGGGAGAATCACATGGGGCCAAGATTCACACGAGGAAAAGGAGTTTTTTTTTACAGGCAAAATAGTGAAATAAAAACCTCAGGATCATGAAGAGCGGATTAATACGAACATTTTAAGACCAAAAAGCACCAGGCCGAGGTTGAGTCAGGTCTGTGGAGAGGCGAGCCTGCTCACAATAACACCAGGCCGAGGTGGAGTCAGGTCTGTGGAGAGGCGAGCCTGCTCACAATAACACCAGGCCGAGGTGGAGTCAGGTCTGTGGAGAGGCGAGCCTGCTCACAATAACAGTGCAGGGTTTTTTTTTTTTCATGCCGCACTGTGGAACATTCTAGACACTCAGGGCCGGAGGAGGAGTTTAAGTGTTTTATTAGACCTGAGTCACTTCAGGTTTAAGACCGAAACAGACAAGTACGGACAGAGAGACGGAGGGAGAGAGAGAAAAGAGACGGCGGGAGGGAGGGAGAGAGAAAGAGGGAAAAAGAGCGAGAAGGAAGACAGAAAGACAGACAGGGAGAAAGAGAGAGAACAGGGGAAAGGAAGAGAAGGGAGATAGAGAGAGAAAGAAAGAGGGAGAAAGAGAGAAAGAGGTAGAAAAGAGAAGAGGAAGCGAGAGAGAGAGGGGGGGGAGAGATAAGGGAGAGAAGAGAGGACAAGCAGAGAGAGACAGAGGGAGAGAGGGAGACAGAGAGAAGAGGGAGAGAGATAGGGGTAGAAAAGAGAAGAGGGAGAGAGACGGGGGGTAGAAAAGAGAAGAGGGAGAGAGACAGGGGTAGAAAAGAGAAGAGGGAGAGAGATAGGGGTAGAAAAGAGAAGAGGGAGAGAGACGGGGGGTAGAAAAGAGAAGAGGGAGAGAGAGAAGGAGAGAGAAGAGGGAGAGAGCTAGAGAGGGGCAGAGGGAGAAGAGAGAGCATGTGAAGAGCAAGAGAGAGGGAGATGAAAAGAGATGGAAAGCTAAGGGAAGAGAGAGCAAGGGAGATACAGAGAGAGAAAGAGAGAGAGAAGGGGAGAGAGGGGGTGATAAAAGAGATGGAGAGGTAGAGGGAGAGAGAGAGACAAATAGGGAGAAAGAAAGAGTGATAGGGAGAGAAGAGATAAGAGAAGCAGAGGGAGAGAGATGGAGGAGAAAGAGAGTGAAGGGAGGACAGAGAGAGAAATAAGAGAGAGGAGAAAGCTGCAAAAGAAAGAAAGGAGGTGAAGAGGAGAGTAAAAACAGAGGGATGGAGGACGGGGGAAGGTAGAGGGATGAGTAAGAGTCTGGAACATGAGGCGAGTGGAAAAATGAAACGCTGGACTCTTCGTTTACATGAGTTTCTTCTGCTGAAGCTGAAGGAAACACGAGAGAATCGGATGAAAACGAGTGAATTATTGACGTGTTTTGAGGAGAACATGAGGCCGGAGGTTTGATCCTCTCACACGGAGCCGACGCAGAAACACTTTTATTCATTATATCGACGGAACTTTACCGTGAAATGTGCAAAAGGCGAAAGCAAAAACGCTGAACCCGATCGTTTCTGTAGAACTGACAGAATCACGGCACAAATCTGCAGGAATTCAGCAAATCCACGTCTGAACTGAAGAGTGTGGTGATGTCGTCTGAAACTCACTAAATACACAAAGATAAGGACAAAAAATAATAATAATAATGTTGTCAACTGCTCAAATTGCTGGTACTACTACTACTACTACTACTACTACTACTACTACTGCAACAAATATACTACAGCTACTACTACTGCAACAAATATACTACTGCTACTACTACTAAAACTACCACAACTACTACTACTTCTAATGCTTCTACTACTACTGCGACAAAAACAACAACTACTGTGACAACTATAAGTACTACTACTACAACTACTGCTACTACTACTACGACTACTATGACTATTGCAAATGCTACTACTGCTACTATACTGCGACTACTAGTACTACAACTACTACAGCCACTACTACAACTACAAAAAATATTACAACTACTACAATGACTACTACAAGTACTACTACTGCTACTGCTACTACTACTACTACTACTGCTACTACTACAGCTGCTACTACTACTACTGCTACTGCTACTACTACTACTACTGCTACTACTACAGCTGCTACTACTACTACTACTACTACTACTACTACTGCTACTGCTACAGCTGCTACTACTACTACTACTACTGCTACTGCTACTACTACTACTACAACTACTTCTACTGCAACAACAACTACTACTACTACTACAGCTGCTACTACTACTACTGCTACTACTATAGCTGCTACTACTACTACTGCTACTACTACAGCTGCTACTACTACTACTACTACTGCAACAACAACTACTACTACAGCTGCTACTACAACTACAAAAATTACTACAACTACTACAATGACTACTACTACTACGCTACTACAACTACTTCTACGACTACTATTACTACTACTACTACTACTGCAACAATGACAACAACTACTGCAACAACTACTATTACTATGACAACTACTGCGACTAATAGTACTACAACTGCTACTGCTGCTACTTCAAGGACATAATTTACTGCAGCAACCACCAATACTACTCCTGCTACTACTCCGCAAACTACTTGTACTGCTACTTTTACCAGTACCACCAGTGTAACCGCCCTGACCCCTGTGACGCACTTCTGAGACCAACTTCCAAGAGCTCAAACCCGCAGATGTTTTCTCGTGTCGGGGCCAAATCAGCAGCTTTTTCACATTAGCGGCACACGGATCCACGTCGGGCTCGTCTTGTTTTGGAAAAAGTGTCACGTTCGCGTCGCAAATCGCCGCGCTGGAACCGTCCGGCCAGCGGCAAAAGACCGAACACAGGCGAGAGGAGTGAGCGAGCCCGACGTCACCCGGCTCCAGGCTAATGAAGCTCATCGAGGAGGGCGGGACAGGAGCGAGTTTAGAGGCAGAGTTTCAGATTGTTTCAAAACAGGGAAAGAAATAAAAACCAGGATCATGTAGAGCAGGTTCAGAGATGCAGAACGGTAGATTTCGCTGTTTATTTTTGGAACGGATGTGTCAACAAAGACGCCATCTTGGTACAGGAGTAACACTGCTTTAAAGTCCAAGATTAGACCTGTTTTAGTCCTGTTTTAGTCCTGTTTTAGTCCTGTTTTAGTCCTGGTTTAGTCCTGGTTTAGTCCTGGTTTAGTCCTGGTTTAGTCCTGGTTTAGTCCTGGTTTAGTCCTGGTTTAGTCCTGGTTTAGACCTGGTTCACTCCTGTTTTAGTCCTGGTTTAGACCTGGTTAAAACCTGGTTCAGTCCTGGTTCAGTCCTACTTTAGTCCTGGTTTAGTCCTATTTCAGAGCTCTGGTTCAGCTCTAATTCAGTCCTGGTTCAGCTCTGGTTGAGTCCTGGTTCAGTCCTGGTTTAGACCTGGTTTAGACCTGGTTGAATCCTGGTTTAGTCCTGATTTAGAACTGGTTTAGACCTGGTTTAGTCCTGATTTAGTCCTAGTTTAGACCTAGTTTGGACCTGGTTTAGACATGGTTCAGTCCTGGTTTAGTCCTGGTTCAGCTCTGGTTTAGTCTTGTTTTAGTCCTAGTTTAGACCTGCTTTAGACCAATTTAAGACCTGGTTTAGTCCTGATTCAGCTCTGGTTTAGTCCTGGTTTAGACTTGGTTCAATCCTGGTTTAGACATAATTTAGACCTGGTTTAGACCAATTTAAGACCTGGTTTAGTCCTGGTTCAGCTCTGATTTAGTCTTGTTTTAGTCCTAGCTTAATCCTGATTAAGTCCTGGTTTAGACCTAGTTTAGACCTGGTTTAGTCCTGTTCAGCTCTGGTTCAGGTACTGGTGTTAGTCCTAGTTGTGGGTAGTAGTAGCAGTAGTATAAATAAACTTAAAATAGTAGTAGTTTCATGTGATACTTTTACTTTTTTGCTCCAGTATCTGCACTTTAACTTAAACAATGAGACTGAACACTTCTTCCACTACTGCATTAGCTTAGTAATACTAGTACTATTATAGCGTAGTGTGCAGGCTGCAGTACTCGTCCGTGTACTTTCTGTGTGTAACTTTCCTATGTAGCGCAGTACTTCTGAGCTGCTGCTGCTGCTGTTTAATCCTGGACTGATAGAGTGAGTCTGACTTCACAGAGCCTCTGTCACTCACTCTAAACTCAGGATGAATCTAAAGCCGAGTTAATCCACTCAGACTCAGATCTGTCACAGCAACAGAGGCTCCCAAACACTGCAGCCCCGAGGAGAAGGAGACTACGGAAACTCTGAGCGCAAACAACGGAAAAATACTTCCTCACCACACGGGGAAGGCAGTAGTAGCAGTAGTAGCAGTAGTTTTAATCGTGGTAGTAGGTTATCGTAGTAGTATAACTGTAGTATAGTTATAGTATTTGATTTGTAAATGTGGTTGTAGTCTCGTAGTAGAGCAGTAACAGTAGTAGTAGTAGCAGTAGTAGCAGTAGTAGTAGTAGTAGTAGTAGTAGTAGTAGTAGTAGTAGTAGTAGTAGTAGTAGAAATAGTAGTAGTAGTAGTAGTAGTAGTAGTAGTAGTCGCAGTACTAGGAGGAGTAGTAGTAGCAGTAGTAGTAGTATCAGTAGTAGTAGTAGTAGTAGTAGTAGTAGTAGTAGTAGTAGTAGTAGAAGTAGTAGTAGTAGTAGTAGCAGTAGTAGTAGTAGTAGTAGTAGTAGTAGTAGTAGTAGTAGTAGTAGAAGTAGTTGTAGTATTGGTAGTAGTAGCAGTAGTAGCAGTAGTAGTAGTAGTAGTAGTTTTAGTAGTGGTAGTAGGTCAGTAGTAGGTGAAGAAAGGGACTGTAGTAATTGTAGTATTTGCTTTGTAGTTTTGGTTATAGTTTAGTAGTAGTAGCAGTTATGTCTAGATCAACAGTACTACACAGAAGATATTATATACATATATTTTACTACAGAGGGATTCAATGACTCAGTGCTTCTGCTTTTAACGTGAACTGAATGTGAATTTGTGGCCGTTGCTGTTAATCTGTGCACTTTATAACATTTGGCAATTTATGAAATATTGTTGCATTTTAGGCCTGTTTTAGATTTAAATGATTTGCTCCAACTGTTTGCATTTTGTGAAGTATTTTTAGTCTTGTAAGTTTTGCCCTTGAAAAAGAGTCTCGATCTCTGTTTCCTGGTTAAATAAAGTTTAAATAAATAAAAATGATATTACTTCATACAACTGCACCAAAACTACTATTTTTATGTGGTAGTAGCTACAGTACTGGATTGGTAGTAATACTAGTAGTAGTTATTATGCCTTGACCAATAGTACTACAACTACTACTGCTACTTCTAACCACTACTACTTCTAACTACTACTGTACTACTTCTAACTTCTTCTATTACTACTACTACGACTACTACAAGTACTACTATGTCTTCCACCTACTACTACTACTACTACTACTACTTCTAACGTCTTCAATTACTACTACTACTACTACTACAAGTACTACTATGTCTTCCACCTACTACTTCTACTGCTACTACTACTTCTAACATCTTCCACTACTACTACTACTACTACTAACTACTACAAGTACTACTGTCTTCCACCTACTACTACTACTGCTACTTCCTCCATAGACTACTACTTCTACTACTACTACTACTACATCTTCCTACTACAACGACTCCTACTACTGCTTCTTCTAACTACTACAAGTACTATTGCTACTGCTACTACTACAGCAGTTACTTCATACAACATCTAACAGTATAAGTGCCTGTGATGAGTACTTCTTCTTCTTCTACTTGTACTTCATTAAGCCCCTGATAGATTTGACCTCAGACGTGTTGACGTGTTGAACTGTTGTATCTGCCTCATCTGGTCCTGGTCCAGTCCTGGTCCAGTCCCGGTCCAGACCTCCCCGTGGACTTTGTTTAGATCTGGACTGAATCCTCGGGCCCAGGTCCAAGTCTATACGAATACCATATGTACAAGTACCACTACTGCGACTACTGCAGTTTTCTGGAGGATATGACGGGCTTATCTGTGGTGTTTGTGCACGAGTCCAATATGGAGAAGAGAGAGTTTTCTGAACAGGTCACTGCGAGGACACAGAGGCTTTTTACACACACTTTTCATCATTTCACTTGTTTAAACACCAAAACTTGTGCTCTTTAAATCACGTTATAATGTTGTTTCCTCCTCAAAAACAGACCTGGAGTGTTTTTGTTTTGTTTTATTCACACGTTTGAGTTTAATCCATTATTATTATTATTAGTCTGTTTACATCTCCAAAGCTCAAAAATAATCTGTTCTTCTTTTTACCTCGAGTGCAGTCGAGCAAATCCAGCGCTGAAACGATCCAAATGATTCTAGCGAAGGCGCGTGGAGTTTAAAAACACAGTGGAGCACTTCCTGTATCACCGCGTGACATCACAAGGTGGAACAAAACGCTTAAATGTGCAGGTTTTGCGTGTTAAACGTGTGTGAATGAAACAAAACACAACTCCAGCTCTGTTTGTGATAAAGAAACTACATTATAACATACCATAGATGAGAAAATAGCGCAATATGGGTCCTTTAAAGATGCAATGCGTAACTTTTCCCGGTAAAGATCTCCATGGTGACCTTGATCTGGGATGAAAATCAAACTCCTAACGCTCGTATTGATCAAAAGCTCCTGAAAACGCGCTCTTTAAATCCAGTTTCATCTTAAAAAAGGCAGTTATTACCATTGTGTGCGGAGTGTCGCCATGGTAACCGCTGAAAATCCCGCGGTAAACACATACAGGCGGAGCACCCCCAGCTCGATGTCACTGCAGAGACCTCCGTGAAGCTGGACCCCCATCAAACGCAAACCTACACAAAAATGTCAGTCGTTTGTGCTGCAAAAAGTTTTCTTTGTGCTGCTGTGGCTTTGGAGGAATTAATGATTCTTTTATCGGTCAGATTAGGGTCGGCCAGGCCCCTCAGGAAGATTAAAAATGCACTAAAACAGCCAAAATCGGGCTTTGTTTGTGCTCTTTTGTTCTGCAAAAAGTTTCATTTGTGCAATTCTGGTTCTTAAGATATTAATGGTTTTATTTTTGGCCCCTCAAAATGTGAAACAGCCTCAAACCAGGCAGAAAATGATACGAAACGTTTGTATTTCGTTTGTGCGAGTTTATTTAGTCAGTGTTCATTTCTAAATGTATTATTATTATATTATTACTTGACGTTATTTCCTTTCAGGTGACGGCAGCGGCTTCAGCAAAACTCTGCCAAAACGAGTGAAGAGAAACGACCTGAGGCTGTGGAAAAGTCTCTATTATTATATAAAATATGACTTTTCCGCAGCCTCAGGTCGTTTGTCTTCACTGGTTCTGCAGAGTTTTGCCGTCAGCCGAGCGGAAATGATGTCGTGTAATTTCCACCAAAATAAGTAATAACGTTAGAAATAAACTCGCACAAATGAAAACTGTCACAGCACAAAACGGCACAAACGAAATACAAATGTTTCGTATCATTTTCTGCCGTTTTGAGGCTGTTTCACATTTTGAGGGGCCAAAAATAAAACTCTTAAGAATCAAAACTGCACAAACACAACTTGTTTTTACAATGACCGACTCCATTTTGGGCGTTTTAGAGCATTTTGACTCTTCCTGAGGGGCCGACCGACCCTAATTTGACCTGTAAAAGCATCGTTCATATTTCCAAAAAACTATAGCAGCACAAATGACGGACACAGTTTTTTAGGTGTGAGTTCGATGGGGCCAGTTTCGGGGACATACTGCAAAGTAACACAAGCGCACGGACAAAGATACAGAGCCTTTTAGAGTAGAAGTGATTAAAAACAAAAGCTCGGAAGTGGCATCGTTCCCCGTTCACTCCGATTCACTCAGACTAAACACGGAGAGAAGACGACGCAGATAAAAACGTGTTTACTTTTTCCCCTGTATTTGCAAACACTTTTTTAACACTACTATTTATTGCAGCTATTAATACTTCTTGAATATCTTAGCGACGGTTCTTCTCATCCCGAGCGTTTCACTGCACGGTAAACCTTGTGTTGAACCTGCAGATGACAAATAAACTATCTTGAATCACCTGATGATGTCACAGTGTGTAACGGAATGAGGAAACACCATCATAAAACACCATTATAACGGCTGAAAACAGAGAAGTCCTACGTTATCATATACGACTCAGAGGAATATGTTTTATAACCGTGCAGAACTTTCTCACCGTAAAAGACAGAAACTTCCTTTTCCCCTCTGAAAGTGCAGACATAGAGGTTTCTGTACATTTCTGCGGCTTTATCCTACGTCACACTCACGCTGTGTGATGACGTGAGCAAAACGAGTGTCCAACAGGAACTTTGTTTTCCCCAAACTCATGCGCTCCGTCCATTTTGATCGAGCCAAACTTTGCCAAAGAGTGAAGTGAGTCAAGATGGTCGACTCCTCTGACTGTGTGTGTTTAGAACGAGTGAAAAAGTCGCTCTAAGTGCAGTTTATTCTCACATAAATGGAAAATTACACATCTTGGTGTGTGTAATTGCACATCTCTTTCTATTTTTATTTAAAGGTTTATTTCAGTCAAAATGAACAAATCCAAATGTAATAAACACCAGGGAAATGCAGAAGTGCTGTGGCTCTGGCCCTGGACCTGACAGGAGCTGTTTCCAGGACTGGACCAGGAAACTCATGGAACGATTACACTTTTTTTTTGTTTTTAGGGCAATAAGGAGATTTTTAGTTTATTTACAGACTTGATATTTTGCATTTTTGTAGCTAAGGCCCTAAATTAAGCATTTTTTATGTCCAAAAAGTTGTTTCTACATGTTTGCTGTGTGTTTTGTATAAAAGAGTGGGAATTTTATTATCTGTTTTCTGTTTTCATCTCTATTTCTGGTCCTGTAGCTTTTATCACAGCCTCATGACACAACTACAGCAGCAGATTGTGAAATAACAGGTTGGACTGAACAAAAGGAGGTAGAACACTTCATTATGGGGCAAAAGGGGCAGTTTTAAAAGCAAAATTAAGAAAAGAATCCAGGCGAGGAGAAATGTACTAAAATTGCCCTTAGGCCTTCGGGGGTCAAAGCGCGGACAATGTATTGGAACAGTCCGGCTCTTATTCCCGCTCGAGCCGCGCTGACTCCAACACAACGGCTTCATTCATGAATGTGGAAGCAGCGAGTCGAGCGTCCAGCAGCTCATTGAACGAGTGTGGAGCCCACGTGGAGAGGAAACATCTGCCGCAGGTGTCGGAGCCAGAGCGCGGGGCTGGAATGTGGAGGTGCGACGCTAATGACACGCTAGGCTAGTGCTAACGCTAAGCTAATTGGGCTAATTGTGATGGATGTGTTGACGGAGCGAGACGACTCTGGAAATAAATAAGAAATCAGAGCGTGTCAGGTCTGCGGAGGAGGTGGCGGGTCAGAGGGAACTCGCCATGAAAAACAGCTGTGGAAACGGGTCAAGGTGAAGAGCAGGAAAAGGGACTAAACCAGGACTAAACCAGGATTAAACCAGGACTAAACCAGGATTAAACCAGGACGAAACCAGGACTAAAACTAGGATTAAACCAGGACTAAATCAGGACTAAAACAAGGATTAAACCAGGACTAAAACTAGGATTAAACCAGGACTAAACTAAACTGAAACTGGGACTAAACTGGGACTAAACCAGGGATAAACCAGGACTAAACCAGGGCTAAACCAGGACTAAAGCAGGACTAAAGCAGGACTAAAGAAGGACTAAACCAAGACTAAACCTGGGACTACACCAGGATTAAACCAGGACTAAACTAAAACTAAACTGGGACTAAGACAGGACGAAACTAAACCAGGATTAAACCAGGTCTAAACAATGTCTAAAACAGGACTAAACTAAAATGAAACTGGGACTAAACCAGGGCTAAACCAGGACTAAAGCAGGACTAAAGCAGGACTAAAGAAGGACTAAACCAAGACTAAACCTGGGACTAAAGCAAGTCTAAAAAACAAGGCCTAAACCAGAACTAAACCAAGTCTAAATCAAGACTACCTCAAGACTAACCCAGTATTAAACCAGCTCTAAATCAGGACTAAATCAGGTCTAACCAAGGACTAAATTAGGATTAAACCAGGACTAATGCAGCACTAAAATCTAACCCATGAACTAAACCAGAACTGAACCAAGACTAGAAATGATCAGGGTTAAGTCCTGGTTTAGTTCCTGTTTAGTCCTGATTCAGCCCTAGTTTAGTTCTGGTTTAGACCTGGTTTAGACCTGGTTTAGTCCTGGTTAAGTCCTAAAATTCCAACACGCTGAAACCGAACACTGACTCAGCTCCGTCTGGTCATAATGTTGTGGCCGATCACTGAGTCCAGCTGCGGCTTTAGAAACACAATCACCTCATTCACAAATACCTCCAGACCGGGACCAGACCAGGACTAAACCAGGGCTAGACCAGGACTAGACCAGATCTGACCCAGAACCCGGAGCTGGTCCCTGGAGGAAACATCTGGAGCTATGGTCAGACGTGTCTACACGAACACACAAGACGAAAACTAAAAATAACACTTAGAATTGTGTAATATTTGTGAGTAATACCAACATTCCCGGGGGTTCGATGCTAACAAGAGGCACTGCTCTGTCTGAGGCTTTGTTAGACGTTTATTTTACCACAATCTGACCAAAAAGAACTTGAGCCACAACAGACGAGTTAAACAAGCGTCTCTCAAATAAAACCGCAGCGACAGGCTCCTGAAAACGTGCTCTTTCAATCTATTTTGTGTTTTTTGTGTCTCTATGGAAACTGAGGAACATTTCTAAATACACCTACACGTAGCACACCCCCAGTATAACGTCACAGCGAAGTATCACATGCAAAATAGATTTTTTATGGCTTTTAATCAGGTTATAGTTGTTTGAGTAATCTTTATTCTCCTGAATTCAAGACGCCATTGCTCTGGAAATTCATGTTTTCCCCAAACCCTCGTACACGCCTACTGCTCTGTACTTTTTAATTCCATTTCCATTTCTTTTATTAAGTCGTTTCAGATCAATATTGGAGTTTAACCCCTGAAGACCTAAGGGCAATTTCAGTACATTTCTCCTCGCCTGGATTTATTTCTTAATTTTGCTTTTAAAACTGCCCCTTTTACCCTATAATGAAGTGTTCTACCTCCTTTTGTTCAGCACAACCTGTTATTTCACAATCTGCTGCTGTAGTTGTGTCATGAGGCTGTGATAAAAGCTACAGGACCAGAAATAGAGATGGGGAAAAAAAAACTGAAAATAAAATCCACACTCTTTTATACAAAACACACAGCAAACATGTAGAAACAACTTTTTGGACATAAAAAATACTTAATTTAGGGCCTTAGCTACAAAAATGCAAAATATCAAGTCTGTAAGTAAATTAAAAATCTCCTTATTGCCCTAAAAACAAAAAAAAAGTGTAATCGCTCCATTACTTTCCTGGTCCAGTCCTGGAAACAGCTCCTGTCAGGTCCAGGGCCAGAGCCACAGCACTTCTGCATTTCCAGGTGTTTATTACATTTGGATTTGTTCATTTTGACTGAAATAAACCTTTCAAATAAAAATAGCAAAGGGATGAGCAATTACACACACCAAAATGTGTAATTTTCCATTTATTTGAGAATAAACTGCACTTAGAGCGACTTTTTCACTCGTTCTAAACACACACAGTCAGAGGAGTCGACCATCTTGACTCACTTCACTCTTTGGCAAAGTTTGGCTCGATCAAAATGGACGGAGCGCATGAGTTTGGGGAAAACAAAGTTCCTGTTGGACACTCGTTTTGCTCACGTCATCACACAGCGTGAGTGTGACGTAGGATAAAGCCGCAGAAATGTACAGAAACCTCTATGTCTGCACTTTCAGAGGGGAAAAGGAAGTTTCTGTCTTTTACGGGTAGAAAGTTCTGCACAGTTATAGAAAACATATTCCTCTGAGTCGTGTACGATGTCGTAGCTCTTCGAGGGTTAAAATGATCCTTTAAAACTATAGCACACAAAGCACAATATCAGTATCTTCTTTCAAAATCCATCAGCGCGTCTCCTGCTAATGAAACTGCTGCACATCACATCAGGTTTGTGAAGTCGTAGTGCACAGTTTCGTATCATGTTTTTGTAAATTTATGGAGAATTGTCTCTATTCACTTTACGTCACAAACCAGGAAGACGTCTGGAAACCTGCCATGAACATCTTCCGGTTTATTTCTCGACACTGGGCAGATTTATTAACACAACCAAAATCAAAGCACTGCAAAAACTCCAAAAAAGTGAAAAACGCACAAGGAAAAGTATAGTTAAAAGGCCTTTATTAGAATGGCCAAAGCCGACATGTTTCGACCTTATGAAGGTCTTTTAACTACACTTTTCCTCGTGCGTTTTTCACTTTTTTGGAGTTTTTTTTGCCCTATTTTTTTTCCAAGAGCGTTTCCCGTTACCTGATTTCACGGATTGGAAAACCTGTAGCAAACAGCCGCATTCTTGTTGTTTTAGGGCAGATTTTATTGTTTGAAAACGGCCACAGTCTCTTTACATATCAGACAAACTGCACGGGCCTTAGAATTAACAAAAAAAAAATCGTCCACTGTTCTCTGAAAACTGCACTCTCTGCCAACTTTTCGTGCTTTAACACTAACCATTTTGCTGTCCCTAACTGCACTACAGAACTCTGTTTCGAGCCCGTCGGGCGACGAAAATTCGGCTGCAAATGTCAGTAAATCAATACAATTATTTAAATATACATACTTCATCTAAATATCACTTTTTAATTGAAAAAATCCTCAAAATACAAGATGCAAACATGTTATTATTCACCAAAAAGTCTTAAAAATAGGCCATGCCAGTTGGTAATCTCAAGACCCACCAGATTCCAGATAGTTAGTAATAAAAAAGGATAATTATGTCACGGGTCGTAATCTTAAAACCCACCTGTTTAGTTTAGCTCTGTGGAGGGTGGAAGGAAATGTGAGATTGTTTTTAATCACTGTGAAGCACTTTGTGTTGCATTTATTTGTCTGAAAAGCGCTCAATAAATAAAGTTTGGGGCCTTATTTTGATCACCGCTGTTCTATATTAAAAACAGGGGTAGCCGGTCATAATAAAACTGTGAAAAAAAAGAGCGCTTACATCCTCTCTCGACTCACGTGCGTCAGTGTTTCATCTGAGGGACCTGTATCATTGCACTTTTATTTATTATTTTGAATTTTTTTTGCCTTATGCTAATTTTCAAGCATCGTTTTCTGTATTTTAGCTTTAAAAAAAGACAATATCTTGACCTCTTTACTGTTTACTGGTCAAAAATAGGACATTTCTGGGACATTTCTTGTATAAAACTGGGACAAATCAGTGGTTTTGGATAAATCTGCTGGGACAGGGAGACACGGGGCTGAAAACTGGGACTGTCCCGGGTCAAAAAGGACGTCCGATGAGCCTGATTTTCCCTCCAAACTGCGCCGCACGTACCTCCAAATCTCCGGGTATTCCACAGTTTGTACTCTGATTGACTTCTCTTGACTCCCAAGGACTTCATCTCCCAGCATGCACCGTCACCGCCTGCGTGATCGACAGGAGCTTATTATTATTACGGAGCGCGAACTCGGCAAAGCAAACGCGCGACGGACGGACTTGGCTCGACGTCGCCTTTAGCGTTCGCTCGTTTTAACCGGAGTCAGATGCTTAAACTGGGGATGTTTTTATCACGAGGGGGGGAAACAATGAGACGCACCAAATGTGGTTTCGATTTACGACTGGATTTAAAACTGGTGAAACGTGTGGCCGCGTTATCCTGTTCTGGATCGTAAAACGCTGAACTCATATCACCCACTGAGCGAACTCGAAGGGCCCAAACACTCAGCCATTTTCTGATTTTCTCTGTTCTAATCTCGTTTCCTCATAAAAACGGACCTGGAGCTGAGTTTTAACAATAAAGTGTTAGTCCAGGTCGGTTTATGAGGAGGTAAAAATATTATAACACCACTAAACGCTCAAAGGAGTTTGTTTTGTGGAATATCGGAGCTTTAAACATGCATCAAGTAGCTTTTCTCCATGGAGATTGTGTCATTTTAATGGTTTAGTCCTGGTTTAGACCTGAAAATGCCGAGTTTAGATGTGGTGTGTTTGCGTGGAAGAGCTTTCTAAACAGATTTTTGTACGAGAAGTGCTTCTAAATAAATACAAATAATGACGGATTAGTTTGGACCCGTTTTGGAGCTTGTTTAAAGCTCAGACACTTAATCAGGCCGTGAGTCAAATCCCCATCACTGAGAGACAGAATATTTAACCGAGGAGTCATCAGGACATCTGCACCATTACTCACCGCAGGATCTGACCAAACCAGGTCTGAACCAGGTCTGAACCAGGTCTGAACCAGGTCTGAAGCAGGTCTGAAGCAGGTCTGAACCAGGTCTGAACCAGGTCTGAAGCAGGTCTGAAGCAGGTCTGAACCAGGTCTAAACCAGGCCTTAAACCAGGACTTAAACCAGGACTAAATCAGGCATCAACCAGGATTAAACCAGGAGTGAAACAGGTCTAACCAGGTCTGAAGCAGGTCTGAAGCAGGTCTGAAGCAGGTCTGAAGCAGGTCTACCCTCAGGGCAGATATTTTTAACTGGATAAAACCAGTTACAGCAGCACAAAAAGCTTTTGAAGTTTACATACAGTTTTGAACTTTACATTTCAATGTTTTTTCTTTCAAAATCGTCTGTAAAAATGGAGCATTAATACTTTACAGAGACATTTCTCTGAGGCTGTAATTTATCTGAGCTCAACAGGACCTGTTCTTCCAGCTCTGTGCTCCCTCCAGCTGCACAGGATCCCAGGTTGAAATTGCTCTGAATCATCCCTTTAAATGCGGAATACAAATAAAAATGACTTGACTTAAGAGTTTAATTTTGAAAAAATCTTAGAAATAATACAAATGTTAGAAATGAGGGAACATAGGGCTGAGCCCTGGATTCTCGTGACATTTTTGAGCTCACAAACACGAGAGTCCATCTGTGTGCTCTGTACGGTGAAGAAACGGGCCAATCACGTGGCAGCACCGAGGTTTGTGTGGAACAACATCAATACTTTTATAGAATATTTAGTTCGTGAAACACGTGCAGAAGGTAAAAGCGTTTTGTACTTTTCTCTCAGCTCGATTTAATCAGACTCACACTTTCTCTGCTCTTTCAGCGAGCGCCGCTCCACGTGAATAATGTGCAGGCCTCACAGACTCACATTATCAGTCTGGAGCGCCGGGTTAGGGTGTTCTGCCTGTGTGTCGAGGGCAGAACGTTCAGCAGTTACCGTGGCGACAGAGCGCATTAGTAAACAGTCAGAAAAGTGCTTTTGGCAGCACACATCAGCTCACCTGTTGTAGATCCAGTTAAATCAGGCTTTAATCTGAGTTTTATGTTATTTTAGAGCTTCAAACCTGCACAGTATCAATAAGCAGAAGTTATAAACCACATTTTGATTGATTAAATGCATAAATAAACAACGCACCACAGTACGTACATATAGAGACTTCTGAAAACACTCGTCTCTTTTCTTTCTGTCATCACTCGGCGCTGATAAATGTTTGTTTGCTCCAGATCGTGGCTCGTGTCTCCAGTTTCCACATTAAACCTTCTTCTCCGAGCGTCTGAACCCGGATTTGGGTCCAACACGTTTGAAACAGAACAGGTCTGAAAAAGAGACAGTGAATCACCGAGTCGTGGAATGAAAAGATGGAAAAGAGGAGAGATGGAGAGATGGAGAGAGCCAAGACGAGTCAGGAAAAAACGTGTGAATCATGTTGATCTGATAATGAGAAATACGTGGGTGTTTTGTTTACTGGAGACGTGTGTTTTTAATACAGTGAAGCAAAAGAGTTTTGATCTAATTGAAGCGAAACACTCAGTAAATATTTGGCACTCGAAGATGAGAAGAAATGTGAATGAAGCAGAAACTTAAACACTTCAGTATCTGTGAGGACCTGAACCAGGTCTAAACCAGGACCTAACCAGGACTGAACCAGGTCTAAACCAGGACCTAACCAGGACTGAACCAGGTCTAAACCAGGACTAAAAACAGGTTTAAATCAGGACTAAACCAGGACTAAAAACAGGCCTGAACCAGGACTAAACCATGTCTAAAACAGGACTAAACCAGGACTAAAACGGGACTAAATCAGGCTAAAACTAGGACTAAATCAGGACTAATCCAGGACTAAACCAAGTCTAAACCAGGTCTCAAGCAGGATCAAAAACAGGTCTAAATCAGGATAAAACCAGGACTAACTCAGGACTAAACCAGGACTAAAAACTGGTCTAAATCAGGATGAAACCAGGATTAAACCCAGGACAATTTCAGGTCCAAACTAGGTCTAAACCAGATTTAAATCAGGACTAAACCAGAACCAAACCAGGACTACTCCAGGTCTAAACCAGGACCGAACCACACGTAAACCAAGACTAAATAAATACTAATTCAGGTCTAATCCAGGTTTAACCCAGGTCTAAATCAGGACTAAACCAGGAATAAACCAGGATTGAATCAGGTCTAAACAGGGTCTAATCCAGGTCTAAATCATGATAAAATCAGCACTAAACCAGGACTAAACCAGGTCTAAACCAAGATTAAACTTGGACTAAACCAGGACTACACCCAGGTCTAAACCACATGTAAACCAGGACTAAATCAGGACTAATCCAGGACTAATCCAGGTCTAAACCAGAACTGAACCCAGGACAAAACTAGGTCTGAACCAGTACTAAACCAGGACTAAAACAGGTCCATATCGGGATTAATCCAGGACTAAATCAGGTCTAAATCATATGGTAACCAGACCTAAACCAGATCTTCCAGTAAATCGGGTCCAAACCAAATCCAAACCAGGTGTAAACCATGTTACCCAGACCTAAACCAGCTCTAAACCAGCTCTAAACCAGCTCTAAACCAGCTCTAAACCAGGTCCACACCAGGTCTTGAGTCTGATCCATATATTTCCCATGGCTGTTGTGTCAGCACATGTGTTTGAGTCTGAACATCTGGATCTGATCTGGTTCGACTCACAGATGAGCCCAGATAACAACAGAAACCGCAAATTATCTGCTCTGTCATTTTCACTTGTGAAATGTTCCCCAATATAAAGTTTATCACCATGGTTTTCCCTTTAAACGTGGTACAGACCAGGACTGAGCCAGGACTGAGCCAGGACTGGACCAGGACTGAACCAGGACTGAACCAGGACTGAACCAGGACTGAACCAGGACTGAACCAGGACTGAACCAGGACTGAACCAGAACTGAGCCAAGACTGAGCCAAGACTGAGCCAAGACTAAACTACTTAACTAAAAGCAGAACTAAACCAGAACTAAACCAGGACTAAACCAGGACTAAACCAGGACTAAACCAGGACTAAACCAAGACTAAACTACTTAACTAAAACCACAACTAAACCAGGACTAAACCAAGAATAAACCAAGACTAAACCAAGACTAAACTACTTAACAAAAACAGAACTAAACCAGGACTAAACAAAGACTAAACGACTTAACTAGAAGCAGAACTAAACCAGAACTAAACCAGGACTAAACCAAGACTAAACTACTTAACTAAAAGCAGAACTAAACCAGGACTGAACCAGGACTGAACCAGGACTGAACCAGGACTGAACCAGGACTGAACAAGGACTGGACCAGGACTGGACCAGGACTGAACCAGGACTGAACCAGGACTGAACCAGGACTGAACCAGGACTGAACCAGAACTGAGCCAAGACTGAGCCAAGACTGAGCCAAGACTAAACTACTTAACTAAAAGCAGAACTAAACCAGGACTAAACAAAGACTAAACGACTTAACTAGAAGCAGAACTAAACCAGAACTAAACCAGGACTAAACCAGGACTAAACCAAGACTAAACTACTTAACTAAAAGCAGAACTAAACCAGGACTAAACAAAGACTAAACGACTTAACTAGAAGCAGAACTAAACCAGAACTAAACCAGGACTAAACCAGGACTAAACCAAGACTAAACTACTTAACTAGAAGCAGAACTAAACCAGAACTAAACCAGGACTAAACCAGGACTAAACCAAGACTAAACCAAGACTAAACCAAGACTAAACCAAGACTAAACTACTTAACTAAAAGCAGAACTAAACCAGGACTAAACAAAGACTAAACGACTTAACTAGAAGCAGAACTAAACCAGAACTAAACCAGGACTAAACCAGGACTAAACCAGGACTAAACCAAGACTAAACTACTTAACTAAAACCACAACTAAACCAGGACTAAACCAAGAATAAACCAAGACTAAACTACTTAACTAGAAGCAGAACTAAACCAGGACTAAACCAGGACTAAACCAAGACTAAACTACTTAACTAAAACCACAACTAAACCAGGACTAAACCAAGAATAAACCAAGACTAAACCAAGACTAAACTACTTAACAAAAACAGAACTAAACCAGGACTAAACTACTTGACTAAAAGCAGAACTAAACCAGAACTAAACCAGGACTAAACAAAGACTAAACGACTTAACTAGAAGGAGAACTAAACCAGAACTAAACCAGGACTAAACCAAGACTGAACCAGGATTTGGTGTGACTGATCTGACTCACAGTTTGATGAAATGTCTGCAATCTGAGGAAGGACTAAACCAGGACTAAACCAGAACTAAAGCTGGACTAAACCAGGATTTTGACATGACTGACTTGACTCATACTTTGATGAAGTGTTGTTGGTGGTCTGGGAAAGAACTAACCCAGGACTAAACCGGGACTAACCCAGGACTCAACCGGGACTAAACCAGGACTAAACCAGAACTAAAGCTGGACTAAACTAGATCTAAACCAGGACTGAACCAGGACTTCAGTTGGACAAAACGTTAGTCATTACCAAAAGCGTTCACATATTAGTTAAAGATATTTTAAGGTTATTTCTTTACCTACAACATTCCACAATGGCATTAAACTTCTCTATCTCCATGGAAACGAGCAGGTTACACCACCAGGCCAAGGTACAGGTCAGATCTGTGGAGAGGCGACCCCGGTCACAGTCAGAACGCCTGTTTTTAAAGGTTTAAAAACACCTGGAATTGAATAAATGTGAGATAAACACTGGGACATTTAAGACAAAGCATAAAGATAATAAAAAAATACAATAAAATGCATAAAAAAAGACTAATAAATAACTAATAAAACACATAATAATGAAAATAATAAAATATATAATAAAATATATAAATACAAATTAATACATACAAATAAATAAAATAGATATATGAAAAATAAAATAAAACAAATAAATAAAAATAAAAAATAATAAAAATAAAATAATAAATAAAAACATAAATATAAACAAACAAATAAAAAATAATAAAATACATACATAAAAATACATTTAAAAAAATAAATGAAAATAAAATACATAAATGAAAACAAATAAATAAGATTAAATACATAAATCACACATGTTTAACACGCAAATCCTGCATATTTAGGCCAAGTTCTTTTCTCAAACAGAAAAAAAACACTCTGTTCCACCTTGTGATGTCATGTGGTGATACAGGAAGTGCTCCACTGTGTTTTTAAACTCCACACACTTTTTCACTAGAGCCATTTGGATCATTTCAGCCTCAGGAATTGCCCGATTTCTACTGAACTAAAGGTAAGAGGAACAGAGAATTTTGAGGTTTGGAGACGTAAACAGACAAATAATGAAGAGTTACTCAAACGTGTGAATGAAACTAAATAAAAAAACACAACTTGGGGTTTGTTTTTGAGGAGGAAATGATGTTGGAACAGGACTTAACGCTCACAAGAGGCAGTTTTGTGTAAGATAAGACTTTTAAATCCAGGAATAACAAGGTAAAACTCTGACGCTGTGACTCACGTTAGTGCAGGGTCCGGTCCGGGCGTGGGGCGTTCAGGTGCATCGCAGATCACAGGAATCCCACCCGTCCCGCCGTCCTTGTCATTAGGCCACTTCCGAGGAGCGTAAAAAAAACAAAACAAAAACAAGCGCACCCTGTGGTTTGGGCGGGTGGGGCTTAACGGACCTGAGATCAGTGCCTCCTGAGGCTTTCAAGTGTTTAAGGGATTCGTTTGGATTCAGGACGGAGGCGTTTGTGATTTTAGGGAAACGTGTTCGAGTTTTGTCGCGAAACGGAGAAGATTACGTGAGGTCACTCTGCTCCCCGTTACTTTTCATTCGTTTGTTTTAGGTTTAACTCTGTGACGGCGCTGATTTGGGTTTATATTTTAAGAATGAAATGAAATGAATATAAAATCAAGTAAAATAAAGTAATAAAATACAAAAAATATATAAAAGATAAAATAAAATACCTAAATAAAAATAAATTAATAAAAAATAATAAAATACCTAAATAAATAAAAAATACAAATAAATAAAATACATCAAAAAATAAATAAATACAAATAAAAGTAAAATAAATAAAATATAAATACTAATAAAATAAATTTAAAAATAAATGCAAATAAAAAATACAAATAAATCAAATACATAAATAAAAATTATATAAATACAAATAAATAAAAAATATAAATAAATAAAAAACATTTAAAAAATGCAAATAAAATAGTAAAATACATAAATAAAAATAAAACAAATAAATACAATATTAATCTAAAAATATGATTATTATTAAAATGTGTCAAATTATTTTTATAAACTGTAGTAGAATTGTAAGTCAAACAGTAAAGATTGCAATTATTAAAGTAAATTTCCTTTACAAACAAAATATCATGAAACTTTCTGTGTAAAAGCTGCTAACACTGTTCACGACCTGCCAAAATTTTAGACACTTTCATAATTTATCCTCCTTATTTTCATGATTATTTACACTGTAGATTCTCACCGAAGGCGTCAAAACTATGAATAAACACATAAGGACGATATGGAACAAAAAATAAACTTGAAATAACTCAAAATTAGTTCTAAACTTGTAAATTTATCTTTTTTTTTTAATCAAACCCTCTGTTTTGATCACTGCTCTTGACCTTGATGAGGCACAGCTGTGAGTGAGATGAAGATCTGGGTTTTTGTTTCGTTTGTACTGTGAATAAAAGTCTGATTAAACTGTTTTTATATGAATACTGTTTCCTATTACTTTATAACGTATAAATAGTTGGGTTTTTTTGCCCGCAGGTGTAGTTTTGTCAGACAGAGAGTGTTTAAATGTCTTTATTCAGTAGATCTGGAGTCGAATAATCAATTGTTTTTTTAGGGAATCGATAAATTTAAAATGTTTCCAACACAAATATATTTTTTCCACAATTTTCATTTCAGAATCTGCGTCTGTCGTCACGGTTATCGCAGTGTTTGCCCAATGAAAATAAATACCTGTAATCTGGCCGTGTTTGGTTTGAAAATAAAAGCCGGTTCTGTTATCTCCACGTCTGCCTTTGTTCCTGCAGATCACAGAGGAAATTAAAGACCCGACCAAATCCAGTTTAAGATCTTGGCCGTGGACCAGGATCAAGTGGGATTTAAATAAAAACGGGGAAGGAGCAGATGGAAGTGTAAAATCCAGGAGTAAACCAGAGCTGAACCAGAGCTAAACCAGGGCTAAACCAGGGCTAAACCAGGGCTAAACCAGGACTAAACCAGGGCTAAACCAGGCCTAAACCAGGGCTAAACCAGGGCTAAACTAGGGCTAAATCAGGACTAAACCAGAGCTAAACCAGGACCCAACCAGGACTAAACCAGGGCAAAACCAAGACTAAACCAGGACTAAACCAGGTCTAAAGCAGGACTAAACCAGGACTAAACCAGGGCTAAACCAGGACTAAATCAGGAATAAACCAGGACTAAACTAGGACTAAACCAGGTCAAACCAGGACTAAACCAGGACTAAACCAGGCCTAAACCAGGAATAAACCAGGGCTAAACCAGGTCTAAACCAGGCCTAAACCAGGTCTAAACCAGGCCTAAACTAGGACTAAACTAGGACTAAACCAAGACTAAACCAGGTCTAAACCAGGACTAAACCAGGTCTAAACTAGGACTAAACCAAGACTAAACTAGGGCTAAACCAGGACTAAACCAGGGCTAAACTAGGGCTAAACTAGGGCTAAACCAGGACTAAACCAGGGCTAAACTAGGGCTAAACCAGGACTAAGACAAGTCTAAGACAGGACTAAATCAGGTCTAAACTGGGACTAAACCAGGCCACACAAAATCAAGAATAAACAAGGACTAAACCAGGATTTAACCAGGACTAAACTAGATCTAATCTATGTCTAAACTCTGTCTAAACCAGGACTAAACAAGGACTAAACCAGGACTCATTCAATAGACCCAAGGCTCTTTTTAACCACAATATTTTAATGCAAATGCACAAATATGAGACATTGGAAGGCGACAGCGTCGTACTGGGCATATCTGAATACTGTGACTTTGACGAACAAACAGAAGATACGAGCAGCGACATTTAGCGTCCAAAACGTGAGGCGGGTCCCACCGATTCTTAAATAAAATTGTACCTTTCAGAGTCATATTCAAACCCCACATTTTTACTTCTACTCGAGTAACATATAGTACAGCGTAACAGTATTGTCGTGCATTGCGTCTACTTCAGCAATACCATTTTGAAGTAACAGTACTTTTATTTACTTACAGTTTTTGGCTGCTCCACCTCTACGGCTAACCGACAGATGCTATTGTTTTTAGCATGTAGCATTAGCTCCCATTAGCGTTGTTAGCATTTTAAGGCACTGTAAAACAAGTGCTACGAGGATTTTTTTTGTACAAATTCAAGTCCGTACGTTGGCTGACATCGAGATTCAATTCAGATTTTAAAAACAGTCCAAGTTAAACATTAAAAAAAACATTTAAAAAACCTGATTGTTTAAGAACATAACAGTCATTTGCACATTTGCATATCACCAAAACATAATCACAATGAATGTCCTTTTTTTTTATAAATAAAGTTATAAAAAGCGATTTGTATATTTGGTGTTGAAAAAGTGTCCGCGGGGTGGGAGATACCTGGAGGCGGCGGGTTTTGAGATGAAAAAGTTTGGTTTAAATAAAGTTAGAAGTTTTTGAACAGGTCCAGGTCCTTCTGTGGGACGGGAGCGTCTTTTTTCCACTCGTCCTCGGGATAAACATCGAAGTTCGAAGTGTCGCCGTCGTGGGAAACTTTGGGGACGATGGGAGGCTGAGGAGAGAAGAGAGGGAGGAGAAGAGAAGAGAGGGAGGAGGAAGGAGAGAGATAGAGAAAGGGAAGAGAGAGAAGGGAAAGTGAGAGAAAGACATAATGAGAGCAAGAGGGGAAAGAGAATGAGGGCGAAAGAGAGGGAGGAGGAAGAGAGAGAGAAGAGAAAGGAGAGAAAGAGATGGAGAGAGAGAAAGTGAAGGGGGAGAGGGGAGATTGATGGGGAGAGAGAGTGCAAAAGAGAAAGAAAGAGAGAGGGGAGAGAGTGAGGGAGAGATGGAGAGAAAAAGCAAGCGAAAGAGTGGCGAGAGAGGAGAGAAAGAGGAGAGGGAGAAAGATAAGGGAGAGGAGAGAAAGAGAGGAGAGAGAGAGAGAAAGAAAGAAAGAATGGGGAGAGAGCAAGAGGGGGGAGACAGAGAAAAAGCAAAAGAAAGAAAGAGTGGAGAGAGATGAGAGAAAGAGAAAGAAAGAGAGCGAAAGAGAGAGAAAGCAGAAGAGATGGACAGAAAAAGCGAGAGAAAGAAAGAGCGGAGAGAGGAGAGGGAGAGAGAGAGGAGAGAGAAAGAGGAGAGAGGGCGAGAGAAAGAAAAGGGAGAGAGAGAGCGAGAGAGAGGGGAGAGATGAAGAGAAAAAACGAGAGAAAGAATGAGTGGAGAGGAGAGAAAGAGAGAGAAATAAGAAAAAGAGAAAAAATTAGATAAGAGAGAGGAGAGAGAAGAAAGAGGAGAGAGAAAAAGGAGAGAGGGAGATAGAAGAGAATGAAAGGAGGGAAATAGATAAGAGAGCAGGAGGATAGAGAGAGAAGAGAGAGATCAGAAAGAGAATGAGAGGAGAGGAGAAAGAATGAAAAGAGAGCGAGAGAGAGCGAGGGAAGAGAGAGAGACGAGAAAGTGACAGAAGAGAGAGAGGAGAGAAAGAGCGAGAGAGAGAGACAAAAAGAGGAGAGAGGGGAAAGAGATAGAGGGGGAGAGAAGAAAGAAAAATAAAGAGGAGATAGAGAGAGGGGGATAAAGAGGAGAGAGAGAAGAGAAAGAAATAAAGAGGAGAGAAGGGAGTGAGAGAGAGAGGAGAAAGAGAGAAGAGAGAGAAAGCAGAGAGACAAAGAGAGAAAAAAAATGAGTTAGTGAGAGAGTGGGAGAGAAAAAGAGGAGAAGAAATAGTTGGTCAGTGTTGATTGTGACAAAAACACTCGTGTCTCTTCTCGAGTGAATCACTGAGACGCTCGGACTGATTCACGTCTCGTCCGTCAGTCAGTGTAAAATCTGAGCCATTTCAGACCATTTCAGACATTTTCTTTGTGTTCCGGTCAACATGTTTTGGCCAAAGAAATCACAGTTTATTTTCCATTTTACTGCTGGCGCGGATCTTTCAGGGACATTTCTTGTATAAAACGGGGACAAATCACTGGTTTCGGATGAATCTGGAGACAAAGCCGGGACATCTGGACCCCGTAAACACTTAAATACAGAATAACTCCACTTTAATTGTTCTAAATAATCAAGTAATCACAGTAAATGAAGTGATAATAAGCGAAATACCTTGAGTTTTCTCAGAGGAACGGCCTCCCAGTCGACCGCTTTGAACCAGCGGTGCCTCTTCACGTCATCGGCTCCGTTCTGATAAATACAGCAAAACAATAACAAACATTTATGATCACAAACTATTGATGAAGCTTCATAATCGCAATTTAAAGTGCGTTCGAGGGTGTACGGGTTTGATTATTCTCTAATATTTATATAAATTCTAGTTTTACACCAATCAAGAAACAATTTGTGTGTAAAAGTTGAAAAAATGTATTGAAAATTACTAGGGACGTCGCGATCCGATATTCAGTATCTGTATTGGCTTCCGATCCGGTATTGGACAGGTTTGGATTCAGTTTCACATTTTTGCAGCATTAACTCGCTTTACGGCAGCTGTAAATCAAAACGTCGCTGTGTGGGACTTTTCGCGACGGCAAAACGAGAGTCAAACAGCGACGCAAACGCTGCAAACAAACGGGAACCAGCAGAGCCACTTTAACACGACCAGTTTGATTCGTCACTTGCAAAAGAATCATCCGGACGAGTTTGAGATTTACAAGCGCAAGACACTGATGGAGGCGTTTCAAAGAAGAGAAAAGCCTCGAAATGGCGACAAGTCCGAGAAAATAACACAGAGGATTGTCGAATTCATCACCGTCTGTCGTGGAAAACATCGGCTTTCGTCGTCTAACGGACTTTTTGGAGCCAAGGTACAAACTTCCTCCACGACACATTACAGAGACGGCGTTTGAGCTCTTCTATCGCTACTTCATTTATAGGGTTAGAAAGTGTAAAAAAACACTTAAATAATCTTTCAATCCGCGTATGGTTCCGTCTACTCCTTAAGGTTGAATTAAAAAAGGTATCGGATCGGGATCGGTATCCTTAAAAAAACTGGAACGGATCGGAAGCCAAAAAAATCTTGATCGGGACGTCTCTAAAAATAACTAAGGATCCAACAATAACCGAATTATGTTTACGAAGAACAGACGTTTATGTGATCGAGGAATAAATTGATTCGGCTTTAAAATCGGAATAAATCACCCACTTTCTTCGGAATTAAGTTATTTAGTTAGTTAAGTAATTCTGAATAATCATTTTCATCAGGAATTCATGGTCTTTTTAAAGCTAAATTCGTTTTTATTCTGAATTAAATCATTTTTTTATTCGGAGTTAAAGCTCTCAAAAGGAAACGAGGGAGAAGAGGGAGTGAGGAGAGGAGAGACGAGAGGAAGGAGAGGAGAGAGGAGAAACAGATGAGAGAGACGAGAGGGTGAGAGGAGGTAGTGTCAGGAGGTAGGAGTTAGGAGGTGGTTTTAGGAGGTAGGAGTTAGGAGGTGGTTTTAGGAGGTAGGAGTTAGCAGGTGGTTTTAGGAGGTAGGAGTTAGCAGGTGGTTTTAGGAGGTAGGAGTTAGCAGGTGGTTTTAGGAGGTAGGAGTTAGGAGGTGGTTTTAGGAGGTAGGAGTTAGCAGGTGGTTTTAGGAGGTAGGGGTTAAGAGGTGGTTTTAGGAGGTAGGAGTTAGTGGGTGGTTTTAGGAGGTAGGAGTTAGGAGTTAGGAGGTGGTTTTAGGAGGTAGGAGTTAGCGGGTGGTTTTAGGAGGTAGGGGTTAAGAGGTGGTTTTAGGAGGTAGGAGTTAGGAGGTGGTTTTAGGAGGTAGGAGTTAGCGGGTGGTTTTAGGAGGTAGGGGTTAGGAGGTGGTTTTAGAAAGTAGGAATTATTAGGTGGTTTTAGGAAGTAGGAGTTAGCGGGTGGTTTTAGGAGGTAGGAGTTAGGGGGCAATGTAGGTGAGGGCTGGGCTTGACCCGGGCCGTAGAGTTAGAGGCAGGAGTTAGGATGTAAGGGTTAGGAATTAGGATGTAGGAATTAGGGTGTAGGAATTAGGATGCAGGATGTAGGAGGCAGGACTTAGGATGTAAGAGTTAGGAATTAGGATGTAGGAGTTAGGGTGTAGGAATTAGGATGCAGGATGTAGGAGGCAGGACTTAGGATGTAGAAGTAGAAAGTAGGATGTAGGAGTTCGGATGTAGGAGGCAGGAGTTAGGGTGTGGGAATTAGGAAGTAGGGTGTAGGAGTTAGGATGAAGGAGATAGGAGGCAGGATGTAGGAGGCAGGACTTAGGATGTAAGAGTTAGGAAGTAGGATGTAGGAGTTAGGATGTAAGAGGCAGGAGATAGGGTGTAGGAATTAGGAGTTAGGGTGTAGGAGTTAGGAGGTAGGATATAGGATTACAGGCAGGATTACAAAGGTAATGCTAAAAACAACTAGCATGCCAGCACACACTTCCTGATTCTCATATAAACACGACTGATTCTGCTCAAACCCCCGAGGGAAACGTTTGTGTACAGGACGTTTAAACAAACACTCGTCCAAATGAAACAGTTGAAGAACATCTGCAGTATTTTTGTATCGCAGAACTTTGTCTCCGGTTTTTCCACTTGTTTTTTAAATATTTAGACGAAATTAAACTTCATAACTTTTGTTTTCTTTCGCTTTTCGAGTCCCCGAAGCTCCGACAGTTTTGCTTCTCGCGCTTTAATGTTTTAATGCGATTCATCGGAAATGTGCAGCTGCAAACGCTACAGAGAAATGAGAAACACACTTCATCAGGAGAAGAGGAGGAGGAGAGGGGGAAGAAAAGCGGAGGAGAGGAGGGAGAAAGAGAGTAAAGGAAGGGAGAGAGAGCAAAAGAGAGGGGAAGGAAGGGATTAAGAGAGAGAAAGAGGAGGAAGAGAGAAGGGAGAAGAGAGACAGAGAAAGAAAGGAAAGAGAGTGAGAGAGGGAAGGGAAAAGAAGGGGAAGAGAGAGAGGAAAGAAAGAAAACAGTGAGATAGGGAAGAGAGAGAGAGGAGAAAGGGAGCGAGAGAGAGTAAAGGAAGGAAGAGAGAGGGAGAGTAAAGGAGAGAGGAAAAGAGAGGGATAGGGAGGGATGGAGGGACAAAGAGGGGAGAGGAGAGAGGACAAGGAAAGAGAGAAAGAAAGAAAAGAAAGGGACAGTAAAGGAGGGGAGAGAGAGAGAGAGGAAAAAAGGGACAAAGCGAGATAAGGAGGGAGAAGTGAGGGACACAGAGAGAAAGGGTGGAGAAAGAGAAAGAAAGGAAAGGGAGAGAGAGTAAAAGAAATGACAGAGAAAGAAAGAGAAAGAGGAAAGAAAGGAACAAAGAGAGATAAGAGGTAGTGAGGGATGGAGAGAGAAAGAGAAGGGAGAGATGTGGTAGAAAGAGAGGAGGAGGAAAAAAGAGAGAGACCGAAGAGAAAGACAGAGGAAAAAGAGAGAGAGCGAAAGGGGGAAATGGAGAGAGGAGGAGAGTAGAGAGCAGGGAAGAAGAGAGAGAGAGAAAGAAACAGGAGAGATAGCGATAGAGATAGAGAGACAGAAGAGAACAAAAGAGAAGAGAGAATGGAAAAAGAGTGTAAGAGGATTTCAGTTCACTTCAGTTTGTTTATTCTGAGAAACATGAAAGATTCTGATAACACAGGGTGCAGTAAAACAACCAAATACTAAAATACTAAAACTATTATCCAAACTAGATCTTGATCGCCCAAAGAAAGAGCGTTTTTATCACGATAGAAACAGGAAGTGGCCGAACCTTCATGTTGCCCAGACGTCGGGCTCGGTCGATCACCAGAAACTTCTTGATTAAATCTCTGGGGGGAAAAAAAAACACAAACAGTGAGAAACAAAGAGACTCTAGAAAAGGACACGGCAGAGCGGGAGTAACAGTAGTAGTAGTAGTAGTAGTAGTAGTAGTAGTAGTAGTAGTAGTAGTAGTAGTAGTAGCAGCAGCAGTAGTAGTAGTATTAATGTCATTGTCTGAGCGTCGTAAATTATTTCCCGCTTGATCCTTCTCGTTTGGTCTGTTGGAAAATAGAGTCCACGGCCACTTTCGTCTTGGATGTTTTTGGGGTGTTGTGGCTTTTTTGTTGGTGTGTTGTGGCTCTTTTTTGGTGTGTTGTGGCTCTTTTGTGGTGTGTTGTGGCTTTTTTGGTGTGTTCTGGTTTATTTTTTTGATGTGTTGTGACTTTCTGGTCCATTGTGGCTTTTTTTGGTGTGTTGTGGCTTTTTTTTGGTGTGTTGTGGCTTTTTTGGTGTGTTGTGGCTTTTTTGATGTGTTGTGACTTTCTGGTCCATTGTGGCTCTTTTTTCGTGCATTGTGGTGTTTTTTTGTTGCGTTGTGGCTTTTTTTTGGTGTTGTGGCTTTTTTGGTGTGTTGTGGCTTTTTTGGTGTGTTGTGGCTCTTTTTTGGTGTGTTGTGGCTTTTTTTGGTGTGTTGTGGCTTTTTTTGGTGTGTTGTGGCTTTTTTTTGGTGTGTTGTGGCTTTTTTTGGTGCAATGTGGTGTTTTTTTAGTGCGTTATGGCTTTTTATTGATGTCTTGTGGCTTTTTTAGTGTGTTGTGTTTTTTTTTGGTGTGTTGTGGCTTTTTTGGTGTGTTGTGGCTTTTTTTGGTGTGTTGTGGCTTTTTTGGTGTGTTGTGGCTTTTTTTTTGGTGTGTTGTGGCTTTTTTGGTGTGTTGTGGATTTTTTTTTGGTGTGTTGTGGCTTTTTGGTGAGTTGTGGCTTTTTGGTGTGTTGTGGCTTTTTTTTGGCATGTTGTGACTTTTCTTTTTGGTGGGCTGTGGATTTTTGTTGTGTTGTGGCATTTTTATTTTTTACTTTTTTTTGTAAGCCCCCCAAATTTCCGCTCGTCATCGCTGCAAAACATCGTCTCTCTCGTCGCCAACGTTTATTTTGCAACATAATTCATCCAATCGGCAATGAAAACATAAAAAAGCTTTTAAAAGTACGCGCGTAAATTCCAACTAAGACTCCATCAACTAAACGACTAAACACCATACTGTGGAACATTTCAAACAAAGCAGCAACATCCCCATGGGGACAAGCAGGTGGCCAGAAAAGTTCCACGTCGCACCTTTAAAACAGACCACACTGCTCTTCTTCCTCCTCCTCCTCCTCCTCCTCCTTCCTTTTGTGAACTTTAAAAGCCCTAAATCACCGAGTCGGAGCTCTTTAATTGTCCCGGCGTCGGTGCCATTAGTCTGGTCTAATTACTTAAGTGTGTCGCCCAAAACAAAGCGCTTTAATTACAGTTTCCATGGTAACCTTTAGCCCCTCCCCGCACGCCCCGCATCCGTTTAAGCCTGAAACCGGCGCTCCCCGCGGTCAAACCGGCCCCTGGTCTGAACCGCTCTGACTAATGACGCCCCCCCGTCTCCATTTGGGACCCCCGACTGCAGCGCTTCAGCCCATTAGAGCAGGGGATTGTGGGTAAAAATGGCCCTATTACAGGCAGCGGGGGCGTGGATGGATGGAGCGGGGTGAAGAGGGCTCGAAACTGGAGATAAGTCAGAGGGAAATGAGTTTGTAATTTAAGCAAAAACACCGGAAAATAAAATAAAAACAGTTTGTGCAGAGAGGGGACAGAGCTGTGCAGAGTCACGGCGAAATATTCTCATTTAAAGCTGCATTCTGTAACTTTTCTGATGAAAGGAGTAGGAGTATTTATCCAATCAGAAAGCAGAGAGAGCCTCATAAACCAGGACTAAACCAGTTCTAGAACAAGGACTAAACCAGGGCTCGACCAGGATTAAACCGGGACTAAACCAGGACTAAACCAGGACTAAACCAGGACTAAACCAGGGCTAGAACAAGGACTAAACAAGGACTAAACAAGGACTAAACCAGGACTAGAACAAGGACTAAACCAGGACTAAACCAGGACTAGAACAAGGACTAAACCAGGACTAGAACAAGGACTAAACCAGGACTAGATCAGGGCGAAACCAGGACAAATCCAGGACTAGAACAAGGACTAAACCAGGACTAAAACAAGGGCTAGACCAGGACTAGAACAAGGACTAAACCAGAACTAAACCAGGACTAAACCAGGACTAAACCAGGACTAGAACAAGGACTAAACCAGGACTAGAACAAGGACTAAACCAGGACTAGATCAGGGCGAAACCAGGACAAATCCAGGACTGTTTTTCTAGGTATTTTTGAGCTATGAAGCCCTCTATAATTGAATAAATGTAAAGTAGAGCTGTTAAAATTAACACCGTGGAACATTCCAGGCAGCGCAAATGGCATATCCATAGAAACAAGCAGGCGACTGACCCCTAATCAAAAAGTTACACAGTGCACCTTTAATAAGTTCTTAGAAGACAAAGCCAGACCAAGATGTTTTTCAGCCAGTCTCTCTCATCTTCTTGTTAAAAATCAAATCAAACTCGTACACAGGACCAGTGAACGCTAATGTTTGCGTCGCGTCACCGTGGTAACCGCTGAACCTTCCGCCCATAGAGCTACACGTGAAACTGCAAAGTGTCAATACATTAAATCTAAACCGTGCAGATTAAAATGGTGGTTTGACGTGACTTAAAGGCGAGTCGTTGCAGGATTCAAAGGAAAAACGTTTAGAACAATTAAAGCTCCAGATTCGAAAGGCTTAAAGGAAACAGGGGTCAAAGTTTAAAGCCCAAATGTGCTAAAACGCCCAAACGACCGTAAACCCAAACAGATTAAGCTAACGTCGGAGTTTACGACGGTGCGTTCGCGCTCTTCAGGCGGCGCTCGGCCTCAGCTGTTCTTACAGGGGTCAGAGGTCAGAGGTCAGAGCAGTTTGGGGCGAGAATAAACTAAACTAAACAAGAGAAAGTTTACTTTTGTTTAGAGTCAAAAAACTAAGAAGTGGATGATTTATGAGGAGCAGCAGCAGGAAAAGTATTAGTATTCTGAGTAGTAGTAGTAGTATGAGTATTTGTAGTAGTGGTAATAGTTCAAGTAGTAGTAGTACTGGTAACAGAAGTACTAATAGCAGTAGTAGTAGTAGTACTAATAGAAGTAGTAGTAACAGTAGCAGTACTCGCAGTAATAGTAGTAGGAGCAGCAATATTAGCAGTATCAGTAGTACTAATAGTAGTAGTAGTAGTAGTAACAGTGGTAGTAATAACAGTAGTAGCAGTAGTAGTAGTAGTAGTAGTAGTAGTAGTAGTAGCAGTAACAGTAGTAGTAGCAGTAGTAGTAGTAGTAGTAGCAGTAGTAGTAGTAGTAGCAGTAGTAGTAGCAGTAGTAGTAGTTGCAGTAGCAGTAGTAGTAGTAGTATTAATATTAGTAGTAGTTGTAGTAGTACTCGTAGTAGTAGTATCAGTAGTAGTAGTAGTTGCAGTAGTAGTAGTAGTAGTAGTAGTAGTTGCAGCAGTAGTAGTATTAGTAGTAGTTGCAGTAGTAGTAGTAGTATTAGTAGTAGCAGTAGTAGTATTAGTATTAGTAGTAGTAGTTGGAGCAGTAGTTGCAGTAGTAGTTGGAGCAGTAGTTGCAGTAGTAGTTGCAGTAGTTGCAGTAGTAGCAGTAGTAGCAGTAGTAGCAGTAGTAGCAGTAGTAGTAGTAGTAGTAGTAGTAGTAGTAGTAGTAGTAGTAGTAGTAGTAGCAGTATTAGTATTAGCAGTACCTGTAGTATTTTTACCACTATGTCACTTATACTGTTTGATTCTTACTTGACGTAAAAATCCAGATGTCGTGGAAATTCCAGTTTTCCGGCCAGGATCTTCTGGTAAATCCCAAAGGGGTTGTCATCAAAGAAGGGCGGATACCTGCGGGGCAGAAAAACACACAAATAACCAAAATTTAAAAACAAAATAAACAGAAAAAAAAAAGAGTCGGATCTGTCAGAGTCTCGTCCGAACGTCGCACAAATGAATCGTGGTGTGAAACATGACGCAAGCTTCAGGAGCAGAGAGAAACTGCTCCTGCTGAGTTCAAGCACAAAAACACACATCTATGCCCGAGATTTCTGACTTTTCCTACTTTTAAACAACTTTTACAACAAAGTGCGTGTATTCTGAAAGGATTTAGAGTTAAAATTCCATAAACGTGACCGTAAAAATGTGAAAATTAAACACAGCTTTTACTGAAAACGATTTATTTTTAATCACAAAAACATTGGACGTGATGGACAAGTTTATGTTGCTGTATATTTATCCAATCAGAAAGAGCCTCAGAAACCAGGGCTAAACCAGGGCTAAACCAGGACTAAACAAGGGCTAAACCAGGACTAAACCAGGGCTAAACCAGGGCTAAACCAGGGCTAAACCAGGGCCAAACCAGGGCCAAACCAGGGCTAAACCAGGGCCAAACCAGGGCCAAACCAGGGCCAAACCAGGGCTAAACCAGGGCTAAACCAGGGCTAAACCAGGACTAAACAAGGACTAAACAAAGACTAAACAAGGACTAAACCAGGGTTAAACCAGGACGAGAGCAAGGACTAAACCGGGGCTAAACCAGGGATAAACCCGGGATAAACCCGGGATAAACCAGGGCTAAACCAGGGCTAAACCAGGGCTAAACCAGAACTACACCAGGGCTAAACCAGGACTAAACCAGGACTAAACAAGGGCTAAACCAGGACTAAACCAGGACTAGAACAAGGACTAAACCAGGATTAAACCAAAGCTAGAACAGAAACTAAACCAGAGCTGAACCAGAACTAGACCAGGACTAGACCAGGACTAAACCAGGACAGAGCCCTGATGTGTGTTCTAATGCAGTTTCCTCATCACAAACAGAAACAGAAAACACTCTGTTCCACCTCGTGATGTCATGTGGTGATACAGGAAGTGCTCCACTGTGTTTTTAAACTCCACACACCTTCATTTTCTAGAATAATTTGGATCATTTCAGAGCTGGAATTGCCCGATCTTTACTGAACTAAAGGTAAAAGGAGCTGTTCACTAATAATAAAGTGTCACTCAAACACGTGAATGAAACAAAAAACACAACTCCGGGTTTGTTTTTGGAGAGGAAACGAAATAAAAACCCGACTTGAAGTTCACGGGAGTCCTTTTCGTCCCCGGCCTTGTCCCCGTTTGACTATTCCTCCGCTCTATCGGCTCCCGTCTGTTCCTTTGACCCACATTCCTCCATCGTGACTTCACCTTTCTGCACTCACTCGTCTCTCGTCTCCTCTGATTTCAAACATTTGTCGTGCCGTTTTCTCACACAAACGTAATACTCGGCCTCACGTCTCCCCCATTATGTAATTTGGGGAAAATGACGGGTCCGATTTGAAACTGCTAAAGTCATCAGACAGTAGAGAGGAGAGGAAAAGCTGGAAAAGGAGGAAAAAAAGGGAAAAGGAGGAGGGGTGGCAGCATAATCATAATATAAGGGGAATAATGGAAGCTTTGTTTGAGTGTCAGACGTAAAAATCAGACCCCAAAACCACCGCGGGGCTGTTTAGGAGAGACGTCAGGCCCAGAATGACATCATGAAGTGAAAGAGGGCGAAGGAACAGCAAATAAAGGAGCCAATCACGGTCCGGAAAATGGAAAAACGACGACAAACGAACACACGACGGGTTATTTAAGTTAACCTGGGGCCCGGGCTTCAAATTAGCAGAAATATCATAGTCAAAGTCAGTCTGCGTCCAATTAAACCGCGTTTTATTGTCAAGAGTATGAGGAAGCACGCGTTTGCATGCTAGTATTGAGTATCAGGAAGTGCCCGTTTGCATGCTAGTTGCTGTTAGCTTTTCCGTGATGTTAATACCAGGAGGTTAACATGGAGTTCAGATGTCAAATTAGGAGAGATTTCATGGTCAAAATCAGTCCGAGTTGTTCCGTCTGCGTCCAATTATAATGCGTTTTTTTGTCTATCGAGTATCAGGCAGTGCGTGTTAGCATGCTAGTTGCTGTTAGCTTTACCAGAAAGTTAGACAATAGCACTTTAGTCCTGGTTTAGTCCTCGTTGAGTCCTGGTTTAGTCCTCATTAAGTCCTGGTTTAGTCTTCATTGAGTCCTGGTTTAGTCATCGTTGAGTCCTGGTTTAATCCCTGGTTTATTCCTTGGTTCAGTTTTGGTTTAGGTCCCTGGTTTAGTTTTTGTTCAGTCCTGTTTTAGTCCTGGTTTTTTCCTCGGTTTAGTCCCTGGTTTAGTCCCTGGTTTAGTCCTGGTTTAGTCCCTGGTTTAGTCCTGGTTTAGTCCTGTTTACTCCTGGTTCTAGCCCTGATTTAGACTGGGTTTTGTCCTGGTTCAGTCCCTGGTTTAGTCCTGGTTTAGTCCTGGTTTAGTCCCAGGTTTAGTCCTGATTTATTCCCTGTTTTAGTACTTGTTTAGTCACTGGTTTAGACCCAGTTTTAGTCCTGGTTTAGTCCCAGGTTTAGTGCTGATTTAGTCCCAGTTTAATCCCTGGTTTAGTCCTTGTTTAGTCCTGGTTTAGTCCCAGTTTAATCCCTGGTTTAGTCCCAGTTTTAGTTCTGGTTCAGTCCCAGTTTTAGTTCTGGTTCAGTCCCAGTTTTAGTCCTGGTTTAGTCCTTAGTAAAAAATACAAAATCACTACTACAGTTCCCAAACATTTCCATGGAAACCAGCAGGAAATCATGTCTTTACTATGAGAGCCCTCTCACAGTAAAGACATGATTTTCAGCGCAGTAAAAACTAAAAGGTAACACATTTTTTCTCCGTTTTGTGCCTAAAAAGTGGCGTCCCGCAGCTTTAAAACTCGGAAAAGAGTTTGACAGAAGCAGGTCCATTAATCCCAGAGTGTGTTACATAATCTGTATAATTATAATTTCCCTCAGACTCGCTGCACTCGGCATCTGGAGTATTACTCAGTTTAATCAAACATACTCCCGACTAATTACACCATGTAGGACTCCAATCACATTCTTAAAACGGTAAAGTACCACCATTCCCCTCCCAAACAACTAAATCTACCGTTTGATTCTGTAAAAACATGATTCTTTCACTTGTTTCTTGATTAATTTAGGTGTTTTTGTCCATTTTTCAGGTTTAAAATGTGAACTTTGAGCAGAGTTTAGTCCTGGATTCAGTCCTGCTTCAGCCTCAGGTTTAGTCCAGGTTTAGTCCAGGTTTAGTCCAGCTTTAGTCCAGCTTTAGTCCAGCTTTAGTCCAGCTTTAGTCCAGATTTAGTCCAGATTTAGTCCAGATTTAGTCCAGATTTAGCTCAGGTTTAGCTCAGGTTTAGCTCAGGTTTAGCTCAGGTTTAGCTCAGGTTTAGCTCAGGTTTAGCTCAGGTTTAGCTCAGGTTTTAGTCAAGTTTTAGTCCCATTTTAGTTCAGTTTCATTTCAATTTTAGTCCAATTTTAGTCCAGTTTAAGTCCAGTTTTATCTGAGCTTTAGTCCCATTTTAACTCAGGTTTAGCTCGGTTTTAGTCCCCTTTTAGTTCAGTTTCATTTCAGTTTTAGTCCAATTTCAGTCCAGTTTCAGTCCAATTTCAGTCCAGTTCTAGTCCAGTTTCAGTCCAGTTTTAGACCCTTAGAAAATGGCGTAATATGGGGCTTTTAAACGTATTAAATTGTGCCATATTTCCTCATTATCAAAGGTTAATTAATTTATTTTAGTTTTTATATTTTTCGTCCTCACTAATTCGTGCTTTAACAAATGAATCTTTATCCCTTTTTAATTAGGGCGTCTTTAACCCGGACCTCTGTCTGTCAGCGCCGCGTAATGAGCTCGTTCATTTAAAGGTCTCTCCTGTCACATTTATCCACTCCTCCCGCCCCCGTCTGCTCCTGTCCAGGCCTGACCCTTACCCAGCATGCACCTCTGCGGGCGGCGGACGTGCTCGGCTCATTTATAACGGCGCGGGACACAAAGGAGCGCCTCTTCTCACCGCCGGCTCGCTGTGGACTGAAACATGTCGCGCAGAGATGCTAAAGCCCCGAGGATTCGGCTCCGGGCGACAGGAGACGTTTGTGTCCAGAGAGCTGAAGGTTCGGGGTTCGAGTCCCACTCCAGACGTAAACAACAGATCCACTGAGCCACAGAGCGAGAACAAGGACTAAACCAGGACTAAACCAGGACTAAACCAGGACTGAACCAGGACTGAACCAGGACTAAACCAGGACTAAACCAGGACTAAACCAGGACTAAACCAGCACTAAATCAGAGCTAAAACTGGACTAAACCAGGTCTAAATCAGTCCTGCTTCAGTCTCAATTTTAATCGGGTTTTAGTTCAGTTTTAGGTCAGTTTCTCTTGGTTTAGTCCTTGCTTTGTCCCATTTTGGTCCTGGTTTAGTCCTGGTTTCAGTGCTGATTTAGTCCTAGTTTAGTCCTGGTTTAGTCCTGGTTTCAGCCTCAATTTTAGTCCAGTTTTAGTCCAGTTTTAGTCCAGTTTTAGTCCAGTTTTAGTCCAGTTTTAGTCCAGTTTTAGTCCAGTTTTAGTCCAGTTTTAGTCCGGTGTTAGTCCGGTGTTAGTCCGGTGTTAGTCCGGTGTTAGTCCGGTGTTAGTCCGGTTTTAGCTCAGTTTAAGTTCAGTTTTAGTTCAGTTTCTCTTGGTTCAGTCCTGGCTTTCTCCCATTTTAGTCCTGTTTTGGTCCTGGTTTAGTCCTGGTTTGGTCCTGGTTTGGTGCCGACTTGGTGCTGGTTTAGCTCTTGGTTTAGTCCTTGTTTCAGTCTCAATTTTAGTCTGATTTTAGCTCAGTTTTAGCTCAGGTTCTCTTGGTTTAGTCCTGGCTTTGTCCCATTTTAGTCCTTGGTTTAGTCCTGGTTTAGTCCTGGTTTAGTACTGCTTCAGCCTCAATTTTAGTCTGGGTTTAGTCTGGTTTTAATCCAGATTTAGCTCGGTTTTTGCTCAGTCTCTCTTGGTTTAGTCCTGGCATTGTCCCATTATAATCCTGTTTTGATCCTGGTTTAGTCCTGGTTTGGTCCTTGATTTCAGTCCTACTTCAGTCTCAATTTTGGTCCACTTTTAATCCAGTTTTAGTCCAGTTTAAGTTCAGTTTTTGCTTAGCTTTAGCTCAATTTCTCTTGGTTTAGTCCTGGTTTAATCCTTAGTAAACGATACAAAATAATCCCCCTCATTTCTATACATTTCTCTCTAACTTAAATCTCTCCTTCCCTCCCATTAGACTGTTTATTTTCCACCACACATTCCCTCTTCCTTCTCCTCCTGCTCTTTCCTTGTCTCTTTTCCTTCTCCTCCTGCTCTTTCCTCGTCTCTTTTCCTTCCCCTCCAGCTCTTTCCTCGTCTCTTTTCCTTCCCCTCCAGCTCTTTCCTCGTCTCTTTTCCTTCCCCTCCGGCTCTTTCCTCGTCTCTTTTCCTTCCCGTCCGGTTCTTTCCACGTCTCTTTTCCTTCTCTTCCGGCTCTTTCCTTGTCTCTTTTCCTCCTCGGGCTCTTTCCTCATCTCTTTTCCTCCTCGGGCTCTTTCTTCGTCTCTTTTCCTTCCCCTCCAGCTCTTTCCTTATCTATCTCTTTTCCTCCTCGGGATCTTTCCTCGTCTCTTTTCCTCCTCGGGCTCTTTCTTCGTCTCTTTTCCTTCCCCTCCAGCTCTTTCCTCGTCTCTTTTCCTTCTCCTCTGTCTCTTTCCTCGTCTCTTTTCCTTCCCCTCCAGCTCTTTCCTCGTCTCTTTTCCTCCCCCTCCGGCTCTTGCCTCATCTCTTTTCCCCCTCCGGCTCTTGCCTCGTCCCGTTCGCTGTTGCATCACCGTCGACACGAGAAGCGCAGGTGTGAGAAACAAAATGTCCGACGTTTGTTTGGCCAAATTATCGTCAGGTTTTATTCCAGTCACACGAGTCCAGAGAGATTTCGCCTGTTCCGTGTGAAATGAGAACAAGACGGCGGCGATTTGTGCATCTCCGGGTCACAAAACGGGAAATTCAGACCATATTTGGTGAATCTGGGTCTAGGATAAATTTATTTCTGTAGATTTTTAAATATATATGAAGAATTTGGGCTAAAAAAGTCTAAATCTTTCATGTTTTGGGTTCATTTTTAAAGGTGCACTGTGTA
Organism: Odontamblyopus rebecca; assembly: GCA_030686955.1. Classification (NCBI taxonomy): domain Eukaryota; kingdom Metazoa; phylum Chordata; class Actinopteri; order Gobiiformes; family Gobiidae; genus Odontamblyopus; species Odontamblyopus rebecca. Next base: position 5,293,624 of record CM060675.1, read on the forward strand.
ACTTTTCTCTTTTCGAGTGTCTGACCCTGCTCGTCTACATGGAGATGTGTCTAAATTAAGGTTTGGGTCCAGGTTTGGTCCAGGGTTGAGTCCAGGGTTGAGTCCAGGGTTGAGTCCAGGGTTGAGTCCAGGCTTGAGTCCAGGGTTTAGTCCAGGGTTTGAGTCCAGAGTTTGAGTCCAGAGTTTGAGTCCAGAGTTTGAGTCCAGGGTTTGAGTCCAGGTTTGAGTCCAGGTTTGAGTCCAGGTTTGAGTCCAGGTTTGAGTCCAGGTTTGAGTCCAGGGTTTAGTCCAGGGTTTAGTCCAGGGTTTAGTCCAGGGTTTAGTCCGGGGTTTAGTCCGGGGTTTAGTCCGGGGTTTAGTCCGGGGTTTAGTCCTAAACAAGAATTCTAGTCTTGGGTCAGATCTGTAGTAATAATCTAAAACTGTAATATGTAATAATCCTGATTAAATCCAATATGTTTTGGTCTAAGGTTTTAGTCCTGGATTAGCCCTGGTTCAGTCCTGGTTCAGTCCTGGTTTAGCTCTGGTTTAGCTCTGGTTTAGTCCTGGTTTAGTCCTGGTTTAGCTCTGGTTTAGCCCTGGTTTAGCTCTGGTTTAGTCCTGGTTTAGTCCTGGTTTAGTCCTGGTTTAGCCCTGGTTTAGTCCTGGTTTAGTCCTCATTAGATAAAACATTTTCGTGAACTCTCTTTCGTCTGTTATCTTATTTTCTTCAGTGTTTTGGCCCCACTGGAGTCTGGGCCTTTCAGCCGCAGACTCTGAGCTGCAGCTGCTTTAGAGAGTGTCGCCCCCTGGTGGGAGGGCAGCGCACTCACAGAGAAAACCCACCGCAGTTTACACCCGATTCAATGCACTGAGCTCCTGGTTCAGGCCAGTTTCCGTCCAGTTTCAGTCCAGGTTTAGTCCTGGCTGGTTTAGTCTTTCTACAGTCAAAGTTTAAATCCTGGTTTAGCCTGGTTCAGTCCTGCTTATTGGTTGGTTTTAGTCCAGTCTTAGTCCAGTCTTAGTCCAGGTTCAGTCCAGGTTCAGTCCAGGTTCAGTCCAGGTTCAGTCCAGGTTCAGTCCAGGTTCAGTACTGGTTTAGGCCCTTGATTAGTCCCAGTTTTAGTTCTGCTTTAATATTTCTTTAGTTCTGATTTAATCTTGGTCTAGTCCAGCTTTAGTCTTGGTCTAGTCCAGTTTTAGTCCCGCTTTAGTCCCGGTCCAGTCCTCTTACCCCGCCAGCATCTCAAACACCAGGATCCCGAGGGCCCACCAGTCCACAGCTCGGCCGTGGCCTTTGCTCTGGATCACCTCCGGGGCCAAATACTCCGGGGTCCCGCACAGAGTCCACGTCCTGGAGAGAAACACGAGGAAAAACAAAAGTGTCAACAAAACTCTGAGAATAAAACTCTGAAAATAAAACTAAACCAAAAGTCAAATCCCTGATCGTTTCCATCAGTGAAACGATCTATTCTCCTGCTGTGTTTATCTGCAGATTAACTGAAGTTTAACTGCCCCCGTCTCACTTAAAAAAAACACTGTAACTTTTCTAGTGGAGGTAACATCACCGTCTTCACAGTCTCCATGGTGACGTTAATATTTTGCCTGGAACATCCCGCAGTGTGGCATTACACGCATCTATTTCAGAGCTCACAGTGAGTAAAAGCTCCTCCTTCGGCAACACAAACACCTTTAACTGAATAGATCGAAAAAATAAATACGTTTAATGCTATATCGTGGAACATTTTGTGCAAAGAAATAAAATGTCCACGGTGAGAACAAGGTGCTAAATCCGATTATTTTGGTCAATATTAAAATCATGATTATTCAAATGTTTATTGTTTAGTTACACTGCATTTGCTCAGCATTTCTCTCTCAAAAAAACACTTTGTTATTGATAATTTACACAAAACTTTCAAATGGAAAATAAATACTGGCTCCAAATATGCAAATAGAGCAGTTTTGCGATGTATAAAAAATATAAAATGAATAAAATATACTTACTATACTACATAGAGGTTTCCAAAATGAACTATATATATACAGCCGTTCTACAATCGCTATATTTATTTATTACTGATCAGTCCCTTGATCGACCCTTGTATAGTCCAGTTTTAGTCCAGCTTTAGCTCAGTTTTAGCTCAGCTTTAGTCCAGTTTTAGCTCAGTTTTAGTCCAGTTTTAGTCCAGTTTTAGTCCAGTTTTAGTCCAGTTTTAGCTCAGCTTTAGTCCAGCTTTAGTCCAGTTTTAGTCCAGTTTTAGTCCAGTTTTAGTCCAGTTTTAGTCCAGCTTTAGTTCAGCTTTAGCTCAGCTTTAGTCCAGCTTTAGCTCAGTTTTAGTCCAGTTTTAGTTCAGCTTTAGCTCAGTTTTAGTCCAGTTTTAACTCAGCTTTAGCTCAGTTTTAGTCCAGTTTTAGTTCATCTTTAGTCCAGTTTTAGTTTAGCTTTAGTTCATCTTTAGTCCAGTTTTATTCCAGTTTTAGTTCAGCTTTAGCTCATTTTTAGTCCAGTTTTAGTTCAGCTTTAGCCCAGTTTTAGCCCAGTTTAGTAAATAAATATAAAATATATAAAAAATATCCCAAAATAAACATTAAGCTAAATCGTTTCAACTCGATTATATTTAGAGATTCTAGTTCAGAGATCGTTTGACGCACAAATCGAAATTGGGATAAAAATTAAATTAATCCCACAGCCTTAGATCCTGTTATGCAAAAAGTTCCTCAGTGCAGCTTTAAAACACTACAGGGATAATACAGCAGGAGGACGGGAGGGCATCTGACGCACCGGGGCAGCGTTGCCGTGGAAACAGAGGGAACGAGGTCGTCGGCGCTCAGAGGGAGGTGATGTAACGCTCGAGGAGGAGATCATCAGAGTGAAGTGTCAGGTGCACAGACGAGCGCCGAGAGAAAAAAAAAACTGGAAAAATACGCGAGGCGCAGGGGTTAAGTCTGACGCCCCGCAACCACAAGGTCTGCGGTTCGATTCCCAGACGCTACACGGCCGGTTTCATGGTTATGTTAATCCTATAAGTAATTTCAGCCATCCACCGTGTTTTTAAACTCCACACACCCGCACTAGAAGCATTTGGATCATTTCAGACCCGGACAAAAGGACAAAACGGAGCCATAAACATGAAAACTACCACTTCATGACATCACAAGGTGGAACAGAGCATTCTGAGCTTTGGACATGTAAACAGGTTGAGTCTCCGCTTTAGGCTTGGTTCAGTCCTGGTTTCGTCCCTCGTTTAGTTTTCATTTAGTCCCTGGGTTTAGTCCCTGGTTTAGTCCTGGTTTAGTCCCGGGTTTAGTCCCTGGGTTTAGTCCCTGGGTTTAGTCCCTGGGTTTAGTCCCTGGGTTTAGTCCCTGGGTTTAGTCCCTGGGTTTAGTCCCTGGGTTTAGTCCCTGGGTTTAGTCCCTCGTTTAGTTTTCATTTAGTCCCTGGGTTTAGTCCCTGGGTTTAGTCCCTGGGTTTAGTCCTGGTTTAGTCCCTGGGTTTAGTCCCTGGGTTTAGTCCCTGGGTTTAGTCCCTGGGTTTAGTCCTGGTTTAGTCCCTGGGTTTAGTCCCTGGGTTTAGTCCCTGGGTTTAGTCCCTGGGTTTAGTCCCTGGGTTTAATCCTTGTTTAGCCCTGGTTTAGTCCCTGGTTTAGTCCCTGGTTTAGTCCTGGTTTAGTCCCTGGTTTAGTCCTGGTTTAGTCCTGGTTTAGTCCTGGTTTAGTCCCTGGTTTAGTCCCTGGTTTAGTCCCTGGTTGAGTCCTGGTTTCGTCCTGGTTTATTCCCTGGTTTAGTCCCTGGTTTAGTCCTTTGAGTCCTGGTTTAGTCCCTGGTTTAGTCCTGGTTTAGTCCTGGTTTAGTCCTGGTTTAGTCCCTGGTTTAGTCCCTGGTTTAGTCCCTGGTTGAGTCCTGGTTTCGTCCTGGTTTCGTCCCTGGTTTCGTCCTAGTTTAGTCCTGGTTGAGTCCTGGTTGAGTCCCTGGTTTAATCCCTGGTTTAGTCCTGGTTTAGTCCCTGGTTTAGTCCCTGGTTTAGTCCCTGGTTTAGTCTCTGTTTTCGCCCCACTTCATGACATCACCAGGTGGAGCAGATCATTTTGAGCTTTGCAGATGTAAACAGACAAATAATAAAAAGTTACTCAGACATGAAGGGAACAAAACAAAACTCCAGGTCTGTTTTTGACCAGGAAACGACATTAAAACTTGATTTAAAGTTCAGTTTTGTGTAATATTCGTCCCTTTAAATAAACCGTGACGTTCGGCTCCACCTCTTGTCCTCTGGCTTCTCCTCGTGGGACTAGAACCTGATCCCGTTTCACCGGGGTCTCAGTTTACCCACGATGCACCTCTGCCCCATGTCACTGTATCCCTATGGTTTACAGGCACATATGGAGAGGTGCATTGTGGGAGATCGGGTTTCTCAGGCTACACTTTGTTTACAGTGTGTCTGGTTTCTGTACATCACTAATGCATGAAGCCACATCAGGCCAGGACTGGGACCGGGGTCTGGTCTGGGGTCTGGGGTCTGGTCTGGGGTCTGGTCTGGGCTGGGGTCTGGTCTTGGGTCTAGACTCGGGTCTGGTCTGGGGTCTGCTCTTGGGTCTGGCCTCGGGTCTGCTCTCGGGTCTGGCCTCGGGTCTGCTCTCGGGTCTGCTCTCGGGTCTAGTCCCCAGTTTAGTCCCTAGTCTAGTTCACAATCTGGTCCCTGATCTAGTCCACAGTTTAGTCCACAATGTAGTCTCCGGTCTGGTCTGCAGTCTAGTCCTCACTTTAGTCCCTGATCTAGTCCCCAGTCTAGTCCCCAGTCTAGTCCCCAGTCTAGTCCCCAGTCTAGTCCCCAGTCTAGTCCCCAGTCTAGTCCCCAGTCTAGTCCCCAGTCTAGTCCCCAGTCTAGTCCCCAGTCTGGTCCCCAGTCTAGTCCCCAGTCTAGTCCCCAGTCTAGTCCCCAGTCTAGTCCCCAGTCTAGTCCCCAGTCTGGTCCCCAGTCTGGTCCCCAGTCTGGTCCCCAGTCTGGTCCCCAGTCTGGTCCCTGATCTAGTCCCCGATCTAGTCCCCGATCTAGTCCCTGATCTAGTGTCCAGTGTAGATCCAGATCTAGTCCACAATCTAGTCCCTGATCTAGTCCCCGGTCTGTTCTCCGATCCAGTTCCTGGTCTGTTCCCCTAGTCGTCCATGGTCCATTCCACAGTCTAGTTCCCAGTCCAGGTCTAGTCCCAGTTTAGTCCTTGGTCTGATCTCAGGTCTGGTCCCAGGTCTGGTCTGTGTCAGATGCCCTTCCCTTCTTCTGTGTCTAGTACAAGTATAAAGTTCACTTCCACCTCGTTCTACTTCCTTCCTCTTCCCTACGACGATTATTCTTATTCCAAATGATTTTCTCTGCTTAAACGTGGAGCCGGTTTCTTTCACCTGCAGATGTCACAGAATCGTGGGTCAACAGTTTTTAATCTGAGTCTGAGAAAAAATGTGGAACAAATGAGTCTGAAACTAGTCCAAGTCTGTGACCTTTAAACTACACCGGAGGAAGAAGAGAGAGAGGAGAGAAAAGAGGAGAGGAGAGAGACAGAAGGGAGGAGGAAAAAAAGGAAAAGAGGAGAGGAGAAAAAAGACGAGGAGAAAAAAGACGAGGAGGAGGAGAGGAGAGAGACAGAAGGGAGGAGGAAAAAAGGAAAAGAGGAGAAAAAAGACAAGGAGGAGAGGAGGAGGAGGAGGAGAAGAGGAGAGGAGAGAAGGAGGAGAGAGGGAGGAGGAGAGGAGGAGGTCTAACGTTCTCTACAGCGCTGGTGTTATTCCCGTGTCATCCTGCAGGGGGCACTGTGGCAGCACTGAGACTGCAGGTTTGTTTAACTGGGTCAAAGAGTTCAGAGCAAATACAGAGGACTAAACCAGGACTAAACCAGGACTAAACCAGGACTAAACCAGGACTAAACCAGGGACTAAACTAGGGACGAAACCAGGACTAAACTAGGGACTAAACCAGGACTAAACCAGGGACTAAACTAGGGAGTAAACCAGGGCTAAACCAGGGCTAAACCAGGGCTAAACCAGGACTAAACTAGGACTTAACCAGGGCAAAAACCAGAGCTAAACTAGGACTTAACCAGGGACTAAACTAGGACTAAATCAGGACTAAACTAGGACTAAATTAGGGCTAAACCAGGAACAAAACCAGGACTAAAACCGAGACTAAACCAGGGCTAAACTAGGACTAAACCAGGGTTAAACCAGGGCTAAACCAGGGCTAAACCAGGACTAAACCAAGACTAAACCAGGACTAAACCAGGACTAAAACCAGACCAGACTAGTTTGTATTAAATTAACAGCGACTAAACTAAAACTAAACTATTAGATCCTGTGAAACTGGAAAATAATACTAGACCAAGGACTAAAGCCAGGACTAACCTAGGACTAACTTAGAGCTAAAAAAGGACTAAACCAGGACTAAATAAGTCACTAAACCGGGGACTAAACCAAGGCCCAAACCAGGACTAAGACAGGACAAAACCAGGATTTGATCAAGGACTAACCTAAGGGTAATTTAGAGCTAAAAAATGACTAAACCAGGACTAAACCAGGACTAAACCGGACTAAAACCATGACTAAACCAAGGCCCAAACAAAAACTAAACCAGGACTAAAACCAGAACTAATCAAGGGCCAAACAAAGCCCAAATGAGGACTAAAAAAAAGACTAAACCAAGGACTAAACCAAGACTAGAAACAAGACTAGAAACAGGACTAAACCAGGTTTACAAAAAATAAAGCATAACCCACAGAAGAGGCACTTTTAAGCCCCAAATACAGAACTTTAACTTTAAACTAATCCCAGAGCCCCTTGTTTTTCACAACGTGTTTGTACAGATCTGAAGCGACACGATACTGTATTTCTGTAGTTCTGTATAAAAGAGGCAGGACGCTTTGTTCTTTTCAGAGATAATTCTACAGTCTGAGATTTGATAACTGTTATTTCAATTCGATTGTGAAACCACGTCCACTATCGGATAAAAAACAACAAACCGACGTCTTCTTTTGGGACTAGCGTCGAAAAACTAGATCTTCATTTTTCACAGGTATCGATACTAAAAAAGTCCAATTCGCACGACAGAAATGAACCTGAAACACTTTAGAATGATCTTGAACAATATAAGCACATAGACCTGGTTTAGCCCTGGTTTAGCCCTGGTTTAGCCCTGGTTTAGCCCTGGTTTAGAGCTAGTTTAGTCCTGGTTTAGTCCTGGTTTAGTCCTGGTTTAGCCCTGGTTTAGCCCTGGTTTAGACCTGGTTTAGTCCTGGTTTAGTCCTGGTTTAGTCCTGGTTTAGTCCTGGTTTAGTCCTGGTTTAGTCTTAGTTCAGTCCTGGTTTAGTCCTGGTTCAGTCCTTTGTTTAGTTCTTTTTTAGTCCTGGTTCAGTCCTGGTTTAGTCCTGGATTAGACATGGTTTAGACCTAGTTCAGTCCTGGTTTAGTCCTTTGTTTAGTCCTGGTTTAGTCCTTTGTTTAGTCCTGGTTTAGTCCTAGTTCAGGCCTAGTTCAGTCCTAGTTTAGTCCTAGTTCAGTCCTGGTTGAGTTCTTGTTTAGTCCTGGTGTAGTCCTAGTGTAGTCCTGGTTTAGGCCTAGTTTAGTCCTGGTTTAGGCCTAGTTTTGTCCTGGTTTAGGCCTAGTTTAATCCTTTGTTTGGTTCTGGTTTAGACCTGGTTTAGACCTGGTTTAGACCTGGACCACTGAGGAATTTACTTTATTTTACTTTTATTTACTTTATATACTGTGACAATCCTAGGTACAGGTCATCAGGAACGTCTGTTTTCGAGGTCTTTTTTGAGCGATAAATCCGCCTCTAAGTGAGTAAATGTGAAGCAGAGCCGTGTAAAGTCACACTGCGGGACATTCCAGTGACGTATCCATGGAAACGGACAGGCGGCGTAGCCCTGGAGCCGCCGCCATGCGAGTTCTAGGGGTGTATTTTTCTCGAGTTTTGCGCATTTAAAAACACAGTGACAGATGTGTTGTCAGTTCTTTGAGCCGCCAATCCATCAATCCAGAGAGGTCGGCCGATCATAACGGAGGAGAAGAGAGAGAGAGAAAAAAGAAAGAAAGAGGAGGAAAAAAGAGAGGGAGGAGAAGGGTAACTACACCCGTCAGATCCAAAGAAGCACCTGTCAGCTCCTTAAACGCTGCAGAGAGTAAAATAGAAACGGACTCAATAAAGAGACGAGGCCAAAGATTATAGACACCAGATATGTGATAAAGACGGACTAAAGCGGGACTAAACCAGGACTAAACCAGGACTAAACCAGGACTAAACCAGGGTCTAAACCAGGGTCTAAACCAGGGTCTAAACCAGGGCTAAACCAGGACTAAACCAGGGCTAAACCAGGACTAAACCAGGGCTAAACCAGGGCTAAACCAGGGCTAAACCAGGACTAAACCAGGACTAAACCAGGGCTAAACCAGGGCTAAACCAGGGCTAAACCAGGGTCTAAACCAGGGTCTAAACCAGGGCTAAACCAGGGCTAAACCAGGGCTAAACCAGGACTAAACCAGGGCTAAACCAGGACTAAACTAGGGCTAAAACAGAACTAAACCAGGATTAAACCCAGGAATAAACCAGGGACTAAATCAGAACTAAATCAGGACTAAACCAGGACTCCATCAGGACTAAGCCAGAGACTATACCAGGGATTAAATAAAAACTAAACCAGAGACCAAACCAGGACTAGATCAGGGTTTAACTGGGTTAAGCCGAGGCTAAATCACAACTAAACTGTGGTTAAACCAGAGACTAAATGAAAACTAAACCAAGACTAAACCAGGGACTAAACCGGGGTTAAACCAGGACTAAACCCAGGAATAAACCAGTACTAAAACAAGACTAAACCAGGACTAAGCCAGAGACTATGCAAGGGATTAAATAAAAACTAAACCAGGACTAGATCAGGGTTAAACTGGGTTAAGATGAGGCTAAATCACAACTAAACCAAGGACTACCCCTGGTCTAAACCAGGACTAAACCAGGACTAGACCAGGACTAAACTAGGACTAAAACAGGGACTAAATCTGTCTACATCTATAAAGCTCAAAATGCTCCGTTTCACCTTTAAAAAAAAAAAACACAGTGGAGCACTTCCTGTATCACCGCATGACATCACAAGGTGGAGCAGAGTGTTTTCAGCTTGAGAGAAGAACTCAGCCTGAATAAATGTGCAGGTTTGTGTGTTAAACATGTGAGAAGGAAAACACAGGTTCGTGAGGAGGAAACCACATTCTAAACACAGACCAGAGTCGGATCCTTTAGACTCACCGGTCCGACAGTTTCTTGGCGAATCCGAAGTCGGTGAGTCGGATGTGTCCCTGCGCGTCCAGCAGGATGTTCTCGGGCTTGAGGTCGCGGTACACGATGTCCCTGGCGTGGAGGTACTCGATGGCGCACACGATCTCGGCGGTGTAGAAGAGGCCGGCGGCGTTGCTGAAGCGCCCCCTACTGCGCAGGTAACTGAACAGCTCCCCCCCGGGAACGTAGTCCAGCAGCATGTACAGGAAGCGCTCGTCGTGGTGGGTCCAGAACCTGAGGAGGAACAGAACCTGGATTAGTCCTGGTTTAGTCCTGGTCCAGTCCAGCAGCAGGTACAGGAAGCGCTTGTCGTGGTGGGTCCAGAACCTGAGGAGGAACAGAACCTGGATTAGTCCTGGTTTAGTCCTGGTCCAGTCCAGCAGCAGGTACAGGAAGCGCTCGTCGTGGTGGGTCCAGAACCTGAGGAGGAACAGAACCTGGATTAGTCCTGGTTTAGTCCTGGTCCAGTCCAGCAGCAGGTACAGGAAGCGCTTGTCGTGGTGGGTCCAGAACCTGAGGAGGAACAGACTCAGACAGTCGCCACGTTTATATGAGAGACCTGGTTTAGACCTGGTTTAGACCTGGTTTAGACCTGGTTTAGACCCGGTTTAGACCCGGTTTAGACCCGGTTTAGACCCGGTTTAGACCCGGATTGGACCCGGATTGGACCCGGATTGGACCCGGATTGGACTTGGTTTAGACCTGGTTTAGACCTGGTTTAGACCTGGTTTAGACCTGGTTTAGACCTTGCTTAGTCCTTGTTTATTCCTGGGTCCGTCCTGGTCCAGTCCTGGTCCAGTCCTGGTCCAGTCCTGGTCCAGTCCTGGTCCAGTCCTGGTCCAGTCCTGGTCCAGTCCTGGTCCAGTCCTGGTCCAGTCCAGCAGCATGTACAGCATGTAAACTCAGACTCTTCTGCAGTCGCCACGTTTATATGAGAGATTTGAGTGGGAATAAAAATAAATTCCACTTTAAAAAGACCTGGTGAACACTTCACTCCGAATGAAAACGATTATCCGGATTTAAACTTAAGTCCGAAGTGAGAGGTTTATTCTGATTTTAAAGCCGAATTAACGTATTTTAGGTTTAGGCCATGTTCAGTCCCTGGTCCAGTCCCTGGTCCAGTCCTTGGTCTCGTCCCTGGTCTAGTCTCTGGTTCAGTCCCTGGTCTAGTCCTTGGTCCAGTCCCTGGTCCAGTCCCTGGTCTAGTTCTTGGTCCAGTCTCTGGTCTCTTCCTTGGTCCAGTCCCTGGTCTAGTCCTTGGTCCAGTCTTTGGTCTAGTCCTTGGTCCAGTCTCTGGTCTAGTCCTTGGTCCAGTCCCTGGTCTAGTTCTTGGTCCAGTCTCTGATCTATTCCTTGGTCCAGTCCCTGGTCTAGTCCTTGGTCCAGTCTCTGGTCCAGTCCCTGGTCTAGTCCTTGGTCCAGTCCCTCTCTGAGCTGAGGTTAAACACTTTTCTAGAGGATTTTGTTCCTTCTTCGTCCCCTCAGACTCGTTGGGGGTGAATAACTCTCGTAGCCCCGGGGGCAGACAGTTGCCCCGGGGGCAGACAGTTGCCCGGGGGCAGACAGTTGCCCCGGGGGCAGACAGTTGCCCCGGGGGCAGACAGTTGCCCCGGGGGCAGACAGTTGCCCGGGGGCAGACAGTTGCCCCGGGGGCAGACAGACACAGCAGTGCCCCCCGTTAGCGTCTGTACTCACAGCGAGATGAGGAAGGGGTGCTTCACTTCAGACAGAACCTCCTTCTCGTTGTGGACGTGAGTTTCCTGCTTCAGTCGAATCACGTCCGGAATCTTCATCTGTTTGAGAGCGAAAAACTCCCGACTGTGTTTGTCCCGGACCAGGAAGACTCGGCCGAACGTGCCCGTGCCTGAGGGGCAAGAGAGGGGTAAGAGGGGCAAATATATGACCAAACACAGCCTGAGGGGCAAGAGAGGGGGTAAGGAGGGCAAATATATGACCAAACACAGCCTGAGGGGCAAGAGAGGGGGTAAGGAGGGCAAATATATGACCAAACACAGCCTGAGGGGCAAGAGAGGGGTAAGAGGAGCAAATATATGACCAAACACAGCCTGAGGGGCAAGAGAGGGGTAAGAGGGGCAAAATTATACTACTGACCACAGCCACAGGAGGGAAGGGAAACAGCAAAACGATCACTTAGAGACAGAAAAGTAGGACTAAACCGAGACTAAACCAGGTCTAAAGCAGGACTAAAGCGAGACTAAACTGAGACTAAACAAAGACTAAACCAGGACTAAAACTGAACTAAACCAGATCGAAAGCAGGACTAATCCAAGAAGAAACCAGGCCTAAACTACAACAGGGAACAGAACTGAACCAGGACTGTACGAGGACTAAACCAAGACTAATACAGGACCCAAACCAGGACTAACCAGGACTAAACCAGATCCTCATTTGAGCAGATATCGACGGTAAAAAACCTCACATTGACAGGACTGAACAAAAAGGCTGAAGCTCTAATCTGACCTCAGGGATTATTTGAGGAATTTTAAGCGTGGGAATGTGGAGCGTGAGGATTTAAACGGGAGAACGAAGAGCTCGACGGGACACGGACGAGACGTGGACGTGTTTTAATGGTTTGTTCAGCAGTTCAGGGACGGCAGAGGGAAATGGACTTCAGATAAATGTGATGATCGACCCTGTGAAAATAAACCAATGAACACAAAGACCTGGTTTAGACCTGGATTAGACCTGGTTTAGACCTGGATTAGACCTGGATTAGACCTGGATTAGACCTGGATTAGACCTGGATTAGACCTGGATTAGACCTGGATTAGACCTGGATTAGACCTGGTTTAGACCTGGATTAGACCTGGATTAGACCTGGATTAGACCTGGATTAGACCTGGATTAGACCTGGATTAGACCTGGATTAGACCAAGATTGGTCCTGGTCCTGCTTTCTTGGTTTAGTCTTGGATTAGACCTGGATTAGACCTGGTTTCGACCCTGGTTTCGACCCTGGTTTAGACCTGGATTAGACCTGGATTAGACCTGGATTAGACCTGGATTAGACCTGGATTAGACCAGGACCAAACCAAGATTGGTCCTGCTTTAGTCTTGGATTAGACCTGGTTTAGACCCTGGTTTAGACCCTGGTTTCGACCCTGGTTTCGACCCTGGTTTCGACCCTGGGTTCGACCTGGTTTAGATCTGCTTTAGTCCTGGTTCAGTCCTGGTCTAGTCCTGGTCTAGTCCTGGTCTTCTGTCTTTGATGTAACAAGTCCAGGCTGTAATCTAACCACAGGCGTCTCCGTTTCAGCTGTTACCCACGATGCACCTCTCTGTCTCGTTATACCGTCGCCACGGCAACGCAGACGACAACAATAACAACTGCCGTAACTTTAGCTTTAGCAACGTTTAGCCCGAGGCGCAGAGACGAGGAGGAGCTCAGGAGCAGAGACACGAGCCACTGTGGAACTTTTCCAGTTCAGGGACCCGTCGCCTGCCTGTTTCCATGGAGACGTCACTGCTCTGCCTGGAATGTTCCACAGTGTGACTTTAAACAGCTCTACCTTCCTCAGATCATCTCTCAGAACGTCTTTAGACACTTTACATCTCCTCCTCTCCTTCTTCCTCCTCCCTCCTTCTTTCCTCCTCTCCTCCTCCTCTCCTTTCCTCGTCTCCTCCTCATCTCCTTTCCTCGTCTCCTCCTCCCTTCTTCTTTCCTGATCTCCTCCTCCTCTCCTTTCCTCGTCTCCTCCCTTCTTCTCTTCTCCTCCTCTCCTGCTCCTCTCCTACACCCTTCTTCTCTCCTCCTCTCCTTCTTTCCTCGTCTCCTCCTCCCTCCTTCTTTCCTCCTCTCCTCCTCCTCTCCTTCTTTCCTCGTCTCCTCCTCCCTCCTTCTTTCCTCGTCTCCTCCTCCCTCCTTCTTTCCTCATCTCCTCCTCCCTCCTTTCCTCGTCTCCTCCTCCTCTCCTTCTTTCCTCATCTTCTCTCCTACACTCCTCTTCTCCTCCCTTCTTCTCTCCTCTCTCCTCCTTTCCTCGTCTCCTCCTCCTCTCCTTCTTTCCTCGTCTCCTCCTGCCTCCTTCTTTCCTCATCTCCTCCTCCCTCCTTCTTTCCTCATGTCCTCCTCCTCTCCTTCTTTCCTCGTCTCCTCTCCTACACTCCTCCCTTCTTCTCTCCTTCTTTCCTCATCTCCTCCTCTCCTTCCTCCTCCTCCTCTCCTTCTTTCCTTGTCTCCTCCTCCCTCCTTCTTTCCTCGTCTCCACCTCCCTCCTTCTTTCCTCATCTCCTCCTCCTCTCCTTCTTTCCTTCTTTCCTCGTCTCCTCTCCTACACTCCTCCCTTCTTCTCTCCTCATCTCCTCCTCTCCTTCCTCCTCCTCCTCTCCTTCTTTCCTTGTCTCCTCCTCTCCTTCTTTCCTCATCTCCTCCTCTCCTCCTTTCCTCGTCTCCTCCTCCCTCCTCCTTTCCTCGTCTCCTCCGCCCTTCTTCTTTCCTCGTCTCTAAACCAGGTCTAAAGCAGGTCTAAAGCAGGTCTAAACCAGGTCCAAACCAGGACTGAACCAGGACTGAACCAGGTCTAAAGCAGGTCTAAAGCAGGTCTAAACCAGGTCTAAACCAGGTCCTCTCCTGTCGCAGTATTTCTCTGTACACTGGACACTGTAAAGCTCTGAATGTTGAGCAGAATAAAGGAGCGGGGGAGAGGGAGTGTATTTATAGAAACTCTGTTCTTGAGGTCCACACAAATTGTCCTTTTTAAGTTCTTTCTTTTTTTTATGGTGAGTTTATTTTCAGAACCAAAACCTGACGCTCGGCTGCTCCAGACCAGAGACAGAGACACTTAAGAAATATTCACTTTGTTACAAGAAACATTCAGATCACACAGGGGTTAAACCAGGACTAAAGCAGGACTAAAGCAGGACTAAAGCAGGACTAAAGCAGGACTAAAGCAGGACTAAAGCAGGACTAAACTAGGACTAAAGGCCTAAACCAGGTCTAAACCAGGCCTAAACCAGGCCTAAACCAGGTCTAAACCAGGCCTAAACTAGACCTAAAACAGGACTAAACCAGGACTAAACCAGGACCAAACCAGGTCTAAAACAGGACTAAACCAGGTCTAAAACAGGACTAAACCAGGCCTAAACCAGGTCTAAACCAGGTCTAAAACTGGACTAAACCAGGTCTAAACCAGGAGTAAACCAGGCCTAAACCAGGTCTAAACCAGGCCTAAACTAGACCTAAAACAGGTCTAAACCAGGACTAAACCAGGACTAAACCAGGACTAAACCAGGACTAAACCAGGTCTAAACCAGGTCTAAAACAGGACTAAACCAGGACTAAACCAGGACCAAACCAGGTCTAAAACAGGACTAAACCAGGTCTAAACTAAACCAGGAGTAAACCAGGCCTAAATCAGGTCTAAACCAGGACTAAACCAGGACTAAACCAGGACTAAACCAGGTCTAAACCAGGTCTAAACCAGGCCTAAACCAGGTCTAAACCAGGCCTAAACCATGTCTAAACCAGGTCTAAACCAGGTCTAAAACACTGTCAAAAAAAGAGATGGTCTGAAAGCTTGTGGAAAAACACAAAATGGATTTAAACGTCATTTTCATTTCCGTGTTCAGTGGTTCAGGGTCGTGTTTGGAGTTTTGAACAAAAGGGTGAGAGTGACGAACAGAAAAACTGTTGAGTAACTCGATGTATCTGTCGTTTTACCTCAGAGACGTGTTCCAACAGGACAAATGTGCTCATAGAAGTCTCTACACATGCCTCAGACACAGCAGTGCCTACAGTTAGACCACACCCCCAGGAAACGTTCAGAAAATCAGATGCTTCACAGATCATTCGAAAAGGTTCATTTCTGTTCGGTAAATGTGACTTTTTTAATATACAGCGAAAAATGAGGCTCTAGCTTCTATTTTCGCTTCAGTATCGATGAGGATCAGATTTATTTATAGTCGTTCTTTGCCGCATTTAGTCCTGGTTTGTCCTGGTTTATAGTCTGGGTTTAGTCCTAGTGTAGTCCTAGTTTAGTCCTGGTTTAGCCCTGGTTTTAGTCCTGATTTAGACCTGGTTTTAGTCCTGATGTAGTCCTAGTTTATAGTCTGGATTTAGTCTGGATTTAGTCCTGGTTTAGTCCTGCTTTAGTCCTGGTTTTAGTCCTGGTTTATAGTTTTGATTTAGTCCTTATTTTGTCCTGGTTTTAGTCCTGATTTAGACCTGGTTTTAGTCCTGATTTAGACCTGGTTTTAGTCCTGATTTAGACCTGGTTTATAGTCTGGATTTAGTCCTGGTTTAGTCCTGATTTAGTCCTCGTTTAGACCTGGTTTTAGTCCTCGTTTAGACCTGGTTTTAGTCCTGATTTAGGCCTGGTTTTAGTCCTGATGTAGTCCTAGTTTATAGTCTGGATTTAGTCCTGGTTTAGTCCTGCTTTAGTCCTGGTTTTAGTCCTGGTTTATAGTTTTGATTTAGTCCTTATTTTGTCCTGGTTTTAGTCCTGATTTAGACCTGGTTTTAGTCCTGATTTAGACCTGGTTTATAGTCTGGATTTAGTCCTGGTTTAGTCCTGATTTAGTCCTCGTTTAGACCTGGTTTTAGTTCTGGTTTAGTCCTGATTTAGTCCTGGTTTTAGTCCTGATGTAGTCCTGATTTAGTCCTTATTTTGTCCTGGTTTTAGTCCTCGTTTAGACCTGGTTTTAGTCCTGATTTAGGCCTGGTTTTAGTCCTGATGTAGTCCTAGTTTATAGTCTGGATTTAGTCCTGGTTTTAGTCCTGATTTAGACCTGGTTTTAGTCCTGATTTAGACCTGGTTTAGCCCTGGTTTAGACCTGGTTTTAGTCCTGATTAAGGCCTGGTTTTAGTCCTGATGTAGTCCTAGTTTATAGTCTGGATTTAGTCCTGGTTTAGTCCTACTTTAGTCCTGGTTTTAGTCCTGGTTTATAGTTGTGATTTAGTCCTTATTTTGTCCTGGTTTTAGTCCTGATTTAGACCTGGTTTTAGTCCTGATTTAGACCTGGTTTTAGTCCTGATTTAGACCTGGTTTTAGTCCTGATTTAGACCTAGTTTATAGTCTGGATTTAGTCCTGGTTTAGTCCTGCTTTAGTCCTGGTTTTAGTCCTGGTTTATAGTTGTGATTGAGTCCTTATTTTGTCCTGGGTTTAGTCCTGATTTAGACCTGGTTTTAGTCCTGATTTAGACCTGGTTTTAGTCCTGATTTAGACCTGGATTTAGTCCTGATTTAGACCTGGTTTTAGTCCTGATTTAGATCTGGTTTAGTCCTTATTTTGTCTTGATTTAGACTTCATTGTAGTCCTGGTTTTTGTTTTGATTTAGTCCTGCTTTAGTCCTGGTTTAACCTCACTGTGTGAACTAGGGCTGCAGCTATCGATTATTAGAGTAATCGATTATTCTGTCGATTATTTTGTTTGAATAATGGAGTAATCGTTTGTTATTGTCGTGTTTACTTTGCACATGTTAAGTCCACACCACCTGCACTGACAGATACACGTGTTTTGGACATGAAAAACATAATTATCGCTGGGCTGAGGTTGACTCACCTCACGGTTTCTTTTCTACTTGATGTAATGTACGGTTCTGTTTACATGTTGGAGCATCAGTGTTGAGAAGGTGACTTTTAAAATGTAATCCCCTACAGATTACAGATTACATTCCCCAAAATGTAGTTTGTGACGTAATCCATTAAATTACTTAAAGTGAGTAACGTAATCTGAATACTTTGGATTACTTGATATTGTCATGATTTTTAAAACTACATGAATGTAGCAACCAACTCCTGCAAATTCTTGTTTGGTTTTAGACCTGGATTAGACCTGGTTTAGACCTGGTTTAGACCTGGTTTAGACCTGGTTTAGACCTGGTTTAGACCTGGTTTAGACCTGGTTTAGACCTGGTTTAGACCTGGCTTAGACCTGGTGTGAGTTCTGGTTTAGAGGCACAGGAGGAAGCGCGGTCCACAGAGTGTACGCGACAAGACACAATCCACGCACAGAGTGCGCGGCGTACCGGAGGTTATGCTCTTATTACACATCCATGGGCACCGCGCTGTTGTGTGTACAGTGAAGTGCAGTGGTCGTGCGGAAACTTTACCTCTACCACAAAAGGTTCCGGCCATCGCCGAGCGTATGAAAATAAAACGAAGCATCGAGGCAAAAAAAATAATTGATGCATTTTTCTAATCGATTTAATCGATTAACTCGATGAATCGTTTCAGCCCTAGTGTGAACTGAATTTTAATTTCCAAACTGTAGTTGTGCCAAAGTGAATAATTATTTAAACGCTTCACCTTAAAAACAGTGGTGCAGAGTTTTCAGGTGAACAGCTCCTTGCACCTGTCGTTCGAGGTTAAAAGTGTGTTTTTGAGGAGGTATTAACCTGATCACGTGTTTAAAGCTCAGGAGCGTCTTTAAACCCCGGGAATCGTGACGTTTTCATAGTGATGTGAAAGTATTTCCTCCCGGAGGCTCCAGAACGAGTCGAACACGGAGCTTTTGTGCCGGGACCTGTTCAGTCACATGTGCCACATAACTGAGCCGAGCCCCGTCACCCAGGAACGGACTAAACCAGGACTAAGCCAGGACTAAGCCAGGACTAAGCCAGGACTAAGCCAGGACTAAGCCAGGACTAAGCCAGGACTAAGCCAGAACTAAACCAGGGCTAAACCAGGGCTGAACCAGGACTAAACCAGGACTAAACCAGAACTATAACCAGGTCTAAACCAGGACTAAACCAGGACTAAATCAGGTCTAAACCAGGACTAAACCGGGACTAAACCAGACTCTCCAAACATGTCCTGAGACGTTTCTGTGCGTCAGAAGTTTCTCTTGAATTTTAACACTTCTGGAGTCGTACTTTTTACACATGAATCACTTTTTCCTGACAGTGACTGGTGTATTTCATATTTATTTGTGTCAGTCGGGTTGAGTAACACGTTCTGTTTTCATACAGATCAGTGCAGTGAGTCACTGTGATAAACCTGTTTACTTTGTAGTAACGTCAGGAACACAAATGACTGTGTATTTGTATTAGAAGTATTGTACTTTTGTTTGGGTGTTTTAAGCACAGATTGTTGACTTCCTGGACAATAAAGTTATTCAAAATCGGTCTTTAGGAACTTGAATAGGTTATTAAAAAAAACAAAATAAAAAACTGACTGTTGTGAGATTTAATTCGTGTTATAACTCTTTAAAATATAAAAATAAACTAAAAATGCATTTGGGACATTTGAGAAATAAATTATACAGTTTAATAATTTTCTTTCATACTAATAAGAATTAAACTGAATAAACAAGGTCTAAACTAAAGCCAAAACAGGACAAAACCAGGTCTAAACCAGGTCTAAACTCGGTCCAAACCAGGTCCAAAACCAGGTCTAAACCAGGTCTAAACCAGGTCTAAACCAGGTCTAAACCAGGTCTAAACCAGGTCTAAACCGGGTCCAAACCAGGTCTAAACCAGGTCTAAACCAGGTCTAAACCAGGTCTAAACCAGGTCTAAACCGGGTCCAAACCAGATCTAAACCAAAGCCAAAAGAGGACTAAACCAGGTCTAAACCAGGTCTAAACCAGGTCTAAACCAGGTCTAAACCAGGTCTAAACCAGGTCTAAACCAGGTCTAAACCAAAGCCAAAAGAGGACAAAACCAGGTCTAAACCAGGTCTAAACTCGGTCCAAACCAGGTCCAAAACCAGGTCCAAAACCAGGTCTAAACCAGGTCTAAACCAGGTCTAAACCAGGTCTAAACCAGGTCTAAACCAGGTCTAAACCAGGTCTAAACCAGGTCTAAACCAGGTCTAAACCAGGTCTAAACCGGGTCCAAACCAGATCTAAACCAAAGCCAAAAGAGGACTAAACCAGGTCTAAACCAGGTCTAAACCAGGTCTAAACCAGGTCTAAACCAGGTATAAACCAAAGCAAAAGAGGACAAAACCAGGTCTAAACCAGGTCTAAAACAGGTCTAAACCAGGTCTAAACCAGGTCTAAACCGGGTCCAAAACCAGATCTAAACCAAAGCCAAAAGAGGACAAACCAGGTCTAAACCAGGTCTAAACTCGGTCCAAACCAGGTCTAAACTAGGTCCAAACCAGATCTAAACCAAAGCCAAAAGAGGACTAAACCAGGTCTAAACCAGGTCTAAACCAGGTCTAAACCAGGTCTAAACCAGGTCTAAACCAGGTCTAAACCAAAGCCAAAAGAGGACAAAACCAGGTCTAAACTAGGTTTAAACCAGGTCTAAACCAAGTCTAAACTAGGTTTAAACCAGGTCTAAACCAGGTCCAAAACCAGGTCTAAACTAGGTCCAAACCAGATCTAAACCAAAGCAAAAAGAGGACAAAACCAGGTCCAAACCAGGTGTAACACAGGTCTAAACCAGGTCCAAACCAGGTCCAAACTAAGCTTAAACCAGTTCTAAACCAGGTCTAACACAGGTCCAAACTAGGTCTAAACTAGGTCTAAACCAGAACCAAACCAGGGCCAAACCAGGTCTAAACTAGGTCCAAACAAGTTTTAAACCAGGTACAAACTACATGCAAACCAGGTCCAAACCAGGTCCAAACCAAGCCCAAAACCAAGTCTAAACCAGGTCCAAACCAAGCCCAAAACCAAGTCTAAACCAGGTCCAAACCAGGTCCAAACCAAGCCCAAAACCAAGTCTAAACCAGGTCCAAACCAGGTCCAAACCAGGTCTAAACCGGGTCCAAACCAGATCTAAACCAAAGCCAAAAGAGGACTAAACCAGGTCAAAACCAGGTCTAAACCAGGTCTAAACCAGGTCTAAACCAGGTCTAAACCAGGTCTAAACCAAAGCAAAAGAGGACAAAACCAGGTCTAAACCAGGTCTAAACCAGGTCTAAACCAGGTCTAAACCAGGTCTAAACCAGGTCTAAACCGGGTCCAAACCAGATCTAAACCAAAGCCAAAGAGAGGACAAAACCAGGTCTAAACCAGGTCTAAACTCGGTCCAAACCAGGTCTAAACTAGGTCCAAACCAGATCTAAACCAAAGACAAAAGAGGACAAAACCAGGTCTAAACCAGGTCTAAACTAGGTTTAAACCAGGTCTAAACCAAGTCTAAACTAGGTTTAAACCAGGTCCAAACCAGGTCCAAACCAAGCCCAAAACCAAGTCTAAACCAGGTCCAAACCAGGTCCAAACCAAGCCCAAAACCAAGTCTAAACCAGGTCCAAACCAAGCCCAAAACCAAGTCTAAACCAGGTCCAAACCAGGTCCAAACCAAGCCCAAAACCAAGTCTAAACCAGGTCCAAACCAGGCCCAAAACCAAGTCTAAACCAGGTCCAAATCTGATCCAAAGTTCTTACAGAGGTTCAAATGCAAGAAACAGCCATTAAATAGTGAAAAAGTGCCTAAAGTATCTAAAAATCTCCCTTTATTGTTAAAAGTTTCTGCAAAAGCCATGGTCAGATCAGTTTTCTTTTCCTCTGGACACAGTCTGCTTAATCCAGGCCCACACAAAGTCCGCCCTGGTGTTTTTATTTCACTCTTTTGTCCGTAAACCTTTCACGGCCACCCTCGATGAGCCTCATTTGGCTGGAGCGCTGTGTGTGACGTCGCGCTCTTTAGCTCCTCTTTTCTATCGTGAGCCTTTGTTTTCAGAGCCGCAGGAGACAAAGGCTGAACCAGTTTATCTGGACGCGTTTCTTACAGGGTTCGGTTTTCATGTTTCCTAAAGGAGGACGAGTTCTGCCAGGACGAAGAACGACGCCTCCGGAAACAAGACGCACCACGAGGTGAAACTGCAGCACAACACACCGAGAACACACGAGTACACTGAAGGAATTCTGAATGTTCTGTTCATATTATATCTACAAGTAACAGAAGTACAGTTATAGTAGTAGTAATAGTAGTAGTAGTAGTAATAGTAGTAAAATGATGTAGTACAGTAATTGCAATTGAGTTGTAGCAGTACTCATATTAAATTAATCCTAGTTGTAGTAGCAGTAGTAGTAGAGGTTCCAGTTAAGTTAGTAGTTGTAGTACAGTAATTGTAAACGAGGTGCAGTAGTAATTAAATTAAATTAGGCCTAGTTGTTGTTGTTGTAGTAGTAGCAGTTATAGTAGTAGTAGTAGTACAAGATGCAGTAAAATTAGTAGATGTAGTATAGTAACTGTAAAATACTTCCCATAGTAGTAGCAATAGTAGTAGTAGTAGTACCAGTAGTCGCAGTAGCAGTAGCAGTAGCAGTAATAGCAGGGCTCTACAGTCGCCCATTTCACTCGCATTTGCAAGTAAATATTTCGTCGTGTGAGCGAGGAAAACAAAACAGTGGCACCAGTGCGATGCTTCTGCTGCACAATAAGGAGCTGCACAGATGTAACGTGACGAGTTAAATGTTCTAAATGTGTCAAACATTAGGGGCAAACTCACACTAGGACTGTGGAACCGGCCCAAGCCTGGATCACCCCTAAAGCGCCGCACCGCACGCCTGCCCAGCGCGAGCACAACCGAACCAAACCGAGCCCGGGCACAACACCTCCGACCGGGCACGACTCCAGTATATGAGCTCTGTGTGTGCGACGAGATCACTCATACGAACAAACTCTTCAAAACACACCCATGCCCCCTTAAACGAGGAGCGGCACTGCAGCAGGACCCACACCTGTCCCTCCACTCACAGACACCCCTGTGCTGCTGGGCCGCTGGTCTCGAGCACATTTGGACTCAAGGTCTGAATACTGAGTGCATCGTGTTTCATTACGGCCGCTGCTGTCGACACTAAACTTGTACCGGTGAGCGGGACCTGTGCGCTGGAGCCTGCGGACACCGCGGCACCGCCAGCGCGTGGCTCGTCCACAGCACCACCCTCATGTACTAGCGCGCGGCTCGTCCACAGCACCACCCTCATGTACTAGCGCGCGGCTCGTCCACAGCACCACCCTCATGTACCAGCGCTCGGCTCGTCCACAGCACCACCCTCATGTACCAGCGCTCGGCTCGTCCACAGCACCACCCTCGTGTACCAGCGCTCGGCTCGTCCACAGCGCCACCCTCATGTACCAGCGGGCATCACAGGGCAGGTTAAACATCCTACGTGTCTATACGTCAGTGCACCGCTCCTCACCTTTTCACGCTCTCTCCTCCACATCTGGAGCACTGAGGCTCCTCCTCAATGCGCTGATTAGAAGAGTTGGATGAAACGCGAAGCAAAAACTAATTTTATGTCAGTGTCGCACAGAGCAGAGCTACGGCACAGAGCAGGAGACAAGTGGACTGAAGTTTGCCTAAGAAAATGCCAAATTAATCTGTTTGTCTCAATGTGCGTTTGGTTTAGTAAATGTGCAGAGGCTAAATACCGCTGTGAAACCACGAAGAGAATGTAACTCCAGGAATTTGAAAATACAGGTTTAAAAATCCTACACACTTTTTTCACTTCGAAGCAGTTTTGTGTACAGAGCCAGTGGAAGTTTTCTTGAAGAAGAGGTTCTCAAACTGTGGGTGAGGGTCCAAAAAGGGGCGCAGTACAGTCTGTTTGGCTTATTTTAAGTCTAAATAAATATTAATCAGATAAAATGGAGATAGACTGATTAAAAACACTGCGATCATACAGGAAAAGTACAGTCATAATTCTTTTGATTTTTTTATATAAAATTCATTCAAATAAGTTGGTGTTGGTAAGTTCTGCACTGAAATAAACGTTCAAAACAAAAACCTACTTGTGCCCCCAATTTTTTTCTAGCGTAGAGCCCTGAGTCATAGTAGTAGCAAAATGAGATGTACAGTAATTGCATACGAGGTGCAGTAGTAATTAACTTACAGTAGGCCTAGTTGCAGTAGTAGTAGTAGTAGTAGTAGTAGTAGTAGTAGTAGTAGTAGTAGTAGTACAGTAGTAGTAGTAGTAGTAATAATAATAATAAGAAGAATGCATCAGTTTTATACAGCACTTTTCTGGACACTCAAAGACACTTTACAGTTCATTATTCATTCACTCCAGACCCGGTGGTGTAAACTACTATTGTAGCCACAGCTGCCCTGGGGCAGACTGACAGAAGCGAGGCTCCAATCTGCACCATCTGCCCCTCCGACCACCACCACCATTCACACACACACCACTTTCACACTAGGCTCTGTGGGTGAAGTGTTTTGCCTCAGGACACAGCGACAGTTTTTGCCACTGGCTCCACTGTGGCACCTGGAATTCCCAGTGTCTCCATCCAAGTCCTGACCAGATCTGAGCTCCTGAGACCTGACGAGCCGGTGTGGCCACATACCGGCTCAGACACTGTAGTACAGTAATTGTAAACGAGTAATAAAATAAAATTGTAGTAGTTGTAATATCAGTAGTAGTACAAGATGCAGTAAAATTAGTAGATGTAGTAGTAATAAGTAGTTATAGTAATAGTAGCAGTACTACTATAATAAGTAGTAGTAGTAGCAGTAGTAGTAGTAGTAGTAGTAGTAGTAGGAAGTAGTAATAGTAGTAGTAGTAGTAATAAAAAGTAGTTATAGTAGTAAATTAAAAGTACGTTACAGAAGAGGAAAAACATAATTCGACACAAAATTTACTTCCAAAAATATTTCACCTTAATGTGTATTTCACATTTGCCATAAAATTACTATTACCACTGTAATAATAATAAAAAAGTGTCTTAATACGAACATTTAATCGTCTAAAATTCTCCCCCAGAGTCTGAAAAAACCTGGACTATTCTGGCATCACAAAACTGTATTATTATAAACTTCTAAAATTAGACACGGTTAAAAATTAAATATAAAAATAGGCGCTAAGTGACAGTTTTAATCCACAAATTGACGTCTTAAACTCTCTGGGTAATGGCAGGCTGCAGTATTTAAAATAAGCAGACGCTCTTTTACCTCTTCTCTCTGGGACTCTGCTTTTAACCCACATTTTTTGGATTAAACGAGGATTAACTTTTGGTCTTCTCGTGTTTAATTTCCATTTACATGAGAAATTAATGATGGTTTTACGGCGGTTTAAGACGTACACGGTTTTGATACTTAAGTAAAAGTACAGACACAGGAGCAAAAAATAATCAAGTAAAACTAAAAGTATAAATCTAAAAGTATTAAAGTTTGAAAAGCGTAAAAAGTAAAAGTATTTTCCTGATATTTTAGGATCTACTAAAGCTTCAAATGTCGTGATTTTGTTGCTGAATTTTGTTCAATAAAAACAACGGAATCGATCTTTTTATTCTGTGTTTTTGTTTGTATGTTTTTGTTTCCTCACACCATAAATCTGTCTTTTCAGAAGCTCTCAGACCATAATTAAAATACTGTCACTTTTCAGGCCTGTTCAGAAACGTAGTGAAGTAGGAAGTACAAATACCTGCGCTCAAATGGAGTGAAGTAGAAGTACAAATATCCACTTTTAAAGGTACTTAAGTAAAGTAAAGATACTAAAAATGTGTATTTAAATACAGTACTTTATTACTTTTATTTTATTCCACCACTGATGGTTTAATACTTTTAATTCAAACAAATAAGAATAAAACATGGACTAAACTAGACCAAAACTGGGTCCAGTATAATCATAACAAATCAGACTTCAACCCAAGACTAAGCCAGGTCCAAATCAGGTCTGAACCAGGACTAAATGAGAAAAAATTGGGTCTAGACCAGGTCCAAACCAAGATTAAACAAGGTTTAACCAGGACTCAGATAAAATTGGGTCTAGGCCAGATCCAAAACATTAAACAAGGTCTTAACAGGGACTAATCCAAGACTAAACTGGGATTATGACAAAATTGGGTCTAGACAGGTCCAAACCAAGATTAAACAAGGTCTTAAATAGGAGTAAACCAGGACTAAACTGGGACTAAGACAAAAACGGGTCTAGACCAGGTCCAAACCAAGATTAAACAAGGTTTTAACCAGGACTACACTGGGACTAAGACTAAATTGGGTCTAAACCAGGTCCATCCCAGATTAAACAAGGTCTTAACCAGGACTAAACTAGGACTAAACCAGCACTAAACTAGGACCAAGACAAAACTGGTCTAGACCAGGTCCAATCCAAGATTAAATAAGGTCTTAACCAGGACTAAGACAAAAACTGGGTAGAGACCAGGTCCAAACCAAGATTAAACAAGGTCTTAACTAGGACTAAACTAGTACTAAACCAGGGCTAATATAGGACTAAGACTAAATTGGGTCTAAACAGGTCCAAACCAAGATTAAACAAGGTTTTAACCAGGACTAAACTAGGACTAGGACAAAATTGGGTCTTGTCCAGGTCCAAACCATGATTAAAAAGGTCTTAACCAGGACTAAACTAACATTATTATCATTATTTACCTGTTCAGCGGTGCGTTTTTCTGGATTAAACCAGGATTAACTTTTGGTCTTTCATTTCCACTTTAATTTCACTCACCCACTGTGGCCACGGTCTCCAGCTCGTCCAGACAGTACATCCGGTTCGCCTGCGCCGCCTCTGCCTCTCCTTTCCCGGGACTCACTTTCGTCTCCTTCCCGGCCTCACTCTGGAGCACACTCTTCGCTTTGGGAGACGCCATGTCCAAAGTCCACACTCAGCAGCTTTTTCCCGGTTAAAAATATCCCAAAACACGCCAACATCGGTCACTTTTACGCATCTCCACCCTCTCCAAGAGCGCACGGCTTACTTCATGCTCTTTGTCTGTCTTTGCGGGTTATTCTCGAAAATACGCGCTTTCGAAAAGGGTAAAAACAGCAAAAGTGGTTAGGTTTCCTCTTCGAAAACGTATTTATATTTTCGTCCTTCCTCAAAAATAACTCGTCGTTTGGGAAAATGTAAAAATAGCAGCAGGTGCAGCGCCTCGTCTCGACCCGTAGCGTTCAAGCTAGCGAGTCAAAGGCACAAGCGCGGGTGATTTCTCGAAAAACGTGCGCAATAAATAAACGTTTCGCAACGGAAAACGTATGATAAGAAGGAGGGGTATGTAATGAGAGGATAGCGAAAGTTTGGCGTGTTTTGGTTCATGCATAAAAGAGAAAAACAGCGCAGAGCCAAGCCTCACCCAACGGAACACATCCACACGGACAGACAGGAAGCGGTCCGGTGTCTCGGACTTTCACAATAAAAGTCTGAGGGGGGATATTTATTTAATTTTTTTACGAGTTGCTTTTTAAAATTCCTTCTAAAAAAAGCTAAAATTGCGCATATTTGGGACATAAAAACACGAATAATGCATAAAATCAGCTTTAAATGTCTTGTTTGCTTCATTTTATTGATGCGTAAAATCCCACAAAAACAGCCTAAAGAAGTAATTTTGGATTATTTATTTATTTTAAAACGTACTTGGTGAAATAAATTTGACTTTATTGATCCGCAAGGGAAATTATTTAGACACAGGAGCTCACGCATCACAATATAAAATAACAAAGAGTAAAAAATATAAATGGTAATAATACATTTATAAATAAGCAAGAGACACGTGTGAAAAACAGACATAATTATATAAATGTAATGTACAAGTCAAAATAAAATAGAAAGGTAAGTAATAAAATATAAAATATGAAACAAATAACACACTGAGACAAACTGAGTTAAGGTTAAATGTTTATTAAAGCCACAGTATGGAACTTTTCAGCAATAAATAGACTAAAATCAAAGGATTTTTCATTCCAAATGTTTTTATTGCACTGAAATATATGTGTCCTTACTGTGAGTGTGGCCTTGCATCTCCACAAACCTGACTCTTATTTGGCCTTGTTTCCATGGAAATATTGTTCATTTGACTGTAATATTCCACAATATGGCATAAAACCATGAGAATGTTCCGAAGTATGGCTTTAATTTTCCATCTCCAGAAACCTTCTGTTACTTTACGAAATAATGATTGACAATAGATGATTTCAGGATTAAACTTAGACTAAACCAGGACTATATCAGGTCTATTTCAGCTCTAAACTAGGACTAAACCAGGACTTAGATAAGATAAGATATCCTTTATTTTTATCTTATCTTATCTTAAGACTTAACTAGGGCTAAAATAAAACTATTTCAGGTCTAAACCAGGTCTTAACGAAGGTCTAAACTAGGGCTAAACCAGGTGTAAAGTAGGACTAAACCGGGACTAAAACAGGACTAAACCAGGACTATTTCAGGTCTAAACCAGGTGTAAAGTAGGACTAAACCGGGACTAAAACAGGACTAAACCAGGACTATTTCAGGTC
This sequence comes from Odontamblyopus rebecca, assembly GCA_030686955.1. Classification (NCBI taxonomy): domain Eukaryota; kingdom Metazoa; phylum Chordata; class Actinopteri; order Gobiiformes; family Gobiidae; genus Odontamblyopus; species Odontamblyopus rebecca. The sequence continues at coordinate 5,321,025 of CM060675.1, forward strand.
TAAACCAGGTGTAAAGTAGGACTAAACCGGGACTAAAACAGGACTAAACCCGGATTAAACCAGGTCTATTTTAGGTCTAAACCAGGTGTAAACCAGGACTAAACCAAGACTATATCAGGTCTATTTCAGGTCTAACCCAGGACTATATCAGGTCTAAACCAGGTCTATATCAGGTCTAAACCAGGTCTATATCAGGTCTAAACCAGGTCTATATCAGGTCTAAACTAGGACTATTTCAGGTCTATTTCAGGTCTAAACCAGGTCTATTTCAGGTCTAAACTAGGACTATTTCAGGTCTATTTCAGGTCTAAACCAGGTCTATTTCAGGTCTAAACTAGGACTATTTCAGGTCTATTTCAGGTCTAAACCAGGTCTATTTCAGGTCTAAACCAGGTCTATTTCAGGTCTAAACTAGGACTATTTCAGGTCTATTTCAGGTCTAAACCAGGACTATTTCAGGTCTAAACCAGGTCTATTTCAGGTCTAAACTGGGACTATTTCAGGTCTATTTCAGGTCTAAACCAGGTCTATATCAGATCTAAACCAGGTCTATTTCAGGTCTAAACCAGGTCTATTTCTTGTCTAAACCAGGTCTATATCAGGTCTAAACCAGGTCTATATCAGGTCTAAACCAGGTCTATTTCAGGTCTAAACTAGGACTATTTCAGGTCTAAACCAGGTCTATATCAGATCTAAACCAGGTCTATTTCAGGTCTAAACCAGGTCTATTTCTTGTCTAAACCAGGTCTATATCAGGTCTAAACCAGGTCTATTTCAGGTCTAAACCAGGTCTATTTCTTGTCTAAACCAGGTCTATATCAGGTCTAAACCAGGTCTATATCAGGTCTAAACCAGGTCTATTTCAGGTCTAAACTAGGACTATTTCAGGTCTAAACCAGGTCTATATCAGGTCTAAACCAGGTCTATTTCAGGTCTAAACTAGGTCTATTTCAGGTCTAAACCAGGTCTATATCAGGTCTAAACCAGGTCTATTTCAGGTCTAAACTAGGTCTATTTCAGGTCTAAACTAGGACTAAACTAGGACTAAACCAGGACTAAACCAGGACTAAACCCAGACCTGGACAGGGCTGCACACTTTAGTCCCAGTTTTCTTCAGTCCTTCCTCTCCTCCTCGCCGTCACCAGGAGAGAGGAGCTGGTTTTATTTTCCAAACGTCCCCGTGCACTTCCGGTCCCGTGTGCGTGTGTCTGGTCTTGACGGGCCACAGAAACAGAGCCGCCGTGTTGACACTCCGCAGCCAATCAGGACTCAGCTCTGCCGGCGCCTCGGCCAATCAGGGGCCGGGACGGAGCGGGCCAGGCAAAGGGCATTTCCATAAGAGAGAGTGGGGTCAGGAAGTGCACCTGTACTGCCGGTCCACACGCATTTAAATAATTAAACCAGAGATTATATGGAAATGGAACAAAGCGGGCGGATGGGAGGGCATCCGACACACCGCGACTGAGCCAGAAAAATAGAAAATAAAGGAAGTAAAGAGACGATGAATCACAAAGCTGACGTGAGGAGGAGTTAAATAAAACGCAGACGTGAGCAGAAACTCTTCCTCTTTCTCCTGAAAATGATTTTAAAAAAAAGGAGACGAGAAAAGGGTTTAAATATATCAGAAGATAAAAACAAGACAAGACCCCTGACTAAACCAGGACTAAACCAGGACTAAACCAGGACTAAACCAGGACTAAACCAGGACTAAACCAGGACTAAACCAGGACTAAACCAGGGCTAAACCAGGACTAAACTAGGGCTAAACCAGGACTAGACCAGGACTAGACCAGGACTAAACCAGGACTAAACAAGGACTAAACCAGGACTAGACCAGGACTAGACCAGGACTAGACCAGGACTAAACCAGGACTAAACAAGGACTAAACCAGGACTAAACCAGGACTAAACAAGGACTAGACCAGGACTAAGACCAGGGCTAAACCAGGACTAAACCAGGACTAAACAAGGACTAGACCAGGGCTAAACCAGGACTAAACCAGGACTAAACCAGGACTAAACAAGGACTAAGACCAGGGCTAAACCAGGACTAAACCAGGACTAAACCAGGACTAAACCAGGACTAAACAAGGACTAGACCAGGGTTAAACCAGGACTAAACTAGGGCTAAACCAGGACTAGACCAGGACTAGACCAGGACTAAACCAGGACTAAACCAGGACTAAAGCAGGACTAAACCAGATCAAAACGAAGACTAAACCAGGACTAAACCAGGACTATACAAGAACTAGACCAGGACTAAACCAGGACTAAACAAGGACTAGACCAGGGCTAAACCAGGACTAAACCAGGACTAAACCAGGACTAAACAAGGACTAGACCAGGGCTAAACCAGGACTAAACCAGGACTAAACCAGGACTAAACCAGGGCTTTTTGTTTTTCTCTAAAGTTTCTTGCACCAGTTTTGTTCTTTTGGTAATTTGTGAATCTTTATTTTCACTAATTAATCAAATCTTCAAATTATTCAAATCTTCAAGTGTCTTTTTCACACGACGCTCAAATTATTCTGTTCACGCTCTTCTCTCCTCCGCCTTTTTCACCTCCTCTCACCCCCTCTTTTCTCCTTCTCTTCCTCCTTTTCACCATTTCTCTTCCTCCTCTCTTCTCTCGCTCTTTAATCTCTTTCTCGACAGCAGAACTTTTCCATTTCCTTCTGATTTGGAGGCGGCGGTTTGTAATTTTCACTCAAACAAAAACACCCAGACTAAAAGAGTTTGAGAGCGACGGATAAACACGGAGAGAGGGAGAGAGGGATGAGGAGATAGAGAGATGGAGAGACTAGAAATGAATGAGTGCAGAACTGAACTGATAGAAGAAAATTTGTTTAAAATGCTGCAACATTTTTGACCTAAAATAGAAAATGACCTCTTCCCCTCCCTCCCTTCCTCATCCCTCTCTCCCTCCATCCATCTCCTCCCTTTTCTTTCTACCATCCCTCTCTTCTCTTCAGTGTTTATAAGCTTTTCTCTCTCTCCCCTTCACCTCTCTCCTCTCTATTCTCGCTCTCTCGCTGCTCCTCTCCTCCTTTACCCTCCCTCCATCCTTTTTTCTCCCTCTCTCTGTCTTTCGCTCTCTCTACCTTCTCTCCTCCCTCTCTCCCTTCTGTCTTCCTCCTTTCTCCCTTACTTCTCTCGACCCTCTCTCCTCATCTCTCCGTCCTCTCCCCCTCTCCTTCCCTCGCTTCCTTACTCGTCCCTTCTCTCCTTCCTCTCTCTCCTCTTTACTTTACTCATCCCCTTTCCATCTCTCCCTTCCCTCCTCCCTTTCTTTCTCTCTCCTCGCTTCCTTACTCTTCCCTTCTCTCCTCCCTCTCTCCCCTCCTACTCTTTCCCTCTTACTTCTCTCACCTCTTTCTCTCTTCCCCTCTCTCGTTCTTTCTCTTTCCTCTCCCTCTCTCCCCGTTCCATTCTCTCTCAATCTCTTCCACTCCCGCTCTCCTCTCCCCTCTCTCCTCTCTCTTTCTCCTCCCTCTCTCCTCTTTGTCTCTCCCTCTCTCCTCTCCCCTCTCTCCTGTCTCTCTCTTTCTCCTCTCTCTCTTCTCTCCCCTCTCTCTCTCTTTCTCCTCCCTCTCTCCTCTTTGTCTCTCCCTCTCTCCTCTCCCCTCTCTCCTGTCTCTCTCTTTCTCCTCTCTCTCTCTTTCTCCTCCCTCTCTCCTCTTTGTCTCTCCTTCTCTCCCCTCTCTCCTCTCTCTCTCTTTCTCCTCCCTCTCTCCTCTTTGTCTCTCCCTCTCTCCTCTCCCCTCTCTCCTGTCTCTCTCTTCTGTCACCTCTCCCCTTTTTCCTCTCACTCTCTCCTCTCTCTCCTCTTTGTCTCTCCCTCTCTTCTCTCTCTCTTTCTCCTCCCTCTCTCCTCTTTGTCCCTCCTCCTCTCCTCTCCTCCTTCTCTCTCTCTGTTGTATTGTTTTCATCCTCACAGAAACATTGTGGTAAATTGTGTGTAAATTTCTGTGACAGACGTTATTGTCCTGAGCCGAGGATTATGGGTAAAACCGCCGGCTTCAGTCTGAGCAGAACATTTACAATCCGGACGAGAACATTTAAGAACATTTAAAAACATTTAAGAACATTTATTTAAGAACATTTAAAAACATTTAAGAACATTTTAAAATCACTTTAAAATCACCTTAAAAACACTTTAAAAACACTTTAAAAGAAAAAACACTTTTAGACAAACAAGTTCTGCTTTTACGATGTTAAGCAGGGTTTAAGCAGAGAGAAGAGGGAAAAAGAGAGAGAAGAGAGAGAAGAGGGGAAAAGAGAGAGAAGAGAGAGAAGAGGGAAAGAAGAGAGAGAAGAGAGAGATAGAGAGAAGAGAAGAGACAAAAGAGAGAAAAGAGAGAGAAGAGGGAAAGAAGAGAGAGAAGAGGGAAAGAAGAGAGAGAAGAGGGAAAAAGAGAGAAGAGAGAGAAGAGGGAAAGAAGAGAGAGAAGAGGGAAAAAGAGAGAGAAGAGAGAGAAGAGGGAAAGAAGAGAGAGAAGAGAGAGAGATAGAGAGAAGAGAAGAGACAAAAGAGAGAGAAGAGGGAAAGAAGAGAGAGAAGAGGGAAAGAAGAGAGAGAAGAGGGAAAAAGAGAGAAGAGAGAGAAGAGGGAAAGAAGAGAGAGAAGAGGGAAAAAGAGAGAGAAGAGGGAAAAAGAGAGAGAACAGGGAAAGAAGAGAGAGAAGAGAGAGAGAGATAGAAGAGACAAAAGAGAGAGAAGAGGGAAAGAAGAGAGAGAAGAGGGAGAGAAGAGGGAAAAAAGAGAGAAGAGAGAGAAGAGGGAAAGAAGAGAGAGAAGAGAGAGAAGAGGGAGAGAAGAGAGAGACAAAGGAGCAGAGAGAGAAGAGAAAGAGAGAAAGAAGGGGGAGAGAGACAAACAAGAGAGAAGAGAAAAAGAGAAGAGAGAGGGGAGAAAGAGGAGAGAGAGAGGGGAGAGAAAAGAGGAATGAGAGAAAAGAGGGGGAGAGAAGAGAGAGGGAGACAGAGAGAAGAGAAGAGAGAAAAGCAAGAGAAGAGGGAAAGAAGAGAGAGAAGAGAGAAAGAGGAGAGAGAAAGAGAGGAGAGAGAAAAGAGAAGAGAGGAAAGAGACAGAGAGGAGAGAGAAAAGAGGTGAGAGAGGAGAGAGAAAGAGAGGAGAGAGAAAAGAGAAGAGAGGAAAGAGAGAGAGGAGAAAGAAAAGAGGTGAGAGAGGAGAGAGAAAGAGAGGAGAAAGACAGGAAAGAGAGGAGAGAGAGAAAGAGAGGAAAGAGAGGAAAGAGATAGAGAGGAGAAAGAAAAGAGAAGAGAGAAAAGAGGTGAGAGAAAGGGGGAGTGGGAGAGAGGAGAAAGAGAAAGAGAAGAGAAGGGGAGAGAAATAGGAGAGAGAGAGAGGGGGGGAGGGAAGAGAGAGAAAGAGGAAGAAAGAGAGGGGGAAGAGAAAAGAGAGGGGGAGAGAGGGACAGAAAGTGAGAGAAAGAGAAGCGAGAGGAGAGAGGAAAGAGAAAGAAGAGCAAGGGAGAAAAGAGAGAGAGACAGGAGGGAGAGGAGAGAGAAAAAGCGAGAGAGAGAGAAGAGAGACAGAAACAGAGAGAAGGGGAATGAGAAAAGAGAGAGGAGAGAAAAAGAGAGAGGATGAGAGGAGAGAGAGAGTGGTGCAAGAGAAAAAGAGAGAGGAGGAGGAGGAGGAAGCGCTCTGAGCAGAGGAGATAAAAACGAGTGAAAAATATCTTCTTTCATTTTATCAATCGCACGAGAGAGACGTTTTATTCTCCCCTTCACTCTCTCCATCCTGCCGTCGAGGAGATAAGGAGACGAGAAGACGAGGAGACGAGGAGAGAGGAGACGAGAGAGGAGAGGAGACATAAGGTGAAGGATATGAGAGGGAAAGAGGGAGGGAGGAGAAAGAGGAGAAAACAGAGAGAAACATAAACACACTGTTACACGATTCACACAAGCAGAAGAATATAAACATGAGGAGCTTCCATAAAAGTTCCACAGTGGAGCTTTAAACTCTGAGTCTGTGTCTGACCTGGTTTCACTTCAGCTTTAAAATCTCCCCAGAGAAAAACATTTTCACCTCAGGAAAAACAAAAGTGAAAAGTTTAGACGAGACGCTCGGATCTGAGAGAAACAGAAACAGAAGAGAAAGACTGAGGTCAAATGTTCAGGTCTTAGTCCTGGTTTAGTCCTGGTTTAGACCTGGTTTAGTCCTGGTTTAGACCTGGTTTAGTCCTGGTTTAGACCTGGTTTAGACCTGGTTTAGACCTGGTTTAGACCTGGTTTAGACCTGGTTTAGACCTGGTTTAGACCTGGTTAAGACCTGGTTTAGACCTGGTTTAGACCTGGTTTAGACCTGGTTTAGACCTGGTTTAGTCCTGGTTTAGTCCTGAATTAATCCTGGTTTAGACCTGGTTTAGTCTTTGGTTTAGTCCTGGTTTAATCCTGACTTAGTCCTGGTTTAGTCCTGGTTTAGCCCTTGGATTCATCCTGGTTTAGTCCCTGATTTAGACCTGGTTTAGTCCTGGTTTAGTCCTTGTTTAGCCCTTGGATTCATCCTGGTTTAGTCCCTGATTTAGACCTGGTTTAGTTCTGGTTTAGTCTTGGTTTAGTCCTGGTTTAGTCCTGGTTTAGCCCTTGGATTCATCCTGGTTTAGTCCCTGATTTAGTCCTGGTTTAGTCCTTGGTTTAGTCTTTGGTTTAGTCCTGGTTTAGCCTTTGGTTTAGTCCTGGTTTAGTCCTGGTTTAGTCCTGGTTTAGTCCTGGTTTAGTCTTTGGTTTAGTCCTTGGTTTAGTCTTTGGTTTAGTCCTGGTTTAGTCCTTGGTTTAGTCTTTGGTTTAGTCCTGGTTTAGTCCTGGTTTAGTCCTTGGTTTAGTCTTTGGTTTAGTCCTGGTTTAGTCCTTGGTTTAGTCTTTGGTTTAGTCCTGGTTTAGTCCTTGGTTTAGTCTTTGGTTTAGTCTTTGGTTTAGTCCTTGGTTTAGTCTTTGGTTTAGTCCTGGTTTAGTCTTTGGTTTAGTCCTGGTTTAGTCTTTGGTTTAGTCCTTGGTTTAGTCTTTGGTTTAGTCCTGGTTTAGTCTTTGGTTTAGTCTTTGGTTTAGTCCTTGGTTTAGTCTTTGGTTTAGTCCTGGTTTAGTCTTTGGTTTAGTCCTGGTTTAGTCCTGGTTTAGTCCTTGGTTTAGTCTTTGGTTTAGTCCTGGTTTAGTCCTGGTTTAGTCTTTGGTTTAGTCCTGGTTTAGTCCTTGGTTTAGTCTTTGGTTTAGTCCTGGTTTAGTCCTTGGTTTAGTCTTTGGTTTAGTCCTGGTTTAGTCCTTGGTTTAGTCTTTGGTTTAGTCCTGGTTTAGCCTTTGGTTTAGTCCTGGTTTAGTCCTGGTTTAGTCCTGGTTTAGTCCTGGTTTAGACCTGGTTTAGACCTGGTTTAGTCCTGGTTTAGACCTGGTTTAGTCCTGGTTTAGTCCTGGTTTAGTCCATGTTGGACTAAGCTGATCCGGGGCAACAGTAAAGAGGGGCATAAATTCTCTTCTGTTTGGCCAAAACACAGAACTCCGGGTTTGTGACGACGATAAAGTAAAATAAAAGTGCAGCGTCAGAATCCCTCAGGTCACGACACAGGAAACAGAAGAGTTTACTGTCGTTTTTAAACACAGAAAACACACAAACTCTTTTATCCGCCGTGTTTGTGAAGAGAGGATCAGGGGGAGGAGAGGAAAGAGGGAGAGGAGGAAATGAAGGAGAGAAGAAGGAGAGAGGAGAGAGAATCTACTGTACAAGAGTCAATCAGGAGGCATGGAGGAGGAGAGAGAGGAGAGAGAGAAGGAGGAGAGGGAGTGAAGAAAGAGAGGGAGAGAGAAGGAGATAAGGAGAAGGAGGAGAGGGAGTAAACAAGATAAGGAGAGAGGAGAAGGAGGAGAGGGAGTGAAGAAAGAGAGAGGGGGAGAGAAGGAGAGAGGAGAAGGAGGAGAGGGAGTAAACAAGATAAGGAGAGAGGAGAAGGAGGAGAGGGAGTGAAGAAAGAGAGAGGGAGAGAGAAGGAGATAAGGAGAGAGGAGAAGGAGGAGAGGGAGTAAACAAGATAAGGAGAGAGGAGAAGGAGGAGAGGGTGTGAAGAAAGAGAGGGGGGAGAGAAGGAGATAAGGAGAAGGAGGAGAGGGAGTAAACAAGATAAGGAGAGAGGAGAAGGAGGAGAGGGAGTGAAGAAAGAGAGAGGGAGAGAGAAGGAGATAAGGAGAGAGGAGAAGGAGGAGAGGTAGGAAACAAGATAAGGAGAGAGGAGAAGGAGGAGAGGGAGTGAAGAAAGAGAGGGGGGAGATAAGGAGATAAGGAGAAGGAGGAGAGGGAGTAAACAAGATAAGGAGAGAGGAGAAGGAGGAGAGGGAGTGAAGAAAGAGAGAGGGAGAGAGAAGGAGATAAGGAGAGAGGAGAAGGAGGAGAGGGAGGAAACAAGATAAGGAGAGAGGAGAAGGAGGAGAGGGAGTGAGATAAGGAGAGAGGGAGAGAGAAGGAGATAAGGAGAGAGGGAGTGAGATAAGGAGAGAGGAGAAAGGGAGGGAGTAAAGGAGATAAGGAGCGAGGAGAAAGGGAGTGAGAGGAGGAGAGAAGGAGAGAATCTACTGTACAAGTGTCAATCAGGACGCATGAAGGAGGGATAAAAGAGGCATGAGAGGAGGAAGAGAGAGGAGAGAAGAGAGAGGGGGAGAGGGAGAAAGAGAGGGAGAGAGAGAAGGAAGGAAGGAGAGAGGGAGAGAGGAGAAGGGAAGAAAGGAAGAGAGAATCTTCTGTTCAAGTGTCCATCAACACACACGAGGGAGAGACAAACATCCCTGTGGAGGAGAAAGAGAGAAGAGAGGGAGAGAAAGAGATAGAGGAGAGAGGGACAAGGAGAAGAAAGAGAGAGAGGAGAGGGAGAAGCAAGAGAGAGAGGAGAGGGAGAAGAAAGAGAAGGAGAGAGATGTGAGAGAGAAACTACTGTTAAAGTGTAAAATGAACACACACGAGGGAGAGATAAACATCCCTGAGGAGGAGAAAGAGAGAAGAGAGGGAGAGAAAGAGATAGAGGAGAGAGAGGGAGAAGAAAGAGATAGAAGAGAGCGGGAGAAGGAGAAGAAAGAGAAGGAGAGAGACGTGAGAGAGAAACTACTGTTAAAGTGTAGAATGAACACACACGAGGGAGAGATAAACAGAACTGAGGAGGAGGAGAGGGAGAGAGGGAAGAGAGAGGAAGGAGAGAGGGAGTGAGTGAGAGTGAGAGAAAGAGAGGGAGGAGAGAGGGAGAAGGAGTCGCACTGTGGGAGTCTAAATATACTGTACAAGTGTCCAGCAACACAGGATGGAGAAACAAACATGCCAGAGGAGAAAAAAGAGAGGAAGAGCGGGAGGAGAGAGGAGAGAGGGAGGAGAGAAGAGAGAGGGAGAGAGAGGGAGAGAAAGAGAGGGAGGAGATAGAAAGAGGTGAGAGAGGAGGAGAGAATCTACTGTTCAAGAGTCTGTCAACACACGAGGGAGAGATAAAAACAGGCCAGAGGAGGAGAAAGAAGAGAGGGATGGAGGGAGGGAGAATCTGTTCAAATGTTTATCAAACACGAGGGAGAGAGAGCGCCCCAGGGGAGGAGAGGAAAGAGAGAGAGAGAGGGAGGAGAGAGGGAGAGAGGGAGGAGGAGGGGGGTCTATTGTGCAAGTGTCCATCAACACACACCAAGGAGAGATAAACTGCCCCAGGGAAGAGAAGATCGAGGGAAGGAGAGAGGAGAGAGAGGAGAGGAGAGAGAGAGGGGAGAAGAAGGAGAGAGGAGAGGGAGGAGAGGAGAGAGAAGAGAAGGAGGAGAGAGGAAAGGAAGGAAAGGGAGCAAGAGAGTGAGAAAAAGGTAGAGCCAAAGAAGAAAGAATAAGTGAAATGTCCATCAACAGGGAGCAGATTCAGAGCCTGGAGGAGAAGAAGAGAGGGATGAGAGGGAGAAAGAGAGAGGGAGAGAGAGAAGGAAGGAGAGAGGAGGAGGAAGGAAGGAGGGAGTCACAGTGGGACGTGTGTCTAAATATACAAGAATCTACTGCAGAAGTGTCCATCAATAAATATAACCCTGAGGAGAAGAAGAGAGGGAGGAGAAGGAGGAGAGGCAGGAGAGGGAGGGATGGAGAGAGGGAGAAGAAGGAGGAGAAGAAGAGTGAAAAGTAGAGAAGGAAAGAGAGAGAGAAGGAGGAAGAATCTACTGTTCAAGTCTTCATCAACACAGAAGGAAAAGAGAGCGACAGATTTACCCCAGGGAAGAGGAGAGAGGGAGGAGAAAAAAAGGGGAGAGAGGGAGGAGAGAGAGAGGAGAGAAAAAGAGGAGAGAGGGAGAAGAGAAAAAGAGGAGAGAAGGAGGAGAGAAAGATGAGAGAGAGGAGAGAGGGAAGAGAGAAAGAAAGAAGAAAGAGAAAGGAGAGAGAAAGAGGAAAAAGATGGAGGAAAGAGAAAGAGGAGAGAGGGAGGAGAGAGAAAGAAGAAAGAGAAAGAGGAGAGAGTGAAGGAGGGAGAGAAAGAAAGAGACAGAGAGAAAGAGGAGAGAAGGAGGAGAGAAAGAGGAGAGAGAGGAGAAAGAGACAGAGAGAAAGAGGGAGGAGAGGAGACATGATGCAAGAAAACAGTCATAGAGTTGATGGAAAAAGGGAGTAAGGGAGAGGAGGAGAAAGAGAGGGAGACAGAAGAGAGAGAGGAGAAGGAAGAAGGGAAGAAGAGGAGAGGGAGAGAGAAAGAAAGAGAGGAGGAGATAAGTGAAAATGACAGAGAAAGAGAAAGAGGAGGAGGAGGAGAAGCGTTTGACTTTTAACACGTTTATTATCAGTTAAAAAGATGAAGGGAGGAGAGAATAAACGAGAGATAGAGAAGGGGGGATGGAAGGGAGGTGCAGACGGACGGATGGAGGGATGTGAACGGGAAAAGGAGGAGAGAAGTGGAGGGGTAGTGCCGGCGCTGGCCTGCGGGGGGAGGTGTTGGGCTGCAGAGGTGAGCTGGAGGTGTAAAGAGGTCTAAATTAAACGGAAAAACAGAGAGAAAAGAGGAGGAGGAGAGGAGAGGATGGACAGAGCGGGGACGGAGAGAGAGAGATGATGAAGGAGAGGGAGGAGAGAGAGAGAAAATTATGATATAGGAGGAGGAAAGGGTGGAAAGATGGAGAGAGAAAGAGAAAAAGGAGAGAGGAAAGGAGGAGTGGGAGGGAAAGATGGATGACAGAAGAGGAAGGAAAGAGAGGGAGGAGGGATAGAGAAGATGGATGGAAAGAGGAGAAGAGACGGTGAGTCAGGTGTGAGAAAAGAGGTGAAGAGATGGAGGGAGATGAGAGAAAAGAGGGAGGTGAGAAATGAGGTGGATGGAGAGAGAGAAAGGAGAGAGGGATGTGACAGGAGGAGAGAGATAAGAAGAGAGAGAGAGCAGAGGGAAAAAGGAGTGGAGGAGGGGAGGGAAAGAAGGATGACAGAGAAAGACAGAAAGAAAGGGGAAAAGAGAAAGAGAGAGGAGAAAGAGAGGGAGAGAGAGGAGAGGAGGAGGATAGAGTGATGACAGAAGAGGGAGAGAGAGATTTGTGGTGTGAGTGTTTAAAAAATACATAAACAGGTTTGGAAAACAGCAAAATCTGTGAACAAGACCAGGACTAAACCAGGACTATACCAGGACTAAACCAGGACTATACCAGGACTAAACCAGGACTAAACCAGGACTAAACCAGGACTAAACCAGGACTAAACCAGGGCTAAACCAGAACTAAACCAGGACTAAACCAGGACTAAACCAGGACTAAACCAGGACTAAACCAGGGCTAAACCAGGACTAAACCAGGACTAAACCAGGACTAAACCAGGACTAAACCAGGGCTAAACCAGGACTAAACCAGGTCTAAAAAACCAGGACTATACCAGGACTAAACCAGGTCTAAACCAGGACTAGACCAGGACTAAACCAGGACTATACCAGGACTAAACCAGGACTAAACCAGGACTAAACCAGGGCTAAACCAGGGCTAAACCAGGGCTAAACCAGGACTAAACCAGGACTAAACCAGGGCTAAACCAGAACTAAACCAGGACTAAACCAGGGCTAAACCAGAACTAAACCAGGACTAAACCAGGGCTAAACCAGGACTAAACCAGGACTAAACCAGGACTAAACCAGGACTAAACCAGGACTAGACCAGGGCTAAACCAGGACTAAACCAGGGCTAAACCAGGACTAGACCAGGGCTAAACCAGGGCTAAACCAGGACTAAACCAGGACTAAACCAGGGCTAAACCAGAACTAAACCAGGACTAAACCAGGACTATACCAGGACTAAACCAGGACTAAACCAGGACTAGACCAGGGCTAAAGCAGGGCTAAACCAGGACTAAACCAGGGCTAAACCAGAACTAAACCAGGACTAAACCAGGACTATACCAGGACTAAACCAGGTCTAAACCAGGACTAGACCAGGGCTAAAGCAGGGCTAAACCAGGACTAAACCAGGACTAAACCAGGGCTAAACCAGAACTAAACCAGGACTAAACCAGGGCTAAACCAGGACTAAACCAGGACTATACCAGGACTAAACCAGGACTAAACCAGGACTAGACCAGGGCTAAACCAGGACTAAACCAGGGCTAAACCAGAACTAAACCAGGACTAAACCAGGGCTAAACCAGGACTAAACCAGGACTAAACCAGGGCTAAACCAGAACTAAACCAGGACTAAACCAGGACTATACCAGGACTAAACCAGGTCTAAACCAGGACTAGACCAGGGCTAAAGCAGGGCTAAACCAGGACTAAACCAGGGCTAAACCAGAACTAAACCAGGACTAAACCAGGGCTAAACCAGGACTAAACCAGGACTAAACCAGGACTAAACCAGGACTAGACCAGGGCTAAAGCAGGGCTAAACCAGGACTAAACCAGGACTAAACCAGGGCTAAACCAGAACTAAACCAGGACTATACCAAGACTAAACCAGGTCTAAACCAGGACTAGACCAGGGCTAAAGCAGGACTAAACCAGGACTAAACCAGGGCTAAACCAGAACTAAACCAGGACTAAACCAGGGCTAAACCAGAACTAAACCAGGACTAAACCAGGGCTAAACCAGGACTAAACCAGGACTAAACCAGGACTAGACCAGGGCTAAAGCAGGGCTAAACCAGGACTAAACCAGGGCTAAACCAGAACTAAACCAGGACTAAACCAGGGCTAAACCAGGACTAAACCAGGACTAAACCAGGGCTAAACCAGGACTAAACCAGGACTAAACCAGGGCTAAACCAGGGCTAAACCAGGACTAAACCAGGACTAAACCAGGACTAAACCAGGGCTAAACCAGAACTAAACCAGGACTAAACCAGGGCTAAACCAGGACTAAACCAGGACTAAACCAGGGCTAAACCAGGGCTAAACCAGGACTAAACCAGGACTAAACCAGGGCTAAACCAGGACTAAACCAGGACTAAACCAGGGCTAAACCAGGACTAAACCAGGACTAAACCAGGACTAAACCAGGAGTAAACCAGGACTAAACCAGGGCTAATCCAGGACTACACAAGAGTGAACCTAGACTGAACCAGGACTAAACCAGGACTAAACCAGGGCTAAACAAGGACTAAACCAGGACTAAACCAGGGCTAAACCAGGACTAAACCAGGACTAAACCAGGACTGAACCAGGGCTAAACCAGGACTAAACCAGGTCTAAACCAGGACTAAACCAGGACTAAACCAGGGCTAAACCAGGACTAAACCAGGACTAAACCAGGGCTAAACCAGGACTAAACCAGGGCTAAACCAGGACTAAACCAGGACTAAACCAGGACTAAACCAGGACTAAACCAGGACTAAACCAGGACTAAACCAGGGCTAAACCAGGACTAAACCAGGACTGAACCAGGACTGAACCAGGACTGAACCAGGGCTAAACCAGGGCTAAACCAGGACTAAACCAGGACTAAACCAGGACTAAACCAGGACTGAACCAGGGCTAAACCAGGGCTAAACCAGGACTAAACCAGGACTAAACCAGGGCTAAACCAGGACTAAACCAGGACTAAACCAGGACTAAACCAGGACTTGTTATAATTCACAGGTTGGTAGTTTATTTCCATATTTCCCTCGTGGTTTCGCTCAGAGCTTCGGTTTTATCCTTCGATATTTTTGGCTCTTTAGATCTGCGCTCGTCTCCGGGGCGATTAACTAATAAACGTATGCTAACGCCATGCTAACGCCATGCTAATTGTTTAATGAGTGCTTTTTTATTTTCTTCAAAGAGCCGCGTTCTGCATAAATCCTGCTGCAGTTCAAAGCGCGTCGTTCATCCAGGTTATGAGAGATTCATTCACAAAACGCCGCGGGACAAAACAGGTTTTATTTTAGTTTAAAGCTCAGGAAGAAGAAGAAAAAAGAGAAACGTCTGTAAGAAAATGAGACTTTTGTTTGAAAATGACTCGATAAAAAGATGGAAAGAGAAAGAAAAAGAGACTAAAGGGTCCAAAATGTGCTCAGGAATTTAAATTAAAACCTGGAATATAAAGGAAATTAAAATAATGAAATTCAAATTAATAATAAAAAACTAAAGCTAAAAGCTAAATTAATGTGATAAAAAATAATATAATAATTTTAAATAATAAAATTTAAACCAGTCATATTAAATGTGTTTGAATGAAGAGGAAAATAAAAAAAGAATTATCTCTCCCTCCTTCTCTCCCTCTGTCTCCTCCTCCTCTTCTTTCTCTTTTTCTTTTTCTCTTCTCTCACCCCCGTCCCTCTCTCTCTCTCCCTTCTTCTTTCTGTCCATCTTTCATCAAGTTCAGATTAGTCCCCCCCACTCTTTCCTCTATTCTCTCTCTTCCTTTTGTCCTGTCCTCTCGCCTCCTCTCCTCTCTCCTCTTCCCTCTCTCCTCTCCTCTCTCCTCTCCTCTCCTCTCCTCTCTCCTCTCCTCTCCTCTCTCCTCCTCTCCTCTCCTCTCTCCTCTCCTCTCTCCTCTCCTCTCCTCTCCTCTCCTCTCTCCTCTCCTCTCTCCTCTCCTCTCCTCTCTCCTCTCCTCTCTCCTCTCCTCTCTCCTCTCTCCTCTCTCCTCTCTCCTCTCCTCTCCTCTCTCCTCTCCTCTCTCCTCTCCTCTCCTCTCCTCTCTCCTCTCCTCTCTCCTCTCCTCTCTCCTCTCCTCTCCTCTCTCCTCTCTCCTCTCCTCTCCTCTCCTCTCCTCTCTCCTCTCCTCTCTCCTCTCCTCTCTCCTCTCCTCTCCTCTCTCCTCTCCTCTCTCCTCTCCTCTCCTCTCTCCTCTCTCTCTCCTCAGTAGTACAGGATGACTCTTTCTCTTTCTCTCTCTCTCTCCTCTCTTCTTGTCATTGTTTCTGTGACACAAATCCTCTCTGTGTCATGTTGTCATGTTCCGTGTTGCTACAAAGCAAACACTTCGGCAGCAGAGTGGTTTCCATGGATACGTCACTGCTCTATACCTGGAATATTCCACAGTGTGACATTAAACAGCTCTGCTTTACATTTATACAATTACAGACGGTTTTATCGCTCAAAAACACCCAGAAAAACAGACATTCTGACTGTGAGCGGGGTCGCCTCTCCACAGAACTGACCTGTACCTCGCTCTGGTTTGGTCTCCGTGGAGATAGAAAGGTTTAAAGCCGTACCGCGGAACATTCCAGACAAAGAAATAACAAGCATTTGTCGGAGTTTCCAATGCACCTTTTTTTCAGACTATATATTAAAACTTTTTAGACTAACTTGTTTCGTAATGTGTGCATTGCGTCGCCACGGTAACCGCTGAACATTCCTCCCGATACACAGATGTAGAGCACCCCCAGCTCGATGTCCCTGCAAAGTATCAAGAAATAAACAAAAGCGAGATTATTTTTATTCTAGTCCTAAAAAAATGTGGCACAAGCTCGACTGTCAGTAACTTAAATGTTATTGCTTTGCCTGGAATGTTCCACAGTAGGGCATTAAATGTATACATCTCCATGACGACAAGACACTAGGTCAAGTTACAGGTCACGTCTGTGGAGAGGCAACCAAACTCCGAGCTCTTAGTAATAGTGAGAAATGTGTTTTTTTGTTTGTTTTTAGATGTGGAAGATTCCAGGCGAAGCATTAACATCTCCATGGAGACGAGCCGGTGCCAAACGGAGAAACAGATGATGGATTATTTCAGCTGTGAGAAAATGTGCCTGAAAACTGAAGTGAAAAACAAAACATTAGACCCCCGCCTCTGTCACCTGAAGAGAGGAGAGAGGGAGAGGAGGAGAGGAGAGAGGGAGGAGAGAGGAAAAGAGGAGGAGAGAGAGACCAGCTACTGTCACCTGAAGAGAGGAGAGGAGAGAGGGAGGAGAGAGGGAGGAGAGAGGGAGGAGAGAGGGGGAGGAGATGAGATGAGGAGAGGAGAGAGGGAGGAGGAAGGAAAAGAGGAGGAGAGAGAGACCAGCTACTGTCACCTGAAGAGAGGAGAGGAGAGAGAGAGAAGGACGAGAAGGAGGAGAGAAGATGAGGAGAGGAGGAAGAGAGGGGGAGGAGAGAGGAGGAGAGAGACCTGCTACTGTCACCTGAAGAGAAAAGGGAGAAAAGGGAGAAGAGGAGAGGAGGAGAGAGGAGGAGGAGAGCAAGGAGAAGAGAGGAGAGACTTCCGCTACTGTCACCTGAAGAGAAGAGAAGAGAGGAGGAAGAGAAGGAGGAGAGGAGAGAAGAGAAGAGAGGAGTAAGAGAAGGAACAGAGGAGACGAGGAGAGAAGACAAGGAGAGCAGGAAGAGAGAGAAGGAGAGAGGAAGAAAGAGGACCTGCAGGGAAAAGAGAGGGAGGAGGAGAGAAAAAGGGGGAGAAGAGGAAGAGAGAGAAGAGGAGAGAGACCCCCGCTGCTGTCACTTGCCTGGAAGAGAAAAGTGATGGAGGAAGAGAGAGGGAGAAGAGGAAGAGGAGAGGAGGAGAGCAAGAAACAAAGAAAAAGAGAGGAAAGAGAAAGAAAAAGACCCCCGCTACTGTCATGTGCCTGCAAGACAAGAACCACAAGCGACAAAAGCGACAAAACGAAACAATCAGAACTTCAGATGTGATTTAGTTCGTCTCATTTTCGTGTCCGTCCTTTGAAAACCACATTTTTACTGACTTAAACGTCACAAGAGTCAGATTTGTGTCACATAAGTCGTTTTACTGAAGTGATTTTCTTTAGGCGCATGTTTTGTTTGGCGAGTGTGCAGCGTTAATCCCCCTCTGCGACCTGCCGCTGTGTCCTGAGAGACAAAGAACTGGGTGAAAAATACCTCCGTCTCTCCCATTAGTCGCCGGTTATTGATGATAAACATTAAAGCGGCGGTGAGGGGCCCGCGGCGGGGTCCGCGGACGCCATTTTGAGGACCACAGGGGCCAAAGCACCTGTCCGACGATGGATGGACAGATCAGAGAGAAAAGAGAATAACACAGAGAATGATGGATGGAGGGAGGGAGACAGAGACGGAGGAGAGGGTTAGAGTGGGGTTAGTTCTGGGATAGTCCTGGTTTAGTCCTGGGATAGTCCTGGTTTAGTCCTGGGTTAGTCCTGGTTTAGTCCTGGGTTAGTCCTGGGATAGTGCTGGTTTAGTCCTGGTTTAGTCCTGGTTTAGTCCTGGTTTAGTCCTGGTTTAGTCCTGGTTTAGTCCTGTTAGTATTGAGTTACATGTCCAGGTTTAACCTCAGTTTAGACCTGTTTTAATCCTGATTTAGTCCTAGAATAGTTTTCCTAGTTTAGTTCATATATAGTCCGGGTTTAGTCCCAGTTTAGTCTTGCTTTAGTCCTGGTTTAGTTCATATATAGTCCTGCTTTAGACCTGGTTTAGTTTAGGTTGTAGTCTTGGATTAGTCCTTTGTTTTACTCCTGGTTTAGTCCCAGTTTAGTCCTGGTTTAGTCCTGGTCTAGTCCTGGTTTAGTCCTGGTTTAGTCCTGGTCTAGTCCTGGTTTAGTCCTGGTTTAGTCCCAGTTTAGTCCTGGTTTAGTCATAGTTTAGTCCGAGTTTAATCCTAGTTTAGTCCTGGTTTAGTCCTTTTTTTAGTCCTGGTTTAGTCCTGGTTTAGTCTTGGATTAGTCCCAGTTTAGTCCTGGTTTAGTCATAGTTTAGTCCGAGTTTAATCCTAGTTTAGTCCTGGTTTAGTCCTTTTTACTCCTGGTTTAGTCCTGGTTTAGTCCCAGTTTAGTCCTGGTTTAGTCCGACTTTAGTCCTGGTTTAGTCCTTTGTTTTAGTCCTGGTTTCATCCTGGTTTAGTCCTGGTCTAGTCCTGGTTTAGTCCTGGTCTAGTCCTGGTTTAGTCCTGGTTTAGTCCTGGTCTAGTCCTGGTTTAGTCCTGGTTTAGTCCAGGTTTAGTCATAGTTTAGTCCGAGTTTAGTCCTGGTTTAGTCCTAGTTTAGTCCGGGATTAGTCATAGTTTAGTCCTGGTTTAGTCCTGTGTCGTCCTGTTTTAGTCTTGGTATAGTCCCGGTTTAGACCTGGTTCAGTTCTGGTTTAGCCTTGGTTTAGTTTAGGTTTAGTCTTGGTGTAGACCTGGTTTAGTTCTGGTTTAGACCTGGTTTAGTTCTGGTTTAGACCTGGTTTAGTCCTGGTTTAGACCTGGTTTAGTCCTGGTTTAGACTTGGTTTAGTCCTGGTTTAGACCTGGTTTAGTTCTGGTTTAGACCTGGTTTAGACCTGTTTTAATCCTGATTTAGTCCTAGAATAGTTTTCCTAGTTTAGTTCATATATAGTCCGGGTTTAGTCCCAGTTTAGTCTTGCTTTAGTCCTGGTTTAGTTCATATATAGTCCTGCTTTAGACAAGGTTTAGTTTAGGTTGTAGTCTTGGATTAGTCCTTTGTTTTACTCCTGGTTTAGTCCTGGTTTAGTCCTGGTCTAGTCCTGGTTTAGTCCTGGTTTAGTCCTGGTCTAGTCCTGGTTTAGTCCTGGTTTAGACCTGGTTTAGTTCTGGTTTAGTCATAGTTTAGTCTGACTTTAGTCCTGGTTTAGTCCTGGTTTAGTCCTTTTTTAGTCCTGGTTTAGTCCTGGTTTAGTCTTGGATTAGTCCTTTGTTTTACTCCTGGTTTAGTCCTGGTTTAGTCCCAGTTTAGTCCTGGTTTAGTCCTGGTTTAGTCCTGGTTTAGTCATAGTTTAGTCCGACTTTAGTCCTGGTTTAGTCCTTTGTTTTAGTCCTGGTTTCATCCTGGTTTAGTCCTGGTCTAGTCCTGGTTTAGTCCTGGTCTAGTCCTGGTTTAGTCCTGGTTTAGTCCTGGTCTAGTCTTGGTTTAGTCCTAGCTTAGTCCAGGTTTAGTCATAGTTTAGTCCGAGTTTAGTCCTGGTTTAGTCCTAGTTTAGTCCGGGATTAGTCATAGTTTAGTCCTGGTTTAGTCCTGTGTCGTCCTGTTTTAGTCTTGGTATAGTCCCGGTTTAGACCTGGTTCAGTTCTGGTTTAGCCTTGGTTTAGTTTAGGTTTAGTCTTGGTGTAGACCTGGTTTAGTTCTGGTTTAGACCTGGTTTAGTTCTGGTTTAGACCTGGTTTAGTCCTGGTTTAGACCTGGTTTAGTCCTGGTTTAGACTTGGTTTAGTCCTGGTTTAGACCTGGTTTAGTTCTGGTTTAGACCTGGTTTAGTCCTGGTTTAGTCCTGGTTTAGACCTGGTTTAGTCCTGGTTTAGACCTGGTTTAGTCCTGGTTTAGATAATAAGATACAGAACTCCTGAATTTCATCTTAAAAATCTCAGACATCTCCCTCTTCTCTCTTTCTCTCTCCTCCCTCCATCTCTCCTCCTCTTTCTCTCCTTATATCTGCCCCCTCCCTCTCCCTCCCCCTCTCCTCCGCCCTCTTCTCTCTCTCCCTCTTCTCTCTCTCTCCCTCTTCTCTTTCTCCCTCTTCTCTCTCTCCTTCTTCTCCTTCTCCCTCTCCTCCTCCCTCTTCTCTCTCTCTTTCTCCCTGTTCCTCGCAGACCCGGAGCAGATTAAATAAAATGTCTGTACTTGACTCTTGTGTAGTTTCAACTCACATTAGGATTCAGACTCTCTCCCCTCTGCAGTGAGCTGATAAAAGAGCGAAAACACCGAAAAACAAGAGAGAGAGGGAGGGAGAGAGAGAGGGAAAGACAGGGAGAGAGAGGGAGAGAGAGGGAGAGAGAGGGAGAGAGAGAAAGAGGAGAGGAAAAGAGGGTGTGTTTCCAGAATGAGGTGATGACATTATTAACTTCCATGTATCAGGGATTAGCCAAAACAATACAACAAGATATAATATAGTGTATGGGCCTGGTTATAGTTCTGGTTTAGTACTGGTTTAGTACTGGTTTAGTCCTGGTTTAGTACTGGTTTAGTCCTGGTTTAGTCCTGGTTTAGTCCTGGATTAGTCCTGGTTTAGTCCTGGTTTAGTCCTGTTTAATAGTCCTGGTTTAGTCCTGGTTTAGTCCTGGTTTAGTCCCTGGTCTAGACCTGGTTTAGACCTGGTTTAGTTCTGCTTTAGTCCTGGTTTAGTCCTGGTTTAGACCTTGGTTTAGTCCTGGTTTAGTCCTGGTTTGGACCTTGTTTTGTCCTAGTTCAGTCCTAGTTGAGTCCCTGGTTTAGTCCCTGATTTAATCCTAGTTTAGTCCTGGTTTAGACCTGGTTTAGACCTGGTTTAGACCTGGTTTAGACCCTGGTTTAGACCTGGTTCAAACCTGGTTTCGTCCTTGTTTAGACCTGATTTTGTTCTAGTTTAGTCCCTAGTTTAGTCCTGATTTTGTCCTGGGTTAGACCTGGTTTCATCCTAGTTTAGTCCTGATTTAGTCCTGATTTAGTCCTGGTTTAGTCCTGGTTTAGACCTGGTTTAAACCTTGGATTAGTCCTGGTTTAGTCCCTGGTTTAGACCTGGTTTCGTGCCTGATTTAATCCTAGTTTAGTCCTGATTTAGTCCTGGTTTAGTCCTGGTTTAGCCCTGGTTTAGTCCTGGTTTAGTCCTGTTTAATAGTCCTGGTTTATTCCTGGTTTATTCCTGGTTTAGTCCTGTTTAATAGTCCTGGTTTAGTCCTGGTTTAGTCCTGTTTAATAGTCCTGGTTTAGTCCTGGTTTAGTCCTGGTTTAGCCCTGGTTTAGTCCTGGTTTAGTCCTGTTTAATAGTCCTAGTTTATTCCTGGTTTATTCCTGGTTTATTCCTGGTTTAGTTCTGGTTTAGTCCTGGTTTAGTCCTGGTTTAGCCCTGGTTTAGTCCTGGTTTAGTCCTGTTTAATAGTCCTGGTTTATTCCTGGTTTAGTCCTGGTTTAGTCCTGGTTTATTCCTGGTTTATTCCTGGTTTATTCCTGGTTTAGTCCTGGTTTAGTCCTGGTTTAGTCCTGGTTTAGTCCTAGACTTTGAATGTTTTTAGTAAAGGGTCACCTCCTGCTTGTCTCCATGGAGATGTTATATATGTGATATGATGTTATATATTTATTCCAGTACAAGTGTTTTTACAGCTCAAAAATAACCTGTAAAGACATTCTTTCTGTGAGCGGGGTCGCCGCTCCACAGATCTGACCTGTAACTTTGCTGGACAGTGTCCCCTGGTTGTCTCCATGGTGACAGAGAATGCCATACTGTGGAGCATTCCACTAAAAGCTGAATTTCGCTTCTTCTAACATAATAAAAGTGAGCTGTTGTTTTCCCAGTGCGTCTCCTGAAATTCTTTTACACAATTAACCTGCAAAGTGCTGCCAAATCCAGCCGCGTTTTCTTTAATTTACTGTTGTGACTAAAACATTCTGAATGTGCAGACGGGGAAATCTGCTCAGACACATTTACAACAAGGTCAGAGTTCAACCAAAACAAAATGTGGCTTTGTCTTTTTCAGTTTACATTCCTAAAGTGAAGCAGACGAGGACAGAACCGAGGTTTGTGTGGCAAAATTACACAGAGAAATACTGAAATTAAACCATAAACAGGAAATATTATTAAAGGGTCTGTTTTAGTCCTGGTTTAGACCTGGTTTAGACTTGGTTTAGACCTGGTTTAGTCCTGGTTTAGACCTGGTTTGGGCCTGCTTTAGTCCAGAGTTAGACGTGAGTTAGAACTGGGTTACTCTTGGTCTAGTTTATTCCTGGTTTAGACCTTGTTTAGTCTTGGTTTAGACCTTAGTACTGAGTTAGACCTGGTTTAGTCCTCGTTTAGTCCTAGTTTACACCCTAGTACTGAGTAAGACCTGGTTTAATCTTGGCTTAGACCTGCTTTAGTCCTTGTTTAGTCCAGAGTAAGACCTGAGTTAGTCTGGGTTAATCTTGGTCTAGTTTATCCTGGTTTAGACCTGGTTTAGTCTTGGTTTAGTCTTGGTTTAGTCCTGGTTTATTCTTGGTTTAGTTCTGGTTTAGTCTTGGTTTAGTTCTGGCTTAGTCCTGGTTTAGTCCTGGTTTAGTCTTGGTTTAGATCTGGGTTAGACTTGGTTGTAACTGAGTCCTTGTTTAGTCCTTAGTACTGGGCTGCTGAATTGGTTAATCTTGGTCTAGTTTATTCCCGATTTAGTCCTGGTTAGTTTAGTTCTGGTTTAGACTTCCTTTAGTCTTAGTTTATTCCTGGTTTAGTCCAAGTATAGTCCCGATTTAGTCCTGGTTTAGTCCTGGTTTAGTCCTGGTTATTTACCTTAAATCTGGAAGACTTCTCCTCGGACACAAACATGTTTTATTCATGTTGCCAGAAGCGGGGCGGCCATCTTGCTCAGGGCTGTTGGGAGCGCGGCGGCCATCTTGCTCAGGGCAGCAGACTCCGGAGGGACGTGTCACTTCCCCTTCACTCTACGGGGTCATGGAAGGACAAAAAGCTCCCAAAATATCCTCAAATGAACCAAAATATGCAAGAGAAAAGAGACAGAGAGAGCAGAGAGAACGTGTGGAATAGTTTGGTTAAATTTTAATGTTGAAAATGTTAATACAATGTGGGTTTTGACCTGATGGAGTATGGGAAAATGTACAAAATAAAGCCAAGGTTAATAGCAGACTAAATTTGAAAATCTTGTATTTCAAGTGAAAATATCAGAAATTTTCAGTTTCATAGTGTGAAGTCTTTTGAGGACTAAATTGCGTGTTGTGAACATTTCAGTGTTCAAAGCAAAATAATCAGATTTCAATTTTGGTGGAATGTTGAATTGATTTAAGATTTTGATTCGTGCTGTTCAAACAAATCAGTCAAGTCACTATGATTTATTCTATTACTACTACTACCACTACTACTACTACTACTACTACTACTACTACTACTACTACCACTACCACTACCACTACTACTACTACTACCACTACCACTACTACTACTACTACTACTACCACTACCACTACTACTACTACTACTACTACTACTACTACTACCACTACCACTACTACTACTACTACTACTACTACTACCACTACTACTACTACTACTACTACTACTACTACTACTACTACTACTACTACTACTACTACTACTACTACTACTACTACTACTACTACTACTACTACTACTACTACTACTACTATTATTACTACTACTACTACTACTACTACTACTATTACTATATATATATATATATTATTATATATACTATTATTATTATTATTATTATTACATATATATTATTATTATTATTATTATTATTATATATTACATATATATATTATATATATTATTATTATTATATATTATTATTATTACTATATATATATACATATTATATTATTATATATATATATTATATATATTATTATTATTATTATTATTATTATTATTATTATTATTATTACTATTATTATTATTATTATTATTATTATTATTATTATTATTATTATTATTATTATTACTATTATTATTACTATTATTATTACTATTATTATTACTATTATTACTACTATTATTACTATTATTATTACTATTATTACTATTATTACTATTATTACTATTATTATTACTATTATTATTATTATTATTATTACTATTACTATTATTATTACTACTATTACTATTATTACTATTACTATTACTACTACTACTACATATTACTACTACTACTATTACTACTACTACTACTATTACTACCACTACTACTACTATTACTACCACTACTACTAATATTATTATTACCACTATTATTACTACTACTACTACTACCACTACTACTACTACTACTACTACTACCACTACTATTACTACTATTACTACTACTATTACTACTACTACTATTACTACTATTATTATTACTACTACTATACTACTACTATTATTATTATTACTACTATTATACTACTACTATTATTACTACTATTACTATAATTATTATTACTACTATACTATTATTATTATTATTATTATTATTATTACATTATTATTATTATTATTATTATTATTATTATTATTATTATTATTATTATTATTATTATTATTATTATTATTATTATTATTATTATTATTATTATTATTATTGTTATTATTATTGTTGTTGTTATTATTATTAAATTATTATTATTATTACAATTATTATTATTACAATTATTATTATTGTTGTTATTATTATTATTATTATTATTATTATTATTATTATTATTATTATTATTATTGTTATTATTATTGTTGTTATTACTACTAAAACTACTACTACTATTAATTCTACTACTACTATAGTACTTCTACAGCTGCTACTGCTACTACTACAATGACTACTACACTACTGTTACTAGTACTTCTGTGAGCTGTGACTACTGCTACTACAACTACTACTACTACTGCTGCTACTACTACAACTACTAGTACTACTACTATTACTGCTACTACTTCTTGTATTTCTGTGTTCTTTCTAAATTGTTGCGTGTCCCTGTTTCCCTTTTCCCGTTTAGCCCCAGATGTGCAGTAAACATGATGCATGACGCTGCCACAGGATCAATATCTCACTGTGAATTTATTATGGGACTGTGCAGCTGTTCAGACCTGAGACCTGAGACCAGACAGCAGCACCAACCACACTCCGGTGAAGATCCGGTCCTGGTGCGGTCCTGGTTTAGTCCTGGGTTAGACCTGGGTTAGACCTAGTTTAGACTTGGTGTAGACCTGGTTTAGATCTGGTTTAGACCTGATTTAGACCTGGGTTAGACCTGTGGTTTAGACCTGATTTAGTCCCAGCTCAGACCTGGTTTAGACCTGGTGGTTTAGGCCTAGTTTAGACCCCACTCAGATCTGGTTTAGACCTAGTTTTAGCCCTGGTTTAGCCCTGGTTTAGACCTGGTTTAGACCTGGTTTAGACTTGGTTTAAACCTGATTCAGACCTGGGTTAGGCCTAGTTTAGACTTGGTGTAGACATGGTTTAGACCTGGTGGCTTAGACCTGGTTTAGTCCTGGTTTAGACCTGGTTTAGTCCTGGTTTAGTCCTGGTTTAGTCCTCTTTCTGTCTTGGTTTACTTCAAGCTTACGTCCAAATTCAAGTTCAATCCTGATTTACATGTGGGTTAGAGTTTAAAAACACAGTGGAGCACTTCCCTGTACTCCCCCACATGACATCACGAGGTGGAACAGAGCGTTTTCGGTTCGAAAGAAGAACTCTAAAACCCCGAATCTGCAGTTTGGTTCGTGCCTTAAATATGTGAGAACGAAACAAAAACCCAGCCCCAGGTCTGTTTGTGACGAGGACACCACATGATACCATAGCCAAGGATGTAGTGCACCACATTATACCATAGCCAAGGATGTAGTGCACCACATTATACCATAGCCAAGGATGTAGTGCACCACATTATACCATAGCCAAGGATGTAGTGCGTCCCTTTAAGTGCAGCGCGGGGACTGGGGGATAGAGCAGGTTTATTACTGTGGGAGCAGGGACCATGCAGCTGTTCAGACCTGTCTCCTATAATGAAGCAGTGAGAGGCCGAGGTACCAGCGCTGCACAAATACATTATTAAGCGCTGCTTTAGTCTCGCGCTGAAAACCGGATCTGTGGAGCGTCGTACGGGATAAATCCGAGTCCACTTCTCCCGACATCCGACGTAAACGTTCCACGGCAACAGTCGGGAAAAATATGGACGCCCGAGAAAGTTGAATGTTTCATAAATCGACTCATCCTGCATTAAAACGAGTACGAGTTTGTGTTTCAGAACTGAAATTTGAGTCCTGAGCAGTGGTCCTGGTTTAGTCCTGGTTTAGTTCTTAGTTTAGTCCTGGTTTAGTCCTGGTTTAGTTCTTAGTTTAGTCCTGGTTTAGTTCTTAGTTTAGTCCTGGTTTAGTCCTGGTTTAGTTCTTAGTTTAGTCCTGGTTTAGTTCTTAGTTTAGTCCTGGTTTAGTTCTTAGTTTAGTCCTGGTTTAGTCCTGGTTTAGTTCTTAGTTTAGTCCTGGTTTAGTTCTTAGTTTAGTCCTGGTTTAGTTCTTGGTTTAGTCCTGGTTTAGTCCTCCCTCTTTCCTCTCCTCTCTTTTTCCTGCCTCCTCTTTAATAGTGCAGGGGCAGATAGAGCGGGGGCAGATAGTGCAGGGGCAGATAGAGCAGGGGCAGATAATGTAGGGGCAGATAGTGCAGGGGCAGATAGTGCAGGGGTAGACAGAGCAGGGGTAGATAGTGCAGGGGCAGATAGAGCAGGGGTAGATAGTGCAGGGGCAGATAGTGCAGGGGTAGATAGTGCAGGGGCAGATAGTGCAGGGGTAGATAGTGCAGGGGCAGATAGTGCAGGGGTAGATAGTGCAGGGGCAGATCGTGCAGGGGTAGATAGTGCAGGGGCAGATAGTGCAGGGGCAGATAGTGCAGGGGCAGATCGTGCAGGGGTAGATAGTGCAGGGGCAGATCGTGCAGGGGTAGATAGTGCAGAAGTAGATAGAGCAGGGGCAGATAGTGCAGGGGCAGATAGTGCAGGGGCAGATAGTGCAGGGGCAGATAGTGCAGGGGCAGATCGTGCAGGGGCAGATAGTTCGGGGCAGATTCAGCAGGATTCTCTTCACACGTTTCACTCAAATTAAAAGTAATTATAGAAAACGAATCAGGTTTAATTAAGAACAATTAGATTCACTCAGTGTTGGTCTGATTATGGAAAAACATATTAGACGACGACAGGACGGAGGAGAAAACACTGGGATTAAAGTCCTGCTTTAGACCTGCTTTAGACCTGGTTTAGTCCTGGTTTAGACCTGGTTTAGACCTGCTTTAGACCTGCTTTAGACCTGGTTTAGTCCTGGTTTAGACCTGGTTTAGTCCTGGTTTAGTCCTGGTTTAGAGCTGGTTTAGTCCTGGTTTAGTCCTGGTTTAGTCCTGGTTTAGTCCTGGTTTAGACCTGGTTTAGTCCTCGTTTGGTCTTGGATTAGACCTGGTTTTGTCTTGGTTTACTCCAGGTTTAAGTCCTGTTTTAAGTCTGAGTTAGACCTGGTTTAGATCTGGTTTAGAGCTGGTTTAGATCTGGTTTAGTCCTGATTTAGACCTGGTTTGGTCCTGTTTTAGTTCTTGTTTAGACCTGGTCCTATTATCGTCCTGTGTTACATCTAGACCAGGGTATAAATAGTAGACCTGAATTAATCACAAATTAGTCCTGCTTTGGTCTTGGATTAGACCTGGTTTAGACCTGGTTTAGACCTGGTTTAGACCTGGTTTTGTCTTGGTTTACAAAAAGGTTTCAGTCCTGTTTTAACCTTGATTTACATCTGGTTTAGACCTGGGTTAGACCTGGTTTAGACCTGGGTTAGACCTGGTTTAGACCTGGGTTAGACCTGATTTAGACCTGGGTTAGACCTGATTTAGACCTGGGTTAGACCTGGTTTAGACCTGGTTTAGACTGGGTTTAGTCCTTGTTTTGTCTTTGTTTACTAAATGGTTTAAATTCTGGTTTAATGCTGCTTTATAACTGGTTTACACCTGATTTAAACCTGGTTTAGACTCGATTTAGACCTGGTTTAGACCTGGTTTAGACCTGGTTTAGACCTGGTTTAGACCTGGTTTAGACTGCGGTTTTATCTGTCTGAAGCTTCTATAGTTTCCACATAACATAAAGTAATTCAGTTTTTTCCACCGCTCTATTGACAGTTTCCATCTTGTTTTTGTGAATAAATCAACATATTTTTCTAAACAACAAACTGTGTAAAACTCCACACATTTATTTATTTCTCCCGCGTAAACAGGAGCCGATGCACAGAGACGATCGATGCTTCTCCGTCCATCTGTTTGCGTCTCGTTCGGTTTGATTTCAGTCGTTTATGAAGTCGTTATGTCGCAGCGTTTTTAGATTGAGTTTCCATGGAGATAAAAATAAGCACGAGCCACACGAGCGTCTCATGATTACCAAACAAAACGGCCGAAGAAAACGAATATGAGGTTTAAAGTCTGACATTCAGCAAAGGTTAGTGCCCCAAGTTTAGTCCTGGTTTTAGTCTTAGGTTTAGTCCTTGTTTAGTCCTGGTTCAGTCCTGCTTTAGTCCTTGTTTAGTCCTGGTTCAGTCCTGTTTTATTCCTGTTTTAGTCCTGGTTTAGTCCTTGTTTAGTCCTGGTTCAGTCCTGGTTTAGTCCTGGTTTAGTCCTGTTTCAGTCCTGGTTTAGTCCTGGTTTAGTCCTGTTTCAGTCCTGGTTTAGTCCTGCTTTAGTCCTGCTTTAGTCCTGCTTTAGTCCTGGTTTAGTCCTGGTTTAGTCCTGTTTCAGTCCTGGTTTAGTCCTGGTTTAGTCCTGCTTTAGTCCTGGTTTAGTCCTGTTTCAGTCCTGTTTAGTCCTGGTTTAGTCCTGTTTCAGTCCTGGTTTAGTCCTGCTTTAGTCCTGCTTTAGTCCTGCTTTAGTCCTGGTTTAGTCCTGCTTTAGTCCTGTTTTTAGTCCTAAACTAAAACTAAACTAAGACTAAACTAGGACTAAACTAGGACTAGACTAAAACTAAACTAGGACTGAACCAAGACTGAACCAGGACTAACCCAGGACTAAACCAGATCTAAACTAAGACTAAACCTGATCTAAATCACATCTGTTCACTTGTAAACTACCACTTCATGACATCACAAGGTGGAACAGAGCATTTTGAGCTTTGCAGATGTGGACAGACGAATAATAAAGCCACAGTCTGTAACTTTTTTGACAAAAGATGGACTAAAATTAAAGCGTGTTCGTTATCGCGCTGAAAAACATGTGTCCTCCAGGTGAGTGGCCCCTCCACAAACCTGACTCTTACGAAGCGGAATGTTCTCAAATATGGCTTTAACTTCCTGTTGCTATGGAGTCATGTGGTGTTGTTGTGCGTTGCCGTGGTGAACAGAGTGAGAACCCTGTGGAGGCAGAGATAAGAGAGGAGGAGACGAGAGGAGCATCGAACCATCAACCTGAACCAGAGGGACTAAA
This sequence comes from Odontamblyopus rebecca, assembly GCA_030686955.1. Lineage (NCBI taxonomy): Eukaryota > Metazoa > Chordata > Actinopteri > Gobiiformes > Gobiidae > Odontamblyopus > Odontamblyopus rebecca. Next base: position 5,350,219 of record CM060675.1, read on the forward strand.
CCAGGACTGAACCAGGACTGAACCAGGACTGAACCAGGACTAAACCAGGACTAAGCCAGGACTGAAACAGGACTAAACCAAGAGTAAACCAGGACTAATCCTGGCCCTAAACCAGGACTAAATGTGGACTAAACCAGAAGTAAACCAGGTCTAAACCAGGAATAAGACAAGACTAAACCAGGACTAAATGTAGACTAAAAAAGGAATAAACCAGGACAAAACAAAAGACTTTCCCAGGTCTAAACCAAATCTAAACCAGGTCTAAACCAGGTCTAAATCAGGTCTAGTCCTGGTTGAACTCACTCTCTGGGCTCGTTCATGTCAGACACATTTATAAAGTGCGATAAGACTGAAGAAATCCTCATGTTTATACCACAGAACATCCCTCATCCTCCAGAGAACGACACGATAACAGGCTTATCTGGAGAGGAGAGGAGTGAGGGAGCGAGGAGAGGAGAGAGGGAGTGAGGAGAGGAGAGAGGGAGCGAGGAGAGGAGGAGGAGAGAGGGAGTGAGGAGAGGAGGAGGAGTGAGGGAGTGAGGAGAGGAGAGAGGGAGTGAGGAGAGGAGGAGGAGAGAGGGAGTGAGGAGGAGGAGAGGAGGAGGAGAGAGGGAGCGAGGAAAGGAGAGAGGGAACGAGGAGGAGGAGAGAGGAGAGGAGGTCATAACCCGACACGTGGGGTTAATAATAAGAGATTACACAGTTTGGATAAAACATGAAGGAATTACAAAGAGAAACGTTTTAATAAGGGTCAGACTGAGGTACGACAAGGACTAAACCAGGACTAAACCAGGACTAAAGCAGGACAAAAACACAGGACTAAACCAGGACTAAAGCAGGACTAAAGCAGGACAAAAACACAGGACTAAACCAGGACTAAAGCAGGACTAAAGCAGGACAAAAACACAGGACTAAACCAGGACTAAAGCAGGACTAAAGCAGGACAAAAACACATGACTAAACCAGGACTAAACCAGGACTAAACCAGGACTAAACCAGGACTAAAGCAGTACTAAAGAAAAGGATTAAAGCAGGACTAAAACACAGGACTGAAACAGGACTTAACCGGGACTAAAGCAGAACTAAAAAAAGGACTAAACCAACAGTTGTTGCACCAAACATTCACTTAAACCAGAAGCTCTTAGTTCGGTTTCGTTTTTGTTGGTGTGAAATCTTCAATCACACTCAGATCTGCACTAAATCAAGCGGATCTCTTCTTTTTGAGGTCTCTGTCCTCTTGATTTACTGAGAATTCGAGTGCGACTGCACCAAACGCCAAACTCCCGTGCGCTTCCTCTGGTGCGAACACAAACTGGGGTCCAAACCAACGATTCCAAATGCATCATGGGAGGAGACACTAATTATTTCATTTCCTGTTTGTGGTGAGTGGAAAAAGACCTGGGACAATAAATGAACAACTTTTAGCGATGGATCATTCGTGCACCGATGACAAAAGCAGCTATTTGTAAGAACTAATGTGAATTTCAGAACAGGAGGACAATCAGAAGATCCCAAAATATAATTTTTTTTAGATACATTTGCAGCTTTCTGGCCAAAAACGGTTAAATATCCTGGAAATTTGTGCTGTTTTTCAGTGGCTTTTGCAGTTTCAAGTAGCTGGTGACGTCACACAGGACTACAAACACCTAATTCCCGATCGCACACACCCCCAGACCCTCCTCCTTCACTCTCAGGACTATCAGGACTAAACCCAGACCCACCCCGGACTAAACCAAGTCCAAACCCTCAAACCCTCCGCTCCCTTTACATCGTGTCACACGTGAATGATTTTATGGCCTGGTCTGGTCTGGGTTTGGTCTCTCGTGTCTCAGATTCAAGGACAGAGGAGGAACCTGATCCGGTCTCAGGTCTGGACCGGGTCTAAATAAAGACCTGTAAGACTAGACCCCATTTTAGACTCTCCGGATCGCGTCCTTCTGCCGTCCTTTATTAAGTTTGAAGACGGGGAATATTTTTAACTCGAGACTTTATTAAAACTTTAGATAAATTCAAGAGTTTGACGGTATTTTCGGCGGATTAAAGTGCACGGGAGGGCATCTGACACACAGGGATAGAGGAGGACGGGAGGGCATGTGACACACAGGGATAGAGGAGGACGGGAGGGCATCTGACACACAGGGATAGAGGAGGACGGGAGGGCATCTGACACACAGGGATAGAGGAGGATGGGAGGGCATCTGACACACACGGTTAGAGGAGGACGGGAGGGCATCTGACACACATGGTTAGAGGAGGACGGGAGGGCATCTGACACACACGGTTAGAGGAGGACGGGAGGGCATCTGACACACACGGTTAGAGGAGGACGGGAGGGCATCTGACACACACGGTTAGAGGAGGACGGGAGGGCATCTGACACACACGGTTAGAGGAGGATGTGAGAGACAAAAATACCCATTTTCCTCCATTAGGGAAAAATCCGACTCAATCAAACCTTAAATCGTTGTAGATTTGTTGAAACATCTCTGGACCTGTTTCTGATTTAGACTTAATGGATCGTTTAAGACGGAGGAGGAACCAAGGGCGGAGGAGACGAGGAGGAGGGAGGGAGGGAAGGAGACAACGAGATGAAGAGAAAAGGAGGGAGAAAACAATGAAAGAAGGAGAGAAGGAGAAAAGGAGGAGGGAGAAAAGGAGACAAGGAGACATGGAAGGGGCAGACAAGGAGAGAAGATAAGGACGAAGGAGACAAGGAGAGAAGGAGACAAGGAGTGAGGGGACAAGGAGGGAGGAGACAAGAAGAGAAAGAAACAATGAGACAAGGAGAGAATGAGACAAGGAGACAGAGATAGGAGGAGGGAGGAGATTAGGAGGAAAGGAGGGAGGACGCTAGGAGAGAAGGAGACAAGGTGGGAGGAGATGAGGAGAGAAGGGCAGAAGGACACAAAGAGAGAAGGAGAGAGGAGACAAGGAGAGAAAGGGACAAGGAGAGAAGGAGACAAGACGAGGAGACAACGAGATGAGGAAACAACGAGAGGAGGAGAGAAGGAGGGAGGAAACCAGGAGACAAAGAGAGAAGAAGACGAGGAGAGAAAGAGAGAAGGAAACAAGGAGAAAGGAAACAAGGGGGTAGGAAAGAAGGAGACAAGGAGACACAGAAGGGGCAGACAAGGAGAGGAGACAAGGAGAGGAGGAGACAAGAAGAGAAAGAAACAATGAGACAAGGAGAGAATGAGACAAGGAGACACTGAGAGGGCAGACAAGGAGAGAAGGAAACAAGGAGACAAAGATAGAAGGAGGAGACAAGGAGGCAAGGAGGTAGGACGCTAGGAGAGAAGGAGACAAGGTGGGATGAGATAAGGAAAGAAGGGACAGGAGACAAAGAGAAAAGGGGAGAAGGAGGGAGGAGACAAGGAGAGAAAGAGACAAGGAGAGAAGGTTGTTTCTGTTGATGAATTTGAATCTTTTATCTTTTATCTCAGAATCTGCTCTTGATATTTGTACTTTTTCCTCTTTAAGTCCATTTTTACACCTGTGCTTTAATCTTCCTTGTTCAGTATCACTTTTTGACCTCCTCCTCCTCTTCTCTTCTGTGTCCTCTCTTCACCTCCATCACTCTTCTCCTCCTCCTCTTCCTGGCATCCACACTCCACTTCCTGTCTGTCCCTGGGGGCGGGGCCAGCTGTGCGTCCCGGCTCTACCCAGCATGCTCTGCTCCTGTCAGCGTTATGTTTCCCAGGGCCCTCGTGTCTGCCCAGCCCGCCGTAAACAAACAGGGCCATCGCCACGGTAACACCCCGCTAACACGGCTAACACCCCGCTAACCTCATTAACAGCACATTTAGCCCCGGCGCTCAGGTGAGGCCTTCAGCAGCGCTAACGTCGTTTCAGGCCCCAGAACTTTATGGAGACGTGAAGACAACAGCTGCAGCTCCGCTTCAGGAGCTTCAGGAGCAGCGGCCGTGTCCACACCGTCCCACCTGAAGGAAAGAGTCTGACTAAAGTTTGAGTCCTGTGCAAAAGCAGCAGGCGATGAAGTACTCGGTCATCACCCAGACAAATATACTGCAGTACTGCAGTACTGTAGTAGTAGTACTGTAGTTCTGCAGTATAAGTAGAACTGGCTGATATACAAACAGTAATTACAGTCAGAATGTGGTAGTGATTGTTGTGGTAGTAGCAGCAGGCCTCCCTGTGGTCTGCACGCTGAGGCCCCGTTACCCCACAGAGCTGCTCAGCCCGACAGCTCCGTCTGCTCCAGACCGGACAGGGCCCCTGAGGCAGCTGGTCCCCGGCTGTGGAAGGCCCCACCCGACCATCTCAGGGCCCCACAGACGCCGGAGGCTTTTAAGAAAGGACTTAAAACCTTCCTTTTTATAAAAGCCTACAGCTCGTCTGTTTTAAATGTTTAGTTTCTTTTAAAATGGTAAATTGTAATGTGTTGTTGTTGTTGTTTTTACTCTGTAGCACTTAGAGATTTGGAGTCAAATGTAAAGTTCATTATAAATAAAATGTATTGTTATTATTATTATTAGGAGTAACAGTAGTAGTAATAGTACTAGTAAAAGTGGTAGTAGAAGTTGTACTAGTAGTAGTAGAAGTAGTACTGGCAGCAGTAGTAGTAGTAGTAGTACTTGTAGTAGAGGCACTACTAGTAGTAGAAGTTGTACTAGTACTGTAGCATAAGTAGAATTGGCTGATATACAAAGTAATAATAGTCAAAATGTGGTAGTTATTGTTGTGGTAGTAGTAGTAGTAGTAGTAGTAGTAGTAGTAGTAGTATCAGTATGCAGAAGCATTAGTAGTACTTGTACCTCCAGGATTAGTACTTCTAATGGTGCTAGTGGTAGTAGTTGTTTTCCTGTAGTAGTACTAATATACCTTGTAGTAGTAGTAATAGTTTTTAATTGTTGCAGTAGTTTGAACACAATGTTTTATAGTAGCAGTAAGTAGTAAAAGCTGTAGTAACTTAGTAGTAATCACCCTGGTAGTACTAATAGTAGTAGTAGTAGTAATAATAATAGTTTCAAGCTCCAGAACTTTATCGAGACGTGAAGACGACAGCAGCTGCGGCTCCACTTCAGGAGGAGCGGCGGCCATGTTGACTCTTCTTCTTCTTCTAATGCGTAAAACATGTGGCTTGAGCTCATTACGCCCTCACGTTATCATATGGAGCACTATTTTACACCAAGAAGTGTGTTTAACATTTCACTTTGTGGTTTCATTCATTAAAAAAAACTGGAATCCAGCCATGTTTTCAGATTCTGTCCTGAAATAACCTTTATACTTTTCACTCAAACTCTTAATCAGACCTTTCTCTCCATCTTCTGTCCTCCATCTGAGCACAAACACACGTCTCCCGGTTTCGTTTTTTCGCGTATTTGCCGTTTGTTCGCGCGGCGTGCCTTGCTCATTGACACGGCGGCGTTCCGAAGCCGTAATGTGAGTTGGGCGTCCTGCGGGAGGGAAAAGGCAGATGTTCGGACCTGGAGCGGAGCCAAAGTGAACAGAAACGTGGAGCTGGAGAGATTAATAAAGACTTTGACAGATTGCGGAGAATGAGCCAAAGATGTGGGAGAAATCTGATTACGGCTCAGGAAATGAGATTAGCGCATGGATGGAACGAACTGTCAATAAAACCATTAAGGGAATTTGATCAAGAAAAACTTCTGACGATAATTTGACGCGACCCGTGACCGATCAGGATTTAAAACGCTCGCACGGCACGATTTTATGTTTTAATGTCGTTTCCTCGTCACAAACAGACCTGGAGTTGCGTTTTTGTTTTGTTCACACACGTTTAACACACAGACCCTGCAGATTTAGGCTCCTCTCAGACAGAAAACGCTCCGTTCCACCTTGTGATGTCATGTGGCGATACAGGAAGTGCTCCGTCGTGTTTTTAAACTCCACACACCTTCACTATTATCCTTTATTTGGATGATTTCAGACCTGGAATCGCCAATTTCTACCGAACTAAAAGTAAAAACCGGAGCTGTTGAACTTGAAAACCACCACTTCATGACATCACAAGGTGGAACGGAGCATTTTGAGGTTTGGGGACATAAACAGACTAATAATAAAGTGTTACTCGAACATGTGAATGAAACAAAACACAACTCCAGGTGTGTTTTTGAGGAGGAAACAACGTTATAACACGACTTAAAGCTCACAGGAGTCACTTTTGTGTAATACAGGACCAGTTTTTAATATATATGTTTATGTATTTGTGCACGTGAATAAAAATGCTCTGCTCAAGTGTGATGCGCAGCTAAAATTTAACTTTAAAAATCATTTGCATCATCAGGTTGTACAGAGGATTTTTCCACGGAAAGAGGAATCCTCCACAGCCTCCTGAGCAGAAACGCCTGCTCCCGCCGCCTCCTCACACTTAGAAATCACGTTTGTTTACAGCCAGAACTCACTGAGCGAATCGCCGTCGAGGCCTCCTCTGCGTCCGCCTGTAGTCTGCTTTCGTCCGCTTCAGTTCGCGCCATCGCTGGAGGGAATCGCCGAGAATCTCCGACAGTCGAGCCCGAGACAAGACCAAGACCGCGGCCTATCGAGACCAAACTGAGACCGTCTTTGTCATTTTCCACATTTGTTTGTATTTTACAGCTCTTCTGGCACATGTACATCAGTGTTTTTATAAATCTATCTCCACTGAATCTGATTCATATTCATGTTAGGATAAATAATTAGGCTTATCCACTCTGTATAACTGCTGCTATAGTTCAGTATTGTACCAAGGGTGTGTGTAACAAAGTAATAACAGTCAAAATGTGGTAGTAATTGTTCTGGTAGTAGTACTAGTAGTAGTACTAGTAGTAGCAGTATGCAGAAGCATTAGTAGTACTTGTACCTCTAGGAGTAGTACTTCTAATGGTGCAAGTGGTAGTTGTTTTCCTTGTAGTAAAACCTGTAGTAGTACTAATATACTTTGTAGTAGCAGTATTTTTAATTGTAGTAAGTAGTAAAAGCTGCAGTAACTGTAGTACTAATAGTAGTAGTAGTAATAATAATAGTTTCAAGCCCCAGAACTTTATTGAGACGTGAAGACGACAGCAGCTGCGGCTCCGCTTCAGGAGGAGCGGCGGCCATGTTGATTCTTCTTCTTCTTCTTCTTCTTCCTCTTCTTCTTCCTCTTCTTCTTCCTCTTCTTCTTCCTCTTCTTCTTCCTCCTCCTCCTCCTCCTCATATCTGAATAAGTAAATTATCTGGACTTTATTTCTGTTTCAAGTGTATTTTTTACCTATGCAGAAATGAACACAAGAGGGAAAGGCTGTTTTCCTCAACATTCATTTAGGCTTAAAATTAGCCAAGCAAACTGTGCTGCACTTACTTTTTTGGACCCGGACCCACAGTTTGAGAAGCCCTTCTTTAATCCTGCTTCCACTGGAGCTTTACAAAAAAACAAATCAAGTGGGTTTTTTCAAGTTCATAACATTTATAGCTACATTATCTTACTAATTTTGCAGTGATATTGAGCAGCCTCGTGACATTTAATGGCCGTAATGAAATATAACACTTATTTTTACCTTTACTTAACTGGGAAAGTCCCACTGGGATCACTAATCTCTTTTTCAAGGGAGTCCTGGCCAAGAAAGCGACGCAACAATTCAGAACATTACAGGACACATTTCAGGCAACAATTTCATAAGACTATTTAAAACATTTACAAACCATGGATTTCATTTCCAAACCTTTGAGCATTAATCCAAACCAGTTCTTTTCATTTCCAGTCTTTTCGTAAATTGTTCCATGTTGTGCGAACACTTGGTACAAACAGTGGCCGTGATTCTTCAGAGCGTAAAGACAGAAATACACTTGTCGAGAGTCAGACCTCGAGTCCGAGACCAAGAGCCATCAAGGCCGAGGTAAGACCGAGTCCAAATGTGCTCAAGTCTGACATGAGATCAAGAAAGTCTGAGAGGTCTGAGAGTCGAGACCGAGACAAGACCGAGACTTTTACAGGTCGAGACCGAGTCAAGACCAAGACTTTTATAGGTCGAGACCGAGACAAGACCGAGACTTTTATAAGTCGAGACCGAGACAAGACTGAGACTTTTATAGGTCGAGACCGAGACAAGACCGAGACTTTTATAGGTCGAGACCGAGGCAAGACCGAGACTTTTATAGGTCGAGACCGAGACAAGACCGAGACTTTTATAGGTCGAGACCGAGACAAGACCGAGACTTTTATAGGTCGAGACCGAGGCAAGACCGAGACTTTTATAGGTCGAGACCGAGACAAGACCGAGACTTTTATAGGTCGAGACCGAGGCAAGACCGAGACTTTTATAAGTCGAGACCGAGACAAGACCGAGACTTTTATAGGTCGAGACCGAGGCAAGACCGAGACTTTTATAGGTCGAGACCGAGACAAGACCGAGACTTTTATAGGTCGAGACCGAGGCAAGACCGAGACTTTTATAGGTCGAGACCGAGACAAGACCGAGACTTTTATAGGTCGAGACCGAGGCAAGACCGAGACTTTTATAGGTCGAGACCGAGGCAAGACCGAGACTTTTATAGGTCGAGACCGAGACAAGACCGAGACTTTTATAGATCGAGACCGAGGAAAGACCGAGACTTTTATAGGTCGAGACCGAGACAAGACCGAGACTTTTATAGGTCGAGACCGAGACAAGACCGAGACTTTTATAGGTCGAGACCGAGGCAAGACCGAGACTTTTATAGGTCGAGACCGAGACAAGACCGAGACTTTTATAGATCGAGACCGAGGAAAGACCGAGACTTTTATAGGTCGAGACCGAGACAAGACCGAGACTTTTATAGGTCCAGACCGAGACAAGACCGAGACTTTTATAGGTCGAGACCGAGACAAGGCCGAGACTTTTATAGGTCGAGACCGAGACAAGACCGAGACTTTTATAGGTCCAGACCGAGACAAGACCAAGACTTTTATAGGTCGAGACCGAGGCAAGACCGAGACTTTTATAGGTCGAGACCGAGGCAAGACAGAGACTTTTATAGGTCGAGACCGAGACAAGACCGAGACTTTTATAGATCGAGACCGAGGAAAGACCGAGACTTTTATAGGTCCAGACCGAGACAAGACCGAGACTTCAAAGTGAAACAAGTGGGTTTTTCAAGTTCAGAAGTTTACAGTTACATTCTCTGACTGGTTTTGCAGTGATATTTAGCAGCTTCTGGACATTTAAGGGCTGTAAAAAAATATAACACTTATTTTTTTACCTTTATTTAACCAGAAAAGTCCCACTGAGACCAAATGTGCTCAAGTCCGAGATGAGATGAGATCAAGACCATAAAAAAAATGTCTCAGGGCTGATTTTGACAACTACGACACCAGTAAATAGTCTTATTACACCGATATCTTGGGACCGATATCTGATCCATCAAAATTTTCAATATCATTACCAGAATCGTATCAGTGCATCTCTGCTCTTCACCGTCACGTCCTCTGAATTCTTTTAACCAAATCACATGGACTTTTCTGTCATCGTTTTAGCGAATAAAAGACGAACTTTTGACACTTAAAGTTAACTAAATTTCCATTTCCAGATCCTCCTTCACCTCTGCTGTCCTCCCGCTCTTGTTCCCACTCAATCTTCTCTGTTTTTACACTGTTATTATCAAAACTAATTAATTCCCCGGCTCTAAAACATGACAGCGCGTTTAGCCCCAGCCCCGTTAGCCTGCGTGCAGCGCCTGGAGCTGGCGTCGTGTTTTCGTGGCCGTACAGACCCATTCATCAGCGCGGGGCAGATAACAGCGCCTCATTTGTCCCGCTCTCTGTCCGGGCGCTTGAACGCACCGCCGTGACCTTGGCTTGAACGGGTCAAACGCAGAGAGGAGATAAGAGCGCAGGAGAAGAGGAGGCTGACACCGGACAAACGCTCTGTGCATCGCAATGTGGACGGGGACAAGAGACGAAAACTAACGGGGACAAAACTAAATATCCAAACTGAAGGGGCCCTCGAAAAGTATTCTGTATACTCATGTCCCCGTGCGCACGAGGAATCAGAGTATCCTGGATATTTAGACGTAGTTTAGAGTGACCAGACGTCCCTATTGACCCGGGACAGTCCCAGTTTGGAGCCCTGTCCCAGCAGATTTATCCAGAACCACTGATTTGTCCCGGTTTTATACAAGAAATGTCCCAGGTGTCCCTATTTTTGACGAATCCGATCCCTGCCGACAGTAAAAACAAGCATAAACTGTCATTTGTTTGGGTAAAATACAGAAAAACTGCTTAAAAACGACCAAAATACAAAGAAAATGTGATTATACTGACTCATGTTAGTGCAGAGTGCATAACAGTTCTTCTTAATTACGCACCAGGATAAGACTCCTCACCGGGATAAGACTCGTCACCGGGATAAGACTCGTCACCGGGATAAGACTCGTCACCGGGATAAGACTCGTCACCGGGATAAGACTCGTCACCAGGATAAGACTCCTCACCGGGATAAGACTCGTCACCGGGATCATATACTTATACTTATATTTACTTCTCATGTTTTAAATGTTTTTCAAACGCCCTAACAGTAACGGTGGAAGAAGTACACAGCTTTGTTAGTCTACAGATACTGGATACTGGAAAAAATACTATTATTATTATTAGTAATTATTGATAAATATCAATATCTCACCCATTGTTTATCGGGATATACTGTGATATATGGAGTTGTGACGTGTGTCTCATGATGTGTATCGTATCGTCAGAATCAAGGGAGAAGTAAAAGTATGACATAAACAAACTTTTCAAGTAAAAGTATAAATAAACTAGTACTCCTACTACTACAACTACTACCAATACTACTACTGTTTCTACAACTACAACTACTACAACTATTATTACTGCTACTACACCACGGAAGATTACTGCTGCTGCCACTACTACTGCTACTACAACTACTGCTACTACTACTACTGCTACTACTACTACTGCTACTACAACTACTGCTACTACTACTACTGCTACTACTACTACTGCTACTACTACTACTGCTACTACAACTACTGCTACTACTACTACTGCTACTACTACTACTGCTACTACTACTACTGCTACTACAACTACTGCTACTACTACTGCTGCTGTTACTACTACTACTACTGCTACTACTACTACTGCTACTACTACTACTACTGCTGCTACTACCATGACTATGACCCACAACTACCACTACTACTATTAACTACTAACTACAAATACTACAACTATTATTACTAATACTACACCAAGAAAGATTACAGCTGATGCTACTACTAATTGTACTGCGAGGGCTACTACCAAGACGATTATTACTACTGCTACTACTACTACAAAAAAATATTGTCTTCAAACTACTACAACAATGAAAAATAGGCTGCTACTACTACTACTACTACTACTACTACTACTACTACTACTGCTACTGCAAAGTATATTAGTACTACTACAGCTTCTACTACAAGGACAACAACAACTACTACTAGTACTATTAGAAGTACTACTACTAGAGGTACAAGTACTACTAATGCTTCTGCATACTACTACTAAAATCACCACACTGGATTCTACTACTACTACTACTGCTACTACTGCTACTACTTCAACTACTGCTACTTCTACTACTGCTACTACTTCAACTACTGCTACTTCTACTACTGTCACCATTCATTTTGACTATAATTACTGTTTGCATATTAACAAATACCACTTGTACTGCTGTACCCAAATAAAAGTACTGCCAAAGCCAAAGTGTACTTCAAAGCCGTGGTATTTATTCAGGAGCGTCTAATTAAAAGTCCCGTGTGTATTCGCAGCTTCTTTTATGAGCTCTTAAATTAAAAGTGTCTCTGCTTCTGCACCAAATCAAACCTGATCTTTATTTAATTCACATTTCCACTGATCACAGTGAATCCTGCTCCTCTTCACGCCTCATGTTGTGTTCAGAGACGTTAAACCCTCGGAGTTTAAACGCATCGACCCCGAGGAGCCCTGAGCCCTTCAAAGACTCACGGAAATACCAGCGCTGCGCCAGGTCGAGTCCAGTTCAGTGTGTTTAATACATGAACGGAGACAAGGATTTAAATACAGAAGATACGCCATCCTGCAAAAGTATTCACCTCCAAATAATGGAGGTCAGGAGTTCTTCACGTCCAAGACCACAGGGCCAAACTTCAGCTCAAACTCAAAAAGTGAAATAAATAAATAAATAAAAATGCAATCAAATTATTTGTGTAGTAGTGAAAAAAGAGGCGTCTGTCTTTGCTTTTTTTTTTTTTTGCGCGTCTTTCTCAGTTTTGTTTGATCCTCCCTTGTTTTTGGTTGAGATTCCAGACTTTTCGTTTGCGCTCCAGGACTTTTTGATTGCAGTTTTGACACAAATTTGACGGTGGGCGGGATTTCCGTGGATGCATTCCCATTTATGTTTGACGGACAGCTCAGTTTTTTCTTTGAACATTTTGACACTAAATTGATTCCATACTGTGAAAGGATGAACCTGTGACACACGTCCAGTCCTGACTTTTCCTCCTCCGAAGTATCCCACAGTCGACCGTCAGTGGGATCAGGATGAAGTTTAAGTGATTAGGAATGACAGAACTCACGTAAAGAGAAGGGGCGGGTCAGCAGATGCACAGAGGTCACCAGCTTCCTGCAGAGTCAAACACCACAGACCTCCAGACTTCCCGTGTCCTTCAGAGGAGCTCCAGAACAGAGAGATTCACATGTTTCCACAGGCCACACATCACCAAGAGCAGTGAAAGTGTCGGATTCAGAGGCATAAAGCTCCGCCTCTGGACTCTAGAGCAGAGTAAACTTCTCTGGAGGAACCAGTCGAGCTTCTCCACCTGAAGGACGAGTCTGGGTTTGGAGGTTCTTGTCTGACTGGGCCAAGTGTAAAGTTTGGTGGAGGAGGATCATGGTGTGGGCTTGTTCTTCAGGAGCTCGACTCGGCCCCTCAGTTCCAGTGAAATGAACTCTGAATGTTTCAGCAAAACAAGAGACTTTGGATAATTCCCTGTCCCAACTTTGTGGAACAGGTTGGAGAAGCTCCTTCCTCTTCCACACGACTGTGACCAGAGCACAAAGTCCATAAACACCTGAAGGAGAGAGTTTGATTTGGAGGAACCTGAGTCCTGAGCTCATCCTGACGGACGGTGTAGTTTAAGATTCCCAATTCAGGAACTTACCCTATAGTAGCCGCGTTTCCCCAAATGCTTCACAGGAGGGAAGATGCTTAAGAAATGATTTGACAACAACTCTAATAAATGTAAATATGATTTATTTTACAGATAATAGAGGCAGCCAATTAACAGACAGTTTAAGTCTGGATCCCCTTAAAAGCCCAATGCAGGAAAGACCCAGAAGAACGTGTTTGAGTTACATTTATAGTTTCTATAGGACATCCCACTCTGACCATATGGAGTTTCTCAAACATGGCTTAACACAGAACACACAACCATATAAGACCTGACATGATTAATTGTCACCATGGTACCAGTTACCGAATGTCTCTGGAGTGCAGTGTCTCCTAAACTCTGACCCTTTATGGGCTCCAAACTAGTCTGGAGGCCTCAAACAATAACAAAAGAATCTTCCTAAGAAAGTCCAAGTTAAAGTAACAGCACGAAGAATAATGCAGTAGTATAACAGATACCACAACGGTGCATATTGATGAACATACAATGTAAATATGCCAGAATTAGCCCACTGGCTACTTTCCATCTGTAGTCTCTGGCAGATCAGGACAAGAAATAACATATGACACAAAAGTGCACACATTGAATATACAGGACGACATTAGACAACATTAGACTTAAACACTTCAGAGACGGTGATCACAGACCTGGTGACTCTTGAGCCAACGTTTCAGGTTTGTCTTAGATGTGTTTATTGTCAGAGTGTCTGACTGTAGCGGTGGTGCTGTTCCATATCTCTGTGCCTTTGACTCACAGCACTTGTTGACTAAAAGCTGTGTGTCTCAGAGGAGCTGCACAGTCGCTTCGAGTAGAGGCTCTGACTTAAATAGTTTTACTTATGAGGTATCAGGCAATAGTGATATGAATAAGGCTTTTATCAAATATTTTAAGGCTCTTTTGTGTAACAATTCAATTGTTTTTTTAGAGCGAAGACTGAGAGCCTTAGACCTTCTGTGTGTGAGCTCACTAATGCTTCTGGAAGACAGGTCCAAAACTCACAGGAACTCTCCTGAACCTCGTGGACTCTTCCCAGAAAAGCTGAATCTGTTACAGCGGCAAAGGGTCGACCAGAGTCAGATTAAACCCTCGGGATTAAGAAGTCAAGGCAGGTGAGGAAATACTTTTGGCAGCATAGTGTATGTAAGGATGGAAAAGAGGGCAAAAATACTACTACTACAACTACTACTACTGCTACTACTACTACTACTACTCCCACAGTGGTGCGTTCAAAGACATGCTAATTCATTTCCCATTGCATCGCACTTAATAAACATAAGGGGAGACGTTCTAAATCGATTGGAGGAATCCGAATGCGAGCGGAGGACTCACGACGGTGTTAATTAAATCGGAATCAAACCTGATGTGGACTTTTTAACGGCTTTAACCGAGAGTCGGGCTCATTAACGGCCGGATTTCGGAGAAGGCGTAAAAACTGAATAGTAAATGAGACGAGACGGGATCTGCAGAGGCGTTTATCACACGGGGAGAGGCTACAGGAGCTGCTGACATGTCGCCGGGGGTTTTCTACATGCGTCTCTACTGGCGTCATGTTACCAGCTGCCGGACTGCAGGTGGCGCTGTTCTCCAACTGCTCCAAGTAGAAGACAGCAGCAAAGTCTGTTTACTCTGCAAATTTCTCTGATTTTCACACTTATATCAGGTTATTCATGTCGTTTTCACATTTATTATCGACTTACTCGTTCTGAGATGCTTCATTCTGCTCTAGGGATCGTTTATTTTAAGAGAACTTGCTGCACGGGCAGATCATTTCACTCCTTTTAAGTCATTTTCTGATCAATTTAAGTGCTTATATCTTAAATTTTAGCCAAGCTTTTTGTTGAAGATCAAACTCCTAAACTTTGTGTCATTGTCGTCACCAGTGAACAGAGACACACGCAGAGGTGGAAAAAGTACAGAAAAACTGTAAGTAAAAGTATCTTCACTTTGCTTAATTCCTACTCAAGTAAAAGTAAAAATAACCATCTAAAAATCTACTCAAGGAAAAGTTAAAAAGTGCTTGATTTAAAATGTAATTTGAGCAAAAGTTCACCAAAAATTATCTGGTGTAAAAAAGGATGAGTCATAAATCTAATCCAGCACAAGTTGTTTTCATCGACTTTTAGGTGATTCATTCAAACTTTGGTCGTTTTAAAGACAAATTAACTTCCGAACACGAACACTGAGCTCTTCCTTCTTTTTACAGAACTCTGTAGAACTTAGAACTAAGTAAACAAATTAACTGTTTAACAAATTCTGAATTATATGGTCCAACTCACAACACCACCATAAAAAAAGAAAGAAAATTAAACCAAAACCAAAGTATCCAAAACGAAAATTTTGAAGAAGAAAGAAGACTGACAGTTCAGCACAATGACCGTACGTTCTATAGTGAAAACGACAATGCAATGCAATTTTCTTTCATTTCCGGCAAATTACAATTATTTTTTCTCTCTGTCTGTCTGATTTTACTCAGTGACGAGGACAGGTTCCAGTGTCATGAAGTAAAATGACAAATGACTCTGATTACAATAACGTCAGCGTGAAGAACCTCTACATACGGCAAATTTCCCTCGATTCAACCAGAAAAAGAAGATTATAAATTCAAAAAAGGTAGAAGCTTAACCCTCGAAGACCTACATTATCATATACGATACCGAGGAATATGTTTTCTATAACTGTGCAGAACTTTCTAACTGTAAAAGACAGAATCTTCCTTTTCCCCTCTGAAAGTGCAGACATAGAGGTTTCTGTACATTTCTGTGGCTTTATCCTACGTCACACTCACGCTGTGTGATGACGTGAGCAAAACGAGTGTCCAACAGGAACTTTGTTTTCCCCAAACTCATGCGCTCCGTCCATTTTGATCGAGCCAAACTTTGCCAAAGAGTGAAGTGAGTCAAGATGGTCGACTCCTCTGACTGTGTGTGTTTAGAACGAGGGAAAAAGTCGCTCTAAGTGGAGTTTATTCTCAAATAAATGGCAAATTACACATCTTGGTGTGTGTAATTGCTCATCCCTTTACTATTTTTATTTGAAAGGCTTATTTTACTCAAAATGAACAAATCCAAATGTAATAAACACCAGGGAAATGCAGAAGTGCTGTGGCTCTGGCCCTGGACCTGACAGGAGCTGTTTCCAGGACTGCAATAAGGAGATTTTTTATTTACTTACAGACTTGATATTTTGCATTTTTTGTAGCTAAGGCCCTAAATTAAGCATTTTTTATGTCCAAAAAGTTGTTTCTACATGTTTGCTGTGTGTTTTGTATAAAAGAGTGGGAATTTTATTTTCTGTTTTTTTCTTTTTCATCTCTATTTCTGGTCCTGTAGCTTTTATCACAGCCTCATGACACAACTACAGCAGCAGATTGTGAAATAACAGGCTGTACTGGAAAAAAGGAGGTAGAACACTTCATTATGGGGCAAAAGGGGCAGTTTTAAAAAGCAAAATTAAGAAAAAAATCCAGGCGAGGACAAATGTACTAAAATTGCCCTTAGGTCTTCATACACACTTTACCTGAATATAAGACGTATTTACACAGAATAATTAAAATCAGTGACTTGGTTCCGTCCTTGTCCCTTGTGCAAACGGCTGTGCGACGGTGACAGCTCCTCTCCGTGTTTACATTAGCAAACACGGCGCGTTAGCTTCCTCTTCCTCTCACATCTACGGCTCCACGTTTGAACTCGGCCGTTTGATACCGCGTGTCACAAATCAAACCCGGCGCTCTTCAAAGGCTCCATCCGGCCTCCCTCCGCCGGCGAGGGGGGCACGAGCGAGCGCAAGAGCCCCCCGCAGGGAAGCGATCAAACCGGAGACACGCGGGGCGGCCATCTTGGGAAGGTACGCCGCTTTGAACAAGAAAGGACTTTGACAGTGGAAGAGAGACAGTGAAGGAGATAAACAAGTGAGTTATTATTAGTTGGAGTTGCAGTAGCAGCAGTAATAGTAGTTTGTTTTTTGTTTAGTCCTGGTTTAGTCTGGGTTTAGATCCCTGGATTAGTCCTGTTTTTAGTCCTGGTTTAAATCGTGGTTTAGTCTTGGTTTAAGTCTTTAGTTTAGTCCTGGTTTAGGTCCCTTGCAGTTTAGTCCCTGGTCTAGTCCTGGTTTAAATCCAAGGTTTAGTCCTGGTTTAATCTTAATCCTGGTTTAGTCCTGGTTCAGTCCTGATTTAGTCCTTGGTTTAGACCTTGTTTAGTCCTGGTTTAGTCCTGATTAAGTCCTGATTTAGTCCTTGGTTTAGTCCTGTTTAAATCCTGGTTTAGTCCTGGCCTAGTCTATGGTTTAGTTGTGGTTAAAGTCCCTAGTTTAGTCCTGGCTTAGTCCATATTTTAGTCCTAGTTTAGTTCTTGGTTTAGTCCTTGGTTTAGTCCTGATTTAGTCCCTAGTTTAGTCTTGGTTTAGTCCTGGTTTAGTCCTACTTAATTTTTCTTTTAATTCTTGGTTTAGTCTTGGTTTGAATCTGGTTAAGATCAGGTACAATAATTAATAAAACAGACTGGTTTTGTTTATAATTTCATTCTTTTGTCGTCCCTAGTTAGACCTGGTCCAGTCCTGGTCCAGTCCTGCACTCAGAGAGACCGGGAACCGAACCCAAAACCCCGTCACTGAGAGGAGGAGACCGAGACTGAATCAGTGAAAAAACAGCCATATTATTACAACCACGAACAATTTAGTGGAATAATATTTGTTGTAAATGTAAATTACAGTTTTACACAAATCAAGAAGACGTTTGTGAAGAAAAGTTGGGAAAAAAGGTGAAAAAAGTTCTATTTTAGACACATTTTAAATCACTTTTCTGATCATTTTTAACCCAATTTCAACAAAATAAAGGTGTTTTCTTGTGTTTTTCATTGGGCAAATATTATTTCTGTGCACATTAGACCAGTTTTGGCTCAGCGAACAAAACGGTCGCTGGCTTTTCTTGATTTTAATTTCAAATATACAGTGGAGTAAACAGTAACAGTGCTCAAGGCTTCAGAATTTACATTGTGCACCGTCTGCATTATGCATCATACAAATGTTCCAGATGTAGAAAAACACACATAAATACATACAAATACACAAATACATTTACATTTTATATTTCAAATTCTCAGTACGTTTGTTTTTATGGGTTTTGAATTTTTATAGTAGTTTAAAGTTTAAAGATCTTAAATAAGAAAACAAGAGGGACTGAAATACGATCAATTTGACTCGAAAATTTAGCAACGGATATGAAATTCTGACAGGATTAGGAATTAGTTCAATACAAATATGGTTTTCGGCAGCAATATCTTTCTCAAAAACGCCCAAAAGTTCAAGTTCAAGTTACATTTTCCAACCTTAAAAGGACAGTTTGGAGTTTTGGACATTTCCTCGTGAGACACTTTTGTAAATCTTCCCTCCAGTCCTTGTATTTGCAGAGGTTGCTGGTGCTGGGCCAATGCACTAAAAACAGTCTTACCCACTCCACCGAGCAGCCGAGGGAAAACCACAGGCTCTTAGCGCGACGACAGGAAGGTCAGTGCTTTTCTACAGCAAAATCCCCGTGGAAAAGTGTCGACCGTCTTCATAAATCTGCCCCAAAGCCAAATCTACATCCAACAAGGTCGACAAAGAACAGATTCTGTCCACGAAGAATTTACCCACAACGATCGAGGGAAGAAAGATGAAGACTTAAAGGAAACGATGACTGAACTACTGAATAAAACATAAATAACTTGTTCACTCAGACTGATTCTACAATTAACATAAAAAATCGATGTCGATGTCGATTTTAGCGCAGACTGAGAGATTTGTGCAGATTAAATGTTACAAATGTTCACAGATTAAATGTTGACAATTTAGTTTAGTCCTGGCTTAATCCATGGTTTAGTCCTGGTTTAGTCCTGGCTTAATCCATGGTTTAGTCCTGGGTTTAGTCCTGGCTTAATCCATGGTTTAGTCCTGGGTTTAGTCCTGGTTTAGTCCTTGGGATATCCTGGTTTAGTCATGGTTTAAATCCATAGTTTAATCCTGGTTTAATCTTAATCCTGGTTTAGTCCTGGTTTAGTCCTGGTTTAGTCATGGTTAAAGTCCCTAGTTTAGTCCTAATTTAGTCCTGTTTTAGTCCTGTCTTAGTCCATGTCTTAGTCCTTGATTTAGTCCTGGGTTAGTCCTGGTTTAGTCCTGATTAAATCCTGGTTTAGTCCAGGCTTAATCCATGGTTTAGTCCTGGGTTTAGTCCTGGTTTAGTCCTGGTTTAGTCCTTGGGATATCCTGGTTTAGTCGTGGTTTAAGTCTTTAGTTTAGTCCTGGTTTAATCTTAATCCTAGTTTAGTCACGGTTTAAATCCCTAGTTTAGTCCTGGTTTAGTTCCTTTGCTGGTTTAGTCCTGGTTTAATCTTAATCCTGGTTTAGTCCTGGATTAGTCCTTGGGATATCCCAGTTTAGGTTTGTGCAGTTTAAATGCTGTAGTTCACAGATTAAATGTCGACCATTTAATCTGCACAAATCTCTCAGTCTGTGCAAATATCGACGTCACAGAATCGATTTTTAATTTTAATCATAGATTTCTTCAGCACCATAACGATCGTTTTGCTCAGAACCTGTTTCTTTCTCGACCTTGTTGGGTGTAGATTTGGTGTCGGGGCAGATTTGTGAAGCTGCTCAAAAATGCGGCACACTTTTCCGCAGGGATTTCGCCGTAGAAAAGCACGGACAGGAAGTCGTGTGTCTCAACATCGGCGCACTTCCTGCCGCTGTGGTAATAGTTCACTGGGAACTCCAGACTGTCGAGGGAATAATTTTAGTAGAAGGTAAGGTAAGGTTTATTTATATAGCGCTTTACACAGACACATGTCCCCAAAGTGCTTTACACAGCATTTTACAGAGCATTCTTCATTCACTCCAGACCCGGTGGTGGTAAGCTACTGTTATAGCCACAGTTGCCCTGGGGCAGACTGACGGAGACGCGGCTGCCAAGCCAAGCGGTGCCAACGGTCCTTCCGACCACCACCAACACTCACTCACACAACTTTCACACCTACAGTGCATGTTTTGGGTTGATGGGGGAAACCGGAGTGCCTGGAGGAAACCCATCCAGACACGGGGAGAACATGCAAACTCCACACAGAAAGGCCCGGGCGACCCGGGGATCGAACCCGCAACCTTCTTGCTGTGAGGCATGAGTGCTAGCCACTCAGCCACCGTGCCGCCAGAAGTAAAACCAAACGTTGCATTTGAAGGATTTATGTCCAAGCAGCAGTGAGTTGTACTTCCTGATAGAAAGTTCGGCAGCGGCGGCGGACTGATATATGAGAAAATAGTCCCTGAATGTGCGACAAAGGTTAGTTTTATTTTTAGTTTCAGACGTGATTCTCTGGACACAGACGTTCACACGGACAGTCTGGAGTTATAACAGTTTTGCGTTGGGTACTTTGTGGAGGGGGTAAGACTGTTTTTAGTGGCAGGATAACAAACATTTCCTGGTTGTGGCTCCTTCACCTGCTTGTTTCCATGGATACGTCATTGCTCTACACCTGAAATGTCCCACGGTGCGACATTAAACAGCTCTACTTTACATTTATTCAACTATTCAGGTGCTTTTATGGTGCAAAAACACCCAGAAAAACAACATTCTCACTGTGAGTGGGGTCGCCTCTCCACAGATCTGACCTCGGAACTTGTCGCTAAGTGAGTTTGGATCATTTTGGATCGATTCCTCAGGCCTTGGCGTCTTGAATTTTTACGGCTTTTTTTTTTTTCTCCACAAATTGAACTTGAGGACTTGAAAAGGTCAAATCTAAATACTGCAGCAACTAAAATTCAGAATCAAAATAATAAAAATCAGAGTTATAAGAATTCAAAGTGAGAAATTAAACAGCATTTAAAATAAAAAACTGGATGAAATAAATTATCTTCTATACACCAGAGCATTTGGAGCTTTGCAGATGTAAAACGGACTGATAATAAAGAATTAAAGTGTGAACGAAACAAAACACAAGTCCAGATGTTTGGGAGCAGTGTTATAAAAGCTTAAACGGCTTAAAACTCACAAGAGTCCGTTTTGCGTTTAATACAGGAGCTTTAAGACGAATTTGCTTTAAAAATGACCTTATAAAAGTGATTAATAACGCAGTCTGGTTTCCCTTTTAAAACTCACTGGAGGACAACAGATGTTTAGCCACTTATTTTATGTCCCTCCCCAGATTAATCATTTTATTTTGAAAGGTCGGGGCGAACCAAGGTGACTTCCCGACAGGCTCGCCGACTGCCACTGTGTCGCGCTCCGATTAAAGCGCGCGGGATTCTGGAGATTCTGTTATTTCTACTGAATTTGCTGCTGTAATAATAAATATAAATTATAGTTTTACACCGATCAGGCAGTAAATGATGAAGAAAATCCGTTAAAGCCGCCCTCCCATCCCCAGTACTGCAGGAGAATCGACCTCGTCCGACACGAACCATCAGGGAAAACACATTTGTCTAAGATCCCCAAAGTCCTGGTCAGGTCCAGCCCCGGTCCAGGTCCGGTCGAGCCCCTGTCCAGGTCCAGGTCCGGTCGAGCCCCGGGTCAGGTCCAGGTCCGGTCGAGCCCCGGGTCAGGTCCAGATGAAGGTGAGGAACTCGTCTCTGCTCTTTGGATCTTCGTCTTTTGGAGTTCATCTTCTGCACCACCAGTTTGCAGAGGTCCAGGACATGGACGAGCTCGAGGAGTCGATTAATCGATAATTGATCATTAAGAATTTGGTCGATCACGTTCATTTTAATGGACAAACCGAATGTCGGCGTCTGTGCCTAACGTGCTGCGTCTGAGCACAAACTCTGGAGCCTCACAGCCCCACGTCTCGGCTCTGGCTCCTTGGAGATCCCTATATTCCTCAGAGTGTGTTTACCTGCACATCAGTGTCCCGGGTATGATCGTTTTTCCCGGTTTGTTTACGCATCATCTCCACTGCGAACAGACTCAGCACATCCTCTGTCACAGGGAGAACACTCATATTCTGCTAACTCTGCTGCCGGTGCAATACTGGGACAATGTGCAATACATAAGAGGTCCAACAGTCACTTTATCCATTACAACTTATTTATTTACTGCAAGAAACTGTAGCCACTTTAAAGATAGAACATGATTTATACTGTACAGACTGGAGCCACTGTGTTCAGTGGAATCTAAACTTTCTTACTGTTTGTGGACTCGCCTTCCTGCAGATCTGACCTGTAACTCGGCCTGCCTGCCTCCGCGGAGCTTACACACGTTTAATGCCACGCCGCGTAACATTTCTGCCTTTATCGCCTCACGTCCGAGCCCGATTTAACCCCCGTTCGCCGCAAAGACGTGTCGGTGAACGAGACGCCCGGCTTATAGCTCACACTCGGGGGCCTGTTGTTGTCATGGCTCACCAGGCGCTAAACCAGGCGTCCCAACCGGAGCGCAAATCCATATATTTAGACTCCAGGAGCGAGCGGGTTTATCGGAGCGGCAGATTAAATAATGTGCTTTTTGTGAACTTTGCAAAGCTCCAATCTAAAGTGACTCGGAGCAGAGCGCGAAATGCCGAGTGTGCAGAAGCCCTGTTACGACCAATGAGGTTTTAAACGGCGCAGATTTGAGCAGAAAGTGTCTCGGCTCAGGTTTATGGCATAAGCAGCTCCTCGGATCAAAATGAGTCCAAAAAAGTCCCCGGGAGCCGTGAGTCCATCTGCGTCTGATTAAGAGGCTCCGGGGGTCAGGACATGTGTGGTAGCATGCTAGTTGTTGTTAACTTAAGGACTGTGGAACAAGGGCTTATAAACACATCCTGGTGAAGAATTAGGAGGCTCCCAGTCCTCATTTTACTTCTGTTTTAGTCCTGGTTTAGTCCTGGTTTAGTCCTGGTTTAGTCCTGGTTTAATCCAAGTTTAGTCCTGGTTTAGTCCTGGTTTAATCCAAGTTTAGTCCTGGTTTAGTCCTGGTTTAGTCCTGGTTTAGTCCTGGTTTAATCCAAGTTTAGTCCTGGTTTAGTCCTGGTTTAATCCAAGTTTAGTCCTGGTTTAGTCCAAGTTTAGCTACTACTGCTACTACAAATACTACTACTATTACTACTACTACTACTACTACTACTACTACTACAAATACTACAAATACTACTACTGCTACTACTACTGCAAATACTACTACTACTACTACTACTACTACAAATACTACTACTACTACTACAAATACTACTACTGCTACTAGTACTGCAAATACTACTGCTACTACTACTACTACTACTACTACTGCTACTACAAATACTACTACTACTCCCCCTGTTTCTTCTTCTTCTCTTTCTTTAATATTTTCGTCAGTGGTTTGTCGTTTTGAGTCTGATCCAAATCAATCAAAGGGTCAAAATGTAAAAGCGAAAATAAATAAAATCCCAAATGTTCAAACGCGTCGGTGTGAAGTGATAAAAAGAAATAAAAGAGGAGGCGAGGAGACGAGGAGACGAGGAGACGAGGAGACGAGGAGGCGAGGAGACGAGGAGACGAGGAGACGAGGAGGCGAGGAGACGAGGAGACGAGGAGGCGAGGAGGCGAGGAGGCGAGGAGACGAGGAGGCGAGGAGACGAGGAGACGAGGAGACGAGGTGACGAGGAGGCGAGGAGGCGAGGAGACGAGGTGACTAGGAGGCGAGGAGACGAGGAGGCGAGGAGACGAGGAGACGAGGAGACGAGGAGGCGAGGAGGCGAGGAGGCGAGGAGACGAGGAGGCGAGGAGGCGAGGAGACGAGGAGGCGAGGAGACGAGGAGGCGAGGAGGCGAGGAGACGAGGAGGCGAGGAGACGAGGAGACGAGGTGACGAGGAGGCGAGGAGGCGAGGAGACGAGGTGACTAGGAGGCGAGGAGACGAGGTGACTAGGAGGCGAGGAGACGAGGAGGCGAGGAGACGAAGAGACGAGGAGACGAGGAGGAAGAGAAAAGGAGAAAAGGAGGAAAAGTCACATCAGTCTCACCAATTCTGACTAAATCTCATCTGAAATCTGACTGCAAACATGAGCAGGCCCCAGAGAGACAGGAGCAGACAGGTGCAGACAGGTGCAGACAGGAGCAGACAGGAGCAGACAGGTGCAGACAGGAGCAGACAGGAGCAGACAGGAGCAGACAGGTGCAGACAGGAGCAGACAGGAGCAGACAGGAGCAGACAGGTGCAGACAGGTGCAGACAGGTGCAGACAGGTGCAGACAGGTGCAGACAATCCTTACTTTATCAAGAATGTTCCGCAGTACGGCATTAACCTCTTCATGGACACAAGCGGTGTGTATATACTGTATGTAGATGTTTAGTTTAATTCTCATTTTAGACCTGGTTCAGTCCTGGTTTAGTCCTGGTTTAGTCCTGGTTCAGTCCTAGTTTGGTCCTGGTTTGGTCCTGGTTTGGTCCTGGTTTAGTCCTGGTTTGGTCCTGGTCTAGTCCTGGTTTAGTTCTTGCTTTGACTCACACATTTGCATTTCCTTTTTCCTTTTGTTTAGCCTGAGGGATCTTTTCTTTGCTCCATTTCAGCAACTCGATTTTCTGTGAGTCTAAACAAGGACTGAGGTCTAGACCAGGATCTAAACCAGGTCTAGAGGAGGACTGGGGTCTGGACTAAGATCTAAACCAGGTCTAGAGGAGGACTGAGGGTCTGGACTAAGATCTAAACCAGGTCTAGAGGAGGACTGGGGGTCTGGACCAGGATCTAAACCAGGTCTAGAGGAGGACTGGGGGTCTGGACCAGGATCTAAACCAGGTCTAGAGGAAGACTGGGGGTCTGGACCAGGATCTAAACCAGGTCTAGAGGAGGACTGAGGGTCTGGACTAAGATCTAAACCAGGTCTAGAGGAGGACTGGGGTCTGGACCAGGATCTAAACCAGGTCTAGAGGAGGACTGGGGGTCTGGACCAGGATCTAAACCAGGTCTAGAGGAGGACTGAGGGTCTGGACTAAGAACTAAACCAGGTCTAGAGGAGGACTGGGGTCTGGACCAGGATCTAAACCAGATCTAAAGGAGGACTGGGTCTTTGCTTGGAGCAGAAGCTGATTCAGCAGAGTCTGAGGGTCTCACAGGGAGAAGAACAAAGATAATCCAGTTATGGCGAGAACAGAGGGATGAAAATGAGAGAGGGGGAAAGAGGGAAGAACATGGGCGAGGAGAGAAAGAGAGAAAAGGAGGAGAGGAAAGGAGAAGGAGGGCAGAGGAAGGGAGGAGGATAGGAGAGAAGAGGGGAGGAGAGAAGAGGAGAGAGAGGTCACAGATGAAGAGAGAGGGAGAGAGGAAGGGAGAGAAAACAGGAGGAGAGGAAAGGAGAAGGAGGGCAGAGGAAGGGAGGAGGAAAGGAGAGAAGAGGGGAGGAGAGCACAGAGGAGAGAGACATTTCAGAAGCCTGTGATCAGAGCGAGTTGATAGAAAAGTTACACAGTGCACCTTTAAATTTGAGCCATTGGTCAATAGAACTGAAAGCAAACGAGTTCAGCACCACGGACAGCTCCTCGCTTCTATAGACTTTCTGATGGACTTAACCAAGTCTAAACTAGGACTAAATCAGGACTAAACTGGGACTAAACCAGAACTAAACAAGGACTAAACACGGACTAAACTGGGACTAAACCAGGACTAAACCAGGACTGAACCAGGACTAAACCAAGATTAAAACAGGACTAAACCACGATTACGAAGGGGGCAAGAAAGGAGGAGGAAAGGAGAGAGAGGAGGAGAGAAGAGGAGGAGAGAGACGTCACAGATGAAGAGAGGGGGAGGGAGAAGTGAAGAGAAGAGAGGGAGAGAGTAGAAGATGGAGGGATTGAAAAGAAGAGAGAGGGAGAGACACGAGATGTAAAATGGAGAAATGGAGCGAAAGAGGAAAAGAGAGAGAGAGGGAATGAGAAGAGGAGAGGAGAAAAGAAGGTGAGGGAAGGACAGAAGTGAAGGAAGAGAGAGGAGAGGAGAAAAAGAGAGATGGAGAGAAGGAGGAAAAGTTGTGTCGTTGTAAACGTGTGAAGTGAACTAAAGGTTTTGAATAAGGAGGAGAGGAGAGAGAGAAAGCGAGGGAGAGAAGAGACAAAAGAAGGAGAGAGATGGAGAGAGAATGAGGAGAGAAGGAGGACAGAAGAGGAGGAAGAGGAGAGGACAAAGAGGCAGAGATAGAGGGTGGGAGAGAAGAGACAAAAGATGGAGGGAGACAGAAGAGAGAGGGAGGAGAGAGGGGAGAAAGAAGGGGAAAGGGAGAGAAGAGACAAAAGAAGGAGGAAGGAAGGCAGAGGAAAGAGGGAGGAGAGAGAGAGGAAGTGATAGATGAAGAGAGGAGAAAAAGAGAGAGTCAGGAGAGAGGGAGGAGGGAGTCAAAAGATGGAGGAAAGGAGCAAGAGAAAGAGAGAAGAGAGTGGGAGAAAGAGAGAAGGGAAGAGAGAGAATCAGAGAAAATGTGGAGAAAGAAAGAGGGACAGGAGAGAAAGGAGGGAAAGAAAGAGAGGACACAAAAGAAGGGAAAAAGGGAACAAGAAGAAGGAAAGATAAAGATATGAGGACCGAGTGCAGCAGAGAAAGAGGGAAACAGAGAGAGAGACAAAAGAGGGAGGGACGGAGAAAGAGGGAGGGAGAAAGAGAGGAGAGGAAAATAAAGAGAAGAGATGTTTCCTTTAAACAGGATATTTATTTTCTGTCACTTAAAAACACGCAAAACGACACCAGCCCAGGAAGAGAAGAGAAAGAGAAGAGAAAGAGAAGGAGGGAACGAGGGAGTGACAGAGGGAATGAGGGAGGGATGGACAGAGAGATGAGGAATACAGATGTGGAGGGAGACGACGTGTGAAGGTAAAGAATGTGAACCTGATACAACACAGAGAAAGAAAAGTCTATGAAACTGGGACTAAAACAGAACTGAACCAGGACTGAACCAGGTCTAAAACAGGTCTGAACCAGGACTGAACTAGAACCAAACTAGGACTAAACTAAGACCAAACAAAGACCAAACCAGGACTAAAACAGGACTAAAACGGGACTAAAACGGGACTAAAATGGGACTAAAACATGACTAAAACAGAACTGAACCAGGACTAAAACAGGTCTAAACCAGGACTGAACCAGAACTGAACCAGGACCAAACTAGGACCAGACTAGAACCAAACAAGGCCCAAACCAGGACTAAAGCAGGACTAAAGCAGGACCAAACTAGGACTGAACCAGGACTAAAACAGGACCAAACCAAGGCCAACCCAGAACCAAACTAGGACCAAACAAAGAACAAACCAGGACTAAACCGGGACCAAACCAGGACTAAAACAGGCCTAAACCAGGACAAAACTAAGACCTAACCAGGACCAAGCTAGGACCAAACCAGGACTGCAAAAGGGCCAAAGCAGGACCAAAGCGATATCACCCAGGATGAAACCTGGACCAGACCTGGACTAAACCAGGACTAAATCATTCGTGTCAGTATTTTATCTGTTTTATCTGTTTCGTGTGTTTTGTGTGTTTCGTGTGTTGCTTGTGAAGGTGAGGGGGGTAATTGTCAGTGTTTATCCGAGTGCTGTTCCCATAGTGACAAGAACAAGCCTCAGACTCGACTCGATTATCCACGATCTGAAGCAGGAGCAGCGTGTTTAGACTGAAGGGAGGGAGGGACTGTCAAAAAAAAGATTTAATACGGGCTGAAAAATAAACACAAAATGGTTTTAAACAGCACATTCTCAGGAGCCTGTGATCAGTACAAGCGAGTTGATAGAAAAGTTACACGGTGCACCTTTGAATTTGAGCCATTGGCCAATAGAACTGAAAGCAAACATGTTCAGCACCACGGACAGCTCCTCGCTTCTATAGACTTTCTGATGGACTGAACCAGGTCTAAACTAGGACTAAATCAAGACTAAACTGGGACTAAACTGGGATTAAACCAGGGGCTAAACCAGGACTGAACCTGGACATAAACAGGGGTAAACCAGGGAATAAACCAGGACAAGACCTCAGACTAAACTGGGACTAAACTGGGACTAAACCAGGGGCTAAACCAGGGGCTAAACCAGGACTGAACCTGGACATAAACAGGGGTAAACCAGGGAATAAACCAGGACTAGACCACAGACTAAACTTGGACTAAACTGGGACTAAACCAGGGACTAAGACAAGTCTAAGCAGGGTCTAAAACAGGACTAAACCAGATCTAAACCAGGAATAAACCAAGACTAAACTAGGGACTAAACCTGGTCTAAACCAGTTCTAAACGAGGGTCTAGACCAGAGACTAAATCAAGACTAAACCAGGACTAAACTGGGACTGAACCAGGGACCAGACACAATACCAGACCAGGCACTAAACCAGGACTAAACTGGGACTAAACCAGTTCTAACACGGGACTAAACTAGTACTAGACCAGGGATTTTAACAGCTCTAAACCAGAACTAAGCAAGGTCTAAATCAGGTCTAAACCAGGCCTAAACCCGGTCTAAACCAGGTCTAAACCAGGCCTAAACCCGGTCTAAACCAGAACTAAGCAAGGTCTAAACCAGGTCTAAACCAGGTCTAAACCAGGCCTAAACCCGGTCTAAACCAGGTCTAAACCAGGCCTAAACCCGGTCTAAACCAGGTCTAAACCAGAACTAAGCAAGGTCTAAATCAGGTCTAAACCAGGTCTAAACCCAGTCTAAACCCAGTCTAAACCCGGTCTAAATCAGGTCTAAACCAGGTCTAAACCAGGTCTAAATCAGGTCTAAACCAGGTCTAAACCCAGTCTAAACCCAGTCTAAACCAGGTCTAAACCAGGTCTAAACCAGGTCTAAACCAGGTCTAAACCCAGTCTAAACCTGGGGTATACCAGGTCTAAACCCGGTCTAAACCAGGTCTAAACCCAGTCTAAACCAGGTCTAAACCAGGTCTAAACCAGGTCTAAACCAGGTCTAAACCAGGTCTAAACCAGGTCTAAACCAGGTCTAAACCCGGTCTAAACCCGGTCTAAACCAGGTCTAAACACAGTCTAAACCAGGTCAAAACCAGGTCAAAACCAGGACTAAAGACCTCAAATGCATTAAACAATCACACTGTTCATATTTAGTGAAAAAGGATTTATTTCTCACCCTCTTCACAAACACTCTTCAGCCTAAATTCTCTCTAAAGTGTAATTCGGGGCTTTTCGTCGGTCGAGAGTTTGTTGCTGATTTCGCACACCGCCCCGTCCCCTTGACTCAGCACTTTGGTGTTTGCGGAGACGAGACGTAAACCGATTTAAAACTGAACTTAAATCAAACGCTTCGTCTAAGTCCACGCCGCCGTTTCCATGGAGACGCAGATGAAGAAGTGACGGAAAAGACGAGATCTGACTTTACAGCACTGGAGATATACTGGAGTGGGACTAAACTGGGACTATAAACTGGGACCAAACCAGGACTAAACCGGGGCTAAATAAGGACTAAACCAGGACTGAAACAGAACTAGACCAGGACTAAACTAGGACCAAACCAGAACAAAACCTGGACTAGACAAGGACTAAACCAAGAAGCAGGACTAACACATCTTTGGACAAGAATTAAACTGTGCAAGGACTAAACCAGGACGAAACTGGGTCTAAACCAGGACTAATATAGGTCTAAACCAGGACTAAACAAGAACTAATCCAGGACTAAACCAGGACTATAAACTGGGACTAAACCAGGACTAAACCAGGACTATAAACTGGGACTAAACTGGGACTAAACCAGGACTATAAACTGGGACTAAACTGGGACTAAACCAGGACTAAACTGGGTATAAACTAATACTAGTATAGGTCTAACCCAGGACTGAACCAGGACTAGACATGGACTAAACCAAGAGGCAGGACTGATGCATCTTTGAACCAGATCTAAACGGTGATTATGCCAGGACTAAACATGGTCTAAACGAGGACTAAACATGGTCTAAACGAGGACTAAACATGGTCTAAACGAGGACTAAACATGGTCTAAACGAGGACTAAACATGGTCTAAACGAGGACTAAACATGGTCTAAACGAGGATTAAATCTAAATCATTTTATACCAGACTGTACCAGGACTAAACCAGGTCCAGCCCAGGTCTAACCCAGGTCTAACCCAGGTCTAACCCAGGTCCGAACAGAACTGACAGTCGTCCTAAACCCATAATAACCGGTTGCGTCTGTAATCATCTCGTCTGTTCCTGGTCCCGCAGCAGCAGAAGTGCAGAGGGAGCGGTCTAATTCCTGCAGCGTGTATAAAGAATGCATGGGGTCTGTTAAAGCGGATCGTCCTAATGAGAGGAGAATCTGAAACTCTAATATTTATGGGCAGCAAAGCATCATGGGTAATGCACCTGTCACACACCGAGGTGTGGGGGAGGTGAAGGATGACCTGGATTCAACCTGGATCAGACCTGCATTAAAGCTGGATCAGACCTGGTTTAGACCTGGATCAGACCTGGTTTAGACTTGGTTTAGACCTAGTTTAGTCCTGGTTTAGACCTGGTTTAGACCTGGTTTAGACCTGGTTTAGACCTGGTTTAGACCTAGTTTAGTCCTGGTTTAGACCTGGTTTAGACCTGGTTTAGACCTGGTTTAGACCTGGTTTAGACCTAGTTTAGTCCTGGTTTAGTTCTAGTTTAGACCTGGTTTAGTCCTACTTTAGTCCCAGTTTAGTCCTAGTTTAGTCCTAGTTTAGTTCTGGCTTAGTCCTTGTTTAGTCCTACTTTAGTCCTACTTTAGTCCCAGTTTAGTCCTAGTTTAGTTCTTGTTTAGTCCTAGTTTAGTCCTGGTTTAGTCCTAGTTTAGTCCTGGCTTAGTCCTGGTTTAGTCCTAGTTTAGTCCTGGTTTAGTCCTGGTTTAGTCCTAGTTTAGTCCTGGTTAAATCGTTGTTTAATCCTGGTTTAGTCCTGATAAATTTACTGATTTTGAGCTTTAAACCTAAACCAGGTCTAAACCAGGTCTAAACCAGGACTTAACCAGGTCTAAACCAGGTCTAAACCAGGTCTAAACCAGGTCTAAACCAGGACTAAACCAGGTCTAAACCAAGTCTAAATCAGGGACTAAATCAGGTCTAAATCAGGACTCTCAGGGAACATAAAAGAGTCTATATTTCACTGTCTGATCCTCTTATGACAAAGTGACAGCTCATGATTGGTGCTTATCTACCCCCATCTCTCCTCCTCTCCTCTCTTCCTCTCTTTCCCTCTCTCTTTCCCTCTCTCTTTCCCTCTCGTTGTTGTCGCACATCCCTCATCCCCCTCTCCCCTCGTCCGTCTGTGTCTCTGTCAAATCCCGTGACGCTCTGTGATTTACGATGATGGTTTTAACGACGGACAAATGTAAATATGCAGATCGGGCGGAGCGACGCGGATCAGGCAGGACGGGCTAGCGAGCGCGGACAGGAAGTGAGGGGTCAGAGGTCACACACGACACCTGATTCTGAAAAGATAAATATGATTGACACAGATATAAGGGGCTGAGGACTGGAGGAGGTCTGCAACATGGTTCCTTTGTTTGATTTTTACTGTGTTATTATGATGTTCCTTTGTCAAACACGTAGTATAGTTTAGACCTGGTTTAGCCCTGGTTTAGGCCTAGTTAGAACAGATTTAGTACTGGTTTAGTCCATGTTTAGATCTGGCTTAATTTATTCCTAGTTTAGACCTGCTTTTGTCCTGCTTCAGTCCTGGTTCAGTCCTTATTCAGTCTTTGTTTAGTCCTTGTTTAGACCTTGTTTAGACCTTGTTTAGTCCTTGTTCAGTCCTTGTTTAGTCCTTGTTTAGTCCTGGTTCAGTCCTGGTTCAACCCTGGTTCAGTCCTGCTTTAGTCCTGCTTTAGTTCTGGTTTAGTCCTGCTTTAATCCTGCTTTAGTCCTGGTTTAGTCCTGGTTCAGTCCTTGTTTAGTCCTTGTTTAGTCCTGGTTCAGTCCTGGTTCAGTCCTGGTTCAGCTCTGGTTTAGTCCTGCTTTAGTCCTTGTTTAGTCCTGGTTTAGTCCTGGTTTAGACCTGCCTCATTCCTTGTTTAGACCTGTTTCAGTCCTGTTTCAGTCCTGTTTCAGTCCTGTTTCAGTCCTGTTTTAGTCCTGGTTTGGATCCTTGTATTTTTCCCCTGTAAAGTCATAATTCCCACAGACTTCCCGGCGTTCCCGCTCCTTCTGCTCTTTATTATAAAAACATGATAAGAAGCTCCACAAACAGAGTCAGAGTCTCATTCAGATGCAGAATCCGACTGAGGCACGAAAACAGAAACGCTACAGGAAAAACACAACCACTTTATACTGTTTTACCAAACGAAAACAGGACTAAAACAGGACTAAAGAAGGACTAAAGCAGGACTAAAACAGGACTAAAGAAGGACTAAAGAAGGACTAAAGTAGGACTAAAACAGGACTAAAGAAGGACTAATGCAGGTCTAAAGCAGGTTTAAAGCAGGAATAAACTAGAAACAAGGTCTAAACCAGGATTAATGTAGGGCTAAATCAGGTCTAAATTAGGGCTAAATTAGGGCTAAACTAAACCAAATCTCAACCAAAAATAAACCTGGTCTAAACTAAGACAAAACCAGAACTAAAGCAGGACAAAAGCAGGCATAAACTAGGACTAATCTAGGACTAAACCAGGTCTAACCCAGGACTAAAAAAGGACTAAACCAGGACTAAAGCAGGTATAATGCAGGACTAAAGCAGGACTGAAACAGGACTAAATGAGAACTAAACCCAGGTGGAACCAAGACAGAACCTAGACTGAACCAAGACTAAACCAATACTAAAATCGGTCTAAACCAGGACTAAACCAGGAGTGGAACTGTACCCTCCACCAGAAAAGTGACCTAGTACAACTTTAAAAAGCTTCTACCCTGTATTAAAGACATTTCTCTCCACATTCACATCATATTCATAAGACCAGACACTCCGCACCTGCTTGTTTCCATGGAGATGTCATCGCTTTGCCTGGGATGTTCCACAGTACGGCATTAAACTCATTATTTCTCCCATTTCCTCTGGTGTTTTTTAAAGTTTTATATGACAGAAAACTGACTCTTGTGAGCTTTAAGCACTGAAATAACTTGAAAAACATGCGTCCTTATCATGAGCGGGGTCTCCTCTCCACAGATCTGACCTGTAACCCGGCTTGGCGGCGTCCCCTGCTCGTTTCCATGGAGACAGACAGGCTCCATCCAGCACCTGTGCCAAAGAAAAACCACAGTCAGATTGTGTTTCATCAGCCTCACTGTGTTCTAATGGTTAAAGCTGCACTAAGGGACTTTTCAGGGCCCATTAGCTTTTGTCTGTCTCCATGGAGATGTTATTGCTTTGTCTGCATTGTTCCACCTTATAGCATTAAATTAAAATATTGTCACGGTAACAAGCAGAAACAGCCCCAAGTCCATTTACAGGTTTAGCTTTAGTTTAGTCCTGATGGATTCTAGGTTTGAGTCTAAACCTGGTCTAGTCCTGGTCTAGTCCTGGTTTAGTCCTGGAAGTCCTGGTTTAGTCCTGGTTTAGTCCGGTTTAGTCCCGGTTTAGTCCCTGTTGTAGTCCTGTTTTAGTCCTGGTTCAGTGCTGGTTTAGACCTGTTTTAGTCCTGTTTTAGTCCCTGTTTTAGTCCTGGTTTAGTCCTGGTTTAGACTTGGTTTAGTTCTGGTTTAGTCCTGGTTTAGTTCTGGTTTGGACTGGTTTAGTTCCAGTTTAGTCCTGGTTTAGTCTCTGTTGTAGTCCTGTTTTAGTCCCTATTTTAGTCCTGGTTTGGACCTATTTTAGTCCTGTTTTAGTCCTGGTTTAGAATTTGTTTAGTTCTGGTTTAGTCCTGGTTTAGTCTGGGTTTAGTCCTAGTTTAGTTCTGGTTTAGACTGGTTTAGTTCCAGTTTAGTCCTGGTTTAGTCCTGCTTTAGTCCTGGTTTAGTCCTGGTTTAGTCCTGCTTCAGTCCTGGTTCAGTCCTCCTTTAGTCCTCCTTTAGCCCTGCTTCAGTCCTGGTTCAGTCCTCCTTTAGTCCTCCTTTAGCCCTGCTTCAGTCCTGGTTCGGTCCTCCTTTAGTCCTCCTTTAGCCCTGCTTCAGTCCTGGTTTAGATCTCATGGTCACTATAGATGCAGGGTCCATTTTAAAGACTTGGCTGAAGTTGACAGACCGTTGCCGTGGAAACTCAGGTCTGAAATGTCAATCACCCGAGCCCACGACACACAGTGACATTTAACACAAATATTCCACATTTCAGCGAGACGAGAGAGACGAGGACATGTGCTCTGTTTGGGTAATGTTTCTATGGGCTTAAAGACGCACTACGGAACTTTTCTGATGGGGAAGGAGGTCTGTCACCTGCTCGTCTCCATGGAGATGTTATTATTTATTTGTTTATTCAGTTACAGGTGGTTTTATTTCAGAAAAAAATACCTTGAAAATCTTGTATTCTTGCATGTACTAAACCAGGACTAAACCAGGACTAAACCAGGACTACACCAGGACTAAACCAGGACTACCAGGACTAAACCAAAGCTAAACCAGGACTACATCAGGACTAGCTCAGGACTAAGCCAGGACTAAACCAGGACTACATCAGGACTAAACCAGGACTACCAGGACTAAACTAAAGCTAAACCAGGACTAAACCAAAGATAAACCAGGGCTAAACCAGGACTAAACCAGGACTAAACCAGGACTACACCAGGACTAAACCAGGACTACCAGGACTAAACCAAAGCTAAACCAGGACTAAACCAAAGCTAAACCAGGACTAAACCAGGACTAAACCAGGACTACCAGGACTAAACCAAAGCTAAACCAGGACTAAACCAAAGCTAAACCAGGACTAAACCAGGACTACACCAGGACTAAACCAGGACTAAACCAGGACTACCAGGACAGGTCCTGATATACACCTGGTTTAGTCCTGATATAGACCTGGTTTAGTCCTGATATAGTCCTGGTTTAGTCCTGATATAGACCTGGTTTAGTCCTGATATAGACCTGGTTTAGTCCTGATATAGACCTGGTTTAGTCCTGGTTTAGTCCTGATATAGACCTGGTTTAGTCCTGATATAGACCTGGTTTAGTCCTGATATAGACCTGGTTTAGTCCTGATATAGTCCTGATATAGTCCTGGTTTAGTCCTGGTTTAGTCCTGATATAGTCCTGGTTTAGTCCTGATATAGACCTGGCTTAGTCCTGATATAGTCCTGGTTTAGTCCTGGTTTAGTTCTGATATAGACCTGGTTTAGTCCTGATATAGTCCTGGTTTAGTCCTGGTTTAGTCCTGATATAGTCCTGGTTTAGTCCTGATATAGTCCTGGTTTAGTCCTGATATAGACCTGGTTTAGTCCTGGTTTAGTCCTGATATAGTCCTGGTTTAGTCCTGATATAGTCCTGGTTTAGTCCTGGTTTAGTCCTGATATAGTCCTGGTTTAGTCCTGATATAGTCCTGGTTTAGTCCTGATATAGACCTGGTTTAGTCCTGGTTTAGTCCTGATATAGTCCTGGTTTAGTCCTGATATAGACCTTACTGGTCCTTTTCCTTCAGCCTAAACCTTTCGGTCTTGAACCTGTTTAATGACAGTGTTAAATGGCAGCAGGAGAAAAGTTCCCCAGTGCTGCTTTACATAAGTCTTTAGTGTGATAAGGTCAGCTGTCGCACAGGGTTTGGATGCGGCCGCTCTTAACATTTAAACAGCATCAGTCACCGGCCGCACCACATTTATGCTCAGACCGGAGCGTTAAACAGGAAATAACAGCGACGTAAAGAGACTCACCGAGGAGCCGAGGGGACGGTACGTTTACCAGAGTTTATATCCGACTGACTATCAGAACAGGGACTAAACCAGGACTAAACCAGGACTAAAGCAGGACTAAAGCAGGACTAAACCAGGACTAAAGCAGGAATAAAGCAGGACTAAACCAGGACTAAACCAGGACTAAACCAGGACTAAACCAGGACTAAAGCAGGACTAAAGCAGGAATAAAGCAGGACTAAATCAGGTCTAAACCAGGTCTAAACCAGGACTAAACCAGGTCTAAAGCAGGACTAAAACAGGTCTAAAGCAGGACTAAAGCAGGACTAAACCAGGACAAAACCAAGTCTAAACCAGGTCTAAGCCAGGTCTAAACCAGATCTAAACCAGGACTAAACCAGGTCTAAACCAGGTCTGAACCAGGACTAAACCAGGACTAAACCAGGACTAAACCAGGACTAAAGCAGGACTAAACCAGGACTAAAGCAGGACTAAATCAGGTCTAAACCAGGTCTAAACCAGGACTAAACCAGGACTAAAGCAGGACTAAAGCAGGACTAAAGCAGGACTAAACCAGGACTAAAGCAGGACTAAAGCAGGACTAAACCAGGACTAAACCAGGACTAAACCAGGACTAAAGCAGGACTAAAGCAGGAATAAAGCAGGACTAAATCAGGTCTAAACCAGGTCTAAACCAGGACTAAACCAGGTCTAAACCAGGTCTGAACCAGGACTAAACCAGGACTAAACCAGGACTAAACCAGGACTAAAGCAGGACTAAAGCAGGACTAAAGCAGGTCTAAACCAGGTCTAAACCAGGACTAAACCAGGACTAAAGCAGGACTAAAGCAGGACTAAAGCAGGACTAAACCAGGACTAAAGCAGGACTAAATCAGGTCTAAACCAGGTCTAAACCAGGACTAAACCAGGTCTAAACCAGGTCTAAACCAGGACTAAACCAGGACTAAACAAGGTCAAAACCAGGACTAAACTAGGTCTAAACCAGGACTAAACCAGGACTAAACCAAGTCTAAACCAGGACTAAACCAGGTCTAAACCAGGACTAAAGCAGGACTAAACCAGGACTAAAGCAGGACTAAAGCAGGACTAAACCAGGACTAAACCAGGACTAAAGCAGAACTAAACCAGGACTAAACCAGGACTAAACCAGGTCTAAACCAGGTCTAAACCAGGACTAAACCAGGTCTAAACCAGGACAAAACCAGGTCTAAACCAGGACTAAACCCGGACTAAACCAGGTCAAAACCAGGACTAAACCAGGTCTAAACCAGGACTAAACCAGGACTAAACCAGGTCTAAACCAGGACTAAACCAGGTCTAAACCAGGACTAAACCAGGACTAAACCAGGTCTAAACCAGGACTAAACCAGGACTAAACCAGGTCTAAACCAGGACTAAACCAGGACTAAACCAGGACTAAACCAGGTCTAAACCAGGACTAAACCAGGACTAAACCAGGACTAAACCAGGACTAAACCAGGTCTAAACCAGGACTAAACCAGGACTAAACCAGGACTAAACCAGGTCTAAACCAGGTCTAAACCAGGACTAAACCAGGTCTAAACCAGGACTAAACCAGGTCTAAACCAGGACTAAACCAGGACTAAACCAGGTCTAAACCAGGTCTAAACCAGGTCTAAACCAGGTCTAAACCAGGACTAAACCAGGACTAAACCAGGACTAAATCAGAACAATAAAAGTTCTTTCTCTCTTCTTTTTCATTTATTTCTCTGTTCCTCACCCCTCCATCCCTCCATCCCTCCTCCTCCCTCCTCTCTGTCGCTCTAACGCTAACGCCCGCCGCTAACCGCTCACACGAGATAAACGAGCGGCGAGATTGTGGCGGCCATGATGTTATCGGGCTCAGGTGAAATGCATTGTGGGAGAGGGCAGCTTTATTTAAACAGTGTCACGGGCAGAACGGCTCAGTGCGGAAGTGCGGACGTGCGCGATGGTGACGGCCGGTTCAGACTTAAAAACGTTTACTGAGGGTCGAAGGAGCCGAGAAGTGAACAGGACCACTTCATGACATCACCAGGTGGAACAGAGCGGTTAGAGCTGAGGAGATGTAGACAAGCTAATAATAAAGGATGACAACAAAACACAACTCCAGGGCTAAACCAGAACTAAACCAGGACTAAACCAGGGCTAAACCAGGACTAAACCAGGGCTGAACCAGGACTAAACCAGGACTAAACCAGGGCTAAACCAGGACTAAACCAGGGCTGAACCAGGACTAAACCAGGACTAAACCAGGGCTAAACCAGGACTAAACCAGGGCTGACCCAGGACTAAACCAGGGCTAAACCAGGACTAAACCAGGACTAAACAAGGACTAAACCAGGACTAAACCAGGGCTGAACCAGGACTAAACCAGGGCTAAACCAGGGCTAAACCAGGGCTAAACCAGGTCTAAACCAGGACTATAAATCAGGATTAAACCAGAGCTAAACTAGGTCTAAACCAGGACTAAAGCAGGACTATAAATCAGGATTAAACCAGAGCTAAACTAGGTCTAAACCAGGACTAAAGCAGGACTATAAACCAGGTCTAAACCAGGTCTAAACCAGGTCTAAACCAGGTCTAAACCAGGTCTAAACCAGGTCTAAACCAGGATTAAACCAGGTCTAAACCAGGTCTATAAACTGCCTCTGGTCCCTGTGTGACTCTCGTTTCAGCATCAGGTTCATATTTCTTGGTGTTTTGTCGTTTTTCCCGTCGCTTTTCCTCGTCTCTTTGTTTACGATCTGTTTCTCTCTGGACCTTGTGGCAAACGCCGACTCTGCACTTTCACATGATCCACGACGAGGGGCCGAGACAACAGTTTAGAGACGAGACAACAGTTCAGAGACAACAGTTTAGAGACGAGACAACAGTTTAGAGACGAGACGACAGTTTAGAGACGAGACAACAGTTCAGAGCCGAGACAACAGTTTAGAGACGAGACAACGGTTTAGAGACGAGACGACAGTTCAGAGACAACAGTTTAGAAACGAGACAACAGTTCAGAGACGAGACAACAGTTTAGAGACGAGACAACGGTTTAGAGACGAGACAACGGTTTAGAGACGAGACAACAGTTTAGAGACGAGACAACGGTTTAGAGACGAGACAACGGTTTAGAGACGAGACAACAGTTTAGAGACGAGACAACGGTTTAGAGACGAGACAACGGTTTAGAGACGAGACAACGGTTTAGAGACGAGACAACAGTTTAGAGACGAGACAACGGTTTAGAGACGAGACAACGGTTTAGAGACGAGACGACAGTTTAGAGACGAGACGACAGTTTAGAGACGAGACAACGGTTTAGAGACGAGACAACGGTTTGGAGACGAGACGACAGTTTAGAGACGAGACGACAGTTTAGAGACGAGACAACGGTTTAGAGACGAGACAACGGTTTGGAGACGAGACAACAGTTTAGAGACGAGACAACGGTTTAGAGACGAGACAACGGTTTGGAGACGAGACGACAGTTTAGAGACGAGACAACGGTTTAGAGACGAGACAACGGTTTAGAGACGAGACAACGGTTTAGAGACGAGACAACGGTTTAGAGACGAGACAACGGTTTAGAGACAAGACAACGGTTTAGAGACGAGACAACGGTTTAGAGACGAGACAACAGTTCGGAGACGAGACGACAGTTTAGAGACGAGACAACGGTTTAGAGACAAGACAATGGTTTAGAGACGAGACAACAGTTCGGAGACGAGACGACATTTCGGAGACGAGACAACAGTTTAGAGACGAGACGACAGTTTAGAGACGAGACAACGGTTTAGAGACGAGACAACGGTTTAGAGACGAGACAACGGTTTAGAGACGAGACAACAGTTCGGAGACGAGACAACAGTTCGGAGACGAGACGACATTTCGGAGACGAGACGACAGTTTAGAGACGAGACAACGGTTTAGAGACGAGACAACAGTTCAGAGCCGAGACAACAGTTTAGAGCCGAGACAACGGTTTAGAGACGAGACAACGGTTTAGAGATGAGACAACGGTTTAGAGACGAGACAACAATTTGGAGACGAGACAACGGTTTAGAGATGAGACAACGGTTTAGAGACGAGACAACAATTTGGAGCCGAGACAACGGTTTAGAGACGAGACAACGGTTTAGAGACGAGACAACGGTTTAGAGACGAGACAACGGTTTAGAGACGAGACAACAGTTTAGAGACGAGACAACGGTTTAGAGACGAGACAACGGTTTAGAGACGAGACAACGGTTTAGAGACGAGACAACAGTTCGGAGACGAGACAACGGTTTAGAGACGAGACAACAGTTCGGAGACGAGACAACAGTTCGGAGACGAGACGACATTTCGGAGACGAGACAACAGTTTAGAGACGAGACGACAGTTTAGAGACGAGACAACGGTTTAGAGACGAGACAACGGTTTAGAGACGAGACAACGGTTTAGAGACGAGACAACGGTTTAGAGACGAGACAACGGTTTAGAGACGAGACGACAGTTCAGAGACGAGACGACAGTTCGGAGACGAGACGTTTTACTGTGCGGAAAAGGGCCGATTCACCAGAAACAAGGGAAGAGTTTCACATCGTACTGGGATTGTGGAGTCGTAGAGTTCAGATTTGTGTCATGTTTTTGTACATTTATGGAGAAACGTCAGAAACCAGGACTAAAGGAGGACTAAACCCGGACCAAACCAGGACTAAACCAGGAATAAACAAGGACTAAACTCAGTCTAAACCAGGACCAACTCTAGATCAACTCAAAAGTTAGGACTAAACCAAGTCTCAGTCAGGACTAAACCAGGATTAAACCAGGACCAAACCAGGACTATAACCTGACTCAGTTTGAGCCCCTCTGTTGCCGGGTGCTTGTGGGCGGAGCCTCGTACAGATAACAATAGTAGTAATAATAGTAGTAATAGTAGTAATAGTAGTAATAGTAGTAATAGTAGTAGTTGTAGTAGTAGTAGTAGTAGTAGTAGTAGTAATAGTAGTAGTAGTAGTAGTAGTAGTAGTAGTAGTAGTTGTAGTAAATGTATAATGTGATGCGGTGATAATGAGCAGAGGTTTTGTGCTCAGAGCAAAATGGAAACATGTGTTGGAAATAAGTATCTGAGAAACAAATATGAGGAGATGAGGAAACAAGAGAACAGAGAGAGGAGAGGAGACAGGAGGTGTGAGAGGAAGAGAGGAGACGAGAGAGGAAGAGAGGAGAGGAAGAGGGGAGAGGAGAGAGGAGAGGAGAGGAGAGAGGAAGAGAGGAGAGGAGAGAGGAAGAGAGGAGAGGAGAGAGGGGAAGAGAGGAGAGGAGAGAGGAGAGGAGAGAGGAGAGGGGAGGAGAGAAGAAGAGAGGAGAGGAGAGAGGAAGAGAGGAGAGGAGAGAGGAGAGGAGAGAGGGGAGGAGAGGAGAGAGGAGAGAGGAAGAGAGGAAAGGAGAGAGGGGAGGAGAGGAGAGGAGAGAGGAGAGGGGAGGAGAGAGGAAAAGAGGAGAGGAGAGAAGAAGAGAGGAGAGGAGAGGAGAGAGGGGAGGAGAGGAGAGGAAAGGAGAGAGAAGAGGAGAGGAAGAGAGGAGAGGAGAGAGGAAGAGAGGAGAGGAGAGGAGAGAGGAGAGGAGAGGAGAGGAGAGAGGAAG
Source organism: Odontamblyopus rebecca (assembly GCA_030686955.1). Lineage (NCBI taxonomy): Eukaryota > Metazoa > Chordata > Actinopteri > Gobiiformes > Gobiidae > Odontamblyopus > Odontamblyopus rebecca. The sequence goes on from CM060675.1 coordinate 5,391,622, forward strand.
AGAGGGAGGTAAACAGTAGAGGAGAGAGAGATGAGGCTACAGCGCTGCACCCAAAAACCAATGAAACGATAGAGCAGCACCCAAAGGAGAGAGGAGAGGCTGGGATAGAGAGATAGAGAGACTCGAGAGAGTCAGGAAAAAGAGGGAGAGAAAGAGAGAAGGATGGAGATACCACAGCACTACACCCAAAACATATAAAGAGGAGAAGCTCCTAAGGGAGTAAGAGAAAGAGAGAGAGAAGGAGGGAGCAGGAGAGAAGGTGTGGGGGAAATGGAGGGAAAGAGAGAGAAAGAAAGAGTGAGGGTGAGAGAGACAGGAGAGAAGGAGGAAGAAAAGAAAAGAGGGAGAGGAGAGCGAGAGAAGGAGGGATGAGAGGGAAAGAGAGGAGAGAGAAGAACAAAGATAGGAAAAGAGGGAAGGAGGGAGAAAGGGAAAGAGGGAGAAAGAGGAGAGGGGAGGAGAGAGGAGAGAGGAGAGGAGAGAGGAGAGGGGAGAGGAGAGGGGAGAGGAGAGAGGAGAGAGGAGAGGACAGAGGGGGGAAAAGAGAGAGAGAGAAGGGGTGGGGGGAATGAAGGGAGAAAATGGGGGGGTTTGGGAGGGAAAGAGAAAAAGAGAGGGAAGGCGAGAGGGAGAGAGGAGTGAGGAAGAGAGGAGAGAGAGATAACAAGGGAGGAAGGGCGAGAGGAGAGAGGAGGAGGAGCGGAGGAGAGAAACAGCGAGACTAAAGTTGCACCCAGGGGAGAGAAAGAGCGCGAAGGTGAGAAAAACGGATGAATAGACGAATAGAGAAAGAGAGAAAAGAGAGAGAGAGAGAACAAGGCTACAGCTCTGCACCCAAAACTTATAAAGCAGAGAAGCACCCATGGGAGAGGAGCGAGGGAGCGAGGGAATGAGGGAGGAGGAGTGAAGGTCAGAACTGATCTGTATTCAGCTTCACTCTTAAACTCTCCACTGGAATCACAAGAATTCACAAATACCAAATACTTTTCTTTTATGGATCAATAACGTTTGGCTTTATTGAGACCAAAACTCTGACATTTACTCCAGAACTGACTCAGAAACAACTCGATAACGTGACTTAAAGCTCACAAAAAAAGAGTCCGTTTTACGCAATATAAAACCTTTAAACCGATCTCCATGTAAACAAGCATCGAGACGCCATCAAGGTACAGGTCAGATCTGTGCAGGGGCGACACCACACGGCAAAGACGCTTGGCCAAAATGTAACATATAAACACTTAAAGCTGAACTCGGGCACGTCTGAAGCTAAAGTTCGTCGCTGGAGGTGGTGGAATTCTGTCAGAAGCCCAAAAACGGCACAGATCATTTTAACCCTCGAAGATCTACGACATCGTACACGACTCAGAGGAACATGTTTTCTATAGCCGCGCAGAACTTTCTCACCGTAAAAGACAGAAACTTCCTTTTCCCCTCTGAAAGTGCAGACATAGAGGTTTCTGTACATTTCTGCGGCTTTATCCTACGTCACACTCACGCTGTGTGATGACGTGAGCAAAACGAGTGTCCAACAGGAACTTTGTTTTCCCCAAACTCATGCGCTCCGTCCATTTTGATCGAGCCAAACTTTGCCAAAGAGTGAAGTGAGTCAAGATGGTCGACTCCTCTGACTGTGTGTGTTTAGAACGAGTGAAAAAGTCGCTCTAAGTGCAGTTTTTTCTCAAATAAATGACAAATTACGCTTCTTGGTGTGTGTAATTGTACATCCCTTTGCTATTTTTATTTAAAGGTTTATTTCGCTTAAAATGAACAAATCCAAATGTAATAAACACCAGGGAAATGCAGAAGTGCTGTGGCTCTGGCCCTGGACCTGACAGGAGCTGTTTCCAGGACTGGACCAGGAAAGAAATGGAGTGATTACACTTTTTTTGTTTTTAGGGCAATAAGGAGATTTTTTATTTATTTACAGACCTGATATTTTGCATTTTTTGTAGCTAAGGCCCTAAATTAAGCATTTTTTATGTCCATAAAGTTGTTTCTACATGTTTGCTGTGTGTTTTGTATAAAAGAGTGGGAATTTTCATCTCTATTTCTGGTTCTGCAGCTTTTATCACAGCCTCATGACACAACTACAGCAGCAGAGTGTGAAATAACAGGTTGGACTGAACAAAAGGAGGTAGAACACTTCATTAGGGGTAAAAGGGGCAGTTTTAAAAAGCAAACCGAGGAGAAATGTACTAAAATTGCCCTTAGGTCTTCGGGGTTAACTCCACTTTAACCCGTCTTACAACAGCCACGAGTCTGACAAACTAAACGCTCTGCCTGCTTCACTCATTAGTGTCTGGAAACGTTAGAAAACAACTTTATAATCAGCCTTACACTTCCCTCTGTTGATTTCCCGCTGCACAGGCCAAAGCCCGAAAGACTCGATCGCCAACGTCGTTTCTAATCCTGTTTATTCACGAGGAATTATATTTTTTGAAAGACGCAAAAAAAAATACATTCCTGAACCATTTACTTTCAACAACTTTTCAATTCACCATCAGTAGTCGATCTTCACTTGTTGCTTCTTCTTCGCTGGAGTCGGCGATCGAGTCTTTTGGGCTTTGTCCTGTGCAGTGGGAAATCAACAGAGGGAAGTGTGAGGCTGATTATAAAGTTGTTTTCCTAACGTTTCCAGACACTAATGAGTGAACCAGGCAGAGCGTTTAGTTTGTCAGACTCGTGGCTGTTGTAAGACGGGTTAAAGTGGTGTTCAGAATTTGCCCCCATCACTGCACTAGTTTGTTGCCTTGACAGACTCAGTGCCACAGTGAGATCTCCGCCGAAGAAACACTGATCTGTGCCGTTTTTTTGGCTTCTGACAGAATTCCACCACCTCCAGCGACGGACTTTAGCTTCAATCGTGCCCGAGTTCAACTTTAAAACTATCGGAAAATTATATAAAAGTAGTGAAATGATCTGTCCATGCAACCGTCATTTTCTTTGACAAGTCCTCTTAAAATAAACGACCTTTAGACTAGAATTACGCAGTTTCAGAACTAATAAGTCAGTAAAAAATCTGAAAATAAACCTGCAAACAACATGAATAACCTGATATAAGTTTGAAAATCTTGGAAAAACCTTCTTTTCAGTGGAAACATAGTAAAAGATGCATGTTTATCAATGTATTTTCGAGCTATAGAAACACCTGTGCTTGAACACACACAGTAACAAGATGGACAGTTTTAATTAATGCCACGTTGCGGAACATTCCAGGCAATAAGAGGCAGTAACATCTCCATGGAGACAGGAGCACGGAGCGTCTTTATGATTTCTTTTTATGGCTGCTAATTAGCCGTTAGCATCGTGCCTTTATTATCCCTGCAGAGGCAAAGCGGCTTTAATATCTGCCCTGCCCCGAGGAGCCGCTGACCCGCCATTCAACTCTCCTCTTTCTCTCTTTGTCTTTCACTCCCGCTCCTCCTCTTCTCTTTCTCCTTCTTTGTCTTTCACTCCCTCTCCTCCTCTTTTCTTTCTCTCTCGGCATTCACTCCCGCTTTCTCTTTCTTTCTCTCTTTGTCGTTCACTCCCTCTCGTCTTTCTCTCTTTCTTTGTCTTTCACTCCCTCTCCTCCTCTTCTCTTTCTCCTTCTTTGTCTTTCACTCCCTCTCCTCCTCTTCTCTTTCTCCTTCTTTGTCTTTCACTCCCTCTCCTCTTCTCTTTCTCCTTCTTTGTCTTTCACTCCCTCTCCTCCTCTTCTCTTTCTCCTTCTTTGTCTTTCACTCCCTCTTCTCCTCTCCTCCTCTTTTCTTTCTTTCTCCTTCTTTGTCTTTCACTCCTGCTTTCTCTCTTTCTTCCTCTCTTTGTCTTTCACTCCCTCTTCTCTCCTCCTCTTTTCTTTCTCTCTTTCTTTGTCTTTCACTCCCTCTTCTCCTCTCCTCCTCTTTTCTTTCTCTCTTTCTTTGTCTTTTACTCCCTCTCCTCCTCTTTTCTTTCTCTCTTTGTCTTTCACTCCCTCTCCTCCTCTCCTCTTTCTTTGTCTTTCACTACCGCTTTCTCTCTCTCTTTGTCTTTCACTTCTTCCCTCTATTTCTCTCCCTCTTTCCCCTCAGTCTCTCAATCCTTCCCTCCCTTGTGTCTCCTCTCCTCCCACTTTTTCTCTCCTATCTCCTCTCTCTCCTCCCTCCTTCTCTATCTCCCTCTCTTTCTTCTTTCTACTCTGCCTCTCTCACTCTCCTCTCCCTTTCTCTTTATCTCTTCTCTCTCTCTTCCCCTTCTTTCCTTTTCTCCTCCCTCCTCTAAATCTTCTTATTCTCTCTTTCTCTTTCTTTGTCTTTCACTCCCTCTCCTCCTCTCTTTCTTTGTCTTTCACTCCCTCTCCTTTTCTTTCACTCTTTCTTTGTCTTTCACTTCCTCTCCTCCTCTTCTCCTTCTCTTTCTTTGTCTTTCACTCCTTCCCTATCTCTCTCTTGGTCTCTCCTTCCCTCTCTTCCTTTCTCCATTTCTCTCTTTTGCTCTCTCTTTCCCCTCAGTCTCTCAGTCCTTCCCTCCCTCGAGTTTCTTCTCCTCCCACTCTTTTTCTCTCCTATCTCCTCTCTCTCTTCCTCCCTCTCTCCGTCCCTTTTATCCACTCTCGTCTCTCTCCCTGGATTCTTCCTTTCTCTTCTTCCCTCTGTTTCCTCCCCTTCTTTCCCTCTCTCCTCCCTCCTTCTCTCCCTCTCTCCTCCCTCCTTCTCTCCCTCTCTCCTCCCTCCTTCTCTCCCTCTCTCCTCCCTCCTTCACTCCCTCTCTCCTTCTCTCTCTTCTTTCAGTATTTGCAGTGGTCCCTGTAGTTCTGCTCTTATTAAACCCATAAAAGTATAAACAGCTCTCAAACGACAAAACCACACGGAAAACATCAGGACCAAGGACAGGGCCAACAAGGACCAAAGAGGAGGCTAAAGAGAGGGCCAACGAGGACCAAAGAGGAGGCTAAAGAGAGGGCCAACGAGGACCAAAGAGGAGGCTAAAGAGAGGGCCAACAAGGACCAAAGAGGAGGCTAAAGAGAGGGCCAATGAGGACCAAGGAGAGGGCCAACGAGCACCAAAGAGGAGGCTAAAGAGAGGGCCAACAAGGACCAAAGAGAGGGCCAACAAGGACCAAAGAGAAGGCCAACGAGGACCAAAAAGAGGGCCAACAAGGGCCAAAGAGAGGGCCAACAAGGACCAAAGAGAAGGCCAACGAGGACCAAAGAGAGGGCCAACGAGGACCAAAGAGAGGGCCAACGAGGACCAAAGAAAGGGCCAACGAGGACCAAAGAGAAGGCCAACGAGGACCAAAGAGAGGGCCAACGAGGGCCAAAGAGAGGGCCAACAAGGACCAAAGAGAAGGCCAACGAGGACCAAAGAGAAGGCCAACGAGGACCAAAGAGAGGGCCAACGAGGGCCAAAGAGAGGGCCAACAAGGACCAAAGAGAGGGCCAACGAGGACCAAAGAGAGGGCCAACGAGGACCAAAGAGAGGGCCAACGAAGACCAAAGAGAAGGCCAACGAGGACCAAAGAGAGGACCAACGAGCACCAAAGAGAGGGCCAACGAGCATCAAAGAGAGGAGAAAGAGAAAGAGGGAAGGAGAAGAGGATAGAGGGATGATTTCAGAATGATATTAGATATTGTAGATTTCTTCCAAAAACACTGAGCCTCCCACAGTCCCAGAGTTTTCCTCTGGTGCACTAACGTTTCTTCTCGCACACACACAGACATGGATTAGCATCCAGTTAGCAAATCTGTGTGTGTGTCGTTCACTTTCATTATGAAACATGAGGCGAAGAGACGAGGAGCAAAAACAAACACGACTGTTCACACGAGAGGCTCAAAACAAGGTCACAGAGAATAAGAGAAACACCAGAGACACCACAAGGATTTGGAGGAACAACAGTAATAATATCTGTAGTAATGGAACAGGACTAAACCAGGACTAAACCAGGGCTAAACCAGGGCTAAACCAGGCCTAGGTCTAAACCAGGTCTAAACCAGGACTAAACCAGGCCTAGGTCTAAACCAGGTCTAAACCAGGACTAAACCAGGCCTAGGTCTAAACCAGGACTAAACCAGGGCTAAACCAGGACTAAACCAGGTCTAAACCAGGACTAAACCAGGACTTAATCAGGTCTAAACCAGGGCTAAACCAGGACTAAACCAGGACTAAACTAGGACTTAAATAGGTCTAAACCTGGACTAAACCAGGTCTAATCCAGGACTAAACTAGGACTTAACCAGGACTAAACCAGGCCTAAACCAGGCCTAAACCAGGACTAAACTAGGACTTAATCAGGTCTAAACCAGGACTAAACTAGGACTTAACCAGGACTAAACCAGTACTAAACCAAGACGAAACTAGGACTTAATCAGGTCTAAACCAGGATTAAACCAGGACTAAACCAGGACTTAATCATGTCTAAACCAGGACTAAACCAGGTCTAAACCAGGACAAACCCAAGTCTAAAATAGGACTAAACCAGGACTTAATCAGGTCTAAACCAGGACTAAACTAAGCTGAACTAGGACAAAACCAGGACAAAACCAGGTTCAAATTAGGACTTGAAAAGGTCTAAACCCTGATTTAATCTGGTCTAAACCAAGTATAAACTGGGTCTAAACCGGGTCTTAACCAGGACTAAATCAGGACTAAACCAGATCTAAACCAGGAATAAACCAGGACTAATTCAGGACTAAACCAGGACTAAAACAGGTCTTATCCAGGACTAAATCAGGTCTAAACCAGGACTAAATCAGGTCTTAACCAGGACTAAACCAGGTCTAAACCAAGTCAAAATCAGAACTAAACCAGGTCTAAAGCAGGACTAAACCAAGACTAAACCTGGACAAAACTAGGACTTAAATAGGTCTCTAAATCAGGACTTAATCAGGTCTAAACCAGGTCTAAACCAGGCCTAGGTCTAAACCAGGTCTAAACCAGGACTAAACCAGGCCTAGGTCTAAACCAGGTCTAAACCAGGACTAAACCAGGCCTAGGTCTAAACCAGGACTAAACCAGGTCTGTTCTGCTCTTTTTGGATCTTTTCCGCTCTCGTCTCTGTGGTGTCGTTGTGAAATAAACAGAATAAATTGGATCAAACTCAGCGTGATAAAAGGTTTTTATCCGTTCTGGCTCCGGTGGAATATTTGATGATCTCAGACGGACGACGCCGACGCCACAAACTCAGGGTCGAGACTCAGACCAGGAAACGAAAGAGTGGGAAAGAAAAGAGACGAAGAGTTCAATAAAACCTGTGAAATATGGAGACGGAAAAACAGGGAGGGAGAAGAAAGGAGGGGAGAGGAGAAGGAAGGAAGGGAGAGAGGAAAAGTATAGTATACAGGAGAGGGGGAGAGAGGGATAAGAGAAAGAGAGAGGGAAGTGTGGAAGATATGTGTGTGGGGATGGGAGGATGAGGGGTTCAGAAGAGAGAGAAAACAGAGAGATAGAAAGAGAGGTTCACATGTCATAATAAAAGAGAGGAAGAGATGGAGAGATGGAGGGAGAGAGAGGGAGAGAAGAGAGAAGGAGGGAGAGAGAGGGAGAGAAGAGAGAGGAAGAGAGAGATAAAGAGAGGGAGGGAGAGGGGCAGAAGAGAAGGAGGGAAAGAGGGAAGGAGAGAGGAAGGAAGAGAGAGGAATGAAGAGGGGGGAGAGAGGGAGGGAGAGATGAAGGGAGGGAGAGAGAGATGGAAGGAAGGAGAGGAGGAGGGAGAGTGAGGGAGGAAGAGAGGAAGGAACAGAGGGACTAATATTGTACAGGGAGAGAGAAAGAGACATAAAAAGAAAGAGAGACAGATATTTGGTTTAGTCCTGGTTTAGTCCTGGTTTAGTCCTGCTTTAGCACTGGTTTGTCCTGGTTTAGTCCTGGTTTTGTCCTGGTTTAGTCCTGGTTTAGTCCTGCTTTAGTCAAGCTTTAGTCCTGGTTTAGTCCTGGTTTTGTCCTGGTTTAGTCCTGCTTTAGTCCTGCTTTAGCCCTGGTTTGTCCTGGTTTAGTCCTGGTTTTGTCCTGGTTTAGTCCTGGTTTAGTCCTGCTTTAGTCAAGCTTTAGTCCTGGTTTAGTCCTGGTTTTGTCCTGGTTTAGTCCTGGTTTAGTCCTGCTTTAGTCCTGGTTTTGTCCTGGTTTTTTCCTGGTTTATTCCTGGTTTAGTCCTCATTTAGTCCTGGTTTAGTCCTGCTTTAGTCCTGGTTTAGTCCTGGTTTAGTCCTGGTTTAGTCCTGCTTTAGTCCATGGTTTAGTCCTGCTTTAGTCCTGGTTTAGTCCTGGTTTAGTCCTGGTTTAGTCCTGCTTTAGTCCATGGTTTAGTCCTTGAAAAACTGTTAGACTTTTTAAATGTTCGAGGAAGCTTCTGATGTAGAAATCAGGTTTCTCTTTTTAATTTTGACATCCCGCCGTCCAGTAGCACCGCAGAACAGAACTAAACGACCCATGAATGACGGAAAAGTGGTGTGAAAAAGAAACAAAATGGAGGAAGGCTCAGTTTTGTCGACTTAAATGTAAAGTTGTAAAACAAACACTGGACCTTTGGGGGTTAAACCTTCACTATTTATTTATTTACTTGGATGATTTCAGCCCTGGAATCGCCGATCTCGACTGAACTAAAGGTAAAAAAGTAGGCGTGAGCTACAACTTCATGACATCACAAGGTGGAACAGAGCGTTTGGAGCTTTGGAGATGTAGACGGACGAATAATAAAGAGTCACTCAAAAGTGTGAATGAAACAAAACTCAACTCCAGGTCTGTTTTTGAGGAGGAAACAACATTATAACCGGACTTAACGCTCACGAGAGTCCGTTTAAATCAGGCTAAAACCACAGCTGCTCCTCCCTCTGCTCCAGGTTTTCCGAGGAGGAACTTTCTTCCCCTCGGGTGATTCCCGCTGGTTATTTTCAGGTTTATTTAAATGCAGCATTAAAAGGTTCAGGCCTGAGGATTCACACATGTTTATGAAGTTTGGGACTCGATTCAAAACGGAGAAGCAGAAGTGAGGACTAAACAGCACTAAAGAGAACTAAAAATAACTCTGAGCAAGAACCAAAACAAAACAACTAAAGCAGGACTAAACCAGGACTAAACCAGGATAAAAGCAGGACTAAACTAGGACTAAAGCAGGACTAAATCAGGACTAAAGCAGGACTAAAGCAGGACTAAACCAGGACTAAACCAGGACTAAACCAGGACTAAATCAGGACTAAAGCAGGACTAAACCAGGACTAAACCAGGACTAAAGCAGGACTAAACCAGGACTAAACCAGGACTAAAGCAGGACTAAAGCAGGACTAAACCAGGACTAAACCAGGACTAAACCAGGACTAAAGCAGGACTAAATCAGGACTAAAGCAGGACTAAACCAGGACTAAACCAGGACTAAAGCAGGACTAAACCAGGACTAAACCAGGATAAAAACAGGACTAAACCAGGACTAAAGCAGGACTAAACCAGGACTAAACTAGGACAAAACCAGGACTAAACCAGGACTAAACCAGGACTAAAACAGGACAAAACCAGGACTAAAGCAGGACTAAACCAGGACTAAACCAGGACTAAACCAGGATAAAAACAGGACTAAACCAGGACTAAACCAGGACTAAAGCAGGACTAAACCAGGACAAAAGGGGGACTAAACCAGGACTGAACCAGGACTAAACCAGGTCTAATAACACTTCCTCACCTCTGCTCGCTCATTTGCGTAACTCCACAAGACTTAAGTGTTTTCTTTTATTTCCTAACAATTAATTTGACACCCGCCCTCTGACCTCTGACCCCCGCCCCCCCTGACCCCTCTGCCCGGTCCCCTCTGACCCCTCTGAGCTCAAAGTCTCACTCGGGCTTGTTCCGCTCGGTCTCACCTCGGGTTCGGTGCGTCTCCTCTGATCTGAGCCTTTAAATATTCCCTTTGATGAGTCCTTCCCTATGAACTCATTACCCACGATTCCGAGGGGAAGCGGCGTTAGCGAGCGCCACTAAAGCTAACTGTGTGAAGAGACATGGAATATTCGGGAATGATTGGATTTCATGTTCAGAGGAGTTCAGAGGGGTTCAGGGGGGTTCAGGGGGGTTCAGAGGGGTTCAGGGGGGTTCAGGGGGGTTCAGAGGGGTTCAGGGGGGTTCAGGGGGGTTCAGGGAGGTTCAGGGGGGTTCAGAGGGGTTCAGGGGGGTTCAGAGGGGTTCAGGGGGGTTCAGAGGGGTTCAGAGGGGTTCAGAGGGGCTCAGAGGGGTTCAGGGGGGTTCAGAGGGGTTCAGAGGGGTTCAGGGGGGTTCAGGGAGGTTCAGAGGGGTTCAGGGGGGTTCAGAGGGGTTCAGGGGGGTTCAGAGGGATTCAGAGAAGTTCAGGGGGGTTCAGAGGGGTTCAGAGGGGTTCAGGGGAATTCAGGGGGGTTCAGAGGGGTTCAGGGGGGTTCAGAGAAGTTCAGGGAGGTTCAGGGGGGTTCAGAGGGGTTCAGGGGGGTTCAGAGGGGTTCAGGGGGGTTCAGAGGGGTTCAGGGGGGTTCAGAGGGGTTCAGAGGGGTTCAGGGAGGTTCAGGGAGGTTCAGAGGGGTTCAGAGGGGCTCAGAGGGGTTCAGGGGGGTTCAGAGGGGTTCAGAGGGGTGCTCCTCTACCCAGACAGATACAGCGGAAGAAGAGGGAGGGAATTCTCCGTTTGCGTGTAAAAGACGGGTACAAACAAAGGGAAATTTCTCAGTTTTTAAAAATATCCGTGTTCGTGTAAACGGGGCCTGAGGGTCCAGGCCGAGCTCCTGAAGAACAAGCCCACACCATGATCCCCATGATCCTCCTCCACCAAACTTTACACTTGGCCCAGTCAGACAAGAACCTCCAAACCCAGACTCGTCCTTCAGGTGGAGAAGTGAGTCCAGAGGCGAAGTTTTACACCTCTGAATCCGATGCTTTCGCTGCTCTTGGTGATGTGTGAATCTCTCTGTTCTGGAGCTCCTCTGAAGGACACGGGGAGCCTGGAGGTCTGTGGCGTTTCACTCTGCAGGAAGTTGGCGTCAGTTTACGTGAGTTCTGTCGTTCCCGATCACTTCCTCTTCGTTCTAATCCCAGTGTCACAGGTTCATCCTCTCACAGAGCCTCCTGAGAGCGACTCGTTCTGTCAGAAATGTTTGAAAAAACGTCTCAGCGAAGTGAAGAACTCCTGATTATTTGGACGAGTGAGTGACTTTTGGCAATACAGCGCATCTCCTCCTCCCTCATCCCTCTCTTCTCATCTCCTTCTCCTCCGCCTCTCTCCTCCCTTTCTCCTTGTCTCCTTCTCCTCTCCTTCCTCTCTCCTTGTCTCCTTCTCCTCCACCTCTCTCCTCCCTCTCTCCTTGTCTCCTTCTCCTCTCCTCCCTCTCTCCTTGTCTCCTTCTCCTCTGTCTCTCTCCTCGTCTCTCCTCCCTCTCTTCTTGTCTCCTTCTCCTCTCCTCCCTCTCCTTGTCTCCTTCTCCTCCACCTCTCTCCTCCCTCTCTTCTTGTCTCCTTCTCCTCTCCTCCCTCTCCTTGTCTCCTTCTCCTCCACCTCTCTCCTCCCTCTCTTCTCCCTCTCTCCTTGTCTCCTTCTCCTCTGCCTCTTCCCTCTATCCTCCCTCTCATCCCTCTTTCCTTCTGCACAGGTCCATCTGGTGTCTCCTCCTCCTGTCCTTTCCTGTCCTCCATCTCCTCTTTCATCCCTCTCTCCTCGTAACTCCATCTTCTCTCCCTCTCCTATCCTCCCTCCTCATCCCTCTGTCCGTGCACACAGACTCTCTCCTCCTCCTCCTCATCCCTCGCTCCGTGCAGGTCCATCTGGTGGATATTGACTCGTGTATCGACCGCTGTGCTCGGACTGTGGACTCATGACCAAAATGAAGACATGATGAGTTTAGAGGCGCTGTCACCCAGGAAGACGAGAGGAGAGAGGGAGGAGGGGGAAGATGGGGAGGAGAAGAGAGAAGAGAAGGGAGGGGAAGAGGAGAGAGGAGACAGAGGAGATATCAGAGGAGTGAGGGAAAGAGGAGAAACAGAGAGGAGAGAGAAAAAGAAGAGAAAGGGGAGAGGGCCAAAGAGAGAAAGGGGGCGAGAGGAGAGGAAGAGAGAGCCCTGGTTCAGCCCTAGTTCAGCCCTGGTTTAGTCCTGGATTAGTCCTGGTTCAGCCCTGGTTTTATCCTGGTTTAATCCTGTTTTAGTCCTGGTTTGGTCCTGGTTTAGTCCTGGTTCAGCCCTAGTTTAGGCCTGGTTTAGTCCTGGTTTAGCCCTGGTTTAGGCCTGGTCTAATCCTGGTTGTCCTGGTTTAGTCCTGGTTTATCTCTGGTTTAGTCCTGGTTTAGCTCTGGTTTAGCCCTGGTTTAGCTCTGGTTTGGTCCTGGTTTAGTCCTGTTTTAATCCTGGTTTGGTCCTGGTTTGGTCCTGGTTTAGCCCTGATTTAGTCCTGGTCTAGTCCTGGTTTAGCAGTGGTTTAGCCCTGGTTTAGCCCTGGTTTAGGCCTGGTCTAGTCCTGGTTTAGTCCTGGTTTAGTCCTGGTTTAGGCCTAGTCTAGTCCTGGTTTAGTCCTGGTCTAGTCCTGGTTTAGCAGTGGTTTAGGCCTGGTCTAGTCCTGGTTTAGTCCTGGTTTAGGCCTGGTTTAGTCCTAGTTTAGCCCTGGTTTAGGCCTGGTCTAATCCTGGTTTAGCTCTGGTTTAGTCCTGGTTTAGCTCTGGTTTGGTCCTGGTTTAGTCCTGGTTTAGTCCTGCTTTAGTCCTGGTTTGGTCCTGGTTTGGTCCTGGTTTAGCCCTGGTTTAGGCCTGGTCTAGTCCTGGTTTAGTCCTGGTTTAGCCCTGGTTTAGTCCTGGTCTAGTCCTGGTTTAGTCCTGGTTCAGTCCTGGTTCAGCCCTGGTTTAGGCCTGGTCTAGTCCTGGTTTAGTCCTGGTTTAGTCCTGGTTCAGTCCTAGTTTAGTCCTGGTTTAGTCCTGGTTCAGTCCTGGTTTAGTCCTGGTTTAGCCTCATATTTTACATTACATTTTACACTGAAAAAACTGAATTTACCGCCTACTAATTATCACAAATAAATCCACTTTTAACCTGTTTTAAACCACTGCAGAAAAACTCATTTCTGACCTTCAGCTTTAATTAAAATCATTTGTACATTTAAAAAGCAGAACTCGGCGCGTCTCCTTCTGTTTCCAAATATTCCATTAAAGACTCGGATCTGTTCAAATCAAAGGTGAATCTTCTGGCAGGAGTGTTGCGTTTGTGAGTTTGTTTGGATGATTTCCGCGTCGCTGTAATTACCGTCGTGAGCTCAAATCTGTTTATGAAAATGAGGTGAAAAAAGTTTGGAGATTTGGAGCAGTTTGCAAATAAGTCTGAAAGAAAAGTCAATTTAAGCGGTAATTAGAAGAGAACGTGGAATTAGTTTGTGTTCTGATTAAGTCCAGTCGTAGTCCTGGTTTGGACCTGGTTTAGACCTGGTTTAGACCTGGTTCAGTCTTCATTTAGACCCAGTTTAGCACTGGTTTAGTCCTGGTTTAGTCCTGTTTTAATCCTGGTTTAGTCTTGGTTTAGTCCTGTTTTAATCCTAGTTTAGTCCTGGTTTAGTCCTGGTTCAGTCCTCATTTAGAACCAGTTTAGTCCTGATTTAGACCTGTTTAGTCCTTGTTTAGGCCCCGGTTTGGACCTGGTTTTCACCTTCTTTAGTCCTTTGTTTAGTTCTTGTTTAGTCCTGGTTTAGTTCATGGTCCAGTCCTGGTATAGCCCTAGTTTAGACCTGGTTTAGTCCTAGTTTAGTCCTGGTTTAGTCCTGGTTCAGTCCTGGCTTAGCCCTGGTTTAGTCCTGGTTTAGTACTTGTTCAGCCCGGTTTTAGACCCGGTTTAGACCTGGTTTAGACATGGTTTAGACTTGTTTTATACCCGGTTTAGACCTGGTTTAGACCTGGTTCAGTCCTGATCCAGTCCTGGTTCAGACCCGGTTTAGACCCGGTATAGTCCTGGTTCAGACCCGGTTTAGACCCAGTATAGTCCTGGTTCAGTCCTGGTTCAGTCCTCGTTTAGTCCTGGTTAAGACCCGGTTTAGACCCGGTTCAGTCCTGGTTCAGTCCTGGTCCAGTCCTGGTCCAGTCCTGCTTCAGACCCAGTTTAGATCTGGTTCAGTCCTGGTTCAGTCCTCATTCAGTCCTGGTCCAGTTCTGGTCCAGTCCTGCTTCAGTCCTGGTTCAGTCCTGGTTCAGTCCTTGTTCAGTCCTGCTTCAGTCCTGCTTCAGACCCGGTTTAGACCCGGTTTAGTCCTGGTTCAGTCCTGTCAGGGACTCTTGGACCTGTATTCTTCTCCCTCTGATGAATCTGTCCAATCACAGACCCTCATCTGACAAATCATCCAATCACAGAGCTCCTCCTGATGAATGGTCCAATCACAGCGCAGCATTGATTTAGAGCCCGGTCGAGTCAGCAGCTGTCCAAATCCATCAAGATCGAGATCTCTGCAAGGACTCAACCAGGTCTGAAGCAGGGACTAAACCTGGACTAAACCAAGTCTCAATCACAAACTAGACCCATACTAAACCAAGACTAAGACAGGCCTTAACCGGAACTAAACTAGGACTAAAGAAGGACAGAACTAAGAATAAACCAGGTCTAAACAGGTCTAAACCAGGACTAAACCTGAACTAAACCAGAACTAAACCAGGACTAAACCTGAACTAAACCAAGACCTTAAACAGAACTAAAGTAGGACTAAATAAACAAGGACACATCCAGGGTCAAATCAGGACTAAACTAAGAATAATCTAGGTCTAAACTAGGTCTAAACCAGGACTAATACGCAACTAAACCAGAACTAAACCAGGACTAAACCAGGTCTGAATCATGGACTAAACCAGGACTAAACCAGGTCTGAATCATGGACTAAACCAGGACTAAACCAGGTCTGAATCATGGACTAAACCAGGACTAAACCAGGTCTGAATCATGGACTAAACCAGGACTAAACCAGTACTGTGATATAAAGTACTCATGTAAAAGTACTGAGGTGTAAAGTAATTGAGTAAAAGTACAGAGATGTAAAATATTTGAGTAAAAGTAGTGAGGTGTGAAGTACTGGAATAAAAGTACCGCGGTGTAAAGTATTTGAGTAAAAGTACCGTGATATAAAGTACTGGGGTATAAAGTACTTGAGTAAAAGTACAGGAAATTCAACGTACTCGAGTAAAATTACTGGGAATACAATAAAACAATTGAGGGGAAAGTTTGATTAAAAATGTAGGTGTAAAAATACAGCAAAAAACACGGGATTATCTCGGGATTATCTCAGGATTATCTCGGGTTTATCTCAGGATTATCTCAGGATTATCTCAGGATTGTGCGTCAGTAAAACACAAAAGTTGGTCTCAGTTTATAATATTTTGAAAAGAATAGTTTAGTTTGTACAAATGAACGCAGAGGAGTTTGAATAAGGGCAGTCGTAATGAGCCGCGAGGCTTTTTAACAAACCTGTAATTTTCACCAGAACATTTCCTTCGCTTTTTCTTTCCTGTATTTTGGTCACGGCGGCGGCTGCAAAATCCGATAAAACAGCTTTTGTAAATGTGTTTGCAGGTTTCCGGGCTCATGTGGGAGGTGTTTTTGTGTCACTGCACCGACACGAACGCCGTTATTTTACATCCGGACTTAACCGGGACTAAACCAGGACTAAACCAGGACTAAACCGTGACTAAACTGTGACTAAACCGGGATTAAACCAGGATTAAACCAGGACTAAACCAGGACTAAACCAGGACTAAACCGGGACTAAACCAGGACTAAACCAGGACTAAACCAGGACTAAACCAGGACTAAACCGGGACTAAACCAGGACTAAACCGGGACTAAACCAGGACTAAACCAGGACTAAACCGGGATTAAACCAGGATTAAACCAGGACTAAACCAGGACTAAACCGTGACTAAACCGGGATTAAATCAGGATTAAACCAGGACTAAACCAGGACTAAACAGATGACTAAACCAGGATTAAACCAGGATCAAACCAGGATTAAACCAGGACTAAACTGGAACAAAACCAGAACTAAACCAGGACTAAACTGGAACTAAACCAGGACTGTACTGGAACTAAACCAGGACTAAACCACAACTAAACCAGGATTAAACCAGGACTGGACTGGAACTAAACCAGGACTGTACTGGAACTAAACCAGGACTAAACCAAATCCATCACCAATGAACCAAGAGCTTTGCAAGGACTATGACTCAGGTGTAAACTGAGACCAAACTAGAGCTACGACTAAACCGGGACTAAACCAGAACTAGACCAGGACTAAACCTGGACTAAACCTGGACTAAACCAGGACTAGACCAGGGCCACTCCAGGAAACAGTGACAGAAAACCATAATGACAAATGGAGCCGTCAGACTACACTGTACACTCTGTGCGTGTGAACTTTATCCCGAGCCATCGACCGCACTGACTGATGGGAAATGTCGGAAGCGTCTGGGGAGGGGGAGAGCGCGACCTTTGCTTCGGGCTCCTTCAGGCGGAAAAAAAACCCTCTGCTACGATTTGGGAAAGATTAGGTGAAATAAACTCCGGTCTGCTGGGGCTGTGTGGACCACAACAGAAACGATTTTGCATTTAAAAACGTGAAAAACAGGGCGACTTCATTTTAAGAACGCAAATATTCCGACGTTTTTCCGATTTATGAAACAAAACACGACTCCGGGTCTGATTTGGAGGAGGAAACAACATTATAACACGACTTAAAGCTCACAAGAATCAGTTTGGTGTCATATTTTTTACTTTTTCGGACGGTTTTCAATGGTCCAAAGTCACTCACAATTACCTTTTCCATTCAGAGCATTTCACAACTAGCATGCCAACAAGCACTTCCTGGAAAACGGACAAAAACGCTTCAGAATTTGATTAAATCAGTTCACAGCGGATTTATTTTGACGTCAAGAGTTAGAGACTAGACACGTTTTACTCAAATACATGCAGGAAAAATCAGGATGAAAACTAAACCAGGTCTAAACCAGGACTAAACCAGGACTAAACCAGAACTAAACCACGACTATACCGGAACTTAACCAGAACTAAACCAGGACTAAACCAAGAATACACCAGTACTAAATCAGGGCTAAATCAGGACTATACCAGAACTAAACCACGACTAAACAGGAACTAAACCAGAACTAAACCAAGAATAAACCAGGTCTATACTGGACCTAAACCAGGACTAAACCACGTCTATACCAGAACTAAACTAGAACTAAACCAGGACTAAACCAGAACTATACCAGAACTAAACTAGAACTAAACCAGGACTAATCCACGTCTATACTGGACCTAAACCAGGACTAAACCAGGACTAAACTAAAGCTAGGATTATACCACAACTATACTGGAACTAAACCAGGACTAAACTAGGGCTAAACTAAAGCTAGGACTAAACCAGGACTAAACCAGGACTAAAGTAGGGCTAAACTAAAGTTAGGACTAAACCAGGACTAAACTAGGGCTAAACTAAAGTTAGGACTAAACCAGGACTAAACCAGGACTAAAGTAGGGCTAAACTAAAGTTAGGACTAAACCAGGACTAAACCAGGACTAAACTAGGGCTAAACTAAAGTTAGGACTAAACCAGGACTAAACCAGGACTAAAGTAGGGCTAAACTAAAGTTAGGACTAAACCAGGACTAAACCAGGACTAAAGTAGGGCTAAACTAAAGTTAGGACTAAACCAGGACTAAACCAGGACTAAACTAGGGCTAAACTAAAGTTAGGACTAAACCAGGACTAAACCAGGACTAAAGTAGGGCTAAACTAAAGTTAGGACTAAACCAGGACTAAATCAGGACTAAAGTAGGGCTAAACTAAAGTTAGGACTAAACCAGGACTAAACTAGGGCTAAACTAAAGTTAGGACTAAACCAGGACTAAACCAGGACTAAACCAGGACCACAAGAAGACCTAACCCAGGTTGAGGTGTAGACTATAACAAACTTGTTACACAAGTGTTTTCAGAGACAGAAAGATTTACTGAAGTGGTTAATGCTGCGTCTGTTTTCCATTTCCATTTTGTGTTTATTTTATTACAGCTGCTTTTGCTGCTTAAAATTAAATGGAAATGGAATAAAAACGACCAAAACACAAAGAAAATGTGACTATACTGACTCACACGTTAGGAATAAATGGTTTTCCTTAATTACGCAGTCATTTCACAATTTTATAATCACAATCCACCAAAAAACAAGGACGTCCCAGTGTTTTATTTTGAAATTCCAGTCACTAAAAAGTGTTCACACGTTTAAATCTATTTCTTCTCATTTATTATCTGAAACCCTGAGTCTAAATCGGCGTTTTGTCCCATAACATTGTCCCAAACGATCTGGTAAAATCCATCCACGTCGGGTTTAGTAAAGCGGTAAACGCTCTGCTCCGAGGTCATAAGTCCTGGTTTAGCGCCAACAGGGAGGCTACGCTAGGCTAACTCTGCTACGCTAGGCTAACTCTGCGAGGTCAGTGTCATGGTCATGTAGGTCGTGTGATCGATTGAATTGGCCTCTAAAGCCCAAAAACTAGCATGCTGGCGAGCGCTTCCTGATTCTTCCTGAATGTTTCATTATCAGACGCGACTAAAGTAGGACTAAGGCAGGACTGGAACAGGATTAAATTACAGGGACCAAACCGGAACTAAACCAAGGACTGAATCAGGAACTAAACCAAAACTAAAACAGGATCAAAACTAAACTAAACCAGGACTAAACCAGGGACTGAACCGGGATTAAACCAAGGACTAAACTAGGACTAAATCAGGAACTAAAACAGGACTAAACCAGGGACTAAACCAGGGACTAAACCAAGACTAAACCAGGACTAAATCAGGAACTAAACCAGGGACTAAACCAGGACTCAACCAGGAACTAAACCAAGACTAAACTAGGACTAAATCAGGAACTAAACCAGAACCAAACTAGGACTAAAATGGATCAAATCAGAAATTAACCAGGACTAAACCTGAACTTAACCAGGATTAAACTAGGACCAAACCAGGACTAAACCAAGGACTAAACTAGAACTGAACCAAGGACTAAACCAGGACTAAATCAGGAACTAAATCAGGACTAAACTAGTTCTAGACCAGCACCAAACTAGGACTAAAACAGGATCAAAACTAAACCAGGACTAAACCAAGGACTAAACCAGGACTAAACCAGGGACTAAACCTGAACTAAAGTAGGACTAAATCAGGGGCTAAACCAGGACTAAACCAGGACTAAACAAGAACCAAACAAGGACTAAAACAGGACTAAACCAGGACTAAACCAGGACTAAACCAAGGACTAAACCAAGGACTAAACTAAGGACTAAACTAGGACTAAACAAGAACCAAACTAGGACTAAAACAGGACTGGAGCAGAAGAATTAATTCAGAATTAAAAAGCTCATGTGAACCATAACTAGCATGCTGTGGAGAGCTTCCTGATCCCTCCCTGCTCTACAATCATCTGTGGGCAGAACACTTGGACTTATCGTGACCTCCAGAGCCGCTTACACGAGATTTTTTTGCCAAGTTTCGCCCAAATCCGACGGAAAACGGCGTCCGGGGCCTTTAATGTCATTTTAAACTCCAATATTTTTCGCATCTCCCCAGATTCTCTCGATCCGGTTTGACATTTTTGGTTCTAAATGTCCCTCCACACTTGAGCAGATCTGCCTCCTCAGCTCGCCGGCGTCCCGTCCCCCGCTAACGCCGCGCGAACACAACGCTAACACAACGCTAACACGCTAAAATAACAGCGTTAGCGCCTCCGGAACGGCCGCTCTGACGTGATTTACTCTTATTGAGTCGAGTGAACACAAAATTAGCTCCTCCGCACTGAGCTGACCGAGCACTTTTGGTCCTGAATGGGCTAAATCAGGACTAAACGAGGACGGGAGCGGGATTAAAGTACGGGGGCTAAAGCAGGACCCAAACTGGACTAAAGCAGGACTAAACAAGGACTAAAGCAGGACTAAACCAGGACTAAAGCAGAACTAAACAAGGACTAAAGCGGGACTAAAACAGGACTAAAGCAGGACTAAACAAGGACCAAACCAGGACTAAACCAGGACTAAAGCAGGACTAAACAAGGACGAAAATAGGACAAAAACAGGACTAAACAAGGACTAAAGCAGGACTAAAATAGGACTAAACAAGGACTAAAGTAAGAATAAAACAGGACTAAAACAGGACTAAAGCAGGACTAAACAAGGACTAAAGCAGAACTAAACAAGGACTAAAGCAGGACTAAAATAGGACTAAAGCAGGACTAAACCAGGACTAAACCAAGACTAAACAAGGACTAAAGTAAGAATAAAACAGGACTAAACAAGGACTAAAACATGACTAAACCAGGACTAAACCAAGACTAAACAAGGACTAAAGTAAGAATAAAACAGGACTAAACAAGGACTAAAACATGACTAAAGCAGGACTAAACAAGGACCAGAGTGGGATTAAACTACAGGGGCTAAAGCAGGTCTAAAACAGGACTAAAACAGGATTTAACCAGGACTAAAGCAGGGACTAAACCAAGGATTAAATTAGGACTAAACTATAATTAAACCAAGGATTAGACCAGGACTAAACCAGGGACTAAACTAGAACTAAACCAGGACGAAACCAGGCTCTAAACTAAGAACTAAACCAGAACTAAACTAGAACTAAAGCAGGATGAAACCAGGGACTAAACTAGGGACAAAACTGGGAGTAAACAGAACTAAAAAAGAACGAAACCAGGAACTTAACTAGAACTAAATCAGGACTGAACCAGAATTAAACCAGGACTAAACTAGGACTATACTAGAACTAAACCAGGGACTAAACCAGGAACTAAAGCAGGGACTAAACCAGGGATTAAACTAGGACTAAATCAAGACTAAACTTGGACTAAACTAGGGACTAAACCAGGACTAAACCAGGACTTGTTAGCGCGTTAGCACGTAGCTCGCTAACACGTGTCCCAGTGTTGATTGTTTCACGGCCGTTAGCATTAGCATTCAGGCTGGAGAAAAGTTCACGGTTCAATTAACGAAGCGAATCATGAAAACGCCAAAGCGCAGTGTGCAAAAGGAGATATGAAAACGAAGAAAAACGTGTCCGTAAACAATGCACAAATATAATTATGGCATGTTTGATAAAAATACACAAATTGCTTCAAAATATGAGGCGTAAACGGGCCAACAATCGCACAGAAGCAGACAGAATACAGATGGAAAATGGACTGAAAAAACTAATTATTATTTATGCTTTCTGAAATAAATGAAATGGTGAATTACAGAAGTGTAGACTAAACCTGGACTCAATCTGGGTCTAAATGTGACCTAAACCAAGACTAGTACAGGGACTAAAACAGGGACTAAAAATGACTAAACCAAGACTGAACCAGGACTGAACCAGGACTAAACCAGAGCTAAACCAGGACTAAAAATGACTAAACTAGGACTGAACCAGGACTAAACCAGCGCTAAAAAGGACTAAACCAGGACTAAGCCAAGACTGAAGCAACCAGGACTAAACCAGGTGGTTTAGCCCTGGTTTAGCCCTGGTTTAGCCCTGGTTTAGTCCTGGTTTAGCCCTGGTTTAGTCCTGGTTTAGCCCTGGTTTAGTCCTTGTTTAGTCCTGGTTTAGCCCTGGTTTAGCCCTGGTTTAGTCCTGGTTTAGCCCTGGTTTAGTCCTGGTTTAGCCCTGGTTTAGTCCTTGTTTAGTCCTGGTTTAGCCCTGGTTTAGCCCTAGTTTAGTCCTGGTTTAGTCCTGGTTTAGCCCTCCTCCCTCTCTCTTTCTCTCATTGTTTTCACCCCTCTTCTCTCCTCTCAGTCTGTTTTCAGACTTGTTTATATCACATCTCTTCTTTGTTCTCACCCCCCTCCTTCTCTTTCACTCTCCCTCTCTCTTTTCAGTCTTGTCTTTGTCACCTCTCCCCTCTTTCTCTCTCTCTCTTCCATCTCTCTGTATATATCTATTCCTCTTTCCACTCAAATGTTTGTCTCTCCTCTCCTCATCTTTCTCCCTCTCTCTTTTCAGTCTTGTCTTTGTCACCTCCTCCCCTCTTTCGCTCTCCCCTCTTTCGCTCTCTCTCTTCCTCTCTTCCATCTCTCTGTATATATATATATATATATTCCTCTTTCCACTCAAATGTTTGTCTCTCCTCCTCCTCTCTCCTCATCTTTCTCCCTCTCTCTTTTCAGTCTTGTCTTTGTCACCTCTCCCCTCTTTCGCTCTCCCCTCTTTCCCTCCCTCTCTCCAGTGCTGTTGTTTTCACCTGTCACCTTGCACCTGCCGTGGAGAGGAGCCAGGAGCAGATAATGAACCACTCACGACTCAGCCGCATTTCACTGTTTATACCATCTAAATATGAACAAGAACCAGAGGGTTTAGACCGGGTTTAGACCGGGTTTAGACCGGGTTTAGACCGGGTTTAGACCGGGTTTAGACTGGGTTTAGACCGGGTTTAGACCTGGTTTAGACCTGGGTTTAAACCTGGTTTAGACCGGGTTTAGACCTGGTTTAGACCTGGTTTAGACCTGGTTTAGTCCGGGTTTAGACCTGGTTTAGACCTGGTTTAGACCTGGTTTAGACCAGGTTTAGACCGGGTTTAGACCGGGTTTAGACCTGGTTTAGACCGGGTTTAGACCTGATTTAGATGGGTTTAGACCTGATATAGACCGGGTTTAGACCTGGTTTAAACCTGGTTTAGACCTGGTTTAGTCCTGGTTTAGACTGGGTTTAGACCTGGTTTAGACCAGGTTTAGACCGGGTTTAGACCTGGTTTAGACCTGATTTAGACCTGGTTTAGTCCTGGTTTAGACTGGGTTTAGTCCTGGTTTAGCCCTGCTTTAGTCCTGGTTTAGTCCTGGTTTTAGTCCTGGTTTAGTCCTGGTTTAGTCCTGGTTTAGTCCCAGTGTACACAGTCCTCTGCACAGTGCCTCCTATGGGTGCTCATTAGGTCTGCACCGAGGACCTCATTCCGGGGCTCCAAGGTGATCCGGGCGGCGGTATCGAGCGCCGCAAAGCATGATGGGAAATAATGCGGCCCCTAACAAATATGGACGTGTGGGTTTGGCCGGGTCGATGGTTCGTTCAGAGGAATTATAACGACGAGAAGAGAGAGACCGGCCGTCACGGAGAGAGGAGAGGTATGCAAACCAGGCCTGGAGGAGACCCGGTTTAGACTGGGCTTAGACCGGGTTTAGACCAGGTTTAGACCGGGTTTAGACCGGGTTTAGGCCTGGTTTAGTCTAGGTTTAGTTTAGTCTCTTTAGTTTTAGACTTGATTTAGACCTGATTTATAGTTTTGGTTTAGACCTGGTTTAGACCTGGTTTAGGCTGCGTATAGACTTGATTTAGACTGCGTTTAGTCTTGGTTTAGTCCTGGTTTAGTCTAGGGTTAGTTTAGTCCTGTTTTAGAACTTGTTTAGTCTTGGTTTATAGTTTTGGTTTAGACCTGGTTTAAACCTGAGTTAGACCTGGTTTAGACTAG